>OU823251.1:9310809-10560809 GCA_917490735.1 Dryobotodes eremita
GCTAAATGGCGCTACGTGTCTTTCGAATCATGATTTAATTATATTATTAGAAACTTTAGTAGTGTAATAAGAGTAATTTAAAAAATATATGTAATACATTTTGTGAGTCTAGAGTGAACTCCAACACCGTTTGCCGAATATCATAAAAGTTGGCACTTAGGTAAGTATATAATATTTATTTTGCCAGATATCCTTGAAAAGTTGGCGGTGATGGGCAAAGTAGATGGGAAAAGACCTCGCGGCCGGTCACCTAACCGCTGGTCAGACCAAGTAACCGTCCTCACTGGACTTTCTGTTACGAACGCCCTGAGTGAAGCCGAGAACCGAACGAAGTGGAAGAATATCGTGCATAAAGCCACGAAGGCCTTTCAGGGACACGACTTTCAGTATTGAAGTACGCGACCAAGAAGAAGAGATATCTATGTATTTTGAATAGAGAAGGATTTACAGGATTTTTTCGAACTCCATGCGGGCGATGTCGCGGGCGAAAGCTTATTCTAGATAAGTTAATCTTAAGTAAGCTCCACACCATATTTCTCTCAATCGTTTAAAATATAGAATAGAATCTAGTAAGGAACAAAGAAACCATTACTCACTCTATATTATTCAGTCTAACAGCGTTACATCGTGCTAAAACAATGGAAGCTAAATAAATCGTAGCTTAATAAATATCTATGTGAAAACGTTGTTTAGAAAATAGTATGGAAAATGTTATATTTTTGGTAGACAGAAATTGTTTTTTTGTGTCATAATAATATGATGCTGGTGTAAGATATTTTTCAAAGATAGGTAGGTACAGCATAGTTCATGATGCCTAGTTCGGTTTTCGGGCAGGGCTGTCAACGGAGACGGCCATACTTAGTCTGAAGCACGCTGTTAAGTATTACATGGATTCACAGACCCCAGTCTACGCGGTTTTCCTGGACCTATCTAAGGTCTTAGAAGCTTGGAGACACAACACTACCGCCAGAGCTCGCATCTCTCCTCAAATACTGGTACCTACACCAAGAGACTCGGGTGAGAAGGGTAGGGGAGCTTTCGGAGCCATGCAGGCCGGAGTGTGGGGTGAGACCGGTGGGACTTTCCTCGCCCTTGTTCAGCGGGCTCTATGTGAATGCCTTGGTCGAGCGACTCAGTAGCATACATGTCGGCTGCTATGTGGATGGTATTTGTTTTAATAATCTTAGCTACGCGGAGGACATGGTGCTGCTGGCTCCCTCGATCAATGCTCTCCGAAAGTTACTGGCTGTGTGTGAGTCGTACGCGGAGTCTCATGGGTTGGTATACAACACCAAAAAGACAGATTATATCGCCTTCAGGTCTGGTGCCAGATGTCCATCTACGGACCTTCCTCTCGTACTTAAAGGTCACCCAATAAACAGGGTGTAGAAAATTGAAATACTTGGGCCATCTGGTAACAGCTTGCCTGAAAGACAATTCAGACTTGGAGAGGGAGTGCAGAGCGTTGTCAGTCCGGATGAACATGCTGGCCCGCAGGTTCTCTCGATGTACAGTCGCAGTTAATATTGCCCTTTATAAGGCGTGTTACACAATACTGTACACGGGGGCCCGTGTACAGTATTGTGTTGCCACAGGGTTGTGGTTCAGATATACCTAAAGGGCTTGCAACGCTCTGCGTATCTAATATAACAATGCGTTCAGGGTGCTGTTGCGACTGCCACGCTTCTGCAGTGCGTCGGCGATGTTTGCCGACGCGCGCACTGACAGCTTTGTGGCAGCATACTGCGTAAAAGCAATGAGGCAGATTTCTTGTGCCATAGCGCTAGAAATCTGCCTCGTTACTTCGCAGGTTGCGGGACAGTCCCAACATCATTCTGCACTCGATAGCCGCCCGGACGGATAGTCCGCTGGTGTGGGCGTTAGCCGATCGAACAAGATCTGTTTTAGTTATTAAGTACTAACATATGCTAAGTAAGTTTGTTACTAACACAATGGACCTCATTTGTAGTCTGAACAAATAAATGATTATTATTATAATGTTACAAATGTTCGGATGAAATATGTTTAAAAAACGAAAAGCGCTTATTTTATTAACCCCCGATGGAAAAAGAGGGTGGTTATAAGTTTAACGTGTGTGTTTGTCTGCGGCATCATAGCTCCCAAACGGCTGAAAGAATTTTGTTTTGTTTGAAAGATGACACGATTGAGAGTGTTATTAGCTAAGAAAAAAAAAAAGAAAGAAGAAAATTTGTTCAGCCGCTTTAAGAGGTTTTTGTTTGTGTCGGGGGTTTTTTAATTTTAAATATTATTTAGGTAATCGCAAAAATTGCGTCTTAGTTAAATAATAATAAAGTTTATTAAACAAAAAGTAACAATACAATTTCTAAATCTAAATTTCATATTTGGTTCTTATATATTTAATTACATCTAATTTTGTCTAAACCTGATACAACTGAAATGGGACATCTAATTGTTCATCTGTTATAAATTAGTTGCAACAGTTTTATTGTTAAACAATTTAAAAAGATACAGACTTATTATTGTTATTATATTTACTTAAAAATGTACACCTAACTTACACCGGCACAATAAATTAAGCTAAACTTTAAGGTAAGTATATGACTTCTCCTAACTCAATTCTGTTTAAGGACTTTGCTAACACCAGGGGATGGCCAGTGGTCGTCCTCTGATGGCGGGAGAAGCTCTGCCCGAAAAATTGGAAAGACCTGTCGGCGGGGTGGAGGTCGCGAAAAGGGTACAGGGCTCGCTACTCAGGAGGCTAGCGAGCCGAGTTGTGCCAGCCCAGTCGAGCCGGACCAGCGAGCCGGTAGGCTCACTACGGAGGGCGCGCCACGCGGGGCGGAACTGTCTGAGTCGTCAGACGGTGAGCCGGACGCCGCTGGCGGCCCCAAGGCGGAGCGACTGGCCAAGTTAGAGGCGGCCGTGGTAGCTGCGCTAAAGGGTGTGGCCTTGAAGAGGATTCAGTCCTCCAAAGACAAGGCCATACCCGCGGCCGCAGCTTCCATTATGGAGGCAGTGGAGGCCACTAAATTCGGGCCTCCAACGGATGGGATGTCCGAGATGCGGGCGGAGATCACCCGCTTGACAGCCGCCATGGAGCTTCTCCGAAAGGAGAACGCGGAGCTCCGAGAGGACCTGGCCGGCCTCCGGGCAGCCGGCCCCCGGGAAGTGTCACAGGCGGGGGCGCAGCATGGGCAGGGCCGGCCGGTGCCGGTGCCTGCGGAGGACCGGGTTCTGACCCTGGTGCGGCGGGAGCTGGCTGCCTTCCAGAGTCGGTTTTCGACTCTGGAGGCCATTGTCCTGCGCCCCCCGCTAGCGACAAGCAGCCGGCAGGTCTCGTTTGCCGCCGCCACGGCTGCTGCGGCCAAGCAGGGACCGGCGGGGCGGTCTAAAGGCGGGCCCGTGCCAGAACCCGCGGGACCGACCCCGGCGAAGTCAGCGCCGCCCAAGTCCAAGAAGGGTGGAGTGGCTTCGCAGGCGGCGAAGGCTCCAGCCCCAGCGGCAAGACGGCCGCCCCCCCCGCCTCCTAATGCTCCTCCGGCCGACGCCGAATGGCAAGTGGCTGGAGAGAAGAGGAAGGCGGGTAAGACATCTAGGGCGGCCAAAAGGAAGGAGAGGCGGCAGCGGCGCAAAGATCGAAGCGTCGCGGCTAGGCTCCGCGCCCCGAAGTCCGCAGCTGTAGTGATTACACTACAGCCGGAAGCGGAGAAGAAGGGCGTGTCCTACCGCGACGTGCTCACCAAGGCGAGGGCGGCGGTGAACCTGCAGGAGCTAGGCGTCACCAATGGCATCCGGGTGAGGGTCACTGCGACCGGGGCCCGGATGCTGGAGGTGCCCGGTGCGGCGAGTGGCCCAACAGCTGACGCTCTGGCCGAAAGGCTCAGAGCGTCCCTAAATGCGGACGAGGCCCGAGTGTCCAGGCCCACCAAGTGCATCGACATGCGCATTCTGGGCCTGGACGACTGTGTGACGGAGGCTGAGGTGGTGGCCGCCGTCGTCAGGACTGGGGGGTGCTCTGCCGAGCAGGTTAGGGCGCGCACCATCCGTCCTGACCACGCGGGGATGCAAGCCGTTACGGTGAGCTGCCCCGTGGCGGCGGCCAGAAAAATTGCCGGGGAGGGCCGAAGGCTCCTGGTGGGCTGGGTTTCTGCGCAGGTTAAACTGCTGGAACCCAGACCTCTGAGGTGCTTCCGCTGCCAGGTGGGCAACCACGTGGGAGTGCAATGCACCTCGGAGGTAGACCGCAGCAATCATTGCTTCCGCTGCGGTCAGCCCGGTCACAAGGCCGGCTCGTGCACTGCCACGCCGCACTGTTTTCTATGTGCGGCAGCTGGCAAGCCGGCCGATCACCGGGCTGGGAGTAAGGCCTGCGCTCCACCCGCCAAAGCCAGGGGCAGGGGCAAGCCCTCCGCCACCGCCGTCACCGCCGCACCCGCCGCCACTGCCGCCGCCGCTGCCGCACCCGCCATTGTAGTTGCCGCAAACATTGCGGCAGGGCCCTCACAGGGGGCTCGGGAGGGGGCTGACATGGAGTGCCAATAATGGCCCCATTACGCCTCCTCCAGGCGAATATCAACCACTGCGCCGCCGCTCAGGATCTTTTACTCCAGAGCATGGCGCAGTGGTCGATCAACATCGCCGTGGTCGCTGAGCCGTACTTTGTCCCGCCCAGGGATGACTGGGTGGAGGACCTGAGCGGCTCAGTGACCCTCATTTCGTCGGCCGCCGCCGGTACCCCGTCGCTTGAGGCAGTCAAGAGAGGACGGGGTTGCGTGGCAGCACGGTTCGGGGAGATTGTTGTGGTAGGGGTATACTTCTCCCCGAGCCGAACTCTCGCCGAGTTCCACAACTCCCTTGCGGAGTTGAGAGTCGTCGTCGTCGGGTACCATACCCTGCCCGTGCTCGTACTCGGGGACTTCAATGCCAAGAACACGGCTTGGGGTTCCCGGTACACGGACACACGGGGCGGGATGGTGGAGGACTGGGCTCTGGAGACAGGCCTGGTCATCCTAAATCGGGGTTCTGTCCCCACGTGTGTGCGGATGCGGGGTGAGTCAGTGGTGGACATCTCGTTCGCCAGCCCCGCTCTGTCACCGCGTGTCATTGACTGGCGCGTCATGGAGGGGGTGGAGACGTACTCCGACCACCGGTACATCCGGTTTGACGTCTCCGCCCAGACCTCGAGCGCGCTGGTCCGACAGGCCCCGAGTAGTCCGCGGTGGGCGCTGAAGAAGCTGGACCGGGAGCTCCTCCTGGAAGCCTCGATCGTGCAGGCCTGGGTGTCATCACCGGACAGGCCTGCAGACATCAACGTCGAGGCGGAGTGGTTCCGGGAGGCCATGTCCGAAGTGTGTGACGTGGCAATGCCCTGGGTCCAGCCCGGACGCGCCTGGCGCCAGGTGTACTGGTGGTCGCCGGAACTAACGTCAGTTGGGACTCGAGGTGGCCTTGCACAAGTCCGAGGCCATGTGTTTTCATGGTCCTCGGAACGCGCCACTGTCGGGTTCCCAAATAACGGTAGGAGGGGTTCACATCGGCGTCGAGTCGACGATGAAGTACCTGGGACTCGTCCTCGACAGCCGGTGGAACTTCGTTGAGCACTTCCGACGTTTGGCTCCCAGACTGCAGCGGGCCGGGGCTGCTTTGAAGCGGCTCTTGCCCAATCTGGGGGGGCCAAACGCCTCCTGCCGGAGGCTCTACGCGGGGGTCGTGCGGTCCATGGCCCTTTACGGGGCACCGGTGTGGGCGCTTTCGCTAAGGCTCCGGCCAGCCCGCCGGTTGAAAGCGTCCCAAAGGGTCATGGCCATCCGGATGGTACGGGGATACCGCACGGTCTCCTGCGAGGCGGCGAGCCTCCTTGCCGGATTGCCGCCGTGGGATCTGGAGGCAAAGGTCCTCGCGCACGTTTGGGAGTGGCGCGAGGAGGCGAAACGCCGGGGCGTAACTCCACTGACGCGAGTAATCACGGCACAGCGGACAGAGCTCCGGCGGGATCTCATGGCGGCATGGAGAGTGCGACTGTCGCAACCCAGCGCAGGGCACGCCACAATTGCAGCGGTAAGGCCCCTCTTTGAGGAGTGGCTTGAGAGGCGCCACGGCGTCCTCACCTTCCGCCTGACGCAGGTCCTCACCGGACATGGCTGTTTCGGGAGGTTCCTGTTTCGGATAAGGCGGGAGGAAACACCCGGGTGTTACCATTGTGTGGATCGACCGGAGGACACGGTGGAGCATACGGTGGAGGTCTGCCCGGCTTGGGCGGAGCACCGCCGTGTACTCGTGGCGGCGATCGGCGGCGGCGACCTCTCGCGTCCGGCCCTGGTTCAGGCCATGGTACGGAGCGAGAGGGAATGGGAAGCCGTCACCTCCTTCTGCGAAGCAGTAATGCTCGCGAAGGAGGAGGCGGAGCGCGAGAGGGAGAGGCAATCACTGCGCCCTCGCGCCCCTAGCCGCCGCAGGAGGAGGAGACACCCTGGGCGTCGGGAGTCGATTGCCGACTCCCGGCCACCGTAGGCGCGGGCTTGCGGACGGCGAGCAATGGGCAGCTCGCCGTCCGGTAAGGACCAGGCCCGGGTCGACGGCGCGTCGTGTTCCACGCGCGCCTCAAAGAGATGTCAGCACTATTGACGGGGTCCGATAGGACCGATGCCTGCCGGGGTCGCGGATTGTTCGAAAGAGTTACCGTGGCCCTGGCGCACAGGCAACTGAAGGAACACGGGTGGGTTTTAGTCAGTAAGAGTCTGACACGCCCTTCCGCTCCGCCCAGAGCGGGAGACGTCATTTGATGATTTCCCACCCAAAAAAAAAAAAAAAAAAAAAAAAAGGACTTTGCTAACAAAGTCATTTATTGAACACATTTTGTGCTTTTAAAAGCAATTATCCTCTTTTTACATTTTTTCTTGACTGCTTTACCAGCTATCACTTCTAGGGGGCGGAGCTGGTGGACTGAAATAAATAGTTAGTATCGTTAGTTAAATGGACAATTTTAAATGCTACTTTTTGGGCCTTATACAATTTGGTTAAATTAGATAAGACAAGGAAAATTCTTATCCTGGTACTGAGGTTAGCAGAAACGTAAGTACCTACATATATCAGCAATTATAGTCCTCCAGACCGTATTTCGGCCATGGCGGTCAATCTCAACTGAAACTAGCCTCCGGCATGGGAGATATTATAGTGCACAAGTGTGTGCGCAGACACAGGTGCCCTCTCTCTTCCCTCATTTTTATAGTTTGATGGGACGGCAATCTGACACGACCGGAGAGAGATCTGGTGCAGGATCAACGGCTTAACGTGCTTTCCGAGGCACGGGGGTATCACATCGCCAACTTCCAAACTCCGGGCTGTTGCTAAGAAATTCCTAATCATTAATTACACTCACCCAGGTGTATTCCAATTGCTACCGTCACATAAAGCTGTAGTTGGAGTTTCTTGTTGTCTGAAGAAAAAAAAACCTATTGTCACATTGCACAATGCACATTATAAACATCAGTTTGGTATTGTAGTCTTATCGTACGAATATACCAACATTTGAAATAGTGTTTTTGTATTCTGGTCCTTCGATTCGCATGGACGAAAACTGTACAAAATACTTAGAGATTTGGTAATGTGATGCTTCGATATGGTCATTTCATTTCCGAATGAACAAAATGGACAAATCGAAAATACAACACATTTTCAGTCCATAATAACTTATAAAACATCCACATATTACCTTAAAAACATGTAAAATCAAGAGAAAGTCACATAACATAAACAGTTCCAGATGGGCCAATTCTGTACAAAACTCGTACTCACCCAGTGCCCAAGTTAGCAAGCGTTATAGCTTCGTGCGCCCTAATTCTCCTGCCATACGCGCGCCAAAGTTTGACACAAAGTGGAGTTAGTGCGGCGCACCATGAAAGCCCCAGGAAGAATCCGCAAACCCACCAACCGTGCTGAAAATGTAATTGAGATATTTATTTGTAGTTATTCAATGACACCGTTATAATACCGGGGAGGTACTTTATACTCAAAATTTTAAATTCTTATAGACTCTCTGTATCGTTGTTAACGTTCATTAGATTGGATACAATCAACCTTTTTTTTTTGGGTTGGAAATCATCAAATGACCTCTCCCGCTCTGGGCGGTGCGGAAGGGCGTGTTGGACTCTTACTGACTAAAATCCACCCGTGTTCCTTCAGTTGCCTGTGCACCAGGGCCACGGTAACTCTTTCGAACAATCCGCGACCCTGGCAGGCATCGGTCCTATCGGACCCCGTCAATGGTGCTGACATCTCTTGGATACATTCACCTACGCCTAAGATTTGTCTAAGGTAAGTAATGATCGACTTGATAAGTTTTACATTAAAAGCGAATATCATCAGCTTATCATCATTATTGCAAGCTTATTTCAACTTATTAGCGAAAATAAACAATATGGTCAGATAAACTAATTGGTAAGCAAATTGAATATCAACTTAAATTGTTCGTATATTCAAATCACAACAGACTAATATTCTTTAATAGTTGTATAAAATGGCTATAACACGGCAAATTAACAAAACAAATAATTTCCCTGGCTTACTTTTTTTTAACTGACAATTTTATCTAGATAATCTTTTCACCGTAATAAAAACTGCTTTATTTACTAATATTATAAATTCGAAAGTAACTCTGTCTGTATGTTACCTTTTCACACCTAAACCACTGCACGGATTTCGATAACATTTGTCAAGGAGATATATGGCATCCTGGGGAGGGACATAGGCTACTTTTTGTCCCGGTAACAGTTTCCCGTGGGATAATTTCCGACATCCAAGCGGGCGAAGCCGCTGGCAGAAGCTAGTCTTTAATAACTCGTGCTGATACGTGAAAAGATCTCTTTCTTACCAAAGACGAAATGTATTGGGAGCACAGCAAGGACCTCGCGGCGGCATACACAGCATACAACGGTCTACACCGCGCAGCATGCTTGCCAGTCGATATGAGCACATGCGTCCGCCATCCAGCAGCATGTGAGATCAGACGGGATATGTACATCGAAACCTTCTGCAACAAGAATAATCTTCATGATTTAAGTAGGCAGTATGTCAAGTTTTTCAAAGCACACTGTTTTATGGGAATGGTTGGTTTACACTGCTATGAACATGTTGTCAGTTAGATAAACTTAAAGGGCCTTTTAAAATATAAATAGCTTTTTAATAGGTTATATATGCGAAACAGCAGCAACTTTGGTTTTAAACTCAGGCATGTTTCCATCTTTATCTTGCACTTGCAGTTTTACAATTGTGCGACAGTGACAGGAATAACGCTTTGCCAAAGTATGTGCTAAGTAATGTTTATGGATCTCAGCCCTAGTATTGGACCCGTGAAAGGATAAAAATAGTAGTAAAATAATGGCCAATGAAACTTTATCATGATTGTATAACCTATATCAAAAGCTCTGTTCCAGCTTACCTTCTGAGCAATAACATCGCCCTGGTTGTCGATATAAAACTGCGCTGTATGGATGTGGCTCAGCGAAATGTTCAGTTTTCTTCTAAATGGTAACAGTTGAAGTTCTAGCTCCGTCAACTTAAAGACCACGTCAGCTCGTAGTTGTTCCAGTGGTTTGATATTCGTGAGGTATAGTCTCTGCGTCCTTGTGGCTGGGAAATAACAAGTGTATATTGCTCATTTTCACTAATACTAGGCGAAGTCTACACAAAAGAATACTGTTGGATTTTCAACGTTCGGCTCATCGCCGAGAATTGAAAATCCATCGTGCAATAATATTTAAGCATTACATTTAGGTCTCACTTGGTGTTTTTGAAAATGGGTAATTAGTGTGGTGGGACAATGTTACTAAATAAGATAGGATAAGGGAGTCATGTTCATGTAACGTCTATGTCATACATCTGCCACTTCCAATGTATTGCCCCCTGGCATGCTCTTGACGAAAGGTAAGGCAAGGTTTCCAAACTTTGGCAATTAAGTATATGAAAGATTCGGATCATGCTTATGGCTTTTACGCTATCTCTTGGTAGTGTAGCAGTGTGTAATTAGAATATAATATATACTCAATTGAATTATGAAAATGTAGAAAACATCGATACCTAAAGTTTCCAATCTTCCCGCAGTGGTCAAATCTGTCACTTGAGCTGCTATATTTTCAAGTTGATCCACCAGAGATGGTAGATCCTTTCCAACGACAGGAACGTTGTAATCCATTCTGAAACGGAAAACAATAATGTATGACTTTCACGAACAGAAAGTTTTTCTTAAGGCTTTTTGGCATTTTGTGGTCTTTATGTTCATAACTTGCTTAATAATCACGAAAAAAATGGATACTTCTATCTAATTGTAATCTAACTAGCCTGCATTATCCCACTACAGGGCAAATACATCTCTCTCCCTTTTACACACAATTCTGTCTTTTACAACTCCTTTCGGTAGGAGTTCCGCCATCTTCGTCACGGCCTGCGGCGATGGCGTCGTGCGCATAGTGGGAACCAATCGGTTATTCTCTTAGCCCATTTGTTATCTGACATGCGGCAGACATGTATGGCCCAGTCCCACTTAAGTTTAGCGTATTTCTGGGTCACGTCCGTGATCTTGGTTTTGGCGTGCGGTGTTGTGTTCCTTCTACGGTCCGAAATTCCAACCCCCAGGATACTGCTGATATTAAGGTAACAAAAAGCTCTTACCTATATTTAGCAATATTCACGTCAGAAACAATCAGCATTTCATGTAACAATCGACTGAAGTTAACTGATATCGTCTTCAAGAGTCCAACATCTATTGAAGAGGCTAGTCTTTCGAAATCAGTCTGCAGTTCGTCCCACTCAAAATAGGAGGTTTCTTTATTCACATCTAGTATTTTATCCAGTTGGAAGACTACGTATGCTGGTCTATCTTTTTCACAATCTCTGTAATTCATCAATAGTTAAGGAGAATCACTGTATTAATCAATAGTTAAGGGGAATCCATAGCTGTGGCGTGTAATCGTCAAACTTTGGAAAAAAAATCCACCAAAAAATTTTTCAGAATATTTCTTATGAAAATTCTTAGGTGATTTTTTTTTCCAAAGTTTGACAATTGATATGAAATTGATGATTATTATTCAGTAAATATATCATTCCTACAGTCGCAAATCGCATTTTGATCAACATACGACGTAAAACAGAGCTGCAATTTGCAAAAAACCAAAGAAAATTTGAATTTGGCGGGCTACAGCAGAGGATTCACCTTAACGGTTTTGATTATTTTTCATGTGGAATAAGTTTGGGTTTACTTAATTTTGATTGAAAATATCTATGCCATTTTAAAAGTGAAACATTACAGTTTTAACAGAAATTATTATTTACACCATGAAGTTATGAGCTACAGTGATTCATTACATTAGTCTTTAGCCTCTAAGCGTTAGGTACGCTGTAATCCTCTAAGCGTTAGGTAGAGGTGTACACATAGTAAACCCACATTTTGTCAGTTATGTTTAAGTCACATGTAATAGGGTGCGAGCCTATTGCGATCAACTGGGCACAAATCCAGACCCAGGCTGCTACTGAGAAAATCCTGATGGAAAGAACCAATAACAATTTGCCCGACATAAGAATCCAATCCACGACCTCATACTTAGCTGTAGTGCTTGCGACCACTGGACTAACGAGGCAGTAAAATAATAATAATATTCTGCGGTAATCTGTTACTTCACATTAACTTTATTCATAGTCATTACCGTGGCCCTGGCGCACAGGCAACTGAAGGAACACGGGTGGGTTTTAGTCAGTAAGAGTCTGACACGCCCTTCCGCTCCGCCCAGAGCGGGAGAGGTCATTTGATGATTTCCCACCCAAAAAAAAAAAAAAATATTGTCATGAACGTATTCATTTTTTTTTACCAAAATCTATAATAATCAAAAGAATATCATAAAAAATTACCTACCTTAGCACATCCTTGACTGAAACATCAATGGTAACATTCTCAAGTTCTCTAAACATAGCATCAAAGATTCCTTCATTGTTTGCCAGGAGAGGAGACGGTCTGTCTAGTAAATCTGTTAGTATTTCGTACTGAGAGTCCCATAAGGCATGGCAAACGTATACCTGAAACAAGGTATTATATTCATTAAAATATTCGACTTTATAGCATTGAAGCTAGATATCTAGGTAGTTATAATGAAATGAATTCGGTTCCCTACAAAATGGTTGAGCTGGATGGTGCTGATCCACGCTTCATGTTCGTGAACGGGCGCCGTCAGTTGAGACTGGTCATCTCTTAACTACCACGGCTTATTTTTATTATTATTAATCTTATATTTTAAATTGTTTTTTTTTTATGGTTATTCTCGCATATAAAAGCAACAAGAATAATGTACCCAGGATTTTGTAATATCTTGATTTAAAAAGAGTGTCCTTGGAATTTCTTGCCCGTTCTTCTCCATAGAGATCTACGTTTTGGAATGGGCAACTAGTTTCAACTTTCTGACTAACTGACCGACTCTTTGACAGTTCAAAAGTGCCTGTAAATGGTTTAATTGAAATAAATGCTTTGAGTTTGAGTTGAGTTTGAAACTTCTCAAGATTTTATTATGTATCTTATTATCAGATAACAGAATTTTACCTAACTCACTTAGCATAAAGAGTTTTCGTTAACTTAACTCTACAAAAATAATTAAGAGCTTTCAAAGCTGACGCTTTAATTACAGAGGTTACGTCTAAAATTTTAATGTTATTTTTTTATAAACTTCTTTATTTACTTGCTTCGTTCTTATGTGTTTCCCGGTAACTGGCTTTGGCATGCGTTTTTGAAGCACGTTTTTTTTACTTTATCCAACTTACAATGACATAGCAGTCTTCTATCTAGTAAGTAGGTATAAACTAAACAAAAGGTATATCTAGAAATTATATTGTTAAGCGAACAGCCATAATAATATGCCGTAACTTATATAACATGAAGCATGAGTTGGAACAGCATACCCTACAAATAACACTGTAGATGAACTAAGAACTCAAAGTTAGTATCAGTAGACGCATGTTCTGAACAACTTACTCAGTTGCTGTGTTTCAAACGCCTTCAAAGAAATGCTTAGCAATACACACGAAAGCGATTTTCACAAGCGGGGGAACAAGGTGTTTTTAAACCGTTTGTTTTGCCTTTGATTATTGTGCGTGTAATTTTACTCGGTAATGGAATATGAGCGTGTTTTGTTTTTTGTAACTTACTTCTGCATGGCCAGCTATGATAAACACTGCTGAAACTATGCCCCAGAGTACAAGAGATGCGAGGCATAACCATACTGCTGAACTGGAAAAATAATCATTACTTAACGTCACGACTTTAGTGAACGGGTAGGCAGTTGTCCACCCACAATATTTTGCCAGTTATGTTTAAGTCTCATATTATAGAGAGCGAGCTTACTACCTTTAATGGGAAAAAAATCAAGACACCGGACTGTTAGTGAGAAATTCGGGGTGGAAAAATGTAGCACTTAATACTTTGCCCGAATTAGGAATACAACAAAAGATCGCGAAGATTATCAGCCGCATTTCGGACCACAAAACCAAAAGGCTGTAAAAAGGTTACTTACACTTTCAAAGTCCTTCTTGCATGATTCTTGGCGTGCCCACAACCGCAAAGCATACCCATTATTATAAGCACCATAACAAAGCCAAAAGTTACAATGCATGCTGAAATTGTGTTAGTAAATTTAATTGTTATCAAGAAGCGATAAAAAACATTAATGCTGCATGACAAAACACATTAGATATTACTATAGGGAAGTAAACAAAAAGCGTTTTGGTATTTCACCGAAAAATAAGAGTGCAAAATAAAAACATTCCATTTTAAAGCGCTGCATAATTGCTTGGCTGAAAAATGTTTAGTTTTTTTATGATTCAGCAAATTTTTTCCATACCATACAAACTACCCCACTATGTGCACAGAGCTCAATCCAATTCAAAATAATGTTTTTGGCAGAATATTGTTCGATAAATGTTACAGGTCGATATTTTCTGCTAATTAAGGAAGATTATGCTTCATTAGGGGTCGATTTTTAAATCATCAGATAACTTTTATCTCTACTTAAAATAAATATTATGATTTGCGGTTATCTGACACTTAAAACAGCCCTTACGAAAAATTAAACATGCAACCAATTTGTAAGGGTCGATACTTCAATCGTAAGATAACTTTTATCTCAGGAATAAAAATTTCGGTTCGAAAGCTTCTGTATAGAAAATATGCTAAACCGTCATATTAATTCTTCAGATAAAAGTCATTTGGCGTTTGAAAAATCGGGCCTTACTTAATTAATTTCCGCTCTCTTGACTAGTACCCTAAAATATCCATATACTTCTAATCACAATATTCAAGCTTTAGAAAAAGCTTTAAAGCACTTGTCAACGATTGTATCTCTACAAGAACTACGTATAAGTTTACATATTCACACAGATCAAAACAGTTCCATTCAGTAAGTTCCAGTACAAGACAAACTTTACCTAACATAAGTGTCCACCTCGCGAACTCATATCTTTGCACTCTCTCGAGACTCGACTCCAGTTGTCTTGCGATAATGTGCAAGCCTGACGTCAGATGGCGCACTATGTCGCTAAGGATTTTAGCGGAACTGTGGACCGCTTCGCGACGATTTTCTACGTCTCGGAGTATATCTAGGGAAATATAAAAGAAATAAAATAAGAACTTGTGTTTATATGCCATGTTTTGATGGTATTAATAAACTACACATTTTATTATCTATGCTTATTAAGATAAAATAGTTGTGTTATAATTACTATGACTAGCAATATTTTGCACTTAGAAAGGGAAGTTTTTTTGTGAATCGTCAATTTTTTTTTACCGACTTCTTAAAATGGAGGAGGTTCTCAATTCGACTATATTTTTGCATATAAAAATAACAACCGCAATATTTTCACAGAATGAAACAAAGCGTCCTATTTACATCTTTTGCGCTGCAAGTAAATTATGACTCTGGCAAGGCGGTTGTATCTTGTCACGATTACAACCATAAAAGTGTCACAAAAAATTTGGTCATTATCAAAATAAATTTGTCCTTTAGATTACCTTCTCGAACTTGTGTGGTCTGCGCAAATATGGCTGCCGGTAAAGTTCTGAACTCTTGCCGGGCCATTGATATTGCGCGAGTCAAGTTCTCCACCCCTAGAGTACGGAGTTCTAACAATTGCTGCTCATGTAGAATCTGCAACGATAAGTTTTGATAGACATAATGCGAACTATAGTGGAACTGTACACATATGAAAAGGTGAATCAATAATTATCAAATAAGTAAAAGTAGGTAAATAAGCTCGAAAAGATCCGGGCACGGAGACCAGAGGCCCTAGCATGGACGCGCAAAGTAAACGCAACGTAAACTCGATCGAATTTTGAATAATATTACCCATTGATATCAATAAATTCTTAAAATTCAAATAAATGTTATCTGCGAATCCAATCCAATATAGTCATAATAAACATTTATTTCAGAAAACATCCATATTTCAACACACAAATTTTAAAAACATCTAATTCAAATCAAAATAAAACAAACAAAACAAAACAACACACAAAATAAAAGCAGTTAAGGACAGAGTTACACACATTAGGACCGAGAGGAACTTTTCACTGCTCACAGTGCATTGTTCAGACGTATCGAGTGGCGCAGCAGTGGAGAGTCCCACCCGTTCGCGAACACGCTTATTATACTGTTGCTACTGGATCTAACACGATTCTAACATGAAACCCATCAGTGTGCGCTTCTGCGAGCATAGTCGAAGCACTGCAGAATCGTGGTAGCCCCAGCAGCACCCTAAACGCGTTGTTGTATTGAACACGTAGGGCGTTATATGACCCAAGTCTATAGTTAACCCACAGACTGCACGTGTAAAGTGTTTGGCAGTAAGACTTAAAAAGAGTCACTTTCACTTGATTACAGCTACGCGCGAACCTGCGGGCCAACATATTACACCGGACAGACAACACCCTACGTGCCCTTTCCACATCCGCGTTATTCCAAATCAAAAATCTTTTGAATTTACGCTATAATACGTTTACCTACTGCGCGCCTTCGTGCTAGGCTCACAGTTTGCCATTTAATTCAGTCACGAGCCTCGTATACAAATACGTTTGATGACAGTTCAGTACAGACTGGTTTCGGGTACGATTCAATCAGCGGAAAATAAGCCACTGAACTGAATTGCAAACTGACCTCGTTATCGGACCCCAAACAAATGTCATCCATATACCTACATATTAGTTTTACAAATTGTTCCTTGAAATGGCCGAAGTCACGAAAATTACCCAAAAACAGTGTTCATTTGTGAATAAATGCAATTTCTCCGAATTTAAAACACGATCTGCCAAAGCAGGTGACATGGTTAACAAGCATAATCAACCATTTCCATATTTTCCCTAATTAGTAAAACGAGCTGGTGTTTGCTACGATCTATTCCCATCCAATACCAAGAGCTAATACCATTTGGTATTAGTTTATTTCCGAATTTATTTTCTATTCCCAGCGAGTACCACATTTTTTTAAATAAAAAATCTATTACTAACGAATACCAAAGCGTGACTTTTTGTACACTCAGCTACACAAAGTTTTATTTAAATTGCGTTTTACCGAAATCTAGGGTAATCTAAATATAAGGTTAGGGTTAATAAACTGGTCGACGGAGCCCCGCTTCGCGGGGCTCCTATTTCTGTCTAAAGGGTTTAAAGGAACCTAACCAACCGAACCTCGGGATGCCACTGACGTCGACCGTCTAGGGTTAGGATTTTCGGGAACATTTATTATGTTTTCGGAAACTTAGTTCGTCACTCAAAGCATTTTAATTTTACTGAACCTGACTGTATCTGATTTATTCAAACTTGTTTTGGTAGGTTTTAAAATGTGGTACTCGTTGGGAATAGAAAATAAATTCGGAAATAAACCAATACCAAATGGTATTAGCTCTTGGTATTGGATGGGAATAGACCTTTGCTACTTCACGGACAAGCGCGTATTGCGTATTTTCGTAATTATCTCAAATTTTAACCCCGACGGAAAAAGAAGGGATGTTTTATGTTTAACGTGGGTATCTGTGTATCTGTCTGCGGCATCGTAACTTTCAAACTGCTGAACCGATTTTGTTCTTTTTTGTTTTGTTTGAAAGGTAACTTGATCGAATGTTGTAAGCTAAAAAAAGAAAACAGGAAGAAGAAAATCTGTTCAGCCGGTTTTAGAGGTTTTTGTTTGTGTCGGGGTTTTTAATTTTAAATTTAATTTATGTTTGTTTTAATAGTGTTGTATGAAAAAAATATTTGAAGAAGTGGGTTAAACATTTACTACTGTAGCGGTACTGTGTTTATTTATGTATTACGCTTACCAAATCGAACTTCATTTTCAACTCTAGTGAGTGAGTATTGACCGTGTCACAGAGAGGTGAATCTTTTAAAGTGCAATGTTTCTTGAGGTTTTCCAGCTGGCGAGCCAAGTCCCTGATTCGATCTGATGCTGCAGAAGCCAGAGAACCTGCTTTGATGCTCACATCTCTTAGGGATGATATCTTTGTTGATAGGTCTTCGCTTTCTGGAAACAGAAGTAATGTCAATGAGAACACGGTATTTTTAGGTAAAGCTCGTTTTATTCTCAATATTATTTCACCGCAATCAGAAATATAATTATTCACCAGACAACGACGAACGAACGTTACACACTTTGTAACATCGTTTTGACCATGTGCGAAAAAAATGCATTATGGCTTAGTAGTTGGTTTTCTGTGTACTGTCAAACGGGGTGAATAGGGATGCACGGGGGAATCGAGACAAAACTTTAAAAGGGATTTTAACATTGAAATAATAATTATAGTTTGATGCAAAAAGGGCTCTAATGTGTTTACTGTGTTATAGTTAACAATTAAGTGCCCCTGTTGGCTACAAATTATATTATTTTAATGTAAAAATTCCTTTTAATGTTTCGTCCCGATTCCCCCCTGCATCCCTATTCACCCCGTTTGACGGTACATGTTTATGACGTTTTAACTACAACAAAGTTGAAGTGAGAAATAAATCAACTGCTAACCCAGACAGTTAATTTATTTCAAAAAATTATGATTAAGAACCTAGTATGTATTATGATTTATCGAAACCTAACTTTAGAAACCTTTAATGCATGTTGGTTATTATTTATGCGACCTAATTTAAATAATTTCCAAGTTGGATTTTCTGTAACTCGTAAGTACTATATGATTGAAATATTTTTAGAAATTTCTGTGATAGACATAATTCTAGTGAATGATTTTAATGCATATTTTTTATGTCTGGCTTATTGTAGGTCATATTTCAGTCTGAACTCTATTTAAAAGTTGAACACAGTTAGACAAGATTATTAGCAATTCATATTAAATTTAATAACATTCTGTAATTATCTTATGATTTAACCATAAGCCATATATTTTGAATAAGATGTCGCTCATTTGGAGAAACATTGACGTAAATGTAATTTTTCCCAAAATGAGTTGTCGATATATATTGTGCTCGAAAAAAATTTCAGAGGAGCAGAGGCGTCAAATATTTAGCGTGAAATATTTAATATGGTTTTGGGATTTATCAACATTTCAGAACGAGACGGTAACAGATTACAAAAAAATAAAAAAACGCCGTTAAATCATTCTCCTGTAAAATTTTAAAAGCAGTAGTTATGTCGATGTTTCTTCAAATGAGCGATGTAAGGTTTGTAGAATTAGACCTTGTAGAGTTAGTGGCTTGGTTCTACATTAGATCTGATAACTTTTTAACAGCGTATGCGTTATTTGACTTTAGGCCACCTACCTACTTTACATGAAATGTTTTTGGTGGGATTTAATTTATTTTTGTATGCACTTATTATCCGTACGAAATACAGACCTGCACTCCCCATTACAGGGGTTGGAGGTTGAAAGTTACAGATTTCAATTTTTTTTGTTGTTTGTGGGCAAATCCTAGCCTGCATAGCAAATTTCAGCTTTCTAGGACTCCGGGAAATGCCCTAGAGGTTTTGATAAATGAGTGAGTGAGCAGTGACGAAATCGACGTATTTTAGATATTAATAAAATCCAAAGTATAAAAGATAGACAAATGAAACTTAGTGTGTTTTATGAGTCAGGTAATTACATCTTATCTTGTAAATTTGAGCACTCTAGCTTTATCCAAGCCGAAGTTATGAGAGTTTGAAAATACGACGAAACGCATCGAGTAAAGGTAGGTAGTGCCCACTTTGCTTTTTGTTTTTTGGCTCTTCTTGGCAGGCGCCTCCAGATTCAAGCAATATGCTGCAGTCAAAATTATTACCAACCCTTACCCCTATCCACCTAATTATTACTTAAATTACTGCCTATTAAGTTTTAATTGCTTATTACTTAAATCGCAAAGTAAAACAGATAACATTCGGAATAACTCAAATCAATGGGAAAACATCATACCTGAAATAATATCCGCCAAAGAATCGAAGACTAGATCGATTCCGCTTTCAGAAGATATCGCCTGTTGAATAGGTTCTCCTAACAGCAATTCAACGTCTGTGAATGAACAAGAAAACTATTGATCATCTAGTATATTATCTGGCCATTAATTATCGTTTACCTTCGGATTTGGATTGGGAGGATTTCCAACTCCTGAAGTTTTCTAGACTAGACTTATTAATATTTTTTTTGGTGGGAGAGGACGAAGGAAAACAGGGTAAAGAAATTTAGATTCAATTATATAAAATTGTCAACGTGAAACGGGCAAACGTGGAGATTAAAAAGAATCAAAATGCTAGACGAGAACAATTGCCGACAAACTGTTAGGCAGTTTGGCAGACTTTATTATAAGTTATTGTTAATACAGATTATGAATAAAAAATAAATAAAAAAAAATATGTCAGAAGAAAATCTAAACTTGATCTTTCTAAATTGACGAGACAGTTTGCGGAGGCAAAGTACCGCAAATATTGTGTCGGATAGTGACAATATTTTCATAATAATATTTTTTATACGACTTGTCTTTTACGATGGTCTGTATCAAAAAATATTTACTAAATATTATGTAGATTATAAGGATATCAAATCTATTCTTATTGTATTCACCTCATATCAAAATAATTGAACTAAAAAATGGTCGATGTTTTCAAACATAAAATTGCCGTAGCGCTTCATAACGGATAGGATAGGTCGTTAGTGCAACGTAATCTACATAACGTTATAGTAGCACAAAAAGAAAACGAAGCCTCCCATAATATGCACACTGGATTTTCCGGAAAACTTAATTAACGTGGATAAAAAATGTTTGAACAAGGTTCCTACTCGTACTTTAATTTTAAAGCACAACTTATGGTGTTTTACCTGTGGTTTTAATTTTATATCCTACCTTTGTGGCTATATGCAAGGACGGGATTAAGGTATAGATGATAACCAAAGATCGGATATTTGGATACATATTCACCTAAAGTTGAGATAGTAGAAAAAATCTTAACTTAAACTAACACACACCATCTCTCCTCTTACACCCTACATACACATATTTGCATCGGGGGATAAATATTAATTTTAAATAAATATGCATCTGAATAGTTATGCAATCAAAGAATACCGGGGATTTAAAAGAAAAAAGATTTTTGTAGAAGTCGCTTCCACACTCTACAACCGCCTAGTTATGCATTTCCGGTGTTCATGGCATACCTGCTGTTTTTTTTTTTTACAAAATATATGTTTTAAGAAGCCGCTTCCATACTTGCATAGTAAAATTTACTTTAGGTAAATGAGCATCCGAATATCCGATCTCTGATGATAACAGACGCTTCAATTTTAGTTTATTGATGTCTTTCATTTGGCGCATCTTTCACAATTAATTAAAAGTGTAAAATTTATTCATTCGTGAACCAATCCAACGATGTTGGATTTCGGCATTCGGTCATTTTTAAGTGTAACGTTTGAACACAAAATAATTTTAAAGTGAAAAATTAATTTATTAGTGAACCAATTCAGTGATGTTGAATTTCGGCTTTCGACACGTTTCACTCGCGCTCTGAATAATGGGAAAATGAAATTAAATGAGGAAGTGAACATTTATTTCAATGTTATTTTGTAAGTGTCGTGTGAACGTGGAATGTAAGAAAAATGAACATTCACTCGAGTGAAACGTCTGATATCAGCTTATACCTAAGTCATTAGAGTAGTAACACTAGAGTTAAACTTTTAAATAATAAATCCACCGATGTGGGAGAGTTAAGTCGCTAAACTCTAGGTTAGTGTTAGTAATGTCAAAATAAATTGACGTTATGAGGTAACACTGATAACTTATTTTGTATTTTATATTGTCCGACGTTGTAGTAAGTGAAAATTCTGTACTATATCAGGAGGCAATGTATTCATGAACTCATATAAAAAATAATACAAATTAAAAAAACTCAAAACATATTTTTCTACATCTGACGTTTTCGTCAATCAATCAACTAAATCTCCATGATATAATACGATTGAAATGAATTGTCATGTTATAAAATTCAAAGACAAGAAAGTATTACACGTATCGTAATGTAGTGTAAAAGAGATGGGTATACAATTTACATTAATTGTTACTAATATCATTCTTTTTTGGTCGGATTACTTAATAGGACACATACATTGCAATTATATTTTATGTTTCGTCGATTGAACCGCAATGTTTCTTAACTCATAAATAACCCCGTGATACCTTTTAGTGGCGCAACGCGTAATACGAGTTAAATGTTAATTACCTAACTCCGAGTTTACAAACTCCACATTAATTCATTTAACCCGACTACTAATATTAATAAGCTGAAGAAATTACTAATAATCTGAAAAGATATTGTAGACTTTTAAAGAATGAATAGCAAAACAATATAATGGAAAAAATGAGATTACTTTTCAGAGAAATTCTCGATGTTGGCGAAAGCAGGACAAGTAATTTTCTTATGGTCATATACTAATAAAAACAAATAAAAAGAAAGATATCTAAAACTGCAATATCATTGGTTCAACTCTTGCAATTCATAAGCCAGTAGGACCTAAGCAGTCTCACAACTTATGGGCCAGAAGACCGGGTTCGAACGAATGTTTGCGGCTAGCTCATATAAATCAATTATATTCTTTGCTACTGGGGTCGTAGCTAGAATCACAAGCTGCAACCGCAATTCTAACTAAGATTTTAGGTGCAGCTTTTAGGTACTTGTAGCTGTTGATAACTGTTGGAGGACAATGGGATACATGGCTATTATTTTTGTGTATATTACATTTTTGCTGCAAACATTATTGGCCTAATGGTCAATAATTCAGCAAGCGCTCAGTACTGTGCTACATTCTCCAGGCTGGCCTTTTTGCCAACAAAAGATGATGCCCAACTTAATAATATTTGCTCTATAAATAATTTAAGCAGCGCGTCATGTTTTAGTAATAAGGATAAATAGGTACCTATGTACTTTTATCAAAATTCTGCACGGGTATTGTTGAACTGTCCGCTAATTATGCAATCTGTGGGTAGTATTATGTCACTGTGGTGTCTTTATCTATTGATTTACAAGACCGTCAGTAAGAAAATACTCAAATACACATACATATAAGTACAAGTATTCTCAGCTACTTTACATATATCATCTTTGAGTGTGTTTCTTGGGGTGTTATTAAAGTCCTTGTACTGAAGAGCAGGTCGTATACGAGTATCATTTGTTTTGACCTACTCTGAACGCGTCTTGTTTATTTGCTCTTAATAGATTCTAGAGATATGTTGTGTGTACTATAATGACTACGGGGACGTAGTAGGAAAAGGCGTTATATTTGATTGTTACGTTTATTCTAAGCGTTCATGTATGCATCAACGCGCCTATCTTTTCACTGGTTTTTCTAAACAAAAACCTAATTCAAATAATTTGGAAGCTCATTCCAAACTCATAAGTTCAGGTTTCATACATAAAGAAACGAGCAACTTTATGCAAGGCTTACTTTTCAAATCTTGTTTATAAGCATGCAGGACAAGATCCACAGGTGGCACGAGACTGTGGTGCAACTCCCGCGCAGCCGCTGACAGCCAGGATGCGATGTCGGAGCACGCGCAACTGACAACGTTGCGTCCGTCGGATGCCGCTGCGCGAGCCTGCTCATTGCTTACTGCCATGCCTGATATCAAGGCGCTGGAATGATGAGGAACTTGAATTAGAGATTTTGTTTCTGTGATTATTATAGGATAGTTTTTTAAGGTGCTTGGTGGAGCGACAATCTTTGCTGGGTGGCTGAAAGCAACTTAGGAACGAGGTAAATGGCGTTAAATTTGAGAGATCTTTGTTCAGCAGTGGACAGGTATTATGCTGATAATGATAAATAAGGAGGTCCTTAGATTTTTAAAGTATCTAGATGGCGCCTGAAGAAGAAGATTACCGATCAAACCGCATGTCGTACCTAGGTAACTTTTTCCATAGATGTTATAGCTAGTTAGCATGATTGTATATGGGCGGCAAACAATAGAAATAAACTCAGAACATGTCATTTAAACACCAGTAATTATTACTCTAATTCCGCAAATTGCTTTACTAATTAAAATTCACAAATGAATTGAAAGAAATTGGACCTGGAATCGGTTACTTTTTGTACTATTTCCTCGTTAGATGAAGTTCCGTTTTAATGAGCGTTGACGAGCGAAGGAAAGTAAAAGAATTAGGTGCTATAGCGGCACTTGTTCCTATTAAAATTTAATAACCGTGGGAGTTATTCAAACTATTGCTTTAGTAAATGACTATAAACATTTTTTAGGTCTAATATATTTCTGGATAATGACAATAAATAAACTACAGACGAAATATTGTTCATGATTTTACGTCTATTATTCAAGAAACCTGTGGGTATTTATTTACTTATTGCAAATTGGTAAACCAACTTTAGTGTAGCGAATCGCAAGTAAGTAATTATTATCGAATTTCAAGTCAAGCACGCTGTTCTATTGATTAAAACTAGCCACTATTGAACATCTAATGTACAAAAATCTCGTGTTTGTTATCGAACTCCTCGGAAACGGCTGAACCGATTTTTATGAAATTGTTTGTGTATATTTGGTCGGTCTGAGAATAGGTCGTAAAGTACATTTCATACCGCTGCGGGTAAAACCGCGGGGCGCAACTTGTAATAAAATCATATTTTGTGATAATGTATGATGAGATGACGTATAATGATTTTGCTGTTTCACTATATTATAGTCAATAAAATTAACATTTAAAACAACTTTATAAAGTTTAAGTTTAGTAAACAACAAAATCCTCATACGTCATCATATTGTATGATTATAAAATATTATTTGTTAGACGTCGACAGTTCCGTGAAGAGGCCGAATGAAAGGAGATTGTATTGTGTTGACGTAGCGGAGATGAGAATGCAGAGAGGGATACAATATGTGGAGCAACGAGAATTATTAAAGAGACAAATGGGTATTTAAAGGGAGTTTCAAATAATTATAAAAGTTTATTAGGAACAATTTAGGTATTACAAAAGACACGAAGAAATGTAGCTGCGAAACTGCGGCGCGGCATCAACGCCCAACACAAAATACATGAAACATTTGTTCCAGACTTTCACATCTTTAGGGAGTGTTATAATAAAAAAGGCATACAAAAATAAAACACTATATGTTTGTAGGTATGTGTAATGTTAGTTTGCATAATGTAGAGTGTAAGAGAAGGTGAGAGTGTTTGTGTGTGTGTGAGTGAATATGTATATGTGAAAGATGTGCATTAGTCTATTATGAAGGAACCCTTATTTTTTGGGAGGGAAATCATCAAATGACTTCTCCCGCTCTGGGCGGAACGGAAGGGCGTGTCAAACTCTTACTGACTAAAACCCACTCGTGTTCCTTCAGTTGCCTGTGCGCCAGGGCCATGGTAACTTTTTCGAACAATCCGCGATCCCGGCAGGCATCGGCCCTATCGGACCTCGTCAATGTTGCTGACATCTCTTTGAGGCGTGCGTGGAACACGACACGCCGTCAACCTGCACCGTATGCTCCAGCGTGTCCTCCGGTCGATCCACACAATGATAACACCCGGGCGTTTTCTCCCGCCTTATCCGAAACAGGAACCTCCAGAAACAGCCATGTCCAGTGAGGACCTGCGTCAGGCGGAAGGTGAGGACGCCATGGCGCCTCTCAAGCCACTCCTCAAAGAGGGGACTTACCGCCGCAATTGTGGCGTGCCCAATTATGAAGGAACCCTAGAATGTGAATTTATTTATGACACCACATGTTGCTCAGTTGCATCTTAGGACATAGACCAGTTTGTAATTATTTTTTCCAGTAAATTCTTTGTTATCCTATTTATATTATAATAAAGTTTAGAAATAAACTAAGTAGTGGCGACTTACCATAGCAAATCTGCAGAGTTCAGTCTTGCAGATTCTGTCAGAGCGTCGCTTTTTTATAAGGTACTGAGGGTCGTAAAGCAAAAGATGATGTTTCTTATGCACTGTTTGTAGAACGAACAGCTGTCTTACTGCAAGAACCTCACAAAGTGAATATTATATTTTTAGCAATGCTCTCTGTGCCCTCTCTAAACGCAACATGCTTGTCTTGTGGCCACGTAGTTATGCAGTAACCGAGAACTGATTGAGCGCGAGCGAAATAAACAGTTTTTAGGCACTGAAAGTTAGCAGCCGCGCGAAGATTTTTAAATAAATAAATCTTTAGTCTTCTGGCACGAACCACGATAGAGTCAACTTGTTTTTTTCTAAGTTAGAAGATGGTCCAATATAACTGCAAGATATTTGGCACTGTCAGACCGTTCTATCTGAGCACAGTTACTGGTGGTGGCCGCTGGATAAGGACAAATCTGACTCCTGATCCCAAATGTCGTAGGTAGTTGGCTAAGAATTCCCGGGGTAAAGAGGATAATCTTGGTTTTTGAGATATTGACCGTGAGCAGATTCGAGGCTAACAATGTCATGACTGACAACCTTAAAGCAGTTTCTGCGTTCTCTCGAGTCTCAGGCCAGTCCATATCATGGGTTATAAGAGCTGTGTACTCGGCATATGTAATTATTTTTGTGTTTGGAAGACATAACTGACACAGCTCATTGACATTGACAAGGAAGAAGGTTGCTCCTAGAACACTACCCATAGGTACACCAAAACTCATATTTTCTGAGATTATGATAAATGTTTCGATTTTTACAACCTTTTTACGCCCCGTCAGGTTCATAATTGCAAACATGTGACAATACAATAATGTTAAAAAGAAATTGTTTCATTTATGATTATTGGAGAAGAAGAGGAGGGGAATGGAAGACATTAGACCTCAAATAACATAAGAACAGGGCAAAAAGAATATCACATTCACTGTTCGGCACTACCCGAACATTCATTTCAATTGACTGATATTTGATTTGACACGTTAAAACTCACGCCGTTCAATGGCGTTCGCTGATACTTGCAGGGTGATAAACTCACACTTGTGCGAATTACGCACAAGTATGAGTAAACCCCTTACGATTCTCAGACATTCAATAAAGCGGTAAACATCTTATCCTAAAAGTATTTTCCTCTCTTCTGATTGCAAAGGCAGATTTCCAACACGATACACTGTCGGCGTTTAATTTAACTTTATAGAACTTTCCTATGCATTAGAGGTCGGAAGTTTCTTGTGAACATTTCCACCGAAGTATGTTTTAAAATTAATTAGGTAGCACCCGCGGTACGAACGTGTGTAAACATGGGGATCGAATAAATTAGTTCTTAATTTATTTAAAGACGGCTTTAAGAATAATTTCGTTGGCGATAACGTGTTTACTTTGTCTAATTATGTTTGTGATTGTAGAATAACCTGTTTAGTATTTTTGGAATTTTGGTCGAGCACACTACTTTACTTAAGTTTACTACTTGTCGTGAAATAAAAATACGGACAGGCGGACATGACAAAATTATAAGAGTTCCGTTTTTGCCATATGGTTACGAAACCCTAATAAAAGATTATTTTCTTAGAATAACCCACCGGGATATTTAATTTTGTAGGAGAATGCCAGTAATGTAGTCGATAACTGAGTCAGATAGTCATAACATTATGAACAGAAATAGAGTAGACTTGAAACGATACTTTTAGAATTTATTTACTAAATAAAATAAAAGGCAAAGGTGATTTTCCGCCGACCAAGCGTGGTGTTTATGTCTATTTATGGGTGTCCTAACTGTTGTAGCCCTTTTAGCGGCTATAGAGTTTTTGGGAGGCCCAATATTCGACAGTGAAGTAATGTTTTAATTATTATATTTACTGAAAAAACCGAGTAATAGATGAAAGAGTTTTTTTAATGCAGTCTATAATTTTCTTACGTCATAAATTATTAGATGAAAATCTGTTCCACTTATAATCAGGTATCTCGTAGTATTACGGAGCAGTATGCAGAAAGCCTTTGAGGGTTCCTTGAGAAAATATAAGATTAATATAGTACTAACCAGCAGATAAGCACGATGAATAAGGTCACAACTACCAGGGCTCTGTCATTGCAATTTGAGTTCTCTGCATCGGGAAATAGAGCTCCAGTTTCCAGTTCATCTTCGTATCTGGACCTTGAAAATAGGGATAGTATTCCCAAGATGAGGAGGTACGCAGGTATTACGAGAGCAATGCAGGCAAACGCGATGATAAATGCGAGGAACGTTGATTCCACTTTTATTGACTGTAACAAAAATACAATTTTAGTAAAAATAGACTGCTGTTTAGCAGTCAACTGTGTAGGTACAACATGTAATGCTTTTTTATTTATTCAGTAACACGTGGGATTTGCAACAAAGCTTTTTATAAAAGTTTTTTTTTCTGAGAGGTATCAAACGCATTTGAACATCCGTTTGGCTTTTGTCGACACATCTATGCAAATTTGCTGAAATAACTTGTAGACTCTTGGAGACGTGGTCAAGCAGCTTTAGTGAATGTTTATTTATTAATTTATTTATATGGCACTTCAACGACCTACTCACTAAAACATTCACAAAAATATATTCCATATACTATTCGTTTTGTGAATTCGTCACTTACAGAAGTGTACAGCACTAGCAAAGAACTAACCCTCTTATTTATAAACGTTGCTTAAAATTAAGAGCGGCCAACCCGTCATACTTTTCATACAAACGCTCGTACGTGATTATGGCGTTGTAACACATCTTTAATTGAAATTTTTGAACTAATAGGTATCTTGTGTACTTTATCTAGGTCTTTATGCAAGCAACAAATCAAAATTTGGAGAAACAAATTCAGTATAAGCCTCCAAAAATCTGCTTTTTTGCACAAAAGTTTACCTGAACTTTGGCCGTTCATAATGTACTCATAGATTGTAAAAGTAAAGAAGACATCTTCATAGAAACCTCGCACATGTAATGAAGATTCTAAATGACAATTTTTTTTTTTCAATAACCTGTAAGGGTTTTTCATAAACACGTATTTCCTGGAACAAGTTTTCTGAAATCTCTGTGCGTCAAGTTTCGTTCGATGTTATCGCGTTCTCACTCTTGCTTCTTTTTCAAACATTGCGTTGGATGAAACAACAAGCTTTTCAATCATGCTCGCGTTGACGATAGACGGGCCGGGAAGGGCCCTCTTAAGAGAGGTTTAAACGACAAAAATGTATGGTTAAACAGACACTATATAACTTTAAGCAACGTTTAGAACAAAGGACGTGTAAGATACCGTTGGATTATGAATACTTATAAGTAACTAAGTAGTAGTCTATATGTTAGGTTTTGATATAAAAAAAACATATATCAATAGGAATATATATTTTTTTACTAATTATAGTTAAATTGTTTAAAACATACACAATAAATCAAAAATAATAGCGAACAATAATAATACAAAACAAAAAAAAATTAACTACCGTCATATTACTAAAAAACATGTAAGTACTTTAAAGGAGAACCTGTATTAATTCGAAAACATACCGCCACCACTTTTGTTGTATGGATGGACGGTCAGATGGTTCACTGATGTGCGCTCGTTGGTATTAGATTATTTTGCTTAAATACCCGTTATAATGTTATTTGTTGTTTTTTTATTGCTAAATACCTACTAAATGATATGGTCGACGACTTTGGAACACGATAAAACTCTAATGAGTTTATGTTGGCACCAACTTAAATATATAAAATCTATGTATACTACTCAATAAATAAATAAATAAATAAATAATAACAATATAAACCGGTGATGAGCTCTGTCCATCAATACGATGTAAAAGACAGACATAAGTATTTAACAAAATAACAAAAAAAGGCTGAACAAGAAGAGAAATGTGGTGGATACAATTATTAAAAGGTATCTCGTGACGTACAAACGTCTCGGGACTCCAAGCTGCTTTAAATAAGAGTCGAATGCGGAATTGACGGAAATATATTTTTTCTATTAATAACATAACATAATGTTTTGATACTAATATCCGAAGGGGTGACCTTGTCCCGTCATCTTTTCTGTCCAATCAAAATCGCTAAAGTTACATTGAGTTTCGTATTGGATAATTTCATGACAACATAATATTATAAACAACATTAAAATATCGATTTAATCTTACGGTATCACATCAATCTATTTGTTATAAACTTCCTGCTCTAATGATAATTATACACACCTACTTACCTAATAATAATTTAAAAAAAAACACTCATTGAATTAAATATCAGTTTCTGCCGAACAATAACTTGTAATATCTTACATAAGTTGGACACTCATATACATAAGGCTATTTGATTCTGGGTGCATACTCACTAAGCACGAATTCCGTAGTTTCGGCGGAAGTTATGGACGTTTCAAATCACGTATCACTTTCGGACAACATTAGTCCGGAGCCCGAACTAAAAACGAATGAAACAACTATGACATGTGACTGTTGTCTATACCCCCGTTGTGTTTTTGCCCGTCCGAAAGGGTTAATTAATCGGGAATCGGGTTCACATCTAAGTATCGATCTACTTTCGGACGGGCCCGTATTTTTGCTAACGGACTTAGTGAGTAGGCCCCCTGTTGCGGAAGTTTTAAGAGTTGAGACAAAATAGCTTAAAGTTTAGTTCTTAAATTAATGTAAAATATGTAAGTTTCAATAATATTACATATTTTGAATGCCTAACCAGTTTTTGTATCAAGTATATTTAAAAATTATAATTACTCTCAATGGTCTTTCGATGTCATTTAAAAAGATAATTTATTATTATTTATTTATTTCAGAGAATCTCCATATCATAATATCACAAAAAACAAAACATACAAACATAAAATGTTAGTGTGTTAGTAACAAAAATTGTACCTAAATTTATTATTTATTTATTTTATTATTTATGTACACACAGTAAAATAGATACAGATACGGCATATTAGTATTAAGTACAAAGGTACTGCTTATTTCTTAAGAAATTTCTTCCAGCAGACCTGCGAAAGGACCTGTACCTAACTGATGCCTATGGCTGTCCTTATCCACTGATTCTGGAAAGGACAGTCAAAACGGGCAGCAATCACATTCAGAATGCTGTTGCTGCTGCTTCGTAGACAGTGCAGCAAGGAGTTTGCTTTCTTGCGCATGATGGCTTGAAAACCATCCGTACGCAAGTCAAGTAAAGTCAAATCATTTATTTCAAATAGGCACATAAAAGGCACTTTTGAACGTCAAAATTTACAAAAAAATATAATTGATTCTAGTGGCCCGTTCCAAAAGGTAGTTTCATATGGAGAAGAATGGGCAATAAACTCCACCGTTACTCTTTCAAAATGTTTTACAATATTATGTAGGTTCACATTAATTATATAATTATATGTGAAGACGATGCACCTAGAATAAAATCACTATACCACAATAGATAAAAATAATTAAATATAATGCAATGACAAGTAAATTAATTATGTGATAGATACATGGTGCTCATATATTTACAAATATTGAAAAGTAGATGATTTTTCCAAAATTTTAACAAGTAATAATTTAGTGTGTGAGTTAAAGTAGTTAAGTACATAATGTAAAAATCAATGTTATAAAAATTATAAATTATACAATTAAATTAGCAACCAGTTTGATTTTGTCTAGACTCTAGATTGTCCTATGGAGCAGGACCAGCATGTTTCCAAGCATTCTTATCTAGATATAATCCTCTAATTTGTAATTTATGCTTGTTTACAAAGTGTACTTTTAATATGAGTTTTAAATTTTCTTTCATTTAATTGCAATATATCACAAGGTATTTTGTTGTAACATTTAACACAGTACCCCATAAAAGATGTATGTACTTTAAATAATCTATAAAATGGTTGATCTATTTTATTTCTAGTATTAAAATTATGTCTATCACGTATTTTATTAAAAAGATATAGATTTTTTCTTACATACATAATATTTTCATAAATGAATTGGCAAGATACCGTCATAATAGTAATCTTTTTAAATAGTTCCCTAAGAGATTCGCGACGACGTAGATTGTAAATGGCCCTGACAGCTCTCTTTTGCAAGATGAAAATGGATTCAATGTCAGCAGCCCGACTCCACAGTACAATGCCATATGACATAATGCTGTGAAAGTAGCTAAAATAGACCAAACGCGCGGTTTCTACATCTGTTAACTGTCTTATCTTCCTAACAGCATAAGCGGCCGAGCTTAACCGCCCCGCAAGAGATGTTATATGGGGTCCCCATTGTAATTTCTCGCCTAGCGTGATTCCCAGGAAAACCGTCTGATTAACAAATTCTAGTTTTTCTCCATTCAATATGATGTCACATTCGCAACTTCTAACATTAGGTAATTTCAATCGAATGCATTTGGTTTTTTTTTTCATTTAGTACCAAATTATTTACCATAAATCAATCTTAGACCTGAAGAATAGAGTTATTCTCATCGTCAAGATTTTGTGACCGTCGGTCTACTTTAAAGATCAATGATGTGTCATCTGCAAATAACACCATCTTCGGTTGATTCTGCAGTAATTCGGGTAAATCATTAATATAAACTAAAAAGAGGAATGGACCCAATATCGAACCTTGAGGACCGCCCATTGTCGTTTCAGACCCTAAAAAGTTCATGCCGTTTACTTGAACTTTAACCTTTCTATCTTTCAGGTATGATCTTAGTAGATCAAGAGCTGTATACCTAATCCCATAGTGCTCTAGTTTCAGCAGAAGTGTTTCAGGGCTTGCGCAAACGAACGCCTTAGAGAGGTCGCAAAAGATTCCAATGGCATCTTGTGCTCCTTCACAGGCGTTAAAAATGTTCTTTATTAGGGTGACACCAGCGTCAGTGGTACAACGCCCTTTGGTGAAACCGTACTGTTGTTCATGAAAGATGGATTTTTTATTAAAGTGACGTAACATTTGATTAAGCAATAACTTTCAAACACCTTACTGAGAACTGGCAGAATTGACACAGGCCTATAATTGTTGGGTTCTTTACTATCACCGGATTTGAACAATGGAACTACTTTACTGTGTTTCATAAGATCCGGAAAGACTCTTTGGTCTACACTGGTGTTAAATATGATAGATGAGAGATCTACAGACTTTTACAGACATTCCCCAGAGATCCTCTGTTGATGATTTTAAGATCTTTAAAGATTTTGTAACAGCTTGGGGGTTTGTATGCTGAAACCTAAACTCCAAAGGGCATGCCTTTACATTATTTTTAAGTAAGGCAGCAGAAAGCGCGGGTGAGGAATTTAAAGCTTCGGTAGTTTTAAGGGGAATATTAGTAAAAAAGTTTTCAAATTCCTGAGCTATTTCAACATCTGAGTTGATGGGGCCATGTGCAGTCTCTAAATTAAATTCTGTATTACGCTGTTTTTTCCTGCCTGTTTAATTATTTATTATTTGCCAGGTAGTTTTTATTTTATCATCAGCTGATTTTATTTGATTGCTAATATAAAGAGCTTTTGCTAGTTTGCACACACTTTTAAAAGTTTTTGAATATTTTGCAACATACTGATAAAATCATGTATTATTCATATGTTGCTTTAGACCATAAAGTTCAAATAGTTTTTCCCTGTTTTACGCGCTTCAGCAAACATACCAGACGCGCTGCAGCGCCACGGCAGCGCCACGGCAGCCCCAACAGCATCCTAAAAGCATTATTATACTGGGTGCGCAGGGCTGTGTAGATTCGCTGCGTATGTTTAATATGAATTAATATTTAAAAAAATATATGAACTAAGTATCCCCAAGTTTGACCTCTTTCAAGAAACGATTGCAACCGGCCTAGGACGAACGCTCAAAGTAAACGTAAGGTAAATTTGAAGGATTTTAAATTGCAAATACTCTTATTTGCAATTAAAAATCGTTCGAATTTACGTTACGTTTACTTCGCGTGTTCATGCCAGGCCTACGTACTGGTTTTTACTCCATGCGTAGGAGTAATTTGAACATTGTGTTGTTATTTAAATGTGATCAAAATAAGTACCTACTTTACTCGACGTCTATGGCCACGAGAGTAAGTAAGACACAAACAACACCTCTGTTGTATTGATATTTAGTTATGACGTGAACCTTTTAAAAATATCGGACTTATGTATATTTAATTTAGCTCGTTTTCAAGGCTAAGAACAAATGAATCCTATCTACTTCCTTAAGTCAATTTTACGAGAAGTTTTAGATGTACATTATCCGACGTGTGTTAGTAAAGTATTAATTCATAATAAAAAAAGCCACGTGTGGCACTCGGGGACTGCCGCGGTAAAGCTATTGAATAGCATTTTTTATCAACTTATGCAATTATAATTATTTATTTATTTTTTATTTATGCAGTATTTTTTTTTCTTTGATATTAATTAAAGTACAGTCGTACCATATACATACACGTTAAGCGAACGCTCGGCCGAGCTACATGGTAGGCGGAGTGGGGGGGTGTTAGGTTTTATTTTCGTTACGGAATTTCTTGATTCAGTCGCCGCGCTCAAAGCCCGCGATAAAAGCTATGCAATAGACACCGACTTCCGAAATTAAAGTTATTTTCCCCTTGTAGTGTTTTTTTTCTATGTGACAGTTAGATTGTTTCAACCTTCGTGAAGTTTCACTTTACTGGGAAACGTTGTCAAAAGAAGTAAGACAATTAATTACAACTTGACTTTATAGAAATAATAATCTACGAGAATATTTGGAGTTGACTTCTTGGATGTCACGTGTTCAGCTAGCAAAGATTAAAGTCAAAGTCAAATCATTTATTTCAAATAGGCACGTAAAAGGCACTTTTGAACGTCAAAATATACAAAAAAATTGAATTGATTCTAGTTTTCCCTTCCAAAAGGTAGTTTCGTATGGAGAAGAATGGGCAAGAAATTCCACCGTTACTCTTTTAAAATGTTTTACAATATTATATAGGTACACATAAATTATAACTAGCAATGGTATTCGGAACTACTTTACTATTTCATTGATTTGATTGATTTATGTTACGGATTGATTATAAACTTGCGCATTCTCGAAGAACCCGTCGAACCAGTTTCGCCGTTTCATTTTCTTGAATATCTTGACCTGCATCTGACAATCTAGATGCCTAGAAACGGAATATTAATCAGCTTGTTCTACATACCTAACCAGTTCACCAGCAAATTACTTAACACTTATCTACACCCACAAGTACTCAACTACTACCTAGTACCTTGCTTGCTACTCTGTATGTTTTGACAAATCTCAGAAACTGCTAGACAGTAATGACAGCAGCCTTTTTCTGAATATTTTAAACCTTGTTTTAATGTTACTAAAGCTACGTTTTATCTAACACTGAGAAACAATTTCAAACATTCTGAAATTGTTTTGAACAATTTGTGAAAATGTCATAGGTAGGTATAAAAAAAATATACGTTTCAGTAATAATCAGTTCCATTTCCTATTTAATAATACCAATAAATAAAAAAATAAAACAGACATATAATCTTCGTTAAAAGCTCGCGTAATTAGGAATGAGTGATGTGTCTTGTCCGAAAGAAAAATGTGCTCTCGTGTTAACGAGAGGAGGGAATCTCAGAGGAATCATCGCCTAATGGTACTGACATTATATCCTCAATTCATTCAGAAAAACTAATCCAATCATTTTCTTAATTTCGTTAAAAAGAGGATGCACTTTATTGGTTATTTTGTAAAAGATCTCTAGTAAGGAAACATAGATCAAACCAGTAGTCTTTTGTAGCTGAATATTTAGTGTCAAGCCATGTAGTGCTAAGTATAATAGTCTATTTTCTGATTACAATCCGATTTAATAAACATGACTAATTATTATCAAAACTGAGTAGGTGCGGTCAGAATAACTATGTAACGCACCTCAAGATTAACTTTTACTTGCACCTTATTACACTAGGCAACAAAAAAAAAAACAATCTCAGAGTTCTGATTAATATGTGATTCGGAAATACCATGCCACAAAGAATTTAGGACAGTCAATAAAACATTTCAGTCCCATATAGCTTATAAGAGAAATTTATTTTTTACTAGCTGCTGCCCGCGGCTTCGCCCGCGTGGATGGCGGAAACGAGTCTACGAGAACGTGCTACCGGAACAAAAAGTAGCCTATGTTACTCCTTATAACATCAGCTATCTGCCTGTTAAAGTCCTGTCAAAATCGGTCCAGCCGTTTCGGAGATTAGCCGAAACAAACGGACAGATAATTTTTTTTTAATTGTTTTTTTTTATAAGTACCGTATGCATTTAGTAAAAAGCTGTTATTTTATTTATTTGTATAGATTTTCGTTTATATTTTAAAGTGAATAAATTATTTTGCAGTAATAAATTAACTTCTTTTGGTTCTTTTGGTCTGCCTTTTATAAGCAAACTAGCTTTTGCCTGCGGCTTCGCTCGCGTTAATTTAGACTTTGACTATCAATTCAGGTTATAATTCAATCATGATTCGGAAGACACGTGGCGCCATCTATTATCATAAGAACGTTATTGTAGTTTTCCTAGGGAACAGTACTATTTTTCGGGATGAAAGGTATCCTATGTCCGTTTCTGTACACCTGACAATGTATATGCAAAATTTCAGGATGATCGGTTCAGTGATTAAGGCGTGAAAAGGTAACAAACAAACAAACAAACTTACTTTCGCATTTATAATATTAAATAAAAATAAAATAATAAAAATAATAATAGTTAGGAAGTTAGGATGTTGGTGTCTCCCTAATCAAAAGTCAGCAGTAGTTTGCAAGCATTGCAGGGGTCCATTTCTCTTGATAACGCTTTTAAAATGAAGCTTGGAAGCCCTCACCGTGTTCCTCAAACATTGCAACGGACTTTCTTAAAAAAAAATGGTGTGAATGCAGAAACTGTGTCTTTAACGACATATTACAACACAACCCAATTCTTTATAGGCATTAATATTGATTTACAATTGATTTCCTAAAAAGTTTTCCGTGACTTGAATAACCGCCAACCAAGCATTTGTTTTGTTCAGTGTTTAGGTCGAAACGAACAAGGGATCTTTTATTAAAGTCTTAAAGCGAAAGCGTCAAGGTAGCCCGCGAAATTCAAATTTTCGTCACGTTTTTTTGCAATTTGCAGGTCAGTAATCAGGTTGTATGTTGATCTAAATATGATTCGCGGCCGTAAAAAATGTTTATTTATAGAATTATAATCATAAAAATCATCAGTACATCTCTCTATGTTCATATTTCCCAATTAAGTGACCATTGCATGATATCATGACATTTAAAGCCAATTCTAACTTAAGGAGTTGTATTGCTGACTCTAATGATTATAACTCTGTAAAGCAAATTGCAAAAAACGTAAGAAAATTTTAATTTCGCGGGCTACCTTAGTGCATCTCCCTTAACGTCTGGCCCAATAAACACACCTTCTTTTATTTATGCACCTCTCCACACACCACAGAAAATGTTTGTCTTAAAAACTTGAAGCCTGACCCTCTTTATTAAATAAAACAAAATAAATCCGGAGAAAAGCGAGACGTAGTGCCTTTCATAAAATAAAATAAATAAATAAATAAAGCTATCCTTCTAAACTCATCGCAAAAGGTGTATTTCTTTTTAACTTATTTTTTTCTTTTCTATTCGTGATGAAAATAAATGGTTATTTTTCTGTTATTAGGGGCATGATTATCTACGAATACGCTATGAATTTTTCCCGGGAAATTTTTAGTGTTGCCTAGTGTTATTTTTCCGAATACGTCATTGCCAATATTTTGAATGAAAATTACGGTTTGAAAAGGTGCAACACGCAAAACAAGATCGTCTTTCAAATAACAAAGCGACGGAAACGTGAAACCACAACTTTAAACAATTTCAATGGATTGTAAAACAACACCTGTGCTCTTTCGTTAAGTATTTTAAAAGACTTCCAATAGTGAGCACGCGTATCATAAACTTGTAAAGAAAGAAATCTGAACTTGGTTCTTACTTAAAAGGTTTCTGTCAATGACCGAACTGAGTGTGTAAATATTAGAAAATCGATAGGGAAAGTGTAATTATTTCACCCAGTCCAAGGTTGAAATTGAGACATAGAGAAGAGCTACTAAGAAAAAAAAATTAGAGAGAAAATAGCTTTTCAGGGCTTTCCATAGATGGTAAAGTCAGTTCAGCTCCTTGTTTTTCGATATTCCTATGAAAAGATGATGGGTTACAATAACTTGACGCATTGTTCACCTTTTGGCATACATGGCGATACTGGAAAAATGGCATTGTTTACTGTAAGTAGAAGTAATAAACAATAGAAAAGAATACCCCGCGAAAAGAACGAAGAAGTTAAGGAGCTTAGTAAAGATGCTGCTGCTTCTGAGGGCGATATTTAGCGAGATATTGCCATGGCTTTAAAAATATTTATGAATTTTATACTTAAAAAAACATAATTAATATGAATCACATCAAGTCATTTTACTAAAATAAATTGGGAAAGCAAACACATCGAATTAGAGTGGCAATGGGGACGCATTACCGCTTTTCTTCGTAGGTACTTGTGAGATCGATAACCATGAAACCATGATCGGGTAACCGGATGCGATCCTTTTAAAATGTCAAGTCTTTTTGTGGACATTACTGACATATGTTAGCTTGATATGTGAGAATATTAGTATGGGTTCGGTTTTGAAATTTTAGAATGTGTGTTCCCCTTTCTATTGTGTGGTCTTGGTTAGAAGGTATGCTAGATTTGTTAATTTCGGATCTTTAACGGGGTGCAATTTGTTTATTGAAAACATGTTACTTACTGACTTTACTTTAGTTTATTTAGCACTATCGTAAGTTTACGGTAATACCTGTTGATTATTTAATTAATGTTTAGTAGTTGTTGGTCTTTTAAATTCATCATCACTGCATTAATTATTTTAAAATCATCCATGTATTATTTGAAGGTTTAACCCTTATTCTGTATGTCTGTGAGATTCATTGTGAGGTTACTATGTTTTATCACTTTGTTTCTCGTTTTATTTGCCTGATTTTCCAGTGAATTTACGTCTTGATATAAATCAGTAAGTGCGTATGGCAAAAGGTATTTCTTTTTTGCTTTACCGACTCCAAAGTAAGTTCTTTTCTGGTCACTATACTATTGTTGTCTTTAATCGTCTTAAACTATGGACCGGTTATATGACGTATCGCGTCTTTCCGCGATGACTATTTATTTACAATTGAATTATAAGTAAGCTTAATATTGGAGGACCCTCCGATTATACATCAGTGTTCGCCTGGACATCAACAGTGGTAACTGCCTTTTGGGTCATAATGATTAAATTATCAGTTTTGTATTGTTTAGTTTTATTTTCAGTTGTTTTAAATGGAAGTTTCGCTAAAGTTGCACGTGAGTATTTATTTTCTTTGTCTCTAGATTTTGTAAAAAGTGTAATTATCATAAATATTTATAAAAAATTACATAGTTTCGTAAATTAAAAAAAATACTGCTGGTAACAGAGCGAAGACAATTCATTCAGTCCATTTTTAAAATCGGAGCAGAAAATATTTTAAGTAGGTTTTAGATTGGGTCTTTTTTTTTGGGATTTTTTTGTTAAACCAAAACGACCTCATTTAATGTTACATATTATTATTGTCGAGCGAAAGAGTTATTTACTACCAACATACAGAAATAAAAATCATTTATCAATTATTTATTACTTTCAGCTTCCTACATCAAAACCTGCCCAGGTCTCAAGTCTGATTGCTTGAAGATGGTAGTACAAGAAACACTGCCACTATTCGCAAAGGGAATCCCAGAACTAGGGGTTGATTCTATTGATCCCTTAAGACAAGATAATGTTCACGTGGTCCTCCCCGGAGGATTCAAAGTGGAATTCCGTAATGGAACCACGACTGGTCTTAGGAAGTGCACTATAGATTCTGTGTCGTAAGTAGAACTAATTATTTCATAGTCATCATTCTATCAGAATTGTATTGACACTTTTATTAACAAAATTAACGTAACAACTTCTTAAAACTGGTTTTCTGAAAAAATACCGACATGAGCTCAATTTTGTTTTGTATGCCATTGAAATATAGGCCTGGATAATAATAATAATATGTAAAAGCTTTTAACTTTCGATGACTTGGTTGCCTTTTATTAACTTAAGGGCCCATACACATGTACCACAACCAGGTGTGGTTGTCATTTTGTCGCTGCGATGTGGTGACATCGCAGTCACAAAATGTGGGCAAGCAGTGGTTACGTGTGAATAGTGTCGCTGCAGCTTCTTGCAGTTGCGTTACAGTAACTTCAAAATGTCGATGTGGTTGCATTGTCGCTAGTAGTTGTAGCTAGTGTTTGCAGACAGAAATATCGTTGTGGGCTTCAATGTGGCCGGACGCTAATGCGTGGTCTCACTGGTGGTTGCGTTGTGGCTGCGACATGGCATTGATATGGTCGGTATCGCCCACACGGCTGATTTAGACGGCCGAATGTGGTCCGGTTGAATAAACTATCCCTTTTGACACAAATTAGCACCCGTCCACGTGATGTCGTTGTGGTGTTGTTATGGTACGTGTGATCGGGCCTTAAAACTGTTTGATTCTTGTAGTTAAAATCCGTTGTTTGAGGAAAATCTGATGCATCGCGCATGAAATGCATCGATATTTTAGACAAGAGAAGAGAAACAAAAAGCTGAGGAATTAACAGCAAATACTAATGAAGATAATAAATTTATTAATTTCAGATACGAAAATAATTTTGCTGATTTGAAAATGCACTGCGATGTGACTATCAAAGGAATGTATAAAGCGATCGGAAGAATATTGATCGTGAGCATAAACGGCGATGGAAATGCTAAAATTAAAATTAGTGAGTACAATATTATTTGAAGTAGTATCAATATTATAAATTACATTTAGTCAGTACCTACCTAGAAGGAGACAAAGCATAGACTGAAGAAATGAAACTGTTTTACATGACTCTGTAAAAAACTGCAATATAATTTTCAAAACTTTTTGACAAAAATTTAAACCGACGACGGAAAAATAAACTATTAAAAAGCCATAAATAAAAAACCTTTTAGTCTAGCTAAGCTCCTATATTAAAGTATCAACTTTTGAGGTGGTGCCAGTCAAACATACAATGAAGATCCATCAAGCTACCAGTGTACCCTTAAAACGTAATTAATTTGCTTCTTTGTTAGTTTGGCACCGACTCAAAAAAAATTTAATTAATTAATTTAGGAGCTTAGTTATACTAAAAGGTTTTTTATTTTTCGCTTTAATGGTTTCTTTTTCATCGGTTTAATTTTTTGTCAAAGAGTTTTTTATTTTTCCCTTTTTTTATACCCTTAGGGGTGGATTTTAGTTTTCAATTTCACATGGGACCAACTTAGAGGTATACCCTCCACAATAAGATAAGAATCGTTAAAATCGGACTACTCTGTAAAAAGATATGGCGTGGCATTTTTAAAAAAATATGTATACGCGTTGACTTAAGAACCTCCTCCTTTTTCGTCGGTTAAAAAGGGAATTTGACCTAACCGAGTATATGGGTCAAATTAAAAATTGTTTCCATCGTGCTTAATTATCTGAAGAATTCCTTTTTATTTTCCACCTAATTTTCCATTCTGTTCCAGAAAATACTGCTTTGCATGCCAAAATTAAGTTCGAAGATAAGGTTCGCGATGGAATAGTTTACCACGAAGTGAAAACTATTGACATCACACAGAATAATGGAGACAGAGTCACATTTGGTCTGACTAATTTGTTCCAAGGAAACCCTGAATTGAGTAAGTATGCACAAAGTTTAATGTTTCAAATAGTTACTAATAGAAGTTTAAGAGATAGTGTTGTTAATATTTACAGCAACATTTTAAAAGGAGTGTTATTCGTCATTAAATTTATTTGGTAGTTGTTTTATTGTTGTCTACCTTTATTTAAACTCTCAATGGGTGCATAATTATGCATAAGTTTTGTTTCAATAATTGTCCGCGACCTTGCCGATATAAGTTTTGTTCTTGTTTATTTTTCTCTTAAAAGCTGCACACTTTGCGCGGAGTGGTATTTGATGTTTATGTCAGACGTAAGGTGAAGGTAAACTTGAACTTTTCAATTTATAAATTAATATCAAATTGAGGAAATAAAGAACATATATACATACATACATAAACTCACGCCTTCTTCCCATGGGCAGGCAGAAACTACAGAATGCCGCCTACTACGATCCTTACATACTCCTTTTGCCTCATTTATGTTCATACATGTGGTCATACACACACACCGGTTGCGAGTACTACGCACCTGACCTTTCTGAAGAACATCACCAACAAAAAAAAGGACAATGTACCGTAATTGTTTTATGTAACTCATTAAGTATCGCTAATGAGACACAATTGATTTTATATTGTTATGGCCCTCTAGCGGGCCAGTTGGTGCCAAGTGGAAGGGTTTTGAGTAATATATTTTATCTTTCTAAAACTTTTTAAAAGTTCAATAACATGCCTTGCTCTTGGCATGGATTAATCTTGATGAGTAAGTGATAATTTGCCTAGCAGAGTTAGGTTTTAGATCTGACAAGATATCTCCTAATTAGGTATTTACCTACTCTTTAGTGGAAATATTATGATGTCTGAAAACGATAGGAAATTGATTTTAATGGAAAATAAATCTTCGTCTTTTTTCTGTTTTTGGTCAGTTTTAATGAAGTAAATTGGGCGAAACGAGCCGATATAAAAAAGTTAAATAGTAATAAAATAAAAACTGATCTGATCTGATTTATAATGTTTATATTTTTAGGTGAAGCTGTTTTGCAGTTTTTAAACCAGAATTGGAAACAAGTTGCTGAGGAATTCGGAAAACCTATTGTTGATAAACTAGTTGATATTGTTTATCAAATTGTGAAGCGGTTCTTCGAAGTTGTTCCGAAAAATGAATTGTTTGTTGAGTGATTGTTTGTGCAAATAAATATTAAGTTAAACTATGCTAAAATAAGTGCAAAAATAGGACTGTTAAGTGTTAGTAATTTAAATATTCATAATAAAAAACATACCTACATAAAATATGAACGACAATGTGACGTGAGTTTCATTTTTAAATCCGAGTACCTACTTAATTTCTATGCTATATAGGTATCAAAAATTAACATACCTGTAGAAAGGAGTACGGGAATGTGAATTCTCCCCACACTATATCCTTGATAAGACCTGGAAAAAGCAAACATAATAGCTTCAAAAATTGTTTGACGTAACTCAGATATACACAGGTACGCAATTACCGACAAAGAAAATCCCTTACACCCGAACACAAACCACAACCACTTTTCAATCACAAAAGTACCCAAACAAAATTATAAAGAATCCAGTCCAACATTTGTAGATATTTTATTAGCGAGTGAGGTAACGAGATCATCGCCGCGACCTCGTTGTAAGAGACCGTAGTGAAGCCTTTTGATATTGTACGGACAGGCACGAGGTCACACCGGTAGATTACAGTTTTATATATTGTACAAGGATATACAGGGACTGGTTGTTGGAAATGTTACGAAATTTCAGCTGTATTTAATTAGATTAATGGATCATTTTTGTACGATGAAAGGGGAAATTTTTGACGTGAATCAAGATAAATGTGTCCAGCAATGGACATATAGGCTGATAATGTGGAAGATATGAAAAGATTCGCAAATGTATTAAAATGTTATTTTATCCTATTTTATCCCAAACTAATATCAAAGACTATCTCTTTATATCTACTCCGTGGTATATCTTCGTAGCATTGTTTACAAATTCAATTATATTAAAAGCAATAAACGGTACTACAAGTATTAATAAAGTTATTGCTTACCCACTGGAAAATCAAACGGGTATATCAGATAAAAAAACTCCGACATAAACCCGAAAGGGTGAAATCCCTGTTCCAATTTCAGTGCGGGTATTAAATATGTTTCTTTTTGTGGCAAATTACCAAATCTTATTTTGCTTCTGTCCTTTTCCTCAAACCAATCCTCTGTGTAACTCGCTATAATATCATCTTCGGTTACTGCAGTTTGGGTGGTGTTAAAAAAATCTTTAGGTTCCTTGAAAACTTCTCTTGTTATTGGTATCACTTGAACCGTTGTTTTTATAGTAGGCTCCGTTAGTTTTACAGTTGGTTCCATTGTTTGTACAGTAGTAGCAGCTGTAGTAGTTACCTTTTTAACTGGTGTTAGTTCAGGCTTTTGCTGACGTCTTTCTTCTGTTTTAGCATTGAGCAGATTATTGTACTTCTCCAACCAAGCTTTTCCTGCAGTCGAATTTAAATTAAGGTTACCGGCATCTCTTTTCCTCCATAAACTACCAATTTCTTTGCTCCCTTGGTATCTGTAATCATGATTATCATTTTGTACATCTTGAGGTTTAACCATGTTCTGTGGGCTGTCTTTAAAATTAGTTTCTAAACAGTTGTCCCATAAAAGAGGCTCAGCTTTTAAAGCATCTAGATTTTCTTCAGTGGTTTGTAAGTATTTTTCGTTATTTTCTGCGCTTCTTCCACCTCCAAGTGATTTGGAATTTCCTTCGCGCGCATTTATATTATTATTGGTTTTCTTGTTTTTCATTGAGTAAATTGTGGAGATTGCTTGGAAATTCTGTTCTGGTACATCGAAGGAGGCCGCAGCGGTGCCGCCAACGTCATTTAGATTGTTTCCGGCGGAGGCCGCGCGCGTCGTTTCCGAAGTCGTTTGAATTTGTTGGATTTGCGTCGGAAAAATGGTTATAACTTCTAGACCTTCTGATAAACTGTTTATGTCGCTTCCTGTGTTCAACGTGGTTAGGCTTGTTTGTGGATTGACTCGATTTGCCAGCACGACAAGAATTAGAGAAATCGTCGCCATAGCGAAGGCATATTTTTATTGGACTTTTATTTAATTTATTTACTCGCGACTGTGTATCGTTAGTGTCGACGGTTGACTGAGTTATGGGCGGGACATTGGACAGGGGATTTGTAGCACTTAGTAGTCTGCCCAGCGATGTTGCACAATCGTATCACGACGGCAACGTTCCTACTATACCTTTAGTGGATTATACGACGGTTCACTGTCATAACTCACTTATTATTGTTGTTGTCATTAAATGTGGTTCGTTTAATTAAAATGCTGATTTAGGAATCAAAGTACCTTTGTTTTTAAAGTTTCAAAATCATTGAGTAGCTACAGTACGACAAATGAAAATAAAATTGACACTTAGCCAGAGTCATAAATAAAACTAGAATATAAATTGCCGAAGTCCATTTCATAGATTTTCACAGGTTTGTTAGAGATGTGTAACAATATGTGGATTTTAAGGGGTTTTTATTTGATATAAATGTAGGCCGATGTCTAGCATATATTACTTTGTCCTCAGACTAGAGTCCGCTGATGTGGTCACTTAAGATTACCTAAATAATGCTTTAAAACTCCATAGGTAGGTATTCAAAAGCTTAAAACAATGTTGGATTAAGGTAAAACTACTGAAAGTGGATAATCTAAGATTAGGATTAATTTAATCGTGTTACTTAATCTTTGTTTTAAACCGCACTTTTCGAAAAGTATTTGTTTGACAAAGTAGAGATAGGCACGACCAAACCAAAAGTATCACATTAGTAACGGTTTCAATTCTGAATAAAAATAATTAACTGCAAAGTTGAAACCAAGCAGTTTTATCTGATTTATTTATGACGAACATTTTCTGAGGGTTCGGTGCATGTATGGCGCTGTGCCAGCCTTAGGCACCTGACCCACTGCCGATGAAGAAGCGACTAGCTATCAACGATATCCTCGCTCAAGAAACGCATACAAGATTTTAGGTCGCGTGTAAGTAAAAGAGATACATATAATAAAAGTTGATGTTCACACAGCACCTGGCGAATACTAGTTTGTCGCAGTGGCAAGACCTTTATAAGTACAGAAGACATTTGCTGTTCCAAAAGTAACAAACTATACTCAATACTCAATTCTTTATTGCATTCCATATGTATTACATAAAAGACAAAGCAAAGTCTAACAAAGCAAAAGATCAATATGGACCCGACAGGGTCCATATTGATCCCGACAGGGCACAGCAAAATTAGGAGAGAGGAAGAGGGCTAAGCAGCAATTCAAAGAAGGTATTACTGCCAACATTAGTGAATGAGCTACCCCCAAAACTGATATCACATGTCAAGTCAAAGGACCAACTTAAGAGGGCCCTTCCCGGTCCGTCTATCGTCAACGCGACTATGATTGAAAAGCTTGTTGTTTCATCGAACGTAAATTAACCTAAAAAATGTAAATAAAAGAGTTCTACAAAAACATTATCTCTCATTGTGTCCATAGCTATGTTTATAACAAACCTCAAGTTTGCATAAATGCCTTTTTGGTAAAATGTGAGATTTTTGATCTCCATTGTAGATAACTATATTATCTTATAGTTTAATTAGCATAATTAAGTTTTAGCACATTAATATTCAAAATTTAAAAATGTGTAATCCATTGCTAGACGAGAGCAAGTTCTGTCGACAAACTGTTATGGAGTTTATCAGACTTAATATAAGTATATATCGACTGTATGCTGGCAATACCTCTTATGTGTTTTGGGGACCAGTTTACCGGAAACCATAAAAACTGAATATTTATAAAAATAGCGATAGTATTCATAAACCCAAAATACATCTTTATTAATTTTACATAACTAATAAAGTTGGATTTTGGGTTTATGAATACCATCTCTATTTTTGATGTGAAACATCTATAGCCGCGGGTAAAACCGATTGTTGGCGTAGCGACGCATGCCGTGGCGACGCGTCCCCACGCTATACTTTCTATACAAAGTAGTTTCGATGTTTCACATCTGCCAGGCGTCCCGTGACGGCTCAATTTTTCCCCTCCGGAAAACTCCTGCAAACCTGCAAACCTGGCTACTGCAAACTTGTCCTCAAACCACTTAGGAGGTATTGGCAGCATACGGTCGATATGTAAAAACAAAAAAAAAAATGGTAAATACAGATTTTGAATTAAAAAAAATAGCAAGTAAGTAAAAGTAAGTAAAAAAAAAAAAATGGTTTGGTTTGATTTGATTTTTAAGTAATCGCTCGTCGCCGTCACGCACTGGCAGCTCGTTAATCGCCAACTCGTTTATAGCTGTTGATAGCTCTACTCGCTTCTTGTTAATCGCCGGTGGTGGAACAGGTGCCTTGTAGATGCCGCTACCATAAATCATAGTATGTTAATCATAGTACATAAGTACATACATTCCGGGTGTAAATATGACACGTCGAGCTTCAGAAAGAAACCGTCAAGCCAAGTTCAGCTAAAGACAAAGCCGAGCTTTTCGTAAAACTTGATGTGCCATATAGTCGGTGAAGTATCAATATCTAATAACTAACATTTTAGCGATTTTCACTTTATTGCGTATTCGTAGGTATAATATCTACATTTATATCCCTAACCTGAAATATTTTATTGGAATCATTGTCACCATCACGAGCGTTCCCTACTATTTTCTAAATATAAGTTACTTTTTGATTCAAATGTTAAAAACTATAGAAATGAAACGTTTTTTCGCCTCCTGTAAAATCATGATTTTGTAGTTATTAGATATTAGAAATCATCAAATAACTTCTCCCGCTATCCATGTTCCTTCAGTTGACTGTGCTAGGGGCCATGGTAACTCTTTCGAACAATCCGCTAACCTGGCAGGACTATCATGGCGCGACAAGATCTTAAAATGGCTTTCCTGTAAAATCACTAAAACTGCAGTTATGCCCTTGTCCTACCGAAGGTGGGATATAATAAAGAAATCTTGATGTTTTGTCAAGTCGCATAAACCGTGCGAAGCAGGAGCGAAATTGTAATAAGATTATACATTTAAATATTTATATAATCAAATATTCAAACACATCATTGGAGACGACCGTTTTCCAAAGTAAAACATTACTGTAAGAATACATTATTTAAATTGCGGTCTGGTAAGGACCAGGCCCAGAACGACGGCGCGTCGTGTTCCACGCGCGCCTCAAACAGATGTCAGCACCATTGACGGGATCCGATAGGGCCGATGCCTGCCGGGGTCACGGATTGTTCGAAAGAGTTACCGTGGCCCTGGCGCAAAGGCAACTGAAGGAACGCGGGTGGGTTTTAGTCAGTAAGAGTCTGACACGCCCTTCCGCTCCGCCCAGAGCGGGACAGATCATTTGATGATTTCCAACAAAAAAAAGGGTCCTACACTTACATAATTGCACTACGCACATAACTCTTCGTGACAACACCAATAAAATTCGCCTATTTATCTCGTTTACTCGACGTTCGTAGGCATGTCACTGCAGGGATCCAGCAGATTAGTAGCGACAGGTATATTTACCTGACACATGCTGAGCTGGACTCCCATTTGGTGAAACCTTGAAACGCTCACCGCTCATTTTATATTCGTTATTTGATTTAAAGTTTATTATAGTAATAGTCATTCAATTATTTTTTGTTTTTTTTGACATGGCCTTTAACCCGCCGTTTGTGACGTTTGTTTGTTGATATGTCTGTGAGACCAGGTGATTCGAAAAATACGAATACCTTTATTACTCGCCATCGAATTGAGTTGTGATTTCGTGTACTTTCCTTATTACGTATCCCCCACAGTTAGTCCAGCCCGCGCCGGCGACGCGGATGCCGCCACGCGGCGCCAACCCGGTGCGTGAGACCGGGATCACAAATTATGTAAGTCAAATAGTCATAGCTTAATATTTGAATTTTCACTTTTTGATAAACCTATGTAATTGTTTTTAGTTTTATTTTGATAGTATGATTATTGTAATCATTATTATTATATAATCAGTAAACTTTTTGCATAATTTTGAACCTAATTTCAGAGAACGATAGGCCCAGATGAGCTTGTCTCGATTGATGAGACAAGGACTTGTGGAAATTTTGAAGAATGATGATGTACTTGGGACAGCCGGTCCTTTAAGAAATGGTCGGTGCTATGAGAGCGGATGGCTGAAGAACCGAAAGACACGATATACTTGGCACCATTGCAAGACATATTTGTTTTTAGAGCATGTTGTGCCAACATGCACTAGATGCTTGGGTCTTGAAGAAGAGTAATTTTGGAAGAGTATTTTTTGTTTGTTTTTTTGGTTGGTAGTATAACCTTTTTGTTTGTTTTTTTATAGTTCCTAGTGTCATAAGACTGGCAAAGGCGGATTTTGCTGTATAAAAATATTATTGATTTGTTATTTTAAATAATAATATTAGGTCTTTACCTATGAAATTGCCGTTCTGCAGTACTGGCCATTTCAAATCAAAATAATTTTTGTTTGGCTATGAATTCTAATTTCAAATTAATTTTATTTTAAAAACATGGATTTTTTTTTCTAAAAGTAGTCATTTCTTTATTGATTAGTGTTACATTTTCATCGCATTTCAATCTTTTTCGTCATCATGGATACGTTAAAAATTCGAGTAATTATGGAATATGAGTACCGTCGTGGCAGCAACGCGGCACAAGCGGCACGCAACATCAACGACGTTTACGGAGCTAACTCTACAAACCAACGCACCACCTGTTATTGGTTTGCTCGCTTCCGTTCTGGAAATTTCGACCTGAAAAATGAACCTCGCGGTCGTCCGAAGACTTTGGTCGACAATGACGAATTAAAGGCGATTGTGGAAGCTGATGATACACAATCTACGGCTGAATTAGCAGCAGCTTTCGACGTTAGCGTCAAAACAATATTGGTCCATTTGCGTCAAATTGGCAAGGTAAAAAAGCTTGACAAATGGGTGCCCCACGAACTCAATCATCGCCAGCGCGAAGTACGCGTCGAGACGTGCCTTGCACTGCTCAACAGACACACAAATGAAGGAATTTTGAACCGCATTGTTACCTGCGATGAAAAATGGATTCTGTTTGATAACCGTAAGCGCTCAGCAAGTTGGTTGGATCCTGGTTCAGCACCTAAACAATGCCCTAAACGAAAACTTACCCCTAGAAAAGTGATGGTCACTGTTTGGTGGTCTAGCGCCGGTGTGATTCATCACAGCTTCTTACCAAACGGGGTGAGCATTACTGCAGATGTGTACTGTGAAGAACTGAACACAATGATGGAGAAGCTGGCGCATCTCCAACCAGCATTGGTCAATCGCTCGTCTCCGCTGCTCCTGCACGACAACGCGCGACCTCATACTGCACAGCAGACGGTCTCCAAGTTGCAAGAACTGGGGTTGGAAGCTCTCCGTCATCCGCCCTACTCACCAGACCTTGCGCCTACAGACTACTACTTTTTCCAGAATTTGGATAACTTCTTGGCGGGAAAAAAATTTAATACCCGAGAGGCAGTACAAAATGCCTTTGAAGAATTTGTTGCCTCCCGTCCAGCTGATTTCTTTAAGAAGGGCATCAATAAACTGCCACTGCGATGGCAAAGATGCATTGATTGCATGGGTGATTACTTCGATTAATACAAATAAAAAATTCATGAAAAAAATTCGTTTAAATTTTTTCATACAAAACGGCAATTTCATAGGTAAAGACCTATTATATGCGTTAGAAAACACTTGGTGATTTCTAGTGTTCTTAGTAGTGTGTCATTAATAAACTAGATATGATTTATGATATATCTTTGTTTTATTGCTAAAATACATGTCTTTTTAATATTTGACAAAGTAAAAGTAGCTTATTAGGCAAATCTTAGGTTGAAAAACCCGGTGCGTAGGACCGGCGTCACCAAAGGTGTAAGTCAAATTCACGTCACAAGTGGCGGGTTCAGTCAATTCTTTTCTTGATTAATAAGTTATTGGTATACTTACAGTAATTTTTGACAGGATGCAGGTTTTTGGTACTCAGTCACTGTTAACAGGATTTCATTTAGATTGTTTTCACTGTGGTTTTGTTGAATTTGTAGACTTATTCCCGCCCACCGCCACTTGTCACTTTATATCTCTAAAATGTTTTTTTTTTTACATTGGCTCCTTGTACTTTCTTTATAGGTATTTATGTTCTTGATATCATTAAATTGTATGTCGTGATATTTATTTTGTCTGCACTTAATAAATAATTTAGGCGTACTGTTGGTATGTAGTTGTGTACTTGAAACTGAATCATCACCACACAATTTTAGTGCAAAAATACACCCTTTTATTTAGCGCACAGAATATAATGAAACGCTCATGCTTACAATCGCGCTCAAGTACAATCTGCATAATACAGTAGCGTACGAAATACCTTACAAGTTTCCACATAGGAATCCCGCGGAAACATTCAGTTCAGTAGAGGAGGCTCTTGTGAAAAAGTCTCATATAAAATGCATGCACAGCACATAACCTACATCGTTATTAATAGTTAGGAGAACCTGGCCTTATTAACGTGAGAACACGTTAATTTGAAAACTGACAGGCACTTACTGCCCTTAAAAGTTTGGAATATTCTTGGTGAATTTTTCTTGGATATTTGAAGTGGTTTTTTGCTGTGCAGGTATACATTGTTAGCTTTTCTATGGGGGATTTTAGCGAATTCTTCTACATCTTGTCTATTTGATTGTTATTATTCTGGTAATAATGTTTGAAACTGTTCAAAATCAAAAATAAAATTATATTTCACATAATCCTACATGGGCACTTGTGAAACGTCAGAAGTTAGGTAACACGGTTCCAATAGGGTTAAAAACTGAAACCTCGGCATAGGTGGCAGCACAGTTGAACGTCTACAAACCGCCATTGTTTTGTTCATGTTTACTGTTTTATGTGTCGATCACAAATTAAAGGAAAACTAGATAAATGTGTATGAGTTTTGGGAGTGTAGCACTATTAAAAGATGAGCTCAGGAAAAGGGAAGCGTCTACAACGGGTAAAAAAGCAGGTTTAGTGGAAAAGATAATAAATTATGAATGTTATATAATTTATAGGTTATCTTGTGTTTGTTAACTTGAAGTTAATTTCTGGAGGCGAATGATAGGAATAACCTGATCGGAGTTGAAAACTAACTCGAGGACGATCTTCCTGACTGAAAAACTTCACAGATGTGAATTCTAGCACTGATCTAATATGATAATATAAATACACACATACCTTTACTATAATTTACGTAATATCACACCACTAGTGCGAGTAGGTAATCGAAACGGACTAAGTTCTTTTGGGAGCATCACCTGTATACGAATTTCTTCCAAAAAAGTCTTCAGCACCCTAATTACGTAACACACTATCTATCACAATCTGAATCATTTTGAAGCCTATTGCTAATCCATTGCTTCATAAGTTCGAAATATTTGTCTGCTCGACAACGTAAATAACGCAATGAATGTTGTTGAACTGTCAAAATGAAACCCATTCCTACTGTTAGTGTGTTACGTAATTACCCCGCAGGTTTAAAAAGGATAGCGCATAGTCTCGACGAAATATCGGGTTTCCAATTTTTTTTCGAAGAGCATTCTCCTACAATTTTCGTCTTTTAACAACTGTGGCAAAAACATGGGCCCCGTATTTTTGCAGTCAACAGCTGCGCAACGGGGAATATCAATTAATTATGCGTAAAAGAAGTCTCGTTTACAAAAAAAAAAAATGGATAGTGACAGCTAGCTGTCAAATTATTGGACGTTGGATAGCACCGACATCTGACGTGAGCAAGTGGCAGTTTTTATCCCCATTGGTTGTTTCTTATAGAGAAGAACCGACAAGAAACTCCACGGTTACACTTTTAAAAATATTGGGCTTCTACAGTGTTTTCAAATTACGAAAACGATTTTGACATACTGAATTTCGACAGTTAATTATTTCGACACGGTCCCAATTTCGAAAAACAATAGTTTGGATACTAAATTAAAAATATAATAACAAAAATAAAAGCCTATTTAAACCAAATTACATGATTGTAATTACAATTGATACAAATCTGAATTAATATCCTAATAATTCTAATTTCAACTCTTTACTAATGGCTTTTGTAGACAACAAAAAACCATTAGTAAAGTGTTGAATTTAGAATTGTTGGTATATAATGTCAAATAATGAGAATATTATGTCAAAGAAGTACCGGTCTATGTAGAAAAAAACATCGTGATTTAGGAGCCGTTAATAGGCATTTACATAGTGATGCCGTTAATGAGGTAACAGCACTCTAATTCCGTAACAAATTATCTATCAATCACAATCTGAATCATTTTCAAGCCTATTGCTAATCCATTGCTTCATATGTTAAAAAAATTGGTCTGCTCAACAACGTAAATAACGCAATGAATGTGGTTGAACTTTCAAAATGAAAGCCATTACTGTTAGTGTGTTACGCAAGTACTCCGCAGGAAAGCCACATGTGCAGAAGGAATTAATGCCAAACTTCCTTTGTCTTCAACGTAGTCTTTAATCTTATAATATGCTTTTTTGTTATGGATATGTTTGATGTGGGTTTTGAACTTTCCATCGCTAATTTCTGTAACTGACTTTGGCAACTTGTTATAAACGCGGATACTGTTTATAAGAAATGACTTGCTTGTTTTAGTTAATCTAAATTTAGGTATCACAATTTACTGCAGCGGGCCGGGGCTGCTTTGAAGCGGCTCTTGCCCAACCTGGGGGGGCCAAACGCCTCCTGCCGGAGGCTCTACGCGGGGGTCGTGCGGTCCATGGCCCTTTACGGGGCACCGGTGTGGGCGCGTTCATTGAGGCTCCGGCCAGCCCGCCGGTTGAACGCGTCCTAAAGGGTCATGGCCATCCGGATGGTACGGGGATACCGCACGGTCTCCTGCGAGGCGGCGAGCCTCCTTGCCGGATTGCCGCCGTGGGATCTGGAGGCAAAGGTCCTCGCGCACGTTTGGGAGTGGCGCGAGGAGGCGAAACGCCGGGGCGTAACTCCGCTACCGCGAGAAATCACGGCACAGCGGACAGAGCTCCGGCGGGATCTCATGGTGGCATGGCGAGTGCGACTGTCGCAACCCAGCGCAGGGCACGCCACAATTGCGGCGGTAAGACCCCTCTTTGAGGAGTGGCTTGAGAGGCGCCACGGCGTCCTCACCTTCCGCCTGACGCAGGTCCTCACCGGATATGGCTGTTTCGGGAGGTTCCTGTTTCGTATAAGGCGGGAGGAAACGCCCGGGTGTTATCATTGCGTGGATCGACCGGAGGACACGGTGGAGCATACGGTGGAGGCCTGCCCGGCTTGGGCGGAGCACCGCCGTGTCCTCGTGGCGGCGATCGGCGGCGGCGACCTCTCGCGTCCGGCCCTGGTTCAGGCCATGGTACGGAGCGAGAGAGAATGGGAAGCCGTCACCTCCTTCTGCGAACCAGTAATGCTCGCGAAGGAGGAGGCGGAGTGCGAAAGGGAGAGGCAATCTCTGCGCCCTCGCGCCCCTAGCCGCCGCAGGAGGAGGAGACACCCTGGGCGTCGGGAGTCGATTGCCGACTCCCGGCCACCGTAGGCGCGGGCTTGCGGACGGCGAGCAATGGGCAGCTCGCCGTCCGGTAAGGACCAGGCCCGGGTCGACGGCGCGTCGTGTTCCACGCGCGCCTCAATGAGATGTCAGCAAAATTGACGGGGTCCAATAGGACCGATGCCTGCCGGGGCTGCGGATTGTTCGAAAGAGTTACCGTGGCCCTGGCGCACAGGCAACTGAAGGAACACGGGTGGGTTTTAGTCAGTAAGAGTCTGACACGCCCTTCCGCTCCGCCCAGAGCGGGAGAGGTCATTTGATGATTTCCCACACAAAAAAAAAAAAAAAAATGTATCACAATTTCATTTTTACTACGTGTATTTACGTTATGGAAATCACTTCTTATTTTGAAAAGTCCTAAGCTTTTGCGAACATACAAAATACTTTCTAAGATATAAAGAAAAGGCAGAGTTAGTATATCAATTTCTTTGAATAAATCACGCGGATTGCCCTCTTTTGTAAAATCAAAATTGAATCTACGTCAGCTGCCGATCCCCACAGAGAATGCCATAAGACATAATACCGTGGAAATAAGCAAAGTATACTAACCTAGCTGTGGCTATATCAGTCAACTGCCTTATTTTCTTACTGCATATGCAGTTGAACTTAATCTACCCGAAAGAGCTCTAATATGGGCGCCCCATGGCAATTTTGAATCTAAAGCAATTCCTAGAAATACAGTTTCCGTAATAGCATCTAGTTTCTTGCTATCAAGTTTTAAATTTAGACGCACTTGGAGTACATTTGGTAAAGAGAATTTAAGACATTTGGGTTTGTTCGCATTATTTAAAGATTATTAGCTGCGAACAATTTCGATGTTTATTATTGACGACATTGGTTATTTAAATATTAGGGAGGTTATAATGATCAGTTAAAAAAAATAGCCATGGGCAGTCATTTATTTTTTGGTTGTTGGTAAGTTAGTGAGACAGTAAAACATGATCAATAATAAAAAAGAAAATTGGTAGATTATTTCATGCTGCAATGCCAGTACAAAAAATACTCAAGTAGTAAAATAAATGAATGGCCGGTAAAAATTTTGGAATGGGCAATTAGGTACGGCAGTTCATAGGTTAGGTTGGAACTGTGACCAACCACTTGGCTTGGGGATGCTAGGGGAACTACCTACTGCAAAACAGGGTGTGTCAGTGACTGTTACTTCACCAAAACCTTGAAAACATAAATACATTGCGCTCGACGTCTTTTTTGACCAGATTGATGAATGTTTTAATTCTTTACCAGTGCTCGTTTGGAATCTTGAAAGGCTGCTATACTGACTGTGTTTGAAGATACTTATGCACGTTAACACATTTCTCACTCTATTTCAACGTTTTCTTGCTCCAAATATTTACTTTTTTACCATGTTTTCTAAGGAAATTGTGCTTAGTACGCACTTACCAAATTTTAATTATTGTCCCTAGCCACATCAATAACAAATATGTGTTTTAATTAAATGCTAACGCAATTAATGCTAAGGCCAAGACACAGGCGCGTACTTCCTCCATCCAAAAATTTTCCAGCTGCCTATTCCGCTCAGGGATCAAAACGCAAATGTCATGTAAAAACAAATTTCCGAGTACTTACCGATCGGATTTCCTTTGCATCCATACATAAGGTATTTGAATACGGGAGTCTGACTTGAATTATTCATTCGACTTGTATGCGGGCTCAACGGATAGTATTTGAAATGCAATCGCACATTACGCGAGACTTTGCAAGTGTTTGACACTTTCCTAGACAGATTTACTTAAGGTATGGATTTTATAGTATATTAGTAGGTGAGGCATCGTAAGGGGAATTACGACTAGCCGTGCGATTGGACAAATTTCATTGTGACCACGACCGCTATGTCAACAGCGAAGGCAAGAAGAAAAGCTGAGGCAGTTGGCTCATATATGATGAACATTTTATAATTCTTCCAGTTTGTACGTTTCAACTAATTGACTGTTAGTGACTATGGATTAGGGTAGAAGACGTACCCTGAAAACTATTTTCATTAGGTTATTGAAGATCTGTATAAAATTTGATGGTAAATAGGCTAGTTTAAAGAAATATCTATTGTTGATTAGGATATTGCACATGTGAATGAAGAAAAGGAACTTATTTATAATTTCATTATGCGTAGTTGCTTCGTACGTCGACCACTCTACCAGTGTCGTTTTCTTTAAAAGAAAATCAGTAGGGCCTGAGATTTACATAAGGGTCAAACCAAAACGGACATAAAAGCTTTTCTATTTATTGAATACGGAAAGGCACCTGACATAACACTGTTAACAAAACATCTTTCACTACCGGGTTACGAATAAAACAACCCATTTTTATTTAATCTCGTATACAAGTGCAACCATAAAAGTACGATCATACCAACATCTGATACTGTAGTAACACAAAACAACAAAGTTAAAGTACAGTTACACGCATCTGAGTGCAATACTTTGTTTCGCACAAACAGAATATTTCTCGACGTAAGTGCGATCGGAACTTAAACCGCGCGCAAAGCGTGTGACAGCAATTTGAATACCGTAAACATCGCGCTTCAGGTCTCAACCATTCCTAAGCATTCCTCTAAAATCACTTTCTCAAACGTCAGAAGCACCACTTGAAAGTTCACAGCAATATACACTTTAAAAGCAAAGGTGTGAAAAGGGTAAAGTGACTTTTCGCGTGGCAGAAGAAATGGGGGCACGCGGCCTTTACTGTATGTATGTGTGTTGAGTAAACAGACTGCTTTTCTTTCAGGCTGAGGTTTGCTCGAGTTTTTTTAAAGGTAAATTGACTGGTCGCAGGTGGTTGAAGGGAAACGGGTCAGCGGGTCTCGGTGGCGTGTCATGTTCATGTATCACCAGGGTCGCATTTGGGGGCTGACATGTCTCTACATATTATAATAAAATAGTACAATACCTAACGAAGAATTATTGTCTGTTTGTCTGGATGTATGTTCCGGAATGGCGCAAAAACGGCTGAACGGATTTGAATGAAATTTGGTACACAGGTAGTTTATTACCTGGATTAACAGAAAAAGTACTTTTAATTGCGGTAGTACCTAGGTTCCCTTATTTTCCAACACCACGTGGGCGAAGGCGCGGGTAAAAGTTAGTTTAGTATAAAACTTTTGTCGTTTTTGTTTGTCGCAAAATAAAGGAGGATTGTGAAAAAAAAATATCTACCTACATAAATATAAACACTATAATGTAGGTACTGAACTTCTGATAAAGTACACACATCAAAAAAAGTTTGCGATCAGTTCGAAAAATCGTAATCTTTTTTGATACGGTAGACTATTATTATTATAATTTCTTCTTCTTTTTAGATTCTTTACTTAAACATATAAAATTTGAATATAAAACAAAAAAACAAATTCAATTGTTTTTCCATATAAAAATAAATTCAATCCAAGCTGACGCTCATTCAGAAATCTGACTTAGTCAATTTTAACGGATTTATAATATTTTTTTAAGGTAAGTTGTTATTGGCGAATTGCCAAGAGGATCATTAAAGTTTTACGAGCAAGAATTGAAACTTTGAGGGAAGATGGATATTCCACGAGAGAAATAGCACACAGAGTTGCTGTATCCCAATCCTGTGTCGTTGCCACGTTGCAGAGGTACCACGGCTTGGATAATTTAGCTGACCGATCCCGCAATGGTAACCCAACTGTTCTGACTGCTGCTCAGAAGCGCTGTATCACATTGCTGGCAGCCCGTGACCCAACAATCAACCCCACTAAAATAAAAGCAGAAGTGCGGGCCGCCTCTGGACTTGAAGTTAGCACTCAGAAAATTTAAAAAATATGTCAGATTATGCTTGTGATCACGAACTTCTTTTGATGTGTATATAGGCACTTTATATAAAACCTTACTTTATTTATATGTCCAACTAAGACCAACAAAAGGAAAACCTGTATCTACTGACATTTAAAAATACTCAATTTAATTATCTTTATATAAAATACCTATCCAGGAAGGTACTCTTGTCTTTTTTACTTTAATAAAAAAAATATATCGTAAAAGCCAAATAAGAAGAGCAAAATGTGGAGGAAAATATACCTCCTTGCAGCTATTTGTAATTGATGATGATGACAAATAAGACAACCTCTCAATGACAATTAAAATAAAATGTGAATATATAAATCTGCACTAAAAACATAGTCTACAATTGCCAAAACACAATAAACAAGTGTGGCGATAATTTGAACCTACTGTTTAATTGTAACTTTTGATGAAAAATAAATCAACTGCTGCATATATTTATGTTCGCATAACTCGACAAAATGTAGGGAAACGTTGATATTTTTTCACGATTTCAGGGTTGGTCCATTAGTAAAACTTGTTCGTGATGATGAGTTCAATGACCCCTTAAATATCAAAACACAAAAATTATACGTTTCAATTTCATTTATATACGCGGTGCCATATTGTATTAAGTATGTAAATCTAAATAATCTTAATTTATCCATATTTTTAAAATTTTGTTTATAGTGATAATTTAGTACTGTTGACTTACCTCTATAATACCAGTATATTGGTAATACCATAATTTTGACAAAAAAAATGAGCTAGAGAGCAACAGGTTGTTAAGCACCATTTTAGTATGACTTCGAATGTTACATATTCATGAGAGGCAGCTTATTTAGAAACTTTACCCAAACCGAGGTACACCAGGTCTGAGAAATTACCATGACAAAAATTTCGATGCCACCTCTTATGATGTAGGTATCATGAAGGCACCTACGGGTTCTTTAAATACCTATGTATAAGATAAGCAAGCGGAGCGGTAGCTTCCTAAAATGCAGACGTTTAATCGTCTTCATCATCCAGAGCCCGACTTCGTCCACTTAGCTTATGCCTCTCTTGCTTATGCCAATTCCCACACTCCTGTGCCAGCCTTATCCAGGTTCTGATGGCAACAACGTCGGACGCAATTATCCGCCCAGCTGCCGGACGACTGACACTCTTCTTGCAGTCCTTGGACACCACTCAGTCACAGCCTTACTCCATCAGACATCACTGCGCCCTGCTAAACGTATAATTAGTACAAGTAAAAACATCCTACCTACATAGACAAACAAGTACGGCAATGATCAGACGATATTGACACTAAATTCACCGCTAGCTCAATGTGAAATAGCTCTCGAGACATCTTCAAATACAAGTAGATGCCATTGAATAGGCATGGGGTGTGTATCATCTAGACATTTACTTAGGTGTGCCTCATTCATGGTTCCATCTTGTTAATTGAAGCCTTAATCAATAAATTGGGACCATGGATGGCTGTAAGTCGTTAAACCGTGACGTTGCAATCAAGTTTAGGGAGGGGTATTACATGAGGTAATATAGATTAGGGAACATTTATCCTGTGAAAAAGTCTAAGCAAAGTATTTTTACGTAAAGATAACAGCAATGCTAGCAATTTTCCTGCTCCAATTTAATATACTCTTTCAAAAGTTAAGTTATATCAAAAGGAATTATTTACCGTACATTATGATGGTTATTATAAGAATAAGTTCATAATAATAACGCCTGATAAAATAATAAAACATTCTTCTAAGGCGAGTTATTCAAGCAAATGGAGTTATACACACAAACACTTGAACAAAAAGGTTCTTCGTTTTTTTTTCCGTCATGCACTATTATAATTCTGTACTGTTCAGTAAAACTATCAGGTTACATGAATCCTCGCCTTATAATACGGAAACTGGGTGTTCTAGATTTTCAGGTGCAATTTAAAACGCCTACACAATTTCTCATACCCAAATCCGTCCCTGGTGCATCATATTTCTATTAATTACCGCGTCAACTGGGGCGCGTCCCATCTCGTGGCCAGGCCATCTTCTAGCGTGTTTTTCTTATACCTCTCACCTGGCTTGTGGAGGTAAGTAATTAAGGTAAGATACGGGAATAATGAAGCGCCATGTTATCGAAGCAAAGTACCAGCGTTATCTTTTTCATTTTCAATTTTATTTTAGAACTCTCTATGCCTGTGCCAAATACTTGTACTAAAACGTAGCCAGAGAAGATATCTATGAATTAATGAAAAAAAACAAATAAATCGGATATTTGGTTTGCGAGTTATGAGCGCTCTGACAGACAGATAAACTGAGAGATGCTACGTTTTATAATTCAAGTAAGAATATATACTTCAATTTTGCATTCAAACAATAGATTGCTGTGTAAAATTGAGGAGGGTTTTTACAAAACGATACATCGTAAAATAATTTATTTTTCAATAATGTAATTTATTTATTTATTAGGGTTTAGATATAGAACGTTAAATGAAATTGCCGTTATATAAAAAAAAAATATATAAAATTCGATGTATTGCTTTGTGAAAACGCTCCTCAATTGTGCAGTGAGGAAAATTTTTAACTATTGATTAACAATTGATTGCTATGTAAAATTGTGGATTGAGGTAAAATTTTATTTTTAATTTATTAATTTATTGTGAAACCACATTAACGAAAAATAAATAATTTAAAATGCAAAGGTCGTATAATACTTACCTATAAAATAAATGGAATAACAAAAACTCAAATTCAATTTGAAAATGCCTTCAAGTCATGTTGTGATACGGTATCGTCTTGGCATTTAATTAGGAGCGTATACCCTTTTGATCTCTAAAGAGGAAGGGAACCCTTTTCCGGCACTTTAACAATAATAATTATTATAGTCTGCCCTAAGAATCGTCGCTAGTGATGCGTTCCGTGTAGGGTGACTACGATCCACCATACCAGTAATAAATATTTCATTTGAATAATGTAGATCGTGAAATAAATTCAAAATTCAGTTAGTATAAGAACAGATTTGACGGTGACCCCCAAACTAGGGTTAGCAGGACATTTGCGCCAATGAACTTTTTCGCGAATGGACATTTTCGCGAAAGATACTTGCGCGAAAGGACAAATCAAATCAAAATATTTTATTTCACATAAACCTACATGGGCACTTATGAAACGTCAGAAGCTAGGTGCACGGTTCCACTTGGCTGTTTCTTATGGAGAAGAGCCGGCAAGAAACTCCACGGTTACTCTTATAAAAATAAGGGGCTTTTACAATGTTTTCAAATTACAGTGTTAATAGGTATGGGAGGACAGCGTAGGCCTGTCAACAAGTAACAGGTACTCAACAAAATAGAAAAAGGTCTACAAATCTACAGTCTACAAGTTAGGCCTACAACGTTCTCACATTCACAAAATGTAGAAGAATCTATACAAAGATAAATAAAATAATAAAAATAAAAGTCTACTTAAACCTAATGATATGATTGCCATTACAACTTTAACAAATCTGAATTAAAATCCTGTCTACAAAACCCATAAATAAGGAGTTGAACTATGAATTGGAGGTATATAATGTCAAATAATGAGAAGATTATGTCAAAGAAGAAAGTGACAAAAAAGAAACTTCGTTATTTGGGAGCAGTTAATAAACATTTACATAGTGATGTCGTTAATGAGGTACTAGGGAAGCCACATGTGCAGAAGGAATTTTTGCCAAGCTTCCTTGTCTTCAACGTAGTCTTTAGTCTTATAAATGCATTTTTGATAAGGATATGTTTGATGTGGGTATTGAACTTCCCATCGCTAAGTTCTGTAACTGACTTTGGCAACTTGTTATAAAAGCGGATACTGTTTGTAAGAAATGACTTGCTTATTTTAGTTACTCTAAATTTGGGCATCACAATTTCATTTTTACTACGTGTATTTATATTAAGGGAATCGCTTCTTATTTTGAAAAGTCCTAAGTTTTTGCGAACATACAAAATACTTTCTAAGATATAAGGAGAAGGCACAGTTAGTATATCAATTTCTTTGAATTTGTTGCGCGAAACAGTTGCGCGAAATAATTGCGTAAATGAGATTTCTTCATAACTCACGCGTGTGTTCTTTCAAAGGGCTGAAGCATGGGTGTATGCTAAGAATAGTACACCCACAATACGCCAATTAATTTCCAGTTACAGACAGACTAGAAGTAAATAGTCCAATTAGGCGTGAATAGTTATTGTCGTAGTTTTTTTGTTGTACATACCTTAATCTTTTTCAGTTTCTTTTTCGTTTTTTATCTGTGACATGTGTCATTTTCATGGTTTTCGAGGTGGCTGATAACAAAATTGGGCCGAACTCAAAATTCAAGATGGCGCAAGCGAACATTTGATTAATTTTTGTCATGGGTATCTTTTTCATGGTGTCGTTTTCATGATTTTCGAGGGCGCTGACAACGATAATGGGGTCAAAATAAAAATTAAAGATGGCGCCATAAAGCATGAAACTTTTCAACCAATACTCAAAAGTCCATTCGCGGAAAAGTCCATTCGCGAAAATGTCTTTTCGCGCAAGTGGGTTCGCGCAAATGTGTTTCGCGGAAATGTCTTCCGCGCAAGTTTACCAGATCCATTTTCGTCACTGTCTATTGGCATGAAGCAGTGTCGGATGTTATGTTAAAAAAAAAAGACACGACCTACAGAATCGAGTTTATTTTAGTTAGCAGAAATGTTAAAATCTCGGCTGACACGTGCCATAAGTAATTAATACAGCAACCATTTCGGGCACTTTTTACCTAAACAACATATTTTTCCCTAATAAAGTTACCTACTTAGTTCGCTTTTCTTTTTTATACCTACTGACTAATTGTAGCTGTAATTTAATACAAACAACATTTCCATACCGGTTATAATTATTAAAATAATAGGGAAACCCGGTAAGTAGGTACCCAAAACCGCGGTCGTTACGGTATTCAGTTTATTTGGTATCCTTACTCTTTGGTACTTGATGTCACTCAAACGGTCCTGTTTCGTTCTCAATGACTGTAATAGCTTATTGTATGTATATGCTTTTGTTTTAGATACCATTATCAGTTGTTTTTGGGCGGAAGTGCGCCCTTTAGTTGGTAAATCATTTTACATAGGTTTACAGCTACGTTTCATATTGAAGGGTTATACAATAAAAAATGGGAAGAAAACTAAATGGATAAGATTCGCGTTACCTAATGTTAGAAATAGTAAATGTCACGTTGTATTGAATAAATAGATACTAGAATTGGTCGAAAAACCGGTATTCCCGGGGATCACGCTTGACTCTAAGCTACAGTGGGGCACTTAATATCACTTGCAGGACGGCTAAGTTCAGCCGCTTACGCTGTTTGGAAAATCCGACAATTGATAGACGTAGATACCGCGAGACTAGTCTATTTTAGTTACTTTCATAGCATCATGTCTTACGGTATTCTGCTGTGGGGACGGGCTGCAGATATTGATTCTATCTTTATTCTGCAAAAGAGGGCTGTCAGAACCATCTACAACCTCCGCAGACGCGAGTCTCTAAGGGAAGTCTTTAAAAACATTATCATGATGACGGTACCTTGTATACATATTGTGAATACATTATGTACGAGTATGTTCGAAAAAATCTACACCTTTTTAGTAACATCAGTGACAGGCATAATTTCAATACTAGAAATATGTATGAACAAATGAGACCAACCACGCTTCAGGTTGTCTAAAGTAGGTAGGTACATACTTCTTTTATCGGGTATCGATTAAAATGTTATAATAAATGAGAAAACATTTAAAACATGCATTATACACACACTATGTGGACAAGCATAATATTATAAGTTGGATGATTATATCGTAGATAAAAATGTTAGGCTTAATGCTGGCGCTGCTCCAAAGCCACTTAGGCTCACTAGTTAAAAAAATAATATTTGGAAGAGATGCTTCCCTTTTTATTATAATTTTACATTAAGCACTTAATGTTTTTATATTTTTTTATTTAATCAAGTTTCATTTTTGAATACTTCAATAGATATTAATGATCATCTTTTCTTTTTGGTAGCAAAATTTTATTTATCTCTGAAATACATTGCAAAATATGGTTTTGTATAATTTAGAAGCAAATAGTTTCAATTTTCTAAAAGGAGTTTTCTAAATAGTTCCATGGATCCGTTTATTATGTCATTATAATGTATGTTGACTTGAAAGCCTGGCAGTTGACAGTATGTAATGCTCACTTAAATGTCTCAGTGATGGTGGCGCGTGTGTTGGACCATTCGGTTTCCCAAAAACAATTTGAGCTGGGTGGTGCTGATCCAAGCGTCATGTTCGTGAACGGGTGCCATCGGTTGAGACTGGTCATCTCTTAACTGCCACGGCTTATTTTTAATTTTATATTTTGAATTGTTTCCAATTTTTTTTTTTACATTTTCCTCTCATATAGAAACAATAAGAATAATGTACACAGGATTTTGTAATATCTTGATTTAAAAGAATGTCCTTGGAGTTTCGTGCCCGTTCTTCTCCATAGAGATCTACGTTTTGGAATGGGCAACTAGCTTCAACTTACTAACTGACCGCCTCTTTGACGTTAAAAAGTGCCTGTAAATGGTTTAATTGAAATAAATGTTTTGAGTTTGAAAATTATTATCTGTGAAAACTAACACAGATCTACAAGTTAAGCTTCCGCCTATTACGAGTATATCTCCTTGCAAAACATCAAAATTAAGGTGCTAAAGTGTAGCCATAATAATTATTAGGCTAGGCTAACGTAATGGCTGGTAATCGCACTTTGGGTTAACACGAGACAGCCGATTCTCACTTAAGATAACATTATTACGACTACGTCGAACAAAGAAAATTCTTTACTCGCGATTATGTGGCAGGACATTTTAAAAGCATATTAAACCTATTAATTAATTAATCAAATGGTAGACCCAAAGTGAAGTTCTGTTAGCTAAATAACCTTCATTTACCCATGAAGCATCCGCTATAGGTGTATACGAGTATATTAAATGCAGGTCCCTATTTGATCTTATCGGGAAAGTTTCGATGGGATTTGGAAGGCAGTAGTTAGTCCCAAACACTTTGGAAGATGACCGAAAATTTATGTCCAATTTCCCCCAATATCCCCCAGTCGAATTGAAATCGAATCTGCGTTTAATTTTGTAGATTGCATCTGTTGATTCCATCAATCAACTGAATTTGGGTCAAGTGGTTGTGAATAAAAACGCCGAAATATCTTTGGATGAAATTAGGCAAAGAAATGAAATAAAAAATGAAATTGGTCTTTGTGTTTTTAATTAAGATGAAATTAACTTTGGTTTTAGAATCGCCTTTAACAATTTGTACTAGCAAATTGCAGAAGTAAATAATTTCCTGCCAGAATTTAAGCTCTATTCCCATCCAATACCAAGAGCTAATACCATTTGGTATTAGTTTATTTCCGAATTTATTTTCTATTCCCAACGAGTACCACATTTTAAAACCAATACCAAAACAAGTTTGAAGAAATCAGATACAGTCAGGTTCAGTAAAATTAAAATGCTTTGAGTGACGAACTAAGTTTCCGAACACATAATAAATGTTCCCGAAAATCCTAACCCTAGACGGTCGACGTCAGTGGCATCCCGAGGTTCGGTTGGTTAGGTTCCTTTAAACCCTTTAGACAGAAATAGGAGCCCCGCTAAGCGGGGCTCCGTCGACCAGCTTATTAACCCTAACCCTATATTTAGATTACCCTAGATTTCGGTAAAACGCAATTTAAATAAAACTTTGTGTAGCTGAGTGTACAAAAAGTCACGCTTTGGTATTCGTTAGTAATAATTTTTTTTTTTTAAAAATGTGGTACTCGTTGGGAATAGAAAATAAATTCGGAAATAAACTAATACCAAATGGTATTAGCTCTTGGTATTGGATGGGAATAGATCGAATTTAAGGCGCTAACCGATCTTGCCAACCTCGTGATGCAAATGTTTTATTTTATTCAGAATTTTATTACTGAGTTTGTGTATGGATTTTTAAATCGGATTTAAAAATCCATACACAAACTAAGTAATAAAATTCTGAATAAAATAAAACATTTGCATCACGAGGTTGGCAAGATCGGTTAGCGCCTTAAATTCGATCTATTCCCATCCAATACCAAGAGCTTACCATTTGGTATTAGTTTATTTTTCACATTAATTGAAACCTTCGCAGTTACACTTATCTAGGAAAACGAAAACTAATTTTAGTTCACTAAACAAAACTAGCACATATCCAGGAGTGTTAAGCACAACAAAATTCGATGTAACCCGTTTTGGAAAAAATCGAGTTTTCCAACACATTCGTGTAAATTTTTCACCTGGTCTCATGGTTTCGCATCGCACTAGAATCCTCAGTTTCAAGAGCACTTCGTTTCTAGGTCATCGACGTGGTTTTTATGAACGTTTCACGAAAAAGAAATAACAAAAATGAGTTTTAAATTTTTTATTGAAGAAAACAATCTAAAATGGAAAGCATAAAATGAAACTGGTAGCGACAGGTAGCAACTAAGTTGTTAAATACTACAAAGATTTATAAATGATGTGTTTAATTAAAAAACCGGGCAAGTTCGTATCGGACCACGCACGATGAAGAGTTTCGCATATGGATAAATTTATCCCAAGAAATGTTCTCCCTTAAATTGGTATACGTTATGGTCAATTTTCCAACTGCAAATTAATGTATGGTTCCGTTTTTGTCTTTTGAGGTACGGAACCCTAAAAAGATGTAACATAGATAGATAAATAACGTTTAGGAAATCACTCAATAAATATTGAGTCACAATTTTATATCATTCAGCGAATACTCACTTTCTTAAATATCAAAGGTTTTCCTTAATTATCGAGTTCCTTCCTCAACACAATTTTGACAAAGGATACTGACAACGGTTAATTCCTCTCCGAGGAGGGGAATCTAATTAGACAGTCAAATAGTGACAGTGAACAGAAACCAGGATTTAATTAGAGTTCACATTGTTTTGTGAGCAACACCCTTTAATTAGTATGCGGTGCTCAACTTTAGCCCGGTAAACCATGTCGTTTGGTTCTTTTGTAATAGGTCCCTCCTTAGAACTTTCGTAATACATCACAACGTATTTGTATACACCAAATAACGCGACACAACAGCAAAGAATAACTAAGTAACTACCCATACCTACCGCATAATCAACCTATACAATGCCATAGCTGGGGCACAACCCTCCTCTCTGTGAGAGGGAGCGGGCCGTAATTCACCACACGGGCCCAGTGCAGTTTGGTGGATGTTACATGTCTTCGAATTTTAGGTTCTAGGACATGCCGGTTTCCTCAATTCCGCACGAAGTTTTCCTTCACCGTTTTGAGAGCAGTGGGGCTTATTAGTCGATTCGCACGAATTTACTTGCCCGGAATGGGCGAATCGACACTTTTAAATAATATATTATTTTCTATAGGCGATTCGCACGCAGTTAATTTATTTGTGGGCGAATCGAAAACTCGAGAAATACGAATTAAGGCTTCTGCAAACAGGTGCGACACTCGACGCGAAACGAAGGCACCGCCTGTCGCACGACGAGCGGTGCTTTTGAGTCGCGTGCGATTCGCGTCGCGTGTCGCGCGTGTTTTAAGGAGCGTTAAGGTAATTGATACATTTGGAATTTATGCAATAAAGTTACAAACAGTACACTAGTGCATAAAAGTCATAAGAGTAAAATATTGAAATAATAAGCACGAAAAATTTGTAACTTATTCTTTAGATTAAAGGTAGGCTAATTTACTTGAAACTATAAAAAAAAATGTAAGTAATTATCACTAAGTATGCCATATGCTTAGTGATACAAACAATAAGAGTGAGACAGCAAAGCATCAGTAATGCTAAGAAAAAGTGAAAGAGAAAGCACTATGCAATATATCAGTCACTCGCATTAGGCGCCCGTGGGTCTATTTTTATCATTCAGTTTAGATATGTGTTGTGAGTTAAATCATTGACGCTACACGAGCAAAAATAATTATATTTTATCCAATAGGTATTGTGAATATGTAAATCAATAATGTGAATATTTCTAAGTTTTAATATTTTAATAAAGAATTATGTTTGATTAATTTACGTATTTAATTCTATTTAAAAATATTTTACCTTACCCCGTCTGTGCGCTAGTGTACTTTTTGCTAACTTTATTGTAAAATATTCAAAACGTGCCAATTGTCTCATACGTATTTCTGGACTTGTCGATTCGCCCACAAATAAATTAACTTCGTGTGAATCGCCTACAGAAAATAATGTATTATTTAAAATTGTCGATTCGCCCGTTTCGGGCGAGTAAATTCGTGCGAATCGACTAATAAGCCGTGGTGACGAAATAATTTACTCAAAGTAAAGTGCTTGCCTAAATTCGAAACTACGACCTACAAATCCAATCCGTTACCCGTCCAGTCCGTTACAGACCGTCAAAACGGTTTTGTGGGGCATAGTTTTAAGTACAAAACTATTGTAAACTAACTTCTAATAATAAATCCTAACTTTCCAAAATTGTATATGCGAAAGTCGGTTTGTTTGCTTGTTACGCTTTCACACTAAAATGGCTGAAAGGATTTGGATGGCCACACAAGTAGGCCATGCTCAGGGTAAGGAAATAGGCAACTTTTCATCCAGCGGGGTGATTACGTAACACGCTAACAGTAGGAATGGGTTTCATTTTGACAGTTCAACAACATACATTGCGTTATGTACGTTGTCGAGCAGACACATTTTTCGAACATATGAAGCAATGGATTAAATGATAAATGATTTTATTTCTGTAAGTAGGTTTGAACAAACACTTTTACACGTCAATCATATTTTAAAAACTAGATGAGGTCGGCGTTTCCTATCTGACTACTCTGAGAAGAAAGGCCGAAACAAACTCAGAGGTCACAGTCTCTTTTAAAGTCTAGACATAATCTTGGTCAGATTATGTGAAGACCATGTAGATTTGTGTCTGAGATGGTCTTTTGAGGAAAAACCACACAGATTGAGTGGACCTGTCCAGTTAGTGCACGCATTTGTCAGTAATCGTGTAGCAATAGGCTTCAAAATGATTCAGATTGTGATTGATAGTGTGTTGCGTAATTAGGGTGCTGGATCACAGACGAAGTCGTTGGCAACAGCTAGTAATTTATTTTAAAAAAACTTGCAAATCGCGGCCGTTACCATTAACCGTACGCCTATATCTACTTTACATAAATGTAGATGATTTAACTAGTAGTTATTCCAGTTGCCATCGTGTTTTCCCTCCTAATAATTATTTCTGCATATATTTTATAATACCAGTTTTTTATTGGACTTCGCAGATAAGCTGTTTACTTAGAAATATTCGACGGAGCGTAAGCCTGCGGGCCACAGTTTGAAACTCTCCGCTCCAGAAATAGGATACATAATGTAGGTAGCTACGAGCATTACAGTTGAATCCTTTTGCGCTCCAATACATATTTACAAAACCTTAGATTCTGTACGAAAGAAGATCTTCGTGCAAAGTTCTAAGTAAATAAGTAGGCATTGTTCTGAGTACTTGTTGAAATACTGAAAAGCTGTCTTTGACTGTCAGAAGAAGAATTTAAAATATATTGAACACTCGTTTTCTATAGATCAAGTACGTAATAAATAAAAAAATATTAAAAGAAACTGATACCTACGCGCCATTTCCTGTTTTTAAACCATGATATCATTAAAGTTTTAAACAACGTTACTCGTAGTCACACTCACCACAACTCCTGCAACTTTTTTAGAGCTTAAAAAAATAACGACTGTTACCGACTTTTATATTATAAGTCAATCTTAAAAAGCAATTTATTTTTATAGTCTGTTAAAAAAGTTACAGAGACTAGCAGAGATAAAATTTGAAAAAAAATAAATAATTACCAACTGTATTATGCAACCGTTTCTATTGAACATCTATCACATACTTGGGTTATGAACGATAAGCTTCGCAAATTTGATGATTTAGTACGAATGGATCCATCTAAAGTTTACGACAGCCATTTAAAATTTCAAAGAACTATCTTCTCGTCCCACATATGTATTTGCTTTGAGTTGTCAATCACACTGGCTGGTGGCAAAATCGAATATCAGATAAAATTATGTTCGAAAAAGCCGCTTCGCTTAGCTCGAATTGAGTCGAGCCGACCCGACCATGACTAAGCGAGGGTAGATGCTGAACCAAGTTTGGTGATCGATACGAGCCGAATAAAAGCCGAATATGTGTGGTAATTGCTTCAAGTCGGTTTTGTTGTTCAACAAATTGGTACTACCGAATCGAATGTGCCGACCCGAACATGCTCTTTTAATTGATGTCCCTTGTACAGAGGGTCGCATGTTTGAATATAATCTAGTACCTCCTATTTGTATAGGCACTTTATTTATTATATTTTCTACTTTGATATCCTGGTCTGAGCTATTTTTGACGATGGACTAGTAACGTAATTTACTGACTTTGTTAAGGTGTCCTGTGAAAATAAATGCATGTAAAAACTGATGAAAATGCAGTAGGCATTCGAGATACTACACGGTAAAATTAAAATTAATTAAAATTCTGTCGTTGGACAGAATTTTAATTAATTTTAATTTTACCAGAAATTAATTAATTAATTTTATCAGAATATTGATTCTGCGTATTTTTAGATCAAGAGTCCATTTGTTCCAATGTCCACTGATAACTCTGTCACAATAAAAAAGAAAAAAGACACTTTTAGGGGGATCTACTGATTACCGGATTACTAATTATTAGCTGTAAAGTAACATCCCAATAAAATTGTTCGCACACATCACGTAATAAAGACCACTCATGTCCATACGCAGCTACATTCTACTTTTCTGGGTCCTGAACAAAGGCTAAAAATAAGATGAAAATCCGGGACTGAAACATAAATTCTCGTACAAACGGGGCGCGGTGCTAGAAGTCCAAACTTTACACGTGGAAATTAGCTCGGACAAGTTTACCCAACAAGTTTCAACTAAGAGTGTTTTCTTCGGTTACGAATTTCAGGTGAAAGTTTTGAATTTATTTTCTAAAAAGTTTCGCTGTCACATAAGTGTGTTACGTTTTTGGTGTGATACAATTATTTTTCCGTAAGGAATAATGTTTTGTATTGGCTGGAGCAGTAGAAGAAAGCAAAGACAAAATGTGTTTATTCACAGAAATAATTTGATTACTAGATAGGTATATAGCAGTTTGACAGACGTGATACCTCAACCAATCTGCTAAGCAGTTTGTTGCGCGACGTAGCTCCTTTTTTAGTACATATAAACATAATTCATAATGACACTTTTTCACCTATAGGTACACTCAACTATTCTCGCATTCCTTTTTTTTTATCTTGCATATTTTATGAGTACCAGAAACAGACATCTACACATAAGTTACAAACAACCCATTTATGATTATTTTTTAGCAACTATGAAATTAATGTTCTTTAATTTCATATCTTTTCATAAAATCATAAAATAATTTTTATTTGATAACTAGTTCAAATAAAAATTATTTGACCAAGAACAATACCTAGTTATACGCCCAATGACGTAATTTCCTTACCGCACTTTAAAAAAAAAAAGTGTTTTGCTGTTATTAGAATATTGTTTTGTAACCGACGAAAAAAAGTAGGAGGTTCTCAAGTCAACCCGTAGTAGTCAGATTTTGATGATTCTTTTTTTAATAGAAAGGGTATACCTCGAAGTTGGTCCCATTTAAAATTGAAAAACGAAATCCATCCCTGAGTGTAGAGAAATAGGGGTTAAATGATTTTTCACCTATTGAATGTTTACTTGCGAACCGATTCTGTTGAAACTTGGCACATATATATAGTTCTAATGATGCTTCAACAAAAAAGAGACCCGAAAATCATCTGATGATGGAGACAGAAGACAATCGAGAGAGCTCCTCGACAGATTACAGCAGTTACATCGTGTTTGGGCTTATTTCATACATCTTGATGAGAACTTTAAACCTAGCTGGGGTACGACTGTCATAAAGGCTGTGATATTAGGTACGGAAGGCTGTCGAGAGAAGTTCTAAATATTAGCTGTGAGATCATACTCATAAAAATTAAAAGCTTAGAAATTAACAAAGATAATATTTATTACAGCTTGCAGGACGAAGTTAGTGTGCCCACTTATGCTCATAAACAGCAAATCCTTAACTTCTGGCATATTCCATTTAAAATGCAAAATGGCAAAGATGGATTATACATAAATCGGATAACAATGTCAACATAAAAACTATAGGCCCATCTCAATTCATTCAATGTTTACCAAAGTGTTAGAGTTACTTCTCTGCCCTCATTACCAAACCCATCTAAAGCTATTCATTTGCGATCACCATCACATATTTGTTGGATCACAAACAACAAGTACAAATCTGTTTTAATTTGCAAAATAGTTTGCGCCTAGAACATGTTCAAAAACGCTTCGATTGGCATCTAGCTGCTTCTGTTGGCATAGCTAAAAAAAAACATCTTCTTGTAAAAATAGATTGAAGTTCTTCAACACTTTAGAAGAACGAAGCTGTTTAAACGACGCAATGTTTGTATGTAAATTTCTTAAAGGAATTGTCGACTCGCCTCTACTGCTCGCACTCAATATCTTGCGTGCTTCGTCCGTTATGAATTCCGCGTAGACCTGTTACTCCGCTTTCTCCTCCACAGAGAAAACGGTACATCATATAACTGTCTTTATGCTAAATTTTGCAAGGTTTTAATTATGTAGTAGCGATCTAATCGATTCATACTTTGATTCCCTAAGCAGAAATCTAAAATTTTTGACTGTTTGTCTGATTTGTTAAGAAGGCTTCATGATAACTTTTATATCTAGCATATTTTTCCCCTAGTACTAAGTTTGCTTGAAAAGTTTTCATGTACCTAAGCTATCAATTAACATAATTAAATTTTGGTAATTTGGTGTTTAACTTAAAGTACTTAAGTTTAATCCACAGTACAAAGTTTTTTTTTTGTTTTAATAATCTGTAGTGTTTGCCGTTTTTGGTAGCCCTAATAAAATAAATAAGTTCATATTTGAAAAGGAAAATGAAAAACGTAAAATAAAAAAAAATGTTTTTATAAAAAATTAAACCGGCGAAAAAAGAAACTGAAAAGCAAAAAATAATTACTCTCTCTTCGTAATAAACTTCGTAAATTCGTAATTAACTCTTAAATTAAGGTAAATGACAAATTTTGAGTCGGCGCCAAACATACAAGGCGCCAATAAAACTTATGGCAGCTTGATTGATCGTCGTTAATTGATCTGCATTGATTGTTTGGCGCCGACTTAAATTGAGTAATTTACCTTAATTTAAGAGTTCAGGTAGACTGAAAGGTTTATTTTTTGCATTTCAGTTTAGTTTTTCGACGGTTAAATGTTTTGTAAAAAGTTTTTTTAGTTTTTATCTCTTACACACTTTAAATTAGTAAAAAGTAGAAACAAACCTAATTTCAAAGTCAACACTTATCATGCCATGATGTGAAAATACTTTTTTTTTTGGTGAGTAAGTTTATTTAAATGTTCATCCTAAGGTTGTTTGACACTTTGGCAGTGATCGCTGACTGTGAAAAAACCCGCATTTTAACTATTATTTATCATTATGTTTCTGATTATAACGGATGTACCTACAATGAAAAATATTCTATTTATAAATGTATGAAGTACTCGGTAAGTCGCTCCATGTAAAATACTCATATTCAACTGCATTAATTCCGACCGCAACGTACTTAGGAAAAAGCTAGACAGAGATTCGAGTCGCGAAAAGATCCCGACTCTCCCTAACAGAGCAAACTTATTAAATAATAAAGAGCTGTATAAGGTACATGTGATCCAATTCCAAACAATTACATGAAACCTATAAAATACACGAATGTTTTTCAACTTGAAGTTGGCTGGTCTAGACATTTTTTAAATTAATTTATCACGTTGCTTGGCGTTTTCTATTTCAGAGAACTGAAACTCATAGTCAACGTTAGGTCCAATTTTCCGTGAAACACGCCAACGCAATATAAGTACGTGTAGGTCCATATTTTTTCGAAAAATACCTTTTTGAAGCTCTGGCGCGGGATATCAACTTATTTAGCCATTACCTAATTCTTCAAAAAAATAATATGATATAGCAAGTAGCGGTAAAAAATAATATTTTAGTTGTTAACGTTCTTATTAGTTAGGATTAATAAAAGAAAATAATGTTATTTGAGGTCGACTAGCGTTTAATTTTATTAGACACGCACAAATCATGGTTAAAAAAAAAAACTGGCCCTTTTTCGTGTCTTTGTTGAGTGCACAGAAATAACGGCCAAACCTAGCTAACAGCCAATAACTCCTAGGACTAATAAAAAGTCCAGCCTCATAATTAAATTTATTTTCGTTAAAGTACTTCCACTGGGGTTTACTTAAATCAAATTTGAGTGTAAAATGAAGTTGTAATAGGGTTGTGAAACTGCCGGAGCGTGGCCGACCGCTTCCAAATTCTATTATTTTCATTTACAGTACGGTTCTTTTAACTAACTCTACAATTTTGAGGTGGACAGTAGAATAGTGCCTGCTTGTTTTAAAAGTAAGAAAAATCTGCAGGTCTCCCTAAATCCATATACTAATATTATAAATTCGAAAGTAACTCTGTCTGTATGTTACCTTTTCACGCCTAATCCGCTGAACGCATTTCGATAAAATTTGGCAAGGAGATAGATGTTACCCTGGGGACGGACATAGGGTACTTTTTGTCCCGGTAGCACGTTCCCGTGGTATAATTTCCGACATCCACGCGGGCGAAGCCGCGGACAGAAACTGTTTATAAATACTATAAAAGAGCATGGTTTCAAAAAAAAAAATCGTCCACTTTGGTGGAATTTTCATCATTATTTCCTAGTCTCGGACAATATTACCATAGTACTAGTACAATGCGTCGAAATCATAATAAAATGTTCATGACATCAGAATAACTGTTTACAACACAATCGCACACATGGAGCTGTTGCAATCTATATAAAACTACGATGCGGTGACAGACTACCTGGCCTAGGCGTAGTAACTGTTGTCATAATTACGGCAAATGACGAAAGTACTGAATCTTTCTTGCTACGCGAGAAAACCTTGCAAAACCTCAGCCTTTGTTAGTGTCTTTCCAACATAATATCAAGCATTGTTTGCGTCAAAGTAACCATAGAAGCAAAGAATGTGTGCTACCATAAATGTCACCATTTTTTTTACACAGGAAACATTTAAGCTCATTAATAGGGCACTGATTTAAGAGGCAGTTGTTTTGTAGTGTTGGAAAATTAAAAAAATACACAATACCTACATGACATGTTTATTAACAAGTTCTGCAGTAAAAACTGAGCAGTAGGTAAAGAAAATAAAAATGAGTCAAAACAAATAAATAATTAAGCAATAAAATTACCGAACGGGCAGTTACGTGTGGGCAGTTAACAAATCGGAATTAGTCGGTAAGAAATCTAACTTGGAAGTAGCGCTCGCTGACCGCTGTCGTGGTACCGCTCACTTCGCTCGCTCGGCTTGCGCGTGGTTGGTCACAGTTCTAACCTAACCAAACCCATTTGGTCGGGGTGCCCTGGCTTTGTTACTGCGACCAATTCGGCTCGCGCTTAGTTGGTCACAGTTCCAACCTAACCTATGAACTGCCGTACTATCTAACTGCCCATTCCAACACTTTTACTGGCTATTCATTTATTTTACTACTTGAGTATTTTTTTTTAGGTTGGAATAACCGACCAATTTTCTTTTTATTACTGTTCATGTTTTACTGTGATACTAATTTCTCAAACGCTGGAATATTAAATTATTGCCCGTGATTTTTTCCAACAGATTATATTATACCTTCCTAATGTTTAAATAACAGTTGTAAAAATTATTACCCGATTATTAAGTTGTGTTACATGTATAAGAATTTTAATATTCGTTATAAAATTTGTAAATCAGTAAAAAAAAAAACTATTTAATTGTTTGTTAATAAAATTTAAAAATAAATGATACGTTTTTGTTTTTTATCCATTCCACTTTTTGTTGTGAACCAATACAAGTTATGTGCAAGGCATGCAAGTACATTTTTACATAACGATTTTGATACATTTGTGACAAAAAATCTTGTTAATCTTGTCAGCGAATTTTTTTCCCCCTTTATTAATAATTTATTACAATCTAGCCTAATAGACTAATAAGCAACTTAACTTTAACTTATTATTTTGCGTGATAGATTACATTATAACTAAGAATAGTGTCAATTTGAACTTTTACACTATTTCGTAGCACTTTCTTAGAGTCAGATATAATTAATAAAAGCACTTCGTTTATGTGTTACTATTACTATTATTCATTCACTATTTATACACTACATTAACTCAAATGGTTTAGTTCTCTTTAGCCTACGCACTATTCCCGTGTTGTCTAGCAGCTGAATTGCCTCGACATTCACATGCCGGTGAAGTCTGTGTTCGTGGGCGAGAATAAAAGAAGAAATCCTTTTAATAAAAACGCTAGAAGTTTCTGTTGATCTAAACAATATATCCAAGTATACATAATTCAGTTAGGACATCGCCTAGAACGTGTCTGTGAACAAAAGTTTTAACAAAATTAGGCGTTATATTAGCTCGACTTTTATACCAATACGATGTTATTCGAGAATAGCTATACGAATGTACTAAAAGCTAGTTATGTTCGGTCAGTGTTAATCTATTAGTGTAGATCTATTTGTTGTTTTTGTTTGTTGTGTTGTTGTTAATTTTGTTATTGTATCATCACATCATCATTTTTAGTAGCAGAGGCCCACTATTTACTACACTACACTGTTTGGATTCAACACGTCATGAGCTTTTTTTAGGAATATTGCTTAAGGAACCTACCAAGTAAAAAAGAGAAGAGAAAGCATGGCTAAGAGTCCTCCACCATCCTGCCCCGTGTGTCCGTGTACCGGGAACCCCAAGCCGTGTTCTTGGCATTGAAGTCCCCGAGTACGAGCACGGGCAGGGTATGGTACCCGACGACGACGACTCTCAACTCCGCGAGGGAGTTGTGGAACTCGGCGAGAGTTCGTTTCGGGGAGAAGTATACCCCTACCACAACAATCTCCCCGAACCGTGCTGCCACGCAACCCCGTCCCCTCTTGACTGCCTCAAGCGACGGGGTACCGGCGGCGGCCGACGAAATGAGGGTCACTGAGCCGCTCAGGTCCTCCACCCAGTCATCCCTGGGCGGGACAAAGTACGGCTCAGCGACCACGGCGATGTTGATCGACCACTGCGTCATGCTCTGGAGCAACAGATCCTGAGTAGTGGCGCAGTGGTTGATGTTCGCCTGGAGGAGGCGTAATGGGGCCATTATTGGCACTCCATATCAGCCCCCTCCCGAGCCCCCTGTGAGGGCCCTGCCACGGTGCTTGCGGCGGCTACGACGATTGGGGCGGCAGCGGCGGCGGCAGTGGCGGCGGGTGCGGCAGTGACGGCGGTGGCGGAGGGCTTGCCTCTGCCCCTGGCTTTGGCGGGTGGAGCGCAGGCCTTACTCCCAGCCCGGTGATCGACCGGCTTGCCAGCTGCCGCACATAAAAAGCAGTGCGGCGTGGCGTTGCACGAGCCGGCCTTGTGACCGGGCTGACCTCAGCGGAAGCAATGATCGCTGCGGTCCACCTCCGAGGTGCATTGCACTCCCACGTGGTTGCCCACTTGGCAGCGGAAGCACCTCAGAGGTCTGGGTTTCAGCAGTTTCACCTGCGCGGGAACCCAGCCCACCAGGGGTCTTTGGCCCTCCCCGGCGACTTTCCTGGCCGCCGCCACGGGGCAGCTCACCGTAACGGCTCGCATCCCCTTGTGGTCAGGACGGATGGTGTCTCACCTGTTCGGCAGAGCAACCCCCAGTCCTGACGACGGCGGCCACCACTTCAGCCTCCGTCACACAGTCGTCCAGGCCCAGAATGCGCATGTCGATGCACTTGGTGGGCCTGGACACTCGGGCCTCGTCCGCATTTAGGGACGCCCTGAGCCTTTCGGCCAGAGCGTCAGCGGTCGGGCCACTCGCCGCACTGGGCACCTCTAGCATCCGGGCCCCGGTCGCAGTGACCCTCACCCGGATGCCATTGGTGACGCCCAGCTCCTGCAGGTTCACCGCCGCCCTCGCCTTCGTGAGCACGTCGCGGTAGGACACGCCCTTCTTCTCCGCTTCCGGCTGTAGTGTAATCACTACAGCTGCGGACTTCGGGGCGCGGAGCCTAGCCGCGACGCTTCGCTCCTTGCGCCGCTGCCGCCTCTCCTTCCTTTTGGCCGCCCTAGATGTCTTACCCGCCTTCCTCTTCTCTCCGGCCACTTGCCATTCGGCGTCGGCCGGAGGAGCATTAGGAGGCGGGGGGGGCGGCCGTCTCGCCGCCGGGGCTGGGGCCCTCGCCGCCTGCGTAGCCACCCCACCCTTCTTGGGCTTGGGCGGTGCGGACTTAGCCAGGGGCGGCTTCCCGGGATCTGGTGCTGGCCCGCCTTTCGACCGCCCTGCCGTTACTGGCTTGGCCGCAGCGGCGGCAAACGACACCTGCCGGCTCGCCGCTAGCGGGGGGCGCAGGACAACGGCCTCCAGAGCGGAAAATCGGCTCTGGAAGGCAGCCAGCTCCCGCCGCACCAGGGCCAAAACCCGGTCCTCTGCAGGCACTGGCACTGGCACCGCCCGGCCTTGCCTATCCCCTTCCTGCGACATTTCTCGGGGGGCGGCTGCTGCTTGGAGGCCGGCCAGGTCCGCTCGGAGCTCCTCGTTCTCCTTTCGGAGAAGCTCCATAGTGGCTGTCAAGCGGGTGACCTCCGCCCGCATCTCGGACATATCGCCCGATTGAGGCCCGAATTGAATGGCCTTGACTGCCTCCATGATGGAAGCCGCGGCAGCAGGTATGGCCTTGTCTTTAGAGGACTGAATCCTCTTCAAGGCCACACCCTTTAGCGCAGCTACCACGGCCGCCTCCAGCCTGGCCAGTCGCTCTGACTTGGAGCCGCCAGCGGCGTCCGGCTCACCGCCTGACGACTCGGACAGTTCCGCCCTGCGATTGGCCCCTCCAGGGTCGTGCCCCTCCGTGGCGAGCTTCTCGGCTGGCTGGGCCGGCTTGGCTGGGCTGACTAGGCTCGGCTCGCTATCCTCCTCGGTGGAGCGCCCTTTGCCCGTACTCCGCTCGTGTACGCCACCCCGCCGAGTAATTTTTCTGCGGGCTGCTCTCCTCCCGCCATCAGAGGACGACCCCTGGCCATCCTCTGGTTTGGGGCGCTTCTGGAAGAGCCTTCGGCTCTTCTCAGCATCTCCCATGACCACGCGCTCCGGGCTCTTGAAAGAGCCCTTCGCGCCAGATGCGGCGTCGGACTCCGACCCCGCATCACTCCCCTCCTCTCCACTGCTTTGTTGTTTCTTTTGATTTTTCAGATTTTCCATATTGAATCCCACGAGTGTGGGGGATGTAAAAGGTCCATCCTAGGTTCACCCCCTGTCCCTAGGTAAGTGTACATTTTTTACCCAACCAGATGGTCCACTGGTACTCTGGCTGGGGGTGCGCTAGCGACTGATGCGCCACCTACAACTGGAAAGTTGTAGATGACACTACTCCTCAGCCATTCATACCCTCGCCGCGCACCAGAACTTGATATTAGAGGATTTTTTTAAAGAGGTTATCTTCCTCGCGGTCCGGGCGGTTAAGCCAAGACCCTCGACCCCCGTCAAAAGTCAGAGACATGACGTTGACGATCTTCGGGGCTACGAGACTAACGGTGGCAGAAGGAGCAGACTCCTTCCTGCCTGCCCGGCGGCAGTGTTAGTGCACACCGAGCCCGCTCTTTCTCCGCCGCTGTGCGTCTCTGCTTAACAGAGATACACACGTTGGAGCGTTCCTCCGACAGGATATTAGCGTACAGGCAACAAGACCCCTTAGGCACAGAGTACCTAATGGAGAGTTATTGCCCGCACCCCAGGGTGCACCGTCCCGGAGACTGGCCTTTCCCCCAGACGCATCCAAGGGAAACTCCAGCCCACGGACACACGGGGAGGTTTCTTGTCCTAGCACCCCTCGTTATGAGGACCTGGGCTCTCCACGGTGATTTACTCTCCTCAATCATACCTTCCACTAAAAGTTTGTCGATCTCGTCTTTAATAAATTTGGTATCTTCATCGCTGTGTTTCCTGGATTTTACAGTAATAGGTCTGCATTTAGGAGAGACGTTTGCAAAAAGTGGTACGGCCGGCACAGATGCTGCAGCTACATTACACACGTTAAGTGGCTTCTTTGGTCCACTAAATGAGAATTCTAGTGACGCATGTTCTCCGAGGACGTCATGACCGATTATTATATCGGCGCAAAAAATTTTGACGATAAGGAAATTAACATTTTCGTATATGTGATCTTATCATATTTATTCCTTGACTGTACCTGTGCAAATTCCATGTGATAAACCCAACCAGCCAGTATGGGCCTATACCACAAAACTTTACCCTTATTTATAAAAATCTCGCTAATGACTGATTAGCCACTGACTAGCTAACTAATTGGTTAGCTCTTAATCAATGATTAAGTTTTCTTTATTTATAAACGCTAGTTAGCAAGTGATTAGTTGCGAAACGAAATAGAGGTGAAAGTATGCGTTTGGCACAGATTATATTCAAAATAATCGACTCAAAAACAGAATTTTAAGTATAAATTTGTCAAATCTACGATTTTTGTATCTGTCGTGACTACTCGTGACGTTGACAGACAAAAGTCAAAAAAATTATCGGAAAATTTGAACAGTAATAAAATGATTTATAAGGTTTATTTTATTATGTTCGCGATGGTAGCAATAAAAATAATAAGCTCCGAAAAATTAGAGTAAACAGGTAAAGGTATTTATCTCTGAATTTATGTCTACTTGCTAATGTACATAAACTGACCAAATGAATGTTAAAGCAATAGCCGATAATAGCTATGTATTTTCATATCCTATAAGCCTTTTAACACGAATATACTCTTTTAGTAGTGTATGTAGGCACTTGTGTCTATTTTATATTACTTCCTATTGCTTTTGAACCGAGGTTTCAGTGTCTTTTAACAACAATAATTATGGTTGTTTACAGGAACAAGTTTGACTGCTGCTATGAAAGTCACTCCCACCTAGCACCAATACTATTCAACAATTCGCATAGACGGCAATGGACGAAAATATGCTACGTGAAAAAGATGAGGAATGAGAGTGGCATGAGAAAGAATGGCACAGTCGATGTCTTTGGAGGAAGAATATTGGAAATCAAAAATAATGAATTTATAACAAAAATGTAGCTTTATTATAAATCAAAATAAATTGATTTACAAATTCTCTTGTTTTTGTGTGTGACTGCCACAACGTGGCTTTTCTTTAGTTCTGGGCCTTAAAACTGGCGTCATAAGATGAGGGGCTCATGGGATAACACATTGGATAATCACAATCTCCCATGAGCTTCCTCACGAACTCATTCTCTTCAAACCTCCTGAGCACCTACAGAGCCCCCTCCTGACTGAGCTTTCCCTATAAATCCTTTCATTATGTATACTTCGAATGAAGAATATGTAATAGGTAATCATTCTCGTAGTGGATTTAAACGAAGTTTGTAGGTATTCCTCCGTCTACCTCCCACCGGCGTCTCAAAATTATTTAATTCTTTGCTTCGTTCTGAAATCCCGAAGATTTTCGAATTCCATATTTGCTAAGGCACAACTCGATATTAGGAACAAAATAACCTAGAAGCCCACAATAATCGTAATGAATCCATCAGCTGATTCATATAAAATCCGCCATCTTGCCTCTTAGCATCCTCTTAACAGTGCACCGGTGGTGTTTAATTTTGACAGCTACTAATCAATTGCTTAGCGACCTCTTAGCGCTAAATAGCGTTTATAAATAAGAATGTTGCTAATCAGTTGCTTAGCAATTGATTAAAATTTAAGAGACGTTTATAAATAAGACTGACACAGCCTTATTTATAAAAATCTCGCTAATGACTGATTAGCCACTGACTAGCTAACTAATTGGTTAGCTCTTCATCAATGATTAAGTTTTCTTTATTTATAAACGCTAGTTAGCAGGTGATTAGTTGCGAAACGAAATAGAGGTGAAAGTATGCGTTTGGCACAGATTATATTCAAAATAGTCGACTCAAAAACAGAATATTAAGTATAAATTTGTCAAACCCACGATTTTTGTATCTGTCGTGACTACTGGTGACGTTGACAGACAAAAGTCAAAAAATTTATCGGAAAATTTGAACAGGAATAAAATTATTTATAAGGTTTATTTCATTATGTTCGCGATGATAGCAATAAAAATAATAAGCTCCGAAAAATTGGAGTAAACAGGTAAAGGTAATTATCTCTGAATTTATGTCTACTTGCTAATGTAAACTGACCAACTGAATGTTAAAGCAATAGCCCAGCAATAGCCGATAATAGCTATGTATTTTCATATCCTATAAGCCTTTTAACACGAATATACTCTTCTAGAAGTGTATGTAGGTACTTGTGTCTATTTTATATTACTTCCTATTGCTTTTGAACAGAGGTTTCAGTGTCTTTTAACAACAATTATTATGGTTGTTTACAGGGACAAGTTTGACTGCTGCTATGAAAGTCACTCGCACCTAGCACCAATACTATTCCACTATTCGCATAGATGGCGATGGATAAAAACATGCTACGTAAAAAAATTACGAATGAGAGTGGCATAAGAAAGAATGGCACGGTCCATGTCTTTGGACGAAGAATATTGGAAATAAAAAATAATGAATTTATAACAAAAATGTAGCTTTATTATGTATCAAAATAAATTGTTTCTACAAATTGTCTCTTGTTTTTGTGTGTGACTGCCACAACGTGGCTTTTCTTTAGTTCTGGGCCGTAAAACTGGCGTCATAAGATGAGGGGCATATGGGATAACACATTGGATAATCACTATCTCCCATGAGCTTCCTCACGAACTCATTCTCTTCAAACCTACTGAGCCTCCTCCTGACTGAGGTTTCCCTATAAATCCTTTCATTATGTGTAGGTACTTCGAATGAAGAATATGTAATAGGTAATCATTCTCGTAGTGGACGTAAACGAAGTTTGTGAGTATTCCTCCGTCTGCCTCCCGCCGGCGGCGTCTCAAAATTATTTAATTCTTTGCGTCGTTCTGAAATCCCGTAAAAGATTGTCGAATTCCATATTTGCTAAGGCACAACTCGATATTAGGAACAAAATAACCTAGAAGCCCACAATAATCGTAATAAATCCATCAGCTGATTCATATAAAATCCGCCATTTTGCCTCTTGGCATCCTCTTAACAGTGCACCGGTGGTGTTTAATTTTGACAGCTACTAATCAATTGCTTAGCGACCTCTTAGCGCTAAATATCGTTTATAAATAAGAATTTTGCTAATCAGTTGCTTAGCAATTGATTAAAATTTAAGAGACGTTTATAAATAAGACTGTACATGTCTACAATTCTACAAAATGATAAATTGTTTGAAAAAATTGCGTAGCATAGAATTCCTAACTTCCTAACTATACGAGTACAATATATAATATTATATTATAAATGCGAAAGTAAGTTTGTTTGTTTGTTTGTGTGTTTTTTACCTTTTCACGCCTAAACCACTGAACCGATCATCATGAAATTTTGCATATACGTTGTCAGGGGTACAGAAACGGACATAGGGTACCTTTCATCCCGCAAAAAAGTACTGTTCCCGAGGAAAACAACAATAACGTTCTTATGATAATAGATGACGCCACGTGTTCTTCGAATTATAACCCGAATTGATAGTCAAAGTCTAAATTAACGCGAGCGAAGCCGCGGGCAAAAGCTAGTTACAAATACGTATGAGTTACAATATTGTAGACTTTTGCACTACAATTTACATATGTGTAAGGTTTTTCTGTTACAATTGTGTGGCTTAGAGTTTTGTGGTTCACGCACTTGTAAGATTTACAAAGAACAATGGCGAGGAAATTGTTGATAGAATTAGTAAGCGTCTACTTATGTGACCGTGATAGATACCGACGAAATAATTTACTAAGTTTTATCAAATAAAGCTTTTGGCCTATCGAAGTCTGGCAAAAAAGTCGTCATTAATGAATACTTAGTTGACTAGTTTCTTAATGATAAAAATAATCATGGCTTAGTTTTCTTTTTCTGGCTTGACTTCATGACTTTTGGCTAAGCTGAACTTTTAATGTTGCCATGTAATAAAAATCTTGGCAAGTTACATAAAATGCTTTGCTTTACGTATTACGTAAAAGCATTTCTATGTATCTATATCTATGCATATCTATGTATATATCTTTTCTATATATCTATCTATTATATTTTAAGTGGTAAGTAGTATTTCTATATTTCTTTTTCGATTAGGGTCTGTTGTTGACTAGACATAACCTCTATAACTTCAAACTGGAATATCTTTAATTCCTGACTTCCTATAAAAGTATGTCTGAAGACAAAACTGTTTAGGGATTCGAACTCTGTATTATTACATATTTTTCATAGGCAGACGCAAAAAAAAATGTCAACAAAATTTTGTTTGGGCGGTTGCCATTGTCCTTTGTAACTTGTAATTACAGCTCACTTCAAGGTCACTTTATTTCTGGTATTTTTGTAACTGAAAACGTGAGCATGGAATAAACTTGGACAAGCAGGACCAAATCAAAAATAGAATTCGCTGGAAATGAATTCGGGTTCAATTGAAAACAATCTCTTATTACCCACCCACTGATTAGTGAAAACAAATTCTGCAAAAGAACAAATTAAACACACAGAAATCCATTCAATTAACTGGCAATTTTTGATAGCAATTCGCGCAGTAGAGCCATCAATCAATAGTGGCATCAATTTGATACAAATCAATGGTGATTAACGTTCATGTTTGATTGGATTTGAATGCGGACGCCAATTGACGTGCGTTAGTATATACGGTTACATTATCAAGCTATACGGTTCCAGTATAAGCTGATCTCACATTGTATAGGATTTCCGTACAGTGAGAGGACAGCTTATACTAGAAATGTATAGCTTGATATGTAGCCGTGTGTATAATGAATATTTACTTCGTTTGAATATTCGGCCAGTGTTTAAGGATGTGGGTTTAAGGACGTTTTGTTTCTAATTTCGGTTTTGCAGTTTGTCCCCTTTAACGCAGATTACTCAAGCCTACATGCTAGATTTTGGAAGTCATTAGAGATATAATGTCACAAACATAACAAGTTCGTACCTACTTACGTAAACAGATTGGTAATTAAAGGCAGGACATAACTAATTGAGAAGACGATTGTTTTCAAAACCAAATAAGTCAACGCCTCTTTCCAAAGATTTTCATGCCGAATACTGCGGAGTGAGACGAACTTCACTTTAATACCACTAATACTCGTATTTTCTTTCCACCTCTAACACAATTCACCACTAAAGCCCCCCACAAATACAGTAAAAGCAAAGTTGTCTAAACAATAAAATGATTTTCGGTCAGTCGGGACAATCCACTTCACTTGTACTTGCCACAACAAGTTGTTAACTTACCGACTAGTTGTGACTTGTTCAGAGCACAGAGGTTCCACAGCATTGTTACTGAGAATAGAATTCGCTGCACTTGGTTATCTCTTGTGGGTTGTTCGGGCATTTAATTAAGAGTTTGTAACTTGTGAGTTTGTGAGTGTGTCGTATGTGGATGGTGGAGTTGGTTCTTTGGATGACTTATTTTTGTTGCTAAGTTGAGCTGCAACTTTTGGATAAACAGAGGCTTTTTATGAGAGTCATATTGATAAAGATTCGGAGGAAATCATTTTATTCCTACATTTCTCTAATGGAATTTTCTGCAATCTCTTGCGAGTTGTTTAAGAGTTTGTGACTTGTGAGTTTGTGATTATGTTGTATGTAAAGTTGTGCTTTGGACTGCTTATTTTTATTGCTAAGTTGAGATGCAACTACTGAAAAGAAGGAAGCTTTTTAATAATTGTCGTACTGATAAAACATTCGGAGGAAATCATTATATTCATAGTTATCTAATAGATTTTGCTGCACTGGTTATCTGTTTTGGGTTGATGCTAATTCATTTAGTTAAGATTTCACATGAAATTACTAGATAATTATTTTACGTTTGGTTCTCTTACAAGGCATGAATCACTTAGAAATGTTCGCTGCAGAGTACAGTTATAAAGGTAAATAGACGATTTTTGGAAAGTAGCGATAATAAAACTGGAAAAGGCAAAATAAGCCTCCTAGACGAAAACACACAGAATAAGCACTTACTTAAAGTAGGTACTTCATTAATTTAATTTGCTCTGTGTTGATTAAAATATTTGCATACCTGTAGTATACTTTTAACTACGTTAATAAAGCCTGAACACGGTAAAAAATTGTTCGCTGAATGCCGTGAGTTATATGAACAAGAGAAAATTAAGTGCCTAAGTTGTGTTGTAAAATACGTTTTTACGAGCGTTTAAAACTTTCATACTTATCTATATAGGTACAAAAGAATTGGAGCTTTATTAAAAAGAAAATCGATATGCCTCGATTTGTTTTGAAAAATCAAATAATCTGTTTTGTAAACTGTATTCTATCTCCAATTCAAATTCAAATATTTCACATACATACAGAATGGTTTAAATAGTGACGTCATAAAAAAATATTGATTCTTCATGCCCAGGGGTATCCGAAAATACGCCATGTATGTTCCGCGATTCTTGATAGTTTTCGAGTTGTAATTATTTTTTAAATTTCTTGAAAATATTACGGGAAACGCTTTCAAAATATTCTATCTTTATTTTTACATGGCATTTTCTTATTTTTTTTATTTACAAATATACATTGATATGGAATATTCTTTAACACATAAAATAATCATCTTTTTTACATCATTAATTTAAGATAAAAAAGATATTAACCGCACAAATGAAAAAAAACTGTAATATTTTGACTCATAATTTAGATAAAAAATTACAGGCACAGAGATTGAGAGAGAGAGAGAGAGAGAGAGAGAGAGAGAGAGAGAGAGAGAGATTGTACCAGACGGGATATACCTCTACAATCTAAGTTAGGGGAAGTTGATATAAGCGGAGCAGCCAGGGTTCTTTTTAGTAGTGATGTGGTGGCACCGTGTTCTCCAGAAACGCTCGCAGCTCTGAACAGCAAACACCCTGCCCCAGCGGATAGCCTTTCCTTTTCCAACCCCCCTAATCTGGATAACCACTGTCTCACCATTACGGGTCGAGAGTTGGTCACAGCCGTTTCCTCCTTCCGGAGCTGCTCCGCAGGTGGCCACGATGGCCTGAGTCCTCAGCACCTTAAGGACCTTTTTTTTTGTTCAGGCGCTGGGGCAGCTGGTGAGTTGCTATTGAAGGAGCTTACGGTTCTAATTAAGAGGGCGCAGCAAGACAGAAAAAAATCAAGTTTTACCCGCGCCTCTTTGCCTACCCCTCTCATCAAACACGACAAAAACAAAACACAATCCCTTCCCGCCAGCAGAAACTTTTCGCCCGGCGTATATTTAGGCATTTGAATTTGAATCTTGTGTGTAGTGTGTATACGCAAAATAATCAGATGAAACTGTTTTATTCAATTTACCTATGTGTAAAAGTAGGTATATTATTAAATATTATTGTATGTCCGTGAATCTGTAACCGATGCTGGTGGGATGTTAGATTGGAGATTAGACTGACTTAAATGAAATAAAGACTAAATGTTACTTCAAGATACGGCCTATAAATTTTCGATACCGAATTGAAAGACAAACCTAACGTTGTAGTTGAAAAAATATTGTTCCATACATTATGTAACATAACTACAATTGAACAATTTTCAGATACTTTCCTGTACCTATTCCTGTACCTTGCTTCTTGTCAAATTTCATGATTCTAGGTCAACGACATGTATCTTATGGGTTTTAATTTATTTGCGAGTGTCAAGATATGCGAAATGAATGGCAATTTATGCCAAGATACTAAGTCAACGTCTTAGAAGCTCTTTTTACAGCTCCAAAGGACCGTTTATGTAAGTATTTGATATCAATTTCAACTTGATACCCCCACTCATTCCTGAGATAAGCGGTCAGATAGATGGATAACAAAGTGATCCCATAAGGGTTTCGTTTTTTCTTTTGAGGTACCGAACTCTAAAAAGCAAAGCACTTCCAACAAAGTACTATAATACTACATACTCATGATACTACCTACATGATGGTGAAAACAATTTCGATAAAATTGCTTTTTTGATGATATAAAAGCGTATAATTATAACCGCATCACCCGCTTGTAATCTACTATAAAGTTGAAATGAAAAGCAAAGTCTGTATAGCTTTATAATTAGTTTAATAACATTACTACACTTTGATAACACTATTTTAAAATACACAAAATACGTCTTCACTCTACGAGTGTTCAAGCTTCACTGCCATGTTCCCAAGTGAGACTGTACACGTAGGCTACCGTTTGACAGCTAGTTGCTGTCAACCAGCAAAAGTCAGTTTAACAACTAATAATCACTTGGGCAAATTGTTACAACCTTACAAAGTAAAATAATAGGTCTTTACCTATGAAATTGCCGTTTTGTATGAAAAAATTTAAACGATTTTTTTTCATGAATTTTTTATTTGTATTAATCGAAGTAATCACCCATGCAATCAATGCATCTTTGCCATCGCAGTGGCAGTTTATTGATGCCCTTCTTAAAGAAATCAGCTGGACGGGAGGCAACAAATTCTTCAAAGGCATTTTGTACTGCCTCTCGGGTATTAAATTTTTTTCCCGCCAAGAAGTTATCCAAATTCTGGAAAAAGTAGTAGTCTGTAGGCGCAAGGTCTGGTGAGTAGGGCGGATGACGGAGAGCTTCCAACCCCAGTTCTTGCAACTTGGAGACTGTCTGCTGTGCAGTATGAGGTCGCGCGTTGTCGTGCAGGAGCAGCGGAGACGAGCGATTGACCAATGCTGGTTGGAGATGCGCCAGCTTCTCCATCATTGTGTTCAGTTCTTCACAGTACACATCTGCAGTAATGCTCACCCCGTTTGGTAAGAAGCTGTGATGAATCACACCGGCGCTAGACCACCAAACAGTGACCATCACTTTTCTAGGGGTAAGTTTTCGTTTAGGGCATTGTTTAGGTGCTGAACCAGGATCCAACCAACTTGCTGAGCGCTTACGGTTATCAAACAGAATCCATTTTTCATCGCAGGTAACAATGCGGTTCAAAATTCCTTCATTTGTGTGTCTGTTGAGCAGTGCAAGGCACGTCTCGACGCGTACTTCGCGCTGGCGATCATTGAGTTCGTGGGGCACCCATTTGTCAAGCTTTTTTACCTTGCCAATTTGACGCAAATGGACCAATATTGTTTTGACGCTAACGTCGAAAGCTGCTGCTAATTCAGCCGTAGATTGTGTATCATCAGCTTCCACAATCGCCTTTAATTCGTCATTGTCGACCAAAGTCTTCGGAAGACCGCGAGGTTCATTTTTCAGGTCGAAATTTCCAGAACGGAAGCGAGCAAACCAATAACAGGTGGTGCGTTGGTTTGTAGAGTTAGCTCCGTAAACGTCGTTGATGTTGCGTGCCGCTTGTGCCGCGTTGCTGCCACGACGGTACTCATATTCCATAATTACTCGAATTTTTAACGTATCCATGATGACGAAAAAGATTGAAATGCGATGAAAATGTAACACTAATCAATAAAGAAATGACTACTTTTAGAAAAAAAAATCCATGTTTTTAAAATAAAATTAATTTGAAATTAGAATTCATAGCCAAACAAAAATTATTTTGATTTGAAATGGCCAGTACTGCAGAACGGCAATTTCATAGGTAAAGACCTAATATTAAAACTGCAAATACATGATTATAAAAATAAATAATAATATATAGAACACTACTTTACTTAATTGAATAAAGTAATAACAATAGCTAACACGCTACCTTCCGCTTTTTTACTTAGAGAAAATGAAATCAATTGAACAAAAATGTCAATAAAATAAGAAAATAAACATTCGCAAATAAATTAAAATCCATATGATACATCCCGTTGACCTAGAATCATGATTTTTTGGCAAGAAGCAAGGTCTCATAGCACAAATAGGTACCTCGAATGGTTTTTCAATTAAAATATTTAAACGAAGTATTGTCCACTCCCTTTATTTTCAATGAAATTCTTCAGTAGGTAAAACATCTGTTTATTTTGCCTATACTATACGCTAAGGTTGAATTCATAATCTTAGATCATAGTCATGTTTTGGAACTAGAAACTCAATGCTGGCGTGACAAAGTTCAAATTCCAATGTAACCAAATTTTATTTAGGGCCTTGTACAAGTTGGAGGTCACGACGTCTTCGTGGAAACCAGTGTTAACCCAGTAAAAAAATAATGGTATATCGTGGATATTGCATTGCAGGATCGTGCAAATTCAATTATCAACAGTGTTACCAAGTAAAAAATGATATTGGTATGGTGGATTTTGCACTGTATAGTGCAAAGTCAAATGGCATGTGTCATGAAAACCTATCCTGCGCGGAGCGCGAGTATAAAAAAGTCCTCGCCGAAAACATTTATGAAAAACAGGCCAATTTCGGAACAAATAACTAGGGTACATTAGTCGGCTTTACCGACAAAATAATTGGCATCTATTTATATGGGTGCCAAAGAAAGCCGAAAGTTTATTAGGTTCCTCTTTTGTAACCGTTGAAACTTTAGCTTTGAAAAGCAAGCCGACAGACCCAAACATTGTGATCCGTCACAATCTTTACTCATCCCCACCATAAGAAGGGATCTAGTCACGAGAACACTATCCGTATGAAAACTGTCATGTCCCGTGCACACCGTTTCGTACTTGTGTCCGCAATAAATCCTATTTTAGTTTTCCGATTTATTTATTTTGTAAACTCCAATAATATAATTATACCAATAACCTACCCATATGTTAAATTTTGAGTTTCAACTTGATTCGGGGGTTTTGGTCAAAAGTCACTCGAAATGGGTCGTCTAAGGTTACCCTTACAAGAAGTTTGTCAACGAAAGTGGGAGTAAACGAATTTGGTTCTTTATTTAATAGTAATAGGATCTGAAATCTCCAGCACGAACTCTATGTTGTAAATTTTCTCCGCAAGCAAATTGACTGAAGTGGAGAACAATGGCGCTAGTTGTACTATACCAGTCAAAAATCTGTCAAATAATTGTATGTCATCTTGAGTTTTCGAACATCAACATTGAATTATTATAATATTTTTATTTTATAGTTTAGCCGTGGTATTTATTTAGTTTATCAATTCTTAAAGATTTTAATAATCGTTTCGGAAGTGGTTTTAGTGATTTTTTTCATGTTTTGTATTTCACAGTTTCATTCCAACAATGTGATAAATTACGAAAATATTATTTACGCAAATAAATTAAATCGCAGAGCAGTAGAAAATTCAAGCGCAGTCCTCTCGTCTCAACAGAGCGACGGCGACTGATTTGTGAAACAAAAATATGCTTGAAGTTCCCGCAACGTGCGACGCAAGATGACTTCTTCCACGAACTAAAAACGTCGTAAGTGCTTAAAGCTTCTAGTCGTAATAATTCCAAAAATAAAAGGAATTTCAAAAAATGCCTGCACAATTTTTTTCGCCTTGTCTTGATACAGATAATCATTAAAAAATTATCCTATTAGTCATTAGCATATTAAGTACAAATTGAAAAAACGTGAAAATTAGGGGTAACTTCGTGATGTTATTTTATCGAGAAAATTTTAACGTATTGTGTTTCTGTTCCACAAAAAGTTTCAAAATATCATGTAGTTACTCATATTATTTTTATTTTATACCTAAGTCTTATGAATTTCATGAAAAATTAAATTGAAGATAGGCAATTTTGGTTACTACCCGCTCTTAACCTAATGCACTCGGGCAAGGTGAACGAGGCCGTCATCGACGTTCTGTACGGGGCCAATCTATATGCCCTACGTAAAAGGGATGGCGGTATTCGTCCCATTGCCGTTGAAACTACTTACTGTCGGCATCGTATGGTAGCCAAGATTTGCTTTAAATTTTATTGTGAGGTTGTTCCGAAAAAAATTCAGCCCGTGCAGCTTAGTTACGGCTCCAAAGGTGACTGTGAGGCTGCTTTTCGCACCTTATCGCCCTACCTAGATTCTGACAAAGGAGATATTATCTTGAAGTTGACATAAAGAATGCCTTTAATTCTTTTGGGACGCCTTGCTGGCAGAAACTAAAAATGAAATACTCCAAATCTTTAGTTTCCTTTGGCAATGTTACAGACACCCTTCTAAATTACTGTATCGGAACAACCTTCTGCAATCTGCTGTTGGCTGTTAATAAGGTGACCCCCTCGGGCCAATGATTTTTAGTTTAGCCATTCACCCAATTATTCGACAGCTAAATTCCAAATTTAACGTTTGGTATCGTGATGATGGTACCTTTTTTTTTTTTTTTTGGTTGGGAAATCATCAAATGACGTCTCCCGCTCTGGGCGGAGCGGAAGGGCATGTCAGACTCTTACTGACTAAAACCCACCCGTGTTCCTTCAGTTGCCTGTGCGCCAGGGCCACGGTAACTCTTTCGAACAATCCGCAGCCCCGGCAGGCATCGGTCCTATCGGACCCCGTCAATTTTGCTGACATCTCTTTGAGGCGCGCGTGGAACACGACGCGCCGTCGACCCGGGCCTGGTCCTTACCGGACGGCGAGCTGCCCATTGCCCGCCGTCCGCAAGCCCGCGCCTACGGTGGCCGGGAGTCGGCAATCGACTCCCGACGCCCACGGTGTCTCCTCCTCCTGCGGCGGCTAGGGGCGCGAGGGCGCAGTGATTGCCTCTCCCTCTCGCGCTTCACCTCCTCCTTCGCGAGCATTACTGCTTCGCAGAAGGAGGTGACGGCTTCCCATTCCCTCTCGCTCCGTACCATGGCCTGAACCAGGGCCGGACGCGAGAGGTCGCCGCCGCCGATCGCCGCCACGAGTACACGGCGGTGCTCCGCCCAAGCCGGACAGACCTCCACCGTATGCTCCACCGTGTCCTCCGGTCGATCCACACAATGGTAACATCCGGGCGTTTCCTCCCGCCTTATTCGAAACAGGAACCTCCCGAAACAGCCATGTCCGGTGAGGACCTGCGTCAGGCGGAAGGTGAGGACGCCGTGGCGCCTCTCAAGCCACTCCTCAAAGAGGGGTCTTACCGCCGCAATTGTGGCGTGCCCTGCGCTGGGTTGCGACAGTCGCACTCTCCATGCCGCCATGAGATCCCGCCGGAGCTCTGTCCGCTGTGCCGTGATTTCTCGCGGCAGCGGAGTTACGCCCCGGCGTTTCGCCTCCTCGCGCCACTCCCAAACGTGCGCGAGGACCTTTGCCTCCAGATCCCACGGCGGCAATCCGGCAAGGAGGCTCGCCGCCTCGCAGGAGACCGTGCGGTATCCCCGTACCATCCGGATGGCCATGACCCTTTGGGACGCTTTCAACCGGCCGGCTGGCCGGAGCCTTAGCGAACGCGCCCACACCGGTGCCCTGTAAAGGGCCATGGACCGCACGACCCCCGCGTGTAGGTGATGATGGTACCTTGGGAGGCGATGTAGAAACTGTTTTAAATGACCTACAATTCTTAAAAACTTAACTCCATTCCATTGGCCGTAATCTCGACCTTTCGAAATGTAAACTATACTTAGCGGACAGTACTGACAGACCTCGGACACTTTCCAAATTTAACGCAATAGCTCCAGAAATCAAAACTAAAACAAAACCTTTTACAGACAACTTTTGGATGGATTAAAGGGAGACAAGGTGAGACAATAATGCAGGTAGTCAGAGTGATGTACCATTTACATATACAATAAATACATAAAACATACTTATCTACATATAATATATACAATAATAAACATCAATTTATATTATTATTGAATTATAAAAATGTGTATATATTATTATTTGAATGAGTAATACTACATTATTGAAATTATTAATGTAAAATCGTAACAATAGCATAGTTATTTTAATTTTTAATGTTAAATAACCCTCAAATTTGCGATGCCTGGAAAAGGCCGCTAAGTTGTAATTTACCTACATTATAAAATAACACCAAAATACACACTTAGTTTGCAAATAAACTTTTGACTTTGACTTTGACATTGAAACAAGAGCAAGGAAACTGAATGTAATGGGGATCTTTAAGGAGAAAGGAAGTGTAGTGTAGTGTAGGCACTTTGTTCGACGACACTTATTTCCACCTCGCTGCTTCCCTGCAACTAGGAGCTCTTTTTTGTTCTCCTCATCGCTGTCGCTGTGGCGAAGTTGTCAACAGCCTCGGACACCACGGCCTATCTTGCAGCCGAAGTGCGGGCCACTTACATCATCCGAAAAGCTCTTGTCACTGTTGGTGTTCCAGCTGTATTAGAACCTAATGGCTTAGCACACGACGATGGCACGAGACCGGACGGCATGTCTTTATTTCCATGCTAGGTGGGTAGACCTTTAGTGTGGGACGGAACATGTGTACTCTTGCGCCATCCCGTCTTCCTGGCTCGGCGTGCTGTGCTAGCGTCGCTGCTGTGGCTGCGGAAAACCTCAATCGGCGAAAGTCTAGTAACCTTATCGGTAATTATATTTTCGAGCCTTTTGTGGTTGAAACCATCGGGCCGTGGGTGGGGTCCGAGTGTCCATGTTTTGTTCTACGAAATCTCCAAATGCCTGTTTGACACTTTTCGTGGCCTCAGGGGTCGCTTTTACCTTAGCCAGAGGCTAAAAATTGGCATACAACGTGGCAATGCCGCCAGTCTCTTGGGTACATTACTACTATTACTAGTCGAGAGCGATGCGGAGGAATATTTCGACGCCATATTTTAGTTTGTTAATGTTTTACTCAGGTTAGGTTATTATAATTTAATTTTAATTATAAATACTGTAATTTCATATGTGTAAATACGAATAAATTTATTATTAATTTACACAGCACACATCTCAGTTTTTGGACTTAAGGAATTGCGATACTTTTGTGTAAAGGGTCATTATTATTCATTATGACGCCCTTACGCGATATACACGTCATTGCTTATGCGCGAAATTGCTATTTTTTCTAGCATATCAGAGACATTAACATAACGCCTTGTTTCCCCGAAGAGTTGGGCAAAGGTGTACTTATAGTACACCCACATTTCGCCAGTTATGTTAAGTCCCATGTAATAGGGGGCGACCCTATTGCCATCAACCGGGCACAAATTCAGACTCTGGGCTGCTACTGAGACATTCCAGATAGAAAAACCCAACAACTCTTTGCCAACTACACCAATAACACTTTGAATAAAGCATAAATGATAAATGATTTTATTTCTGTAAGTATGTTTGAACAAACACTTTTACACGTCAATCATATTTTAAAAACTAGATGAGGTCGGTGTTTCCTATCTAACTACTCTGAGAAGAAAGACCGAAGCAAACTCAGAGGTCACAGTCTCTTTTAAAGTTCAGACATAATCTTGGTCAGATCACGTGAAGACCATGTAGATTTGTGTCTGAAATAGTCTTTTGAGGAAAAACTACACAGATTGAGTGGACCTGTCCAGTCAGTGCACGAATATTCCGTTCCCAAAAAAAATGTGTAACCGGTAAACTCTAGGTACCCTAAGTGGTATACGGCCGATATTATTCGTGACATAAAAGTAAAGGCTAGGTTGCATATATAGAATAAAAGAGGTGGGTTGATGAGTATTTGCGAAATGTTTGCTGAGCGCAGGGCAAAATTAAAGGTGATGTTAAAGGATGCGCATGGGCGGCATCAAGAAAAGGTTCAGCTTAGGCTTGCTGAAGACCCGAAATCCTTCTGGAACTACGTTAGGGGAAAAAGGGGAACGAATAACCTTAAAAATATTACAAAGGATGGACGCAGTTTACCGGATTCGGAATGTGCTCAAGAGTTAGCGCATTTTTTCTATTCTGTGTACAGCACACAAAAGGCCAGATTAGACATAGACGCGGCGGTGGCTGCGAGTGGCAGCAGCAATTCACGGGTGCACATAGATTGTCTAGACTTGAGCCAGGTTCATGAAGCACTAGCACGACTTAAACCAAAACGTTCCGCGGGCCCAGAACGCATTCCCGCATTTGTTATTAGGGATTGCCGAGCGGTTCTGGCGAAGCTGCTCATGCACATTTATAATCTGTGTCTCGAGTCCTAATATTTTCCTGACCGCTGGAAAACCACGCGGATAATTCCAGTACCTAAGGGAGAAGCAGGATCGGAAGTGAATGAGTTTAGACCGGTGGCAGTTTTGTCGACACCAGCAAAGTTATATGAGCCGGGAATACAGCGATGCGTGTTCGAACAAGTATCTGCTTCTTTGTCGGACGCTCAGCACGGGTTTCGACTAGCGCACAGCACAACTAGCAATTTGATAAATATTATGACATATGTAGTCCCACATGTGGATACGGGTGTGCACGTAGATGTCGCCTACTTTGACTTTTAAAAAGCATTTCATTTTGTCAACAACGACATCTTATTTACAAAGCTGGCGACTATTGGATGCATTCCCAAATTGCTAAAGTTCTTTGCTGATTACATGAGAGACCGCTGGCAGTTTGTCGAATATGCTGGCTAGAAATCGGAGCCTTATAATACCAGATCCGATGTGAGCCAAGGCAGTAACATAGGACCTTTTCAGTTTATCATTATGATTAACGACCTGCCCGATGTAGTCTGGGAGGCCGCTTGTCTGTTATTCCCGGACGACCTTAAACTGTTTTGGCCATTAAAGATGAAAGGGCTGTGTTCGTTTTCAGTGACGTGAACAAAGTAGTCAAGTGGAGTAGAAAAATAAGCTACATTTCAATATGTCGAAGTGCTCGATCGTGACGTTCAGTCGCATGAGAGTTCTTCTCCACCACGACTATGAGCTGGATAACGCAACGATGAAAAGGGTAGAAACGGTACGTGATCTAGGAGTACACCTTAACAAGGAGGTGTCATTTCGCGATCACAAAGTCAAAATTTGCAAAAGAGCGTATAGCAGCCTAGGTTTCGTACTTCGTCGGACTCAAGAGTTCAAACACATTAATGATTAAAGCTTTTACAATCTTGTACAATGTGCTGATAAGGAGTCAGTTGAAGTGTAATGCAATCATTTGGGCACCACATCATGAAACTAAATACAGTCTCATGTTGGAACGTATACAAAATAAATTCATAAGGTATCTGTACAGGAGACTTTACGGAGTATATACTTATTATCCATTGATGTACCGGACCTTGTTTGTTTGTTTGTATGGTTGGGTACAACAAGATAGAATTAAGAAGGGATATGACTCTCGCCATTTATGTTTTTAAATTATTCAATGGTAAAATCTAAAATCAGGGGGTTAAAGGAGGTGAGTCTGCGTGCCCGATAACTACGTGCTGAGACGGCCGCAGCTGCTGGCAGTGCCGAGCGGCAGGACTAACTTGCTTCTAAAAGCATTTCTATTTCATATTTCTATTTCAGCTTCTAACAGCAAGCAAGACATTTTTTCTTGTTCATTGAATGAATTCGCAAGAATTACTACATACCATTTGTGTTACAATTTGTAAAATAAGTATAACCTAAGTACCACCCTATCGCTTTGGGATATCCTGTAATGATAGAAGTGTTGTGTAAATAATAAAACATCAAAAAGTGTTGTAATAAAATCAATAATTAATTATCGTTAGATATTACAAATAGCACCGAGGTCAAAATTTCATCACTCTAATTTTAATAATAACATCTGCCACGTTTGGTATTTAAGTAATTAGGATGCCATGATGTCACTTAAATTGGCTTAGTTAGGATGCAAAAATAGTATTAGATAGGTATATAAAAAAGAAAAACACCATTTTGGATGTGGAAATTATTGAAGCCAAAGGACATTTAGCAAATCCTAACAAATTATCAATTCTTGCTTCAATAGTTCAACAGCCTAACACCTTGACATCTTTTACAAGTCAGCTTGAAATGAGAATGAACCAAAACCCTGAAACCTTAAATATCTCTATAGTTACCAATTATGGAATGATTGACTGACACGTAAAGAGATCAGGAAAAATAATAGGAACCTAGATCACGATTTCAATCTCTGACGTTATGAAATCTAACGACTAGCGACCCACCCCTGCTTCGCACGGTTTTTACGACTTGATAAAATATTGAGATTTCTTTATTATATTTGAGTTTAATATTAATATAGTTATTATTAAACCTTCGGAATAAATTTCCTAAATGAAAGTTGCGTAGTTTAAAAGAACAACGCGGTCACACAGACAGACCCGAAAAGCGACTTTAATTTATAATATGTATATGTCACCGTATGATTGTGAATACCGTTAGTTTATAATCTATCTCGCAAGATTGTAGATTAATATAACGTATTCATTTTCGATAGTTTATAATCTATCCATGGCAAACCGTCAAATTGTGATCGACAGGTTCGTTCACAATTTGGCGGTTTTGTCACCCATTAAATTGTGAACCGTCCCTGATTTGTCTGTCTTGACGGTAGCCGAATTGGTCGGAGTGACTAAGCCAGGAAACCTCAGCCAAATGGGTTAGGTTAGACCCGAGGTGGTGGCGCATAATGTTCCACGCACGACCCTCTTGCACGTCGCGCGGGGAGTCAAATACCTCACTCCCCACGCTTGCCCATACGGAGCACGCAGATGCGGGCCGGCACCTGTCGGGGCCAGCGTTGAAGAGTGCTAAGTGCCCCCGTAGCCCCCGGTACAAGTGTGCGAGGGAACACGGGGTGGTTTTAGTCAGTAGAAGTCTGACGGACCTCTCCGTCTGCCCCAGAGTGGAGGACATCCAAGAGAATTTAAAAACTGTCACAAAAAAAAAAAAAAATTGTTAGAACCGCACTTCTTTCAAGTTGGTTGCAGTAACTTGGCAATTTAGTATTAGCACAAGGTTCGATCGCATGCAAGTTTGATACCAGTTAACAATTTGTCGGTATGCCATAGACTGATCAAACTATTGAAAATCAATCCGTTAAATTGTAAATGGTTTGTTGCAGTTCACAAATTTTCGATAGTTAATAATCTCGCGAGGTAGATTATAAACTAACGATCTTCATAATTATACGTTGACACAAAATTAAAAATCAAAATATTTTATTTCACATAAACCAACATGGGCACTTATGAAACGTCAGAAGCTAGGTGCACGGTTCCAATTGGTTGTTTCCTATGTAGAAGAGCCGGCAAGAAACTCCACGGTTACTCTTTTAAAAATAAGGGGCTTTTACAATGTTTGAATTTACAGTGTTGAGTGTTGTTGTATGGGAGGACAGCGTAGGCCTGTCAACAAGTAACAGGCACTCAACAAAATATAAAAAGGTCTACAAATCTACAGTGTACAAGTTAGGCCTACAACGTTCTCACATTCACAAAATATAGAATAATCTATATAAAAATAAAAGTCTATTTAAACCAAATGACATGATTGCCATGACAACTGTAACACAACTGAATCAAAATCCTGTTTACAAAAGCCATAAAGATTGTATTCCTGTTTATAAACATTCGTCTTTGTTATTATGATTTCCTTCAAAAGTCCTAAGTAACCTAATAAAGACTTCAAGAGCTTCAAGACTTAGTGAGGCTAATTAATCACTTCTAAAAGAAAAACAAAATGAAGCATAATGAAGAATAGATTTATGCAGACATTATTATGTTAGTCAAAAATGAAGTAATTATGTGTGTAGCTTAAAAATAAGACCATGACCTTGAACATTTCTAAATGTAAATAATAATGCAAAGCAGGTCGATAAAAATCACTTTAATATCATGGTGCAATAAAATATCAATATTGATTGAATTTCTTCACTTACCAGTTGTATGAGTGGAAAATTTTGATTCGGATTTGCTGCTAGTGTTAATGACCGTTGTTTCGTCATTCATTTTTTAAACCCCGACGCAAATAGAGGGGTGTTATAAGTTTGACCGCTATGTGTGTCTGTGGCACCGTAGCTCTTAAATGGGTGAACCGATTTGGATACGGGTTTTTTCATTCGAAAGCAGGTTTTCTAGCAGTGGTTCTTAGACATGTTTTATCAAAATTGGTTCATTCGTTTCAAGGTCATCCGCTGTTTTTTGTGTCGGAGTTTTTTAATTTTACCTATTATAATTATGAATAGGTTTAATATATATTTTTTAATTTTGTTTAATGTATGTCTTGTTGATTAATTTAAATTTGTTCATATACGTACTGAGATTATATAATGTGGAGACGAGAATACGATAGTAAATGAAAATACCAGCAATACTAATGCATGAGTATTTTGAAACTATCAAATAAATCGTAGCAACATAATTAAAAAAGCAATTTATTTTTAAACAAACTAATTATGCTGACTATGGGTTTTGCCAAACTTTGACTAGAGTTGTAGTGACTACATAAGCTATTGGATATTTTTAGTTGAATTTTTGTATGCAGACTGACGACGTCATTAGATATACGTAATTGAATATATTGTCTTACTAGCTGCGCCCCGCGGTTTCACCCGCATAACTCTCGATCCCGAAAGAATATCAGGATAAAAATATCCTTTGTCCTAATCCAGGTCATGGTCTATCAATGTGCCGAATTTCATCCAAATCCGTTTAGCCGTTTTAGCGTGAACAAACAGACAAACAAACTTACTTTCGCATTTATAATATTAGTTAGGATTGTCGTCTCCACCTTGTATAGACGATGGGAAGAGGCCAGATGGAATGACCATAATGCCTTGGAGTTGAGTAGAACTTTGGTGTGGGATCATAGATATCGTGATCCGTGTGTGGGATGCATCCTGTGTCGACACCTTCTCGCCATCCCATCTTTCTAGCACGGCGGGTTGTGCTGGGGCGGCTGCTGCAGGTGCAGAAAACCTCAAACAGGGCAAAGCTGTTTGTTTTCCTTCGTATACTTGTACATATTATAAATATTTTAGTGTTAGATTGTATATTGTATTTAATTAATTATAGTAACTAAAATTGAAAGTCATTATTTTAATAGATAAAAAGACTTGTTAGGATATCAAATCATATCTCAATATTCTTCCGCATTTATTAAACCGAAGTGCAGTTATACCTAGTTTTAGCGAGCTAGAATTCCTATTCCTGAATCCTGCTCCTACTACTGACGGTTTAAAAAAAATAACCACAAAGGGAATGGCGGGGTCTTTGTTCGATCGCTTCGCTCGCTTACTAGACTCCGCCATCCCATTTGAACCTAACCTGTCCCAGTCGGGGTGCCCAAAGTCCCGAGCTCGCTCTGCTCGCTCTTGGGATTGGCCATATCTAATTGTATCCAGTATAAAGCAAGCTATAACTAGTATTAGTCGTGAACAAATAGGATACATCTAAGTTTAACCAACTACTGCTGGCCGCACCTTATTCTCGCCAGCTAGAAGCAGGTGTAACCGCACTTCGGCTTTTACCTAAACATAATAATTCATAGTTGACATTTGGCTAGAACGAAATTAAAAAATAGTTTGAATATTCATTGAGCATGTTCGTCTTAATTTAATCCGTACTAAATACACTCTGGTATGAGATAAATAGATACCTAATATTATTGTAAGCACGAAATGATTGTAATTTTTTAAAGATGCTATAAAGATGCAGCTATTAAGATTTTGTTTTAAAACTAATAGTGACCTAAAAACTAAATGGTACTTACAGTTTCAGAAGCGACACTTTTGTCAAACGCCATTAAGTGATCATCAGAAATAAATGTCATGTAGAAAGTCTGACGCCACTAGTAATAGGAAAGGATCTTATCAAAATGACGAAAACGCGGGAAAGGCGGGACTGGCTCTCACGTCCAACTAAGACAAATGAATGGATATTTCGAAATTAATGGTACTTCTTACAAATCTCTTATTACAAGGTATTAAAGCTTAATTTTGGATCAAGAAACTATTTCGCTGGGCTGTAAGCAATTGAGCGTCATAAAAAAGAATTTGAAAGAGATTAATAAAACAAATTATATTCTAATTGTCTTATATATTGTGCGTAATACTCTTATCGGTGATATTAAAACTTAGGAATAGGAACATAAATCAGTTCTTCGTAGGGTACCGCAACGAAAAACTTTTCTATAGTCCTGATTGCTAGTTCTACTGCATAGTCTACGATGGGTTTCCCGAATTCTTCTGCTACCTGCTTCCAATTCTCATTAAGGAATTGAAGAACTGTTGCACCTGAAACAATCAAGGGATATTAATGATTGTTTCCATTATTGATACTTTTACAATAAAACAAGGTGAAACACATTAAACCAAAAGAAATTAATCGCATAAACCTTGACAAGGCTTTGATTATTGAAGAAGATAGACAGATATCTGAAGAAGAATTTGCTGTTCCCAAGTAGGTCAATAGTTTATATTACACATCGGAACATTCACGGATATGCACATCTTGATCGGCAGAGGACTTCCTTGGAGGAAATAGCGTTGGGGACAATTAAGTAAAATAATTGCTGTTGTGGCTCATTGTCAGGTAAATGAAATGAGGATGTGGGTGTCTCCGATAACTGCGTAGTTTTAGTAATTGGCTGAAGTAATTTGGTGTCTATTCAACCAATAAAAGGAATTTACAATTTGAGGTTTTGAAATATTTTGTTGGTCTGAAAAAGATTTATGTCTATAACTACTGTCTATGTGTCTGTCTGTCTGTCTTTCTATTTTCCTAGTTTTTTCATCAAAATCATCTTGTGGTCATTTCAGAACGATAAATAAAGCTTTTCGTCTTTTATAATGTCTTTATACTTACTAAGTTCCTTGCTCTCCTTGAAGAGATTCTCAAGTTCAAAAGAAACTCGATCTCCATAGCTGAAAGAGTACTTGTAATTCTTCAAAGAGAAATGATTGACGCCTTCGTTGTCTTTTACGTACTTGGTTTTTATATCGACCTTCATTCTGAGATTGGCTGTAACAAAAATGTTGAGACTATTTTACAGAAAGTTTTTTTTTTTGATGATTATGTGCATGGACATAATAATAAGAGCTATTCAAAATGATAAAATTAGGACTACACTTTATCTTCTTTAATAATAACTTTGACTAAAAATCCAGTATTATTTTGCGTCCAGTGTAAAAGTTTCGAACCCTTAGGGGAAATAAAACTTTCTCCTGCGCTATCTCAAGTTAAAAATGCATAACATGAAAATGATTTTCTTTCATGTTTATAGAAACAATCGTTTAGATAATAATTTCTTCATTTCGCCGCAAATTGCAATGAAACGGGAATGAATTTGAAAATGTAAGACTGCCAAACTTAAAAGGAAGATAAAGGAGGAGACTGTAGACATCACAAACTGTTGAATATTAATGTATTAATGGCTATGTAACTTACTTAGCTTTACTTTGGCATCTCCTCCGCCGTTAATAGGGAATAGGAGGATTCTTCCTTTGGCATCGTAGGTACCCTTGATTGTAAGGTTACAGTGGAACTCTAGGACGAAGTGACGCTTCTCAAGTTCTGAACTGGAAAAAATAAATATAGTTGCAATATATTATGGGACGGCCGCATTGCTTGAAGTTGGATTCCTGGGCCGGCAGTCTCGACATAGATAGCGACAAAAATCTGTCGCTAAGTCGTATCGATGTCAAATTCCTGTAATAGATTTTCAACTTTATTTCCAAACCCTAAGGTTGAAAATCTATTAAAGAAATTTGACATCGATACGAGTTAGCGACAGATTTTTGTCGCTATCTATGTCGAGACTGCCGGCCCTGGATAGAACAAAGATTTTCGTGGCGTAAATAGTTTTTCCGGGTCTAGATGTAATGCCTGTGTGGTTTGTGTCTATAGCTCTATGTAATCCATTTGAAATAAGATTAGAAATTTAACTAAACCTTTTTTGTAGTTCGTTCAACCTATTTTGACTTTCATTGCGTTGCATGACAAATGGCAGCTGCAGTAAACAGTTTGTATTGTAACCAAGTTTTTTATTTTAATTCCATCCTTATTCCTACAGAATAGAAGTCAAAATCGGTTGAACGAACAGTAAAAAAGGTTTATTTAAATTTCTAATCTTATTTGAAATGGAGTATAAATGCACGTACGAAATTATAGGCAAAGTACGATTGGTGAAAATTAGTCGTTTATGCCTTTTAAGAGTTTTCTTGGATTACTACATCCATTTTTGCCGAAGAAAACTCAAGTAGGGTTCGAATGACTATTACATAATAATCAAGAGAAATAATAGAGAGTGACAAAGAATTCAGTCTACTTTTATTAAATTTTATTTTCCTTTCAGAAGTACGTAATATAAAAATAACGATGTTGTTATGAGTACTTTCGTGCCGGGACTTCGTAAAATATTCAAACAAAGTTCCAACCTAATAAGTAATTGAAGTTTGTTTGCCAAGTTTGAATTCTTTACTCGTAATTAAGACGTTAAGGGATGAACTTTTAAAAATAAAAGTTAATGGTACAGGTATTAAGAGGCATGGCTGCTTGTTTATGTTTGATGAAAATGGAGATAGTATTTTGTTGGCTCGATATAAATTTTCTAAGTCAACGCAATGCTGAAGTTTGAATCTCGACTCAAATGCAAAAATATTTCAATAACAGTTTTATACTAATGTTAAATTAAGATCAATGCTTCAGCACCAGAATACAAAGATAAGGCTGACTGAGCTCATATTTTATGCATTTGCATGATAATAACAAAATAAGCTAAAATATTTAAAAATATAATCCGATTATCATAGTTTTCATTCATCATAACTCAGAATTCCTATGGTTTGGTTTAAACAAAGAAAAATCAATGAATAAGCAAAACTTTTGCATATATTTTAGTGAATTATTTTCCTGTTACGGGTAGTTAACGTACCATATCAGCGAGGGTATCACAATGAAACATGAATTTGAAGCAGAACATTGCATAAAGTCAAAATAATCTATATACGCTTGAGAGAACAAAGACAAAGAGGTAGGGTAACTAAGTAGGTAATGGAAGTTTTGATTTTATATAACAGTTTTTATGTTAAATATTAATTAACAAAGTTATGTCTCGACCTTCTGCATCCTAACTATATATATTTATATATATATATATATATATATATATATATTATATTTTATATTATTTATTATATTATTAATATTATAAATGCGAAAGTAAGTTTGTTTGTTACCTTTTCACGCCTAAACCACTGAACCGATCATCCTGACATTTTGCATATACGTTGTCAGGGGTACAGAAACGGACATAGAGTACCTTTCATCCCGCAAAAAAGTACTGTTCCCGAGGAAAACAGCAATAACGTCCGTATGATAATAGATGGCGCCACGTGTCTTTCGAATTATGATTGAATTATAACCCGAATTAATAGTCAAAGTCTAAATTAACGCGAGCGACGCCGCGGGCAAAAGCTAGTCTTCTAATAATATTAAAGTCGTTTACAGTTATACTTAATTCACATGTATATTTTTAAACCTGTAATTTTGTTTTAGAATCATAATTTTTTTAGAATAGATTATTAAAAAGGATGTAGCTATTGACGCAACAAATACATAGATATTAGAGCTTGATTTGGGAATAATTTTTATAGATTATTTTGTAATTCACCTGTTCTAACAAATTCGACGGAAAAGAGATTTAAAGTGATCGTTCGAAGAATTTGTTGCCACGTTGAACATAGCATTGAACTTTCATTAATAGAATAATTATACGAATCTGATTAATTATCATCTAAGTATGTAATAAATTGGTACTTCAATAAAACTAACTATATTATTTTAATCGTTATATCCCCGACTACATCATCAATTGGGTAAATGAATGGAAAAATACACATATCTAGGTATGCTCTTAGCTATACAATACCAAAAATTCGTGAAAAACTTCGATACATTTTGAAAATCAGCCCGCTTTGTATGACGAATTATTTATTTAGTTCAACTAGTCATTTCTGAAAATCGGTTCTCAAGCTATAGACATGTAGCATAATCAGCCTATAATGTTCCCACTGCTGGGACACAGGCCTCCTTTCGGTGATAGGGACTGGGCCGTAATCCACCGCGCGATCCCAGTGCGGGTTGGCGTATGTCACATGTTTTTACAAATATTTTATTTTTATTTTTTATTCCTGGGTCAAACATATTTATTCTCTTTCTTTCTTTCACATTTTTGGGTCTAGGACATGCCGCTTTCCTTACGATGTTTTCCTTCACCGTTTTGGGAGCAGTGGCGATGAAATAATTTACATAAAGTAAAGCGCCTGGCTGGGTTTGAACCTACGACCTACAATTTGTAATCCGCGGCCGTAACCACTGGGCTACCACTGCTCTTATGCTGGGTTTTTGATCCAGAGGAATGTGGGACATGTTGTGAGGAAAGTTTTGAGTATATAGCCATGAGAGTAGAGAAATTAAGTTCTCTTCAAAATGATTGAGCTAAAAGGTGCTGATCCATACGTCATGTTCGTGAACGGGCGCCATCAGTGGGGAGTGGTCATCTCTTGGCTGCCACGGTTTATTTTAATTTAATATTGGAATTGTTTTTGTCTCTTTATTACGCACGCTTTTCACGTTTTGCATCGTTCTCACATGCATAATTTCAACATGAATGATGTAACCAATATTTTGTAACCATATTTTGATTTACAAGAGTGTCCATGGAGTTTCTTGCCCGTTCTTCTCCATAGGTACCTACTACGCTTTGGAATGGGCAACTAGCTTCATCTTTCTGACTGACCAACCCCTTGACAATTCAAAAGTGCCTGTAATTGGTTTATTTGAAATAAATGCTTTGAGTTTAAGTTTGAGTTTGAAAATACAAACACAAGAAAATAAAGTAACAACGGATGGAGTGTGAATACTAAGATCAAGGGTGGTAAAAATGTGTATAAAAATAAAACACGAGTCGACCTTAAATAAACTAAGATAACATCAGTTATCATTAGGTTGATGATAGACAATTAGTTACATTGTAACAACAGCAAAATAAAAAAATACGCTACTTATGTTGCACGGAAATACATGCACTTTTGACATTATACTTATTGATCTTGACCTTTGTTTAGTAGTTAATAATTATGCGATCGTTAAAGAGATCGTTACCTCGACTGGTAATTTGTATCATAGTTATTAAATTGTATCTGTCTGCTTACCTACATATAAATATCAATGTGGTTTTTTTTCGATTCAATCAAGATAAAGGATACAAAGTTAAGACTAGTTTGACTTGATCCTACTTAGTTACCATATCATCACGCCTGTTATCCCCGAAAGGTTAGGTAGAGGTGTACCTATATCCGTACACTCACATTTCACCCGTTATGTTTAAGTTCCGTGTAATAGGGGGCGAGCCTATTGCCATCAACCGGGCACAAATCCAGACTCAATAGTCAATACTCAATATATTTATTGCTTTCAAATGTGAACTTAGGTGGTAAGGTTATAATAAATATGATCATTGTGGACCCTGTCGGTCACAGCAAAAGTAGAAGAGACGAAGAGGGCTTTTATTTAACGGGATATTATTAATTGCACATCAAATAAATAATCACATAGCAATTTATTTCCATCATTTAAATACTGACTGCACAGCAAATTAAATACTGACTGCACAGCAAATCAACCAGAATAAACTAAGTTTCCGAAAACATAATAAATGTTCCCGAAAATACTAACCCTAGATGGTCGACGTCAGTGGCATCCCGAGGTTCGGTTGGTTAGGTTCCTTAAAACCCTTTATACAGAAATAGGAGCCCCGCGAAGCGGGTCTCCGTCGACCAGCTTATTAACCCTAACGCTATATTTAGATTACCCTAGATTTCGGTAAAACGCAATTAAAAAAATGTGGTACTCGTTGGGAATAGAAAATAAATTGACGAAAAAGCTTTTGCTTTAGGAAAAATCGCTGTACGCTGCGAAAATAAATTGTAGTGTGTTTAGTGATATTTTGAGTTGAATATTTTGCTGTGCAATCAGTAATTTTGATGGGAATTCGGAATCTTATTGCATAGAAAAAGGATATTTTTTGATTTGCGTTTAAATACTACCCTTATTTAACTACTTAGTTGTTATACTATAATTATACTGTGATTATTTTATAAAACATGGCATTTAAATATTAATTGATATTGTTATAGCATTTAGATATGTAATAGAGATCGTTTTAATTTATTTATGAATGTATTAAATGTTTGTTCTTCTTGAATTATTTCTGGTAATTTATTATATACACTGGATCGCAAAAATTCCGGGTCGCTAATAAAAACCGTGATATCTCCATAAATTACCTATATACCTAGATCGCTTGAATAAATAATATGTAGTAAGCAGGTTACTATTGTTCTAAATCTTTAAAGTGGTTTAATTTGTACAAGATAGAGATTTAAAATTTTTAAATTTAAAATTAGATACAGAATATATTTCTGCTTTTGTTTCAAACCGAGCTGTCGTTATAAATGGTTCCTTAGATTGATCAGAGTATTCAGTTCAATATCATGTCGTTAACACCTGAAGAATGTACACGGATTATTACCATGGTACAAGAAGGAAGAAGTCAGCGTAGCACTGCTAGAACCGTAGGAGTATCTTTATTAACAGCCAAAGAGTACTCCAGCGATTTCAAGAGACCGGCATGAACATCAGGAGACCAGGAAATGGCAGGCCAAGGTGCACAACTACACGAGAAGACCGATTCATCGTGAGTACTATGTTAAGAAATCGACATCTCACGGCTGTTCAGGTCCGAAACAGTCTTCAAGAAATTCACTTCTCATTATTACTCTTACAATATTATGTAGATTCACATTAATTATATAATTATATGTGAAGACGATGCACCTAGAATAATGATAAATGATTTTATTTCTGTACGTAGGTTTGTACAAACACTTTTACACGTCAATCATATTTTAAAACTAGATGAGGTCGGCGTTTCCTATCTGACTACTCTGAGAAGAAAGGCCGAAACAAACTCAGAGGTCAAAGTCTCTTTTAAAGTCCAGACATAATCTTGGTCAGATCATGTGAAGACCATGTAGATTTGAGTCTGAAATGGTAATTTAGAGGAAAAAATACCACACAGAATGAGTGGGCCTTTCCAGTCAGTGCACGCATTTGTCGGTAATCGTGCAGCTCAACTCAAAACTTAAGGAGCTCAACAATCAATAAAATTACTATACCACAATAGGTAAAAATAATTAAATATAATGCAATGCCAGGTAAATTAATTATGTGATAGATACATGGTGCCCACATATTTACAAATATTGAAAAGTAGATGATTTTACCAAAATTTTAACTAGTAATAATTTTGTTTGTGAGTTAAAGTAGTTAAGTATATAATGTAAAAATCAATGTCATAAAAATATAAATTATACAATTAAATTAGCAACCAGTTTGATTTTGTCTAGACTCTAGATTGTCCTATGGAGCAGGACCAGCATGCTTCCAAGCATTCTTATCTAGGATATAATCCTCTAATTTGTAATATGTTTGTTTATAAAGTGTACTTTTTATCTGAGTTTTAAATTTTCTTTCATTTAATTGCAATATATCACAAGGTATTTTGTTGTAACATTTAACACAGTATCCCATAAAAGATGTATGTACTTTAGATAATCTAAGGAAATGGTTGATCTATTTTATCTTTATTTCTAGTATTTAAATTATGTCTAACACTTATTTTATTAAAAAGATGTAGATTTTTTCTTACATACATAATATTGAATATGTATGTGCATGTGAATATGCATCCGAATATCCGATCTCTGCTTATCACATTTGGTGACCGTAGCTTCGCCACAGGCAATTAGATCTCACCACGTGTAAATCAGGCTTAAAACCCTGAAGAACGAACGGTCTAACCTTAGCAAATAGTATGATACCCAGCAAAAATTGGCTCAGTGATTGGGTCAAAATAAAAGAAATATTTAATGACAATAAATAAAAATAAGTTCTGTATACATTAACAGTGAGAACTAATCATGTGGACCAGAAAAAAAGACAAAAATGATAATCGTTTTCTTGCTAATCTTATAATTGAAGAAAAACATAAAGATGTCGGTCATTTTCTCAAAGGTTGTTAGGATAGTGAAGGATATATATATATATATATATATATAAAACTTGTTAGCAATGGACTAGTTATGAACTATTTATTGTTTTGATAATTACCATACTACCTATTGTCCCTATTGTCTTGGCTATGCTAAATATATTTATTTTTACAGTAGGTTGGTAGTTAAAATAAAACATTCTCTGGTGTGTTACTTTTTGAGAAAGACTATCTACTTTTTCAAAACGTTCAATTGAGATTTTATAGTGTACACGGAGTGTATCGATTTTTTTGGGTATTTTGTTAACACGCCCCTCCTCTTACACCCTACATACACATATTTGCATCGGGGGTTAAACATTAATTTTAAATAAATATGCATCCGAATAGTTATGCAATCCAAGAATCCCAGGGGATTTTTTTTTATAAGTCTCTTCCATACAATACAACTGACTAGTTATGCATTCCCGGTATTCTTGGCATCCCGCGATTTTTTTTTACAAATAATATATTTAAAGAAACCGCTTCCATACTTTCAGAGCTAAAAATTAACTACAGCTAAAAATATGCACCCGAAGCTACGCCGACGACATGGTGCTGCTGAGCGCGTCAATCTGCGGGCTTAGGACACTTGTGGCCACTTGCGAGCAATATGCCAGACTTCATGGTCTGGCATATAATGTTAAGATGAGTGTGGTCATGGTATTTGGAGCCAGAGGTAAGTTATTTATTACCCAGAAGCTGTACCTTCAGTGAAATTGTGCGGTAGGCCCCTTGTGAGGGTGGACCAATTTAAATATCTGGGTCATTTATTGACCACTGGCCTCAAAGATGATGAGGATATTGACAGCTGTGTGTGAGAGCTAACATGATTGCCCGCAGATTCAGGCGTGCCTCTAAAGAGGTCAAGCGCACTATATTTAGTGCTTACTGCGCGTTTTTTTACTCTTGCAGTTTGTGGGCTCGTTATACTCAGAAATCATACAGCGTCCCATCAATAACGCATTCAGGGTGCTGATAAGGTTGCCCGATACTGCAGCGCATCAGGGATCTTTGCTGAAGTTCGCGTTGACTGCTTCTACACTGTGATGCGGAAGCAGTGTGCATCCCTGATTACTAGGGTGCGGGGAAGCACCAACAGCACCTGTCTATGGTAGCAAGCAGGCTAGATTGTGCGTTCGTGAACCACTGCTGCAGGGTATCGGCTGGGCCTGTCCCCTTGCAGCAGTGATGTCACATATTGTTTCTGTGTTAATGTTTTACTAACATAGTTTGAAAGTATATTATTACTAACACAATGAGTCTTGTTACTTGTATTAAATGATTATTATTATTAATATCCAATCCCTGGTGATAAGTAACCAGGGTCGTCGGCTATAGTTGAAGTTTAGTAAGAAACCAATGGATGTTTTCGAATTAAATTTAATTTGATAAATGACCCGTTTGTTTTCTATTAATTAAATTAAATTTATTTAAAAACATTCATCGGCTTCTTACTAAAGTTCAACTATATCAACGACCCTAGTTACTTGTCTCTTTTGGTGACTGAAGCAACAATAAAAGTTGTACCGTCCGTCTAAACAATGTTTAGACGATGTAAGTCATTTGTTGCTTCAATTTTATTTAGTATGCTACAGGGATCAAAAGGTCAATGGGGCTTAAGGCCTGCCTTATTGTAATGACGAGGCGACTGTCCTACGTATTGTGTATAAAAATTGGGATACTAATTTCAACGAGCTCTCCGAAGCACGCATAGACGCCGGTCGTTAAGATTGCTCATCCATCCACGAACTGACCAGTACAAAATATAAAATCTAAATCAAAATATTTTATTTCACATAAACATAGATGAGCACTTATGAATCGTCAGAAGCTAAGGTGCACGGTTCCTTGGTCGTTTCCTATGGAGAAGAGCCGGCAAGAAACTCCAAGGTTACTGTTTTAAAAATAATTGGCTTCTACAATGTTTTCAAATTACAGTGTTAATAGGTATGGGAGGAGACTGTAGGCCTGTCAACAAGTAATAGGTACTTAACAATATAGAAAAAGGTCTACAAATCTACAATTTACAAGTTAGGCTACAACGTTCTCACATTCACAAAATATTGAATAATCTATATATAAGATAAATAAAATAATAAAAATAAAAGCCTATTTAAACCCAATGACATGACTGCCATTGCTACTGTTATAGATCTGAATTAAAATCCTTTACCCACGTCAAGCGCAGTCAAATCTAAAAGATGGATCGAATATAGAATCAAGTGAATACTATTATAGTCCAGAATTCCACTTTTAAATATAGTGGCCAGTTTCATTACCTTTAAATTAATTCCAGTTAACTAAACCGGCAGACAATGATACAAATTCTAATAGTTTTAATTTTTAATTTATCTTCTATTCAATTTTGCAGATTACTTATCTACATCAAGTAAAAATATTTAAAAAAAAACCATTAAACTCGATGTCTTCTAGAATAGTTTATTTTTCTAACATTATGATTAGTTAAGGACAGACAATATCCGATATGTTCCGATATGTCCCGATATGCTCCTATGAACGTATATTTGTATTCGGCCAGTGTGTCTCATTCTAAGCGAATAAACTTGTATTTGTTTTTTGTTTTTTTAGGTCTCTAAAACAGAATATAATTTTCAAACCATGAAACCAAACCAAACCAAAACCATTACAAACCAAAACAACAAAAACAAACCAAAAAAACCATGGTGATGGTTGTTGGTTGTTATGGTCCAAACCATTTATGGTTTGAACCATAAACAAGCCCTTAGTCATCAGGTCCTTCAGTTAATCACAGTCTTATCTAATCTAAACTGTAGATTGTTAGGCGCCGGAGACTTAATTCAGACTCCATTTGCAACAGCTTTTTGCAGCTTATTGCTCCGGTCCGCTTCGCTTTAAGGAACTAGTAGCGAACTCATTTGCAATTGCACAAAGAAAGCTTTTAAAATAAGGCTGAGAATATAATACCTACTGGCCGACGGGATAAACTGTTTAGATAGTTCTTTAAAATAATATAAAGAATAAAAAAAAAAAAACAAAAAAAAAATTGTGGGCTCGATTGGTGCATTTTCTAAGCGATGTTGCAGTAAAAGGGTTCAATTAAATAAACTAACAAATTGTACGGCCTGGCCTGCCTAAGCATTTTAGCGTTTTACGTAAATGTAGACCAGTTTAATTAACGATTAGTTAGCTAGGTAGTTATTAGGTTAATTAGGTTTTCCAACGATCAAGTTCAATCTTTCCATGTACGTCTTTCTAATGGACTTTGATATTAAATCTAAATTAATGTCCACAAGTAATCAGCTAATGGTGCCGATTCTCCTGTCACAAAATTCTCTAAACTAGACTAAACATCACCAAAATTTTGTTTATTCCTGTCAAACGACGTTTCCCATTCTGTAATTGACTAAAGTGACACAACTTAACTATATTTTAGTTTGACAGCACTAAGATGGCACTGAGTTAGTAATTTAGTGAAAATGGCAATTTTGCTCTTCTGAATTTGACGTTTTTTAATCGCGATTCAAAAGGTGTGGATTTTTTTTTTGTCATTAACTAAAATTCACCACAACATCTCGACTTCAGGTGCAAAAACAGCACTGTATCTTTTTTCTTGTGATTTGCTTATATCTCGAAAATAGTGTATCTTATCGTAAAAATATGAAAATTTCGACCCCCTTCATAAAACTCTTAAATCCCTAAAACTCTACATGTAGGTAATATTTTTTTATATTTGCACTACTAAAAGTGAAAAATTCCATATAGAAAACGTTGAGGCTACCCACCGTAGGCGCCGACGGCTCAGGGCACGCCACAATTGCGGCGGTAAGACCCCTCTTTGAGGAGTGGCTTGAGAGGCGCCACGGCGTCCTCACCTTCCGCCTGACGCAGGTCCTCACCGGACATGGCTGTTTCGGGAGGTTCCTGTTTCGGATAAGGCGGGAGGAAACGCCCAGGTATTATCATTGTGTGGATCGGCCGGAGGACTCGGTGGAGCATACGGTGGAGGTCTGCCCGGCTTGGGCGGAGCACCGCCGTGTCCTCGTGGCGGCGATCGGCGGCGGCGACCTCTCGCGTCCGGCCTTGGTTCAGGCCATGGTACGGAGCGAGAGGGAATGGGAAGCCGTCACCTCCTTCTGCGAAGCAGTAATGCTTGCGAAGGAGGAGGTGGAGCGCGAGAGGGAGAGGCAATCACTGCGCCCTCGCGCCCCTAGTCACCGCAGGAGGAGACACCCTGGGCGTCGGGAGTCGATCGCCGACTCCCGGCCACCGTAAGCGCGGGCTTGCGGACGGCGAGCAATGGGCAGCTCGCTGTCCGGTAAGGACCAGGCCCGGGTCGACGGCGCGTCGTGTTCCACGCGCGCCTCAAAGAGATGTCAGCACCATTGACGGGGTCCAATAAGACCGATGCCTGCCGGGGTCGCGGATTGTTCGAAAGAGTTACCGTGGCCCTGGCGCACAGGCAACTGAAGGAACACGGGTGGGTTTTAGTCAGTAAGAGTCTGACACGCCCTTCCGCTCCGCCCAGAGCGGGAGAGGTCATTTCAAGATTTCCCACCCAAAAAAAAAAAAAAAAGTCGCCGACGGCTCTAAAAAAAATTCACGAGGTAGGGCAAATAAGTACCACGTGGAGTAGTCGCGATTAACAAATAAAATTTTAGTTGCGTCAAAATTATTTTTAAATTTAGAGGTATTATTTGCAGAATAGCTTTAAGATTCTCATAGCAAATAGTAAGGAATTTTAGTTACAGTTTAGTTAGTTTAGTTCGGTGTACAAGAGAATCGGCACCATTGGAATGCATCTAGGAAGGTTCCTAGCTACCGAAAACCTCATATCATTAAATTAGTGATAAAATTCTCTACAATATGTTTTAGTTAAGAATAACGGATTTTTTGTCCAACAGCAATCTGATCTAATATTTTTAAAGAACACATTTTTATTAAAGCCTTATCATTACAGACATAATCAAAATACTCACACAACATCATCTACAATGCAATTCCTGAATCCTGAAACTTTTCCATTGTAGAATGTGAATGTCAATCCGCTCAGGGGGATAGACAGCTTTTCAATGACGAAGGGATCCAGGACAGGTACTCCAAGATCTGGGATGCCTTTGACGAATTCTGGGATAGCATCTTGGGTTGCTTTTACAAGACACGCTCTGGATGTTTCGTTGCAGGGATGAATGAAGTCCGCTGTAAAGAAACAGTTTTTCGTAAGTCATAAAGTAGTAGTAAAAGGACCCGCAGTGGGCCCGGTAGTTAGCTGAAGCAATACTAAATCAAGCAATATACAAAATTGTCAAACTTCTATAGCTTGAATGCGAGGCTTTTGGCTATATTGTATGTCTATTAATTAATGTCATTCATTTGTAAGGTGCGTTTTGTTTGTGCAGAATAAACTATTTTTCTTTCTGTTTCCTCTTTCTAAATCAGACTTTGTTTAATATTATGGAAGCACTAACGTTATACCTATAACAATTATTTTGAGCCCATCATTTGCTTTTGACTGCATTTTTGTAAAATAAAGGATACATTTAAGGAATCATTCCTATTAACTGGAATCTAAGAAAACATATTAAAAGACACTACGATTTTAAATATTAAAAAAATGCCAACAAAAAGTTATAAACAAGACATAGTAACAAAATAACTTCGATCGGTTTTCGTATAGCCGGAGTTTCGTAGAACGATTCGTTTGTCAACCTACGACGAGTAGTTTAGCTTTAGGAGTTATGAGGAAACAGATGAACATACGTACATAGCCTGTTAAAATCATAACCCTACTTTGGCTTTGATTAGCAGATAAAAGATTACAATATTTATGTTAAACGTACTCGAAATATGTATTAATGAGATCACATTCATTCATTAAAATCGATATTAATGAGTAAAAGTGTGAGATGTAGTTTAAATTCATTATTCAAGAAAGCCAATATGTTATTATGTCTTGCAGAATTTGAAGTTCAATGTTTTCGGCTCACGAGATTGCTTATAAATATATTACATTAACTATTTTTATTCAAATTTTTATTATAATTTCAGTAAAGAATTTATTTGTTTTATAAATAGACAGCAGCGTAACTTTGACGGGACAATCACAGCAATTTAAAAATAATATAGCAATTTTTTGCATTTAAAACAACTTTTAATTAATAAAATACTTTCAAGGAGAGCATGTTGTATTGCTCCAGGCAGTATTGTTGTATTGTTGATGATTTTTTTGACCTTATTTTATTCGAATTTATTCAAACTTTTTACAATGTTTTAACATTGCATGTATGCAACCTAACCTCAAATCATTTCCATTTTGTACGATGCTATAATGCTGTAATTAACACAACAGGTTCTGTAGTCAAAGCAAAAATCTGTCTTAAAATGTTATTATTTTGTGCGGACTGTAACTTTACGATACAATTAAAGTAATTAAACTTAATTATGAATTCTAATTTTAATTTTAGTTACTATAAAAAACTACCATAAAAATAACCACACACCTTCCTATCTCTTACTTCTTCGGCCAAAACAATATAAGGATCTCCGTAGTAATTTAAGTAATAATTACCACGGTCTTAACCTCCAAATTAATATATTTTTCAAGTTATTACTCTTCAACAAAATCTTAATACTACGTCTAGGCACCGATAAACCAGCACCCTAATTACGTAACACACTATCTATCACAATCTGAATCATTTTGAAGCCTATTGCTAAACCATTGCTTCATTTGTTCGAAAAAAAAATCTGCTCAACAACGTAATTATCGCAATGAATGTTGTTGAACTGTCAAAATGAAACCCATTCCTACTGTTAGTGTGTTACGTAATTACCCCGCTGCATCCCGATTGCGTAACACACTTTCTTATCACAATCCGAAGGATTTTGAAGGAAATTCCATATCGATTGCTTCATAAATGTTTAAAAAATTCATCCGCTGACAACGTAAATAACGCAATGAATATTCATGAATTGTAATGAGAAGCATTGACATTGTAAATGATTACGCAATTAGCCCGCTAAAACATTTATTCTGATAGAAATAAAAAACTAAACAAGGTAAATCCTAATAATTATTAGATAAAAACAACTTGTAAGTTTATAAACTGGATTAAGTTCAAATAGAAAAAATAACCTTGTATGTCTAATCTGACTTATATGCCTTATTAATTTTAATTCGACCTTACATTCTATTTATTTCTAATTTTGATAATAATACTAGTTTAATAAATCATGTAGTCAAGTTCAACACGGATGAAATTAATAAGTAGACAAGTGAAAAAACTGTATCTTTTGCTGTCTTGTGTTTTTTTTTTTGTTTTTGGCTTCTTGCAGGTCAACCTAGGAAGTTGTCGGCTGCTTAACTGGACATGCCTTTGGCTGCCCTAATAAATTAAGGCACCCAGCCGGGGCTTAAAAAGCTTACAAACTAGGCGACAACACGCTAAGGGCACCACCTGCGGGGTACGAGCCTCGGTAAAGGGTGTTGCTGAAAGAGGAAAGCAAGGGACAAGCTGGATCGGAATTATTATTATTAGTGGATGAATTTAAAGCTACAGGCTCAGCGGCGTGGGCTGGCTCGAACAAGGGTCGGGGCGGACGTAGATTGGGGCGTCGCGGCGAGCCTCGGCGGCGAGGACGGACGGACGGCGGTCTGTGTTTATGTATCTTTAAGGTACTGGTGGCCTTACTACTCTCCTGGAGTAGCGTAGTGGCGTCGTCGGGGTCGACTACGGTATGCCTCGGGCGGCGAATCTTACTAATGCGGGAGGGAGTGTAGCAGGCGGCTGCTTTAATCAGGGGGTTGGGGTGTTTTATACCGCAGTCGAAGAAACACTTTGAAAGGCGTTTCATGATCTGTTGGATGATGAGCATTCGAAGGTCTATGTGAAGATTCACATTTCGGACATAGAAGGGGGCTCCCATAACCTTTTTGAGGAAACGGTTCTGTGGGGTCTGCATCTTATGAGGATGACTGGGCTTTGCGTGTGCAAATACAACGCAGGCATAGGACATGATGGGACGGATGACTGCGGTGTATATGCGCAATTTGCATTTGAGGGACAATTTACTGCGTGCGGTTAATAGGGAGTGAAGTCTACCGAGAGCGAAGGCGGCTCGCGAACGACCCATCCTTATGTGCTCACCGAAGGTAAGGTGGTGGTCGAGGATCACACCTAGGCATTTAGCTCACTTCTCCCAAGGGATCGGCTTGCCATATATATTGATTAGTGATCGGAATGAGGAGGGGGGGCGGGAATTGACGCGGTCTCTAGAAACAAACCGCCTGACTCTTATCGGGGTTTACCTCGACTCTCAATTTGCGGAACCAAGTGCCTAAGACGTTAGCGGAGGTTTGGAGAGTGCGAGCGATAGTGTCATGATTGTGACCCGTATAGTAGATGGAAGTGTCGTCGGCGAATAGAGCCAACTGTGGCTTTTTACTTTTTGTATCTTTTGCTTTTTTGCATTTTGTTTTGTACAAAAAAGCAAAAAGATATAATTTTTTAATTTTTTACTGGCGTAAGTGGAAGAGGTCTTGACCATATATAACTTTTTACAGAGTGATCCGGTTTTGCTGTATAAAATTTTGTTCATGATAATTTTTAGTCTTAAATATCATACAGATTTTCTCAGTTTTTAATTTATTTTATATTTTACAAGCAGTGCCCAGTAGTTTCTTCCGCATGAAGATTCCCATAGGTACCGCGCATTTTTCTGGTATAACAAGTATCCTATGCTACTCAGGAACAGTCTACAGTTCTGTCGGTGAAAGATTTTTTGTACCAACGGTATTTCCGGAGATTCCCTTTACAAAATACCCTTTTAAAAATACGAACAACTTAACCCACTTTACCTATAAAATGATAGATGATGATGACAATGCCAATATTAATGTTGATGTTGTTAAAAAAAATATAAGAAGAATGTTCAGAGGGTCGTCTTAGGGGCGATAGACGGGCTTTGTTTCAGAAAAAAATAATCATCTACATGCTTCTTTTTTATTTGAATATCTTACTCTTTGTATTTCCTGTGCGTGTCCCAAATAAATATTTTTCTTTCTTTCTTTTATTAAAGAACTCGTCCCTACTTCGAATAATATGACGGTAGTAGCTTCTGCCCGCGACTTTGTTCGCGTGAAGTTTTTTGTTATAACATTAAATATATAATATTATGACACTTGGAAATACTGCAGCTTGATTAGTGAAAGAATTTTCGGAATCGTATTAGTAGTTCCGAAGATTACCCCCTACATACAAACTAACAAATTTTATAATATTAGTCTCTTTATAACATTACTATAGGTAGGGTACCTACATAGACAGTTGGAGATAAGAATTACTAGATATGTTAAGACACGGGAGAGATTCGAATATTAAGGCTTTTGGCCAATTTTTGCTCAGAATACTTAAAATTATAGTTTATATTACAAACTTTTTGAATTTCGACTTTGTAAAAGCTTTCTCGGTCTTCCTCCGTATCACATTCACTTGTAACAGAAGTTAAATTAAAGTTTAATATGGATCTAGGCCAAGAAGCGGTTCTGGTTATGTTTACGTAAGTGCTTCACTTATTTATATATAATTGGTGGTCACTAACCCGACCGTGAATATGGTGATCTTGTCGATTACCTAAGTACTTAAATCGACAGTATTGTAGTAGTAGTCTTCAATATACCGGATTTTGGCTTGTCTACTAACATAGTGATGAGAAGAACATCACCAACAAGGTCACTATATGTCCTCCTAGGGTGTGCGTGTGGAGTATGACCAGATGTATGAACGTAAACGAGGCAAAAGGAGTATCTAACGATCGTAGTAGGTGGCGTTCTGTAGTTTCTTCCTACCCCCATGGGAAGAAGGCGTGAGTTTAAGTTATATTCTTTATAGTCATGAGAATATAAACATTTTCTTCCGCTTAGCCTTTTCTCCTGAAGGTGTGGCGGATATCACAAACTATATCAAGATAGAATTACCTAATGACTTAAAATAGCTCTAGGTTTGACCTTACCTCATTAAACTTTATAATTGTCGCGATAAACAAGATATGAAACAATATAGGAGCAAAGTATTTTATTGTATTACATATTTTAATTTTATTGTATTATTTTTAAGTTTGAAGAGAAATGATTCCCAAAGTGTAGATTCTACAGGATCTGCATTTTGGGAACTATTTGGAGAACTGCACATAACTTCACTATATATGTATATGGTAAGGTTGAGCAGCGAGATTATTATTTTTCTCTGAGTAAATGTTTTCGAATCATATATTTTAGATTCGAAGTTTAATAAATAAAAATAAAAAAAATCCCGGTTTAATTGACTGTCACTTTTATTCAAGTTTTTTAATTTAATATTTAAAATTTAATTTTGGTGATTAATATAATATTAATGCCATACCCACCAATAAAATTAATGATCTGAATCTTCCAAAGAAGCATTTGAAAATTAAAAAATAATCAAAATTTACTGACAAAAATAGAAGAAAAAACAAAGGCAAACTTACGTGCCAGCTTCGCATATCCATTATCGTAGCAAAAGAAAACAAAGAATAACAAAACACTACCGATTGCAGCTTGCAAACTCATTTTAGGTAAACACAATGTTGAAGAATTAAAGACCCAGTGCAACTGTATCGTAGACGCCCGGTATAACAGCTATATATCGACTAAACGTAAAGAACTATGATTAGACCTTCAACTGCCGACATTGTAAGCAGGCGACCGGAATGGGACGAGCCTCTACGGTAAATTATCATAGGTACTTCGTACACGTGTTGATTAGTAACTGGATATGACAGACGAAAAAGAGTTTGAAAATCGAGTGTTCTTTTTTAAATTTGTTTCCCCGGTAGCAAAGTTTGTGATAGAATAAGAGCAATATCACGACTTTTGCGTCAGCTATAAAAATATACTACATTAGCATAACTTTTTTTAGCATAGTTTATATCTCCTGCAAAAATCTCTTTCAAATCTCTTCCTAATTTGAATAAAATTATTTGATCATATTGTTTTATAAATTGCTCAGAATGTCGTTGTCATTGAACGATACGAATTAGGTACCAATTACGACTAACTTTAAAAAAAGGATCGTAGGAATCTAGAATTGATTCATCTTTCTGACTGATCGACCCCATGACAATTCAAAAGTGCCTGTAATTGTTTTATTTGAAATAAATGCTTCGAGTGTGAATGACAGTTTCGTAAGACCAAACGATCCTACAAAACAGGATGGTATAACCCGACGGCTTTATCTGGCTATAAGTAATCTATTAGCAGATCAAAGACGATAGCTGACGTCATGTGGCTTGTGTTTTTGACACAATAATTACATCTAAAATAGATTGATCTATTTTCGATAAGAGTTTTATTTAAGATCGACTTTTCTAGTATAATGAGATAAGACAGAAAAATACAGATTTATAATTAAAACGTAATATCTTCTAAGTACCTATGCTTATGTCAAAATTTCTGAAAACAGAGTCCTAATTAGCGATTCTTTAAAAATGCCCAGGAAATTGTAAAAATAATAACTTGATGATACAGATCATATAATTAAAAATAATTTAACAGTCCTCGTAGCGCACTGTGCTGGAAAATACTATAAAAATAAAACCCTCACAGGCAGGTTGCGCTATTACATCCCATCATATCCGTCATAATAAGTAATGAGCTCTTTACCAATGACTAATCGACACGGGTAGATAAATGACTGCTTCGAGCGCGCTTTTGTAGGACAGGCTTCCGTGATCATCACCACGCTACTGGAATCTTTGCAGGATTACGACACGCAAAGGTTCCAGTATGATGTTAGTAGCTCTGCTGACTGGTGGACAAAATTGACCGTAGTCTTCCCATGGGAAGTTGTCATCAGTTGTCTTTTATGAAAAACAAGTGCGGGCAAAATTGAAAAAAAAATTGAAAAAGATAAAATTACCTTTAATTAATAATAATAATGGTAATTTTATCTAAGTATAACGTTTTATCTGGAAAAATCTTGGCATATTTCAACATTACTCCACGGTTTTTTGCATACATTTGAATTATTTATTTATTCGGATGTAAAGACCCACTTGCACAATTTAAAGACCAATATCGCATGATTTACATAATTATTTGCAGAAATTAAGATCAATTGCTCAATTTTTGCAGGTGATTATAATTTAAAACTAGTCATGATCAACAACTTCAGATAAAATTAGAAACATCAAGTTTATTGTTTATACTCGGATACTCTATCTTTATTTCTGTAATTTTCTTCAGTTTCCTTTACATTAAGATAAACATTACAATACATTTGAAATTGCAGTAAAGTCTATCCGTTGTAGTATTTACTACATATCTATGCATAAATTGTCCAATTAACCTCTATGTACTTGAAATTCAAAGTAAATACATATTTCATAAATAACGTAAGGAGTTGTTTAAAATATTATATTCTTGGAAAGAAATATAGTGCCTAGTTATTTATTGACAGTTAATTATTTCTAGTTGATCTATAGGGTTTGAATATCAAAAACCAATCTAAATACCATAACCTATATTCCTCCGTTGAAAATTTCTTCGATTTATGGGGTTCTGGATTAAGTAAGTACGGATATCTAGTGTTCTTCGAAGATCACTTAATGATATGGTGCCAAAGTACCAGGTATTATCAATCAAATGGATTCACAGGAGTGGAAAAATTGGCTTTCCTTATACCTACTCACCTTTTTTTTTTTGTGTAGGATATCATCAAATGACCTCTCCCGCTCTGGGCGGAGCGGAAGGGCGTGTAATTTATAATCGCCGAATAATATGCTACAACGTAGGCTGCGGGTTGAACTGTTAGTATACTCGTACACGCACACACACACATAAACTCACGCCTTATTTCCGTGAGTGTAGGCAGAAACTACAGAATGTCACACGGTGGACAGATACTTAAGCGTATAAGACTTACGAATCAAAAAACAATAAAACTCATTGTTTTTTTTAATAATTACGCAAATGGAATCTACTATCAAATACAATATATTATAATATTGGTCTATGACTTTTACGTTTTACCTATTATTTTTAATGCTATGAACATTTAAATATTTTTTTATATGAAGAAAAACATAAATTCATGAATATCTCGCAATTCTCAAGTTTCCTCTAACAATGGAATAAAGATTTGAATAGTACAAATTATTAACCTATTTTTGCATCTAATCTAGTACTGCGATATTTTGCGATATTGGAGATATATGTCCACTCACTGTACACTCTGTATACAGGAGGTTTCTTTTAAGTTGGCCAACAGGTGGAAATTGGAATCCATAAGAGATATCAGAAAGCTTTCTTGGAAAACTAAAAAAAACTTTAGTTATTTTTTGATCTTAACAATTTTGGCATATACATTTTTTTGGTCAAGTGTGATTTGTCCATATGAATGCGTAAAATCCACCATTTTTTTTTAATTGCTATTCGTCTCGTTTTTATATAAGGATCATTTCATTGTATCAGAAGAAAAAATCGGGACGGTGGAAGTTGGTCAGATTTTGCAAAATATTTTTTCATACAATTTGTCTAATCCATTTCATTAATTTTTATGGACAGCTCGCACTTTACCAAAAAATTACGTACGTCAAAATTGTTGCGATCAAAAAAAAAACCTAAAGTTTCCTAACAAAGTTTTCCGATATCTCTTATGGATTCGGATTTGCCCCTGTTGTCCAACAAAATAACTCCGTATTTTTTTTATTCTCTAGATAGAGAATAAAAAGTAGAGAACTAGGCACGTTTTTTTTTAAATCAGTTGTGTCCCCAATAAGCCTAATCGACTACAGCAAACGTTCTTCGTCCTTTGACAAAGGTATCATTTAATATTCAGAAGAGTCAGATTCGGGTGCATTATGCAATGATGAGTCTACACTTAAAAACTCCAAGTTCTCCTAATCATTATCATCATCATATGCCTCAGTCATAATCAACAAAGGTATAACTTTGGAAGTAATGTGTTAATGAAACAAGACACATGAAATAAAAGAATTGTATTAGTATGTAGATTTAAAAAATGTACAAAGGAATCCTTGAGACCGTACTTTTTGATTTCGTTCCACTGTGCGCCGCCTGCTACGATCCTTACATACTCCTTTTGCTTCGTTTACGTTCATACATCTTCTCATAGACGCACGCCGCGCCGGTTCAGCTTTACAGCTGAATGAGAATAGTCAAGATGGCATCATTTGAGAAGCCTTTGTCAAGCAGTAGACTTCTAAGATAAGGCTGATGATAATGATGAACCCAAAAAGATATCATAATTAACTACTTTTATGCGCTGAATATTTTTTCATGTGAATTCTTCGATGCGTAAACAAAACCGTATAATTTGTCTAGTTTTTTTTTTTTTAATCCCTATGTTTTGGCCGTGGAATTTATTTCCTTTACATTATCAGATAAGTACGTACTAATGATGTAAAAAAAACTACAGTTTTTAAGTTTTTATTAGGTAAGTACTTCCGTTAACCGTGGTAGGTTAATATAAATTTAAAGTCCTCGTACTTACATGTACTCGAGTACAAGGTAGATTCTTCAAGAAGTACCTTTTAAGCAGTAGTGGTGCTCCAGAAGTTCACTACGAATTGTCCCATCTTTTTGCTGCGGTAAATTATAGCCGTAATAGGAGGTACCTACAGATAGTTCGCCATACCGGTATGGAATCGTCACTCGTGCCCAATCTCCTGTCCCTCACACACTGTCTGTGCTCAACGCTTTTTTGGACGCTAAGTTTTTTTTTACATAGGTACATACATAAACTCACGCCTTCTTCACATGGGGGTAGGCAGAAACTACAGAACGCCACCTGCTGCGATCTTTACATACTCCTTTTGCCACGTTTACGTTCATACATCAGGATCTGTTCATACACTTTTTTTAAAATCATTGATCGCCCTTCGACGTGCAGCTGCTTTACTACCAGTGAAACAAAAGTGACAGAATGTTCTAGTTGGCTATCAAAGTTGCAGACGATATTCTATTTTGAAATAAAAATGGTAACTTCGGAACAAAAGACTTATGTCCAAATGAAATTGTTAATTCTGTAAATAGGATATCCGAATCACTTTTACATGTCATATTAAATAAAAAAATAAGCTAGATGGAGTCGACCATGGTACCATGATATTGTCGGCTCCATATTAAGGTTTGGAGTTATATTTTGGGGAAACTCTACTAATAAAGAACTCATTTTTAACTCACAAAACAGGTGTATTAGGGCAATGTTTGGTTTGAAAATAACTGATAGTTGCAAACAGTATTTTATTAAATATAATATTTTAAGTCTGCCTTCCTTATTTATTTATGAAATAGCTAATTATTTACAAACCAATCCTAATCTATTTAAGAAACTATTAGACGTTTCTATTCGTAATCGATGGGATAATAAATTATGCGTACCAAGATCAACCACGGCATTGATTCGTAAAAGTATTTTTTGTTTAGCACCAATCATTTATAATAAAATCCCACAACCTATTACACAAATGCCTACTGCTCTGTTTAAAATACATTAAAAAGAATATCTCATAGCCATATACCATATCGGATTTTTTTAAATTAACGCAATTCATTAAATAGATTCTTATAGTTACGACATTTTCTCAATTTGACCCTCAAATATGTAAAAACAATACTTTCCCCTTTTTTTAATTAGCATTATAGGATTTAGTTAATAATTTTATAGTTTACTGTGTAGACTCAAATCTTTTATGGTTCATTATAAACCAAAAATGTTGTTTTGTACGCCATAATATTGCAGAACATGCAGATCTACCTGTTATTTTAAGACCTTGCACATATTATTTGACGTACACTCATGTTTTACAATAAATATATTCTATTCTATTCGACAATTCCTATCAGGCTACCCCTGAGAAGAAATCACGAAACAAACCCAGGGGTCGTAGTCTCTTTTAAAGTCCAGAGTTGAATCTACGTGGTCCCCACATGATCTGGCAAAGATTATTGCCAGATCATGTGGGGACCACGTAGATTCAAAACAAACGCAGCAGGACTAATAAAAATATCATAATATAAATTGTAGATTATAGAAAACACATAATAATATTATGTAAGTGGTCAAATAAGAAATTTACACGAAACTAGGTAAATATTTTCATGTTTAAAAAAAAAACGTGGTTTACTTAGTTGTTTTGTTAAATTGTTACAAGGTTGTGTGTTGTGTTTTTTACATATTCTTCACATTTTTGTTTATATAAAGGCTCGTACACACTGGCGCGACGCGACGCCCGATACAAAGGCACCGCGTGTCGCGTGACGAGCGGCGCCTTTGTGTAGCGCTGTCGCGTCGCGCCTGTCTTTGGGAGCCTTAAAGTTTGTTTTAAATGTAATATGGTGGTGCTGCGGCACAGGTACGTACAAAATTGCTATAGTTAGATAAGTACCTAGTTGAAGAAAAACTAAATACAGAACAAAAAATAAATACAGACCTGTTCTAAAAAAACAAAATTTGTGTGGGTAGGTATTCCAAAAAAAAACAAGTTTTAATTTTATTTAAGTGTAGTAATTATGTACCTATGACCAAAGGATGAATAACACCAAAGAAACTCTTTTAAATGAAAAACTATCTTTTTGGACATAAACTTACGTCCAAAAAAAATTATAAAGTCGTCGTCGTTATTTTTTATTAATTTGTTGGTTCAGGCTTGGGTTGGTTTAAGTATAATGATCGATCGAACTTCCTTTAGGTACAAAAAAATATAATTATATAAAATAATAAGTAATTAAGTAATAAATTTATGTAGTTAGATAAGTAAGGTTTTATTAATATAACTGAAACTACACGGTTTAAAATCTACTAATCAAATCGATCTACGGTTTAAAAAAGTTGTACTGGCCATACTGACAGCGGAAATGCGTATTTAAATAATATCGGGAGATTGAATTGTTTGCACTGGCGACACTGGTAGCGACAGTCGCAGACACATTCGATGGGAGTTGACAGCGAGCGATCATGGTATTGTTGTAGTGTGGTAATGAAGGGTTTTTTACAAAAACCGCATAACTTTTTCTTGTAAATTTTTCAGTAATGACAAAAAACTTCATAGAATCGTCAATGTTAAAGATAAAAATTTGAATTTAATTTATGAGTCGTAAATTAATTTATGTATTATTTTAACCTTAAATGCTTCACATTACTGCAAACTATTTAAAGAATTCTTTACAGTTGTGATGTTTTTGTAAAAACGTGGTAATTAAGTTATTTTTGTAAAAACATTTTTGATGTTCACCTGTATTTGTAAAATAATAAAAATCATGTATGAGAAAAAAATAGTTTATTATTTAATAGAAACAAAATTCGTATCAATCTTCACCGCTGCTTTTATCTTCATTGTCCTGTACCCTAATTACGTAACACAATATCTATCACAATCTGAATCATTTTGAAGCCTACTGCTAATCCATTACTTCATATGTTCGAAAAATTTGTCTGCTCAACAACGTAAATAGCGCAATGAATGTCGTTGAACTGTTAAGATGAAACCCATTCCTACTGATAGTGTGTTACGTAATTACCCCGCAGTTCACTCTCAGACTGATTATGGTGCTCCAATCCCTTAACTTTTTTGTTTCTCACAACATCTTCATCATCATCTTTTTGAAGGTTAACCTGTGGTTATTTCTGAGATATCCTAAAGTTATCTATCAAAATTACTGGTTTGGAGAGCTCCGTATTACTTGATACCAGTTATTAAAACATGGTAATAATTTTAATAAACTCTTCTTAATTTACTTGGCCATGGTTGCAGTGCTAATACAGGTCAAGACCAAGATCATTATCTCCATAATTTGCGTCATTCTTTTATAAACAAAGTATCATCAATATATGGTTTGTAGGCAGTAACTGAGCTATGAAAATAGGCTTAGTTTATCTTGGAGTAAGGCGATACTTATAACAATAATAATAATGATTGTTATTTTCGACAGGAAATTTCCAAAATAATTGATCGTCTAATTTTGTGCGAAAATATAAATAGCGGAAAATAGGGGGCAAGACCATTGCTATATACTTATCGGGCTTACATCTGGACTCCGATCTGCTACTGAGGTCTTCGTATTGGAAATTCCCAACCTAGAAATCGAACCCAGCACCCCAAGCTTAACAGTCGCGCTTACATCACTAGACCGACCGAGTAGGTAGTGGAAAAAGTACCGCTCTAAAACCCAAATCCGTGGTTAAGAAATTATCGCTGAACATAAAATAAAGAATCCGACAAATTGAGAACCCCCTCATTCTTTTGAAGTTGGCTATCAAAATAAAGGGCTTTACTAAACGGCATCATGCCGTTATCATCATCATCATTATCATCCACAGCCCAACTTCACCCACTGCTAGGCATAGGCCAGTCGTCTCTTGTGCCAATCCCCAAGCTCCTGTGCCAATCTCATCCAGGCTATCCGTTATCATCATAATGTTGCTAAACTGTAACGTTATAGTAGCGTCACGAATCATATAGTATATTATAAATTTTACATAGCTAAAACAGAACCCACACATGTAAAATGTAAATCCATGTTCTTGCTACTACAAGCCGGTAGCTTCTATAAATTAATTTGTAACACACTTAGTTATACATTCAGGTCCTGTGCCCCACAATCAGCGTTGGAACTAAATGCAAAGCGTTTTAGGAACTAGGCAGGGTACATATTGCTCTGGTTTGGAACATGAAACATTATTCATTTGGAATAAAGTTTGTAGTGATAATAAATGTTTATGTTGGAGAAATGAGTGCTTTTGGCATAGTTGTGGTCTCTTTAGAACTGATTTTAACATAACATCACATGATGCATGTATTCTCCGAAGGGTTGCGTAGAGGTGTACCTATAGTACACCCACATTTCGCCAGTTATGTTTAAGTCCCATGTAACAGGGGGCGAGCCTATTGCCATTAACCGGGTAGAAATCCAGACCAACCTCATCACGTTACTAACGTCAAATATCTTTTATTGGATAGGTCCACTCAAATATGTGTTGTTTTTTCCTTAAAAGACCATCTCAGATATATTTGACCAGATTAGTGAATCTGCATGGTGCTCATATTCTGACCAAGATAATGTCTAGACTATAAAAAAAGACTGTGACCTCTGTGTTTGCTGAGGTGTTTCTTCCCGGAGTAGTCGGATAGAAAACACCGACCTCATTCAGTTTTAAAATGTCTTTTCTTGAAGTGTAAAAGTGTTTGTTAAAACAAAATTTACAGATATAAATATATTTTAACATTCTATACGTGGTTTAAAATAGACTAAGGGAATAATTTTGAATTTTTGACAGTAACTCCATACAAAAACTGACAAAATTTCAAATTCACCTGGACAAAGATATCTGGCGTTGGTAAAAGCAGTCGTTAATGTGGTAACTAACACAGCTTTTATCTGAAACTGTTATGACGAGAGGCTTCCAGCAATAGATTATTGACGTTTCTTTAAGAAAATATGCAAAGATTTTTAATCAATAAAATATGAATAGAGTAGTGGTGGCCTGAAATTTACCGAGTGATACATCGTGTAAATTATTTCATCATACTGCTCTCAAAATGGTGAAGAAAAACATCGTAAGGAAACCGGCATATCCTAGAACAAAAAAAATCAAAGACATCTGACATCTGCCAACCCGCGCTGTGCCAGCGTGGTGGATTATGGCAAACTCCCCATCCCCGAGAAGTGGCTTATGTCCCAGCAGTGGGAACATTATATACTGATTTTGCTTATGCTAAGATATGAATGAAAAACTGATAATCAAGGTCTTTTAGCTGTTCAACCGCAGCTTTAGTACTTAATTCTGGATGATCCCGAAGGTAAAAGACTCAGAAGGGCATAAATTGCATCTGTATTAAGGATTCTGCATCGTCAATTTGAAAATGTCAATGTCAATGGAGTGTCAGGTGAGTGCCTGTAAATAGCGATAGTGGCGAAGATTATCTGTAATGGAAACAAAGAAATTGAAAGATATATGTAACATAAATTATTCTTTTCATAAATTATTTTCATTATCGGGAAGAAAATAAATAATTTTATTATAGTCTAACTCTTCATATTTATTTATTTAAAAATAAAGATATTACTATAATACTTTATACAAAAAAATACAATTCAGAAAATAATTTTAAAGGATTGAAATAAGTAAATAATCGGTACACAACAATGAAAAAATAAAATCTTGCTCACTACCCTGCTTAAGCCACTTAATGAAAGAATGGTTTTTTGCCAATTTTAATTCTTGATGTTTTTCATGCGATTAAATTATAGTCTTTCACTTATTTATAAAACTACGACGATACTTTAAAATAATAACCCATGTTTAAAGTTAGACTATTTTGCAATAGGTACTTCTTCATTTTAAAGCTTTCTTTATTTTGTCCCTCATTCATTTTCAGTATGTTATAAATTATAGATATCACTGTAATTTAAATTGGTCTGAAATATTTAAAAAAGCCAACAGATTTGATCAATACCGGTTAAGGTGGATGCGCTAAGGTAGCCCGGGAAATTCAAATTTACTTACGTATTTTGCAATTTGCAGGTCAGTGTCAGGTTATATGTTGAATAAAATATTATTCGCGACCGTAACAAATATGGCTTTACAGAATTATAATCATTAGAATCAGCAACACAACTCCTTAAGTTAGAATTGGCCTCAAATGTCATGATTTCATGAAATAGTCATTCATTAGGGTAATATGAACTTAGAGAGATGTATTGATGATTTTTATGATTATTATTCTATAAATAAATACTTGATACGGCCGCGATCACCATACAACCTGATACTGAACTGCAAAAACCAAAAAACCGTAAGAAAATTTGAATTTCGCGGGCTACCTTGGCGCATCCCCTTTAATAATAAAAATTACTCAATATTTTAAGATTCATCGAAATTTTCAAATCAAATCAATCAATCAAGTTTAGGCCTTTACAGGTTTTCATATGTAAAAAGAAACGATTCTTCAATACTCGGTCGGTACATTTGGATATAATTTTATGCCTATAATTAGATTCGGCAGGCCGCACGTCAGTGGTTACAAAACTGCTTAGTATAAGCTGGGCCGGGAGTCTCGACATAGATAGCGACAAAATCGGTCGTTAAGTCTTACCGATGTCAAATTTCTTTAATAGATTTTCAACCTTATACTTTGGTAATAAAGTTGAAAATCTATTAAAGGAATTTGACAATGATACGACTTAGCGACCGATTTTTGTCGCTATTTAATGTCAAGACTGCCGGCCCTGGCCTTTTATTCTATTGAAATTTGTTACTACGATACGTCATCGGGGTAATTGCGCAACATTGCACAGCAATGGATTAGAAATTCCCTTAAAAGTCCTTCGGATTGTGAAATAAATAGTGTTGCGCAATTGGTGTGCAACTCAAGGTCAAAGTGTTACCACTGACTGGCAGACGTACAACCTACTGTTCGTAGCTACATAAGATTCTAAAAAAATATTGGAATACTTAGGTATATAACTTCCTATTCTGTATCTAGTAGGTACCCAACAGTAAGTTATGGTTTACAGAATGAAGAATCTTTTTATGATTAAAAATGTACAGTATGCATATAACTGAATTAAAAATGTACAGTATGTACACTATTTACAATATATTAATAATAATAATTACAACGAGTCTCAAATTAGACAATTAGTGAAATGATCAAAGAATTTTTTATAGATAATAATTATTATTATATCTATTTGAAGGGAATTTTGACTCAGCTGCCTCAAGGCACGATTTTGATACAAATACTGTAATTGAGAAGCATGTCTTGAAAATTCTTATATAAAAGGTACCTATTTCTTAAGGTTAAAGAACATTTTTTAGGAGAACAATAATTTGGTCTTTCGAAACGTACAGTCAGTAAGAAAATCACAACGTTAATATAAACAGTTAAAAAAAATAGGATCATTATCAATTTTTTCGGCAAGTTTGTAAGAAATTATATTTTATGCTCTTTAAAGTCCTGAATCCCATTTTGGGATACCCTCAAATATTGGCATTAAATTAAACAACTAAAGTCATACAATTTGATAACTCAAATCTTGGCATTAAATTAAACAGTTAAAGTCATACAATTTGATAATGTAATTTATCTTTAAAATAATCTGTATAAAATTAACACCTGTGTAGAGAAACATGATGTTCAGTTTGCGACATTAATCATATGCCTATTTTTTTTTTTTCCTCAACACAATAATATTTTACAAATCTCTTGTTAATGGAAGGTGCTTACTTAGGTAATGGTTTTTAAATCGTTAACTGTCTTTTTTGGTAAAATTCAATCATTAATGAGAATTGATGTATCATAATTTTATTTAGTTTTATTTAAAATTTATGACTTATGTTTTCTTGAAACCTGTATTCAAAGTAAAATTGGATTTGTTTTAAACTTTTTCACCAATAATTACGTATACGAAACAGAGATTTTTATTTATTTATACCTAAGCACCGTTCAGCTATAATCAGACTTACTTAATTATGTGGAAAATTATACCTACCCGATTTATTATGTCACACAGGGGGACGTAATTATGTCATTCGAGAGGTATGCAAATCAGCACTGTTGACCATAGGTTCGTCCAGTCATAGTATTTTGCTGAGCAACTTCCTGTTCTTGCACAGAAGCGACACACGGTCTAATTGTTCTTATTATTGTTACAATAGTAGTTATTTTTCCACTCTACAATCGGCATCTTGTTTTTGTTTTGATAGTTTGTTTTTTGACATTTGCCAGTGTCGTAACATTTAAGCAATGTATATTGTCTTTGGTCCCTACTCCCTAGCCCTGACATCAAGCAATGGACAAATTGTGGAACTTTAATTGGTTGAATACGAGGCTTTTGGCTTGTGTATTTATGGCTATTATTTTGTAATGTGCTTTTTATTCGTGCAGAATAAACAATATTTCTTTCTCCTTTCTAGATAAAATTATTTTATATCAGACTGCACGGAAAGAAGTTTTTGTTAACACTACCAACGAATTGCTATTTGAGATTTGTATTTTTTTTTGCAATTTTTCACCTTACTTTGCCTTCTGATATTAATTGCCGAGTCATTTAAATACAAAATACGTGGTAAAAGTAATTACTACATTTGCATTTAAGGTAAAGCTGGTTCTCTTTATACAAAGCGTACTCAAGAAAAGTCTATTTCTCTTTTTTAATAAGTAATACGAAAGCTTCAATTGCATATAACATTTAAATACAAATGTAGTTTTAATACAAAAAGTTAATAAAATTTAAGTTTTTGTATCGTTATTCTTCTTTGAATGGTAGCACTTATCAATACTTAGGTATAGGTACATAGAGCAACTCATCGTACGGCACGGCATCGAAGAATTTTTTCGCTGTAGAGACGGTGACATTTAACGCAAAGTCCACGACTGGTTGTCCAAATTCCTCAGTGACTATTCGCCAATTTTCATTTAGGAACTGCAATACTGTGTTACCTGGAAAAAGTTCAGAATCCCAATGAAAATAAAGAAGTACCTATTAACTAAGTCTGCTAATAAAAACGAAGTGAAAAAACTTGGGAGGAATTCTCGTTAAAAATTTTCAACAGTTCAAATGACGTTGGTAGGAGGAAATGACAATGGCGGGAAACATTCTGTGTTTTAGGATATAATGCCATTTATTTATAGACCTCACTTCCTTAGCAAATGTCAGGAGACATTAGTAAGTCGAGGAGCTCCATTTAAGTTTCCTTAGCTTGTGCGAAAAAAGAGCTAATGGCGAAATAAAATACAGAGCAGAGCTCCAAGACTCACGTGGAAATGAAACTTAATGTTAATTAGGAGTATATTAATTTTATTTAGGAATTAACAATGCTCGAGTTCTTTGCGTTCATGGCCACACTCAAAAGACAGGACTCTGATTAATACTTAGATTTAAAAAAGTACTTTCAATTTTATTTAAATCTTTTTTGGCAGATCTTAGGTTCTAGTATGTACCAAAACCTCATATTGCACATGTAACTAAAATAATTTTTGTGAAGGTATGTAGTGTGTAGCCATTAGAACCGTACTTGTAAATTTTTGGGATTAATATCAAAAATGTTAATCCTACGGCATGATACACAAAAACGAAAAAAAAACAAAGAAAACCAAAGATTCCAGTTAAATCTAAACAAGCATAAAAACTCTACTTACTTAATTCAGGGTTGCCTTTGAAAAGGTTGTTGATCGTATAAACGATTCTCTCGCCGTAATCGAACGTGTACTTGTAGTTCTTGATCCCGAAATGGTCGCGACCTTCAGCGTCCTTCAAGTACTTCGTGTTTATATTCAGTTTGATGATGGAGTTCACTAGAACATTTATATATTGAAGGTTAGTATCAATAATCTCATTCTTTTTTTAAATTAAGCATTCATTTTTATAAGTAAAAACGTTAAGTTTGAACTTGTAATTGACTCAATGTCACGGTAAATTCATCTTATTTGGGCAAAAAATATATCATTTTGAATATTACATAATTATCTATAATCACAATATCAAAAACAAGAACTATAACTACTACTGGTTATTAAGGATGAATAACTGAAGTTGAAGTAGCACTTAATAAAATATGTAATAAAGATGCAGGAGAAGATAAGCCCAGACTAATGTTGACCTATAGTAGAATTTTGATGATCCCAACAACTAGATCGTCTTTAGTTGAGTCAGTTTCCCTCTAAATAACTCCTACAAAAAATTAAAAGCAAAAGTACATGATTGTGGCTCTATGTATAGGTACACTGTATAGCTAGGTAAGTAAGTAGCATCGGTTAATGGTCTTATAATCAACCACACTTTACAATGCTTAACCAAATAATTAGGTTGCAAAGGCCAGTATTTTATTTAATAACAATGGTCTAGCAAAATTTAAAGCTAACTCCATAATAATTGGAAAATGTTTTGACGATAAACTAAAATAAATTATTTATTAAACATACATTGCTAAGACATCACAAACAGGCGAATACGCTATCGCAACAACTTTCAATATTTAATATTCGAACGAATGCACGATTTCTATTTCATCGTGAGTTGGCATTGTATCCGTTTATAAAATACATGAAGGTATTTCAGTGATATTTGCAATTTATTTTCATGTAACGTTAGCTGCATGTATTGCGTTTTTTAGAATTCGTACCGCGACATGAAATGTTATTATTTTCTCGTTATTCGTCGTTTTTTTCTCGTGTTTCTTGTCGGGTGTTCGGTTTATTTATTTTGTTCTCTTCACCGCCTACTTGTAATAAGTTTAAACAAGGATGCACGGTTCTCTGTTATTCCCTGTGATCTATTTGACTATTTGTTACGCGTTCACAGAATTCAAGGTCAAGCAGAGAATTTTAAGTAGTACTTTTTTGCTTATTTAGGTTTGTTGTTCGTTTTCTGTTGTGAGAAAGTTTACAAATAGCACACAGTAGCTTTGGAGCTATTTCAAGGCGCTATTTATTTATTTATTTTCTTTATTTAGGCAACCAACAATAATACATATAGTAAGTTGCAGGGTATGTGTATTACAGTTCTGTATGGCTAATAATAGGTTTGTGTAGCTAGGATAGGTAAGTATAAAACATGCGAACGGACTACAGACAAAGAAATATTTAAATACACAAGGTTTAGTCAGTTTTAGGTATATAAGTTTAAGTTTAAATTTGAGAGATTATTTTTGGATTATTATTAAAAAAAAAAATTGAATATTAAGAGATTAGTTGCTTATCATTTGCCTTCGTTTATGGTTTTTACTATTCTTTTTTGAATATAGGTTTATTACAGTTAAGTAAATTAATCCACTTGAGTGAAATCTGTTTTATAAATTCGACCAATACCGGTCAATACACAATAAAAAATTTGGCGTAATTAGTCGAGTGCCGAGGCACGTGTAAAATAGAATAGAATACTCTTTATTATGTACACCATAAAAATTACAGATATAAATGTAGACATTTTACACAGGGTGACATGATGGGCGGTCTTATCGCTAAAAGCGATCTTTTACAGACAACCTTTGGATGGATTCAAGGGAGAAGGAGAGACAATAATGCAGGTAGTCAGTGGTATACCATTTACATATACAACAAATACATACATACATAAAACATATACTTATCTACATATAATATATACAATAATAAACATGAAACAAGAGCAAGGAAACTAAATGTAATGATGATGTTTAAGGAGAGAGGAAGTGTTTTTTAACCATAATTTTAAAAGTGGACAAAGATAGCATCGTCGTGTGACAATTATGCCGTAGATCAGTGTTAAAAGTTACCTGTGCGACCCACTCCGGGCAATCGAGGTGTCCGTTGATTATGTCATAAAGCATACTTATCCATAACGTTGCGCCTTTCATCGAGTTAGCAGACTACGTGTTCGACAACTATTTTCAGAGAGTTAGTTAAGGCGATAGTAAGGTGATTGATAAATTTTCTTTGAACCCGTTCTAGTTAGTTCTTATATATAATGTATTGGGGGGACCAGATTGAGCACGCATAGTCTAAGACGCTGTGTACATATATGCAGAATACACCGATTTATGAGCCTCGTTTTTTTCTAATAAGCTAAGTTCTTATAAGCTTTTATGCTAATAAGGTCTATGTGGTCTGAGAATGTTAATTTATTGTCAAACATAACTTCTAAATCCCGAACTATCTTTACTCTATTAATAACATATCCATTAAACTTATATGAGTAAACAATAGGGTCTTTTTACGTGTACGTAATACATTGGCACTCAGTGATGTTTACGGTGATCTTGTTTATTGTGCAATAATTATTTAAGTTATTAAGCTCATCTTGCCTCTTATTATTAAGGCCTTACAGTCATCGAGTGATCTTATTTTATAGAATATTTTCTATCGTCAGCATACAGAGTGTTTAAAATAAACAATAATATCAAATAAATTAATGTGTTGTAAATGATAAATGATTTTATTTCTGTATGTAGGTTTGAACAAAACTTTTACACGTCAATCATATTTTAAAAACTAGATGAGGTCGGCGTTTCCTATATGACTACTCTGAGAAGAACGGCCGAAACAAACTCAGAGGTCACAGTCTCTTTTAAAGTCCAGACATAATCTTGGTCAGATCATGTGAAGACCATGTAGATTTGTGTCTGAAATGGTCTTTTGAAGAAAAACCACGCCGATTGAGTGGACCTGTCCAGTCAGTGCACGCATTTGTCAGCAATCGTGCAGCTCAACTCAGAACTTAAGGAGCTTAGCTTGTAAAAGAGAGACACTAAATGGGAACCCTGCGGAACACCGCTAGGGATTTATCTAAGTTGAGTTAAAGCTGACTAGCTCAAGAACGGTTTAAAATTAAAGGTTGTGGGGTTTAAAACTCATTCACCATTTGACCCGATAGTTTATTACTGATTCTTTTTTGCTGGTAGTAATTTGAAGAAGACAAGAAAAATAGACCGGCGGAACATTACACAAAAGAGAGAAGGCCCATAATTAGCAGTAGGTGGAACAAGGCTACTAATGAAGGTGATCATGAATTTAGAGAAAAACATTCAGACGTTGAGCAACATGCAGATGAATACTACTTTGGTCTTTCGATACGCATACACATAGGCAACGAATTGTACAGAAACATTCAAATGATTTGACTCTTTTCAAGTATGTAGCAGCATTATTCAGTAGTCAAACAACTCACCAATTTTAATCTTGGAGTCTCCCTCACCGTTGATTGGGAACAGCAATAGTCTCCCAACAGCTGTGTATTTGCCCCTGATCGTAATGTTGCACCGCACGTCCAAATTGAATATATTCTTTTCTAGTATTGCTCTGAAAAGTAAACATAAAACAGTTATATTTTTTTGTTGAAGCTTTAACTATAGGACCCTGTATAAATAATTTCCAGAAAATTTATTAGTGCATGTCTTTGAAGAGCCCTAAATATAAAAAAAAAAAATTGGCCATACATATTTTTCCAGCGACCTTGTAAGCAGTGCCTTAAGTAAGGTTCTTAATAATTTCGTAATTTTCCAAATACTAACAGAAAAGCGAAGATTCTCGAACATTGTTGAATTATGATTTAAAAGAAAATACTGAAAAAGTGTTTTGCAGTAAGTACCTTTTTGTACACATAATAATAATTGACAGCCCAAAAGTTTAAGTAACTCACTTCTCTATTCATCATTTATAAACAAAATGTTTCTCTAAGCCTTTCTATCCCACATCTCAGAACCCTTGGAGCCATATAACAATAGGAAAAACAATTTAGATATGTCATACCCTTTTACCCGACGACAACATAATAAGCTCCATACTCCGTCCCAGAAAAGCCTTATATTCGGATAAACGGTTCCACTTCTATCCTTGAAAGTAGGTTGGAAAGTGCTAGTATCTTCTGAATCTAAATACATGGTCCTTTTTTGGAGATCTTGGTAGTGTTTGGTAAGGGTTGATTTTCAAGAGATTTCTAGGTTCTCGGAAGTGTTCTTTCAATTTGTTACCCTAGGGTTGTTGAATATTAGTTTTGGTTGGTTTAATCAAAGGTCGGGATCTAAATGCATATTTTATCTTATGTATCAATTGGAGGTGTGACCGTTAATTAATGGAACACTACGTGATGTATATAATTTTCATTATATCCAACCAATTGTCAGGTTTAATTCAAGTTTTGCCAACTTCTTGGAGTGGCTAAGTGCAGTTACAATTGAATAAGTGACCCTGTCATGTTATAAAACAAGGTCTCATAATTGACCAGATAAAAAACCTGTCGTATTTTTACTAAAACAATAATTTGTCACATCAACTTTATCCTTGAAAAGTCCTTTTGTTTTGTTTAGTACCAAAACACAAAGGGTTTCGTCAACCCACAGAGGCCTGAGAATAAAACCGCATTGCTGTGGTGAGGCAAGGTTTCTGTAGTAGTTAGGTAAGAGCTACTTTTAAGTAGCATTTAGATTGCGAATTGGTTTAATGGATGAGTTGCCTTGTGAAATAAAATGAGCATAAATGCTTTGGATTTCTAGAAGATTTATAAGAACGAGTTGTTTCTTCAAGGTCATCTTCTTTTTTGAGCTTGATGAAAGTGTATCCACGTTTTTATTTTTTCATGATTGTTCAAAGAGGTCGAGATTTCTTAGTGATAAACTAATTCTTTTTTACAGAACACTTTTTAACTAGCGATCTGCCCCTGCTTCGCACGGCTACAATGGCGACATTTTAACATAATTATGGAGATTTCTTTGCTATATCCAAGTACGGACATACATAAACTCACGCCTTCTTCCCATGGGGGTAGGCAGAAACTACAGAACCCCACCTGCTACGTTCCTTACATACTCCTTTTGCCTCGTTTACGTTCATACATCTGGTCATACGCGCACATCGGTTGCGAGTACTATGCACCTGACCTTTCTGAAGAACATCACCAATAAGGTCACTATATTTCCTCCTAGGGCGACCCCTTCCGGCGTTTCCACTCACATCTGCCTTGCAAATACCTTGCCTTGAGTTTATGTATGTATGTGTATGTATCAAAGTCCGGAATAAATGATGGTGGAAACCGCATCAAAATTAATTTTGTAGGTAGTGTAGAATATCTAAGTGGTCACACAAACAGACACGTAAAGCGACTTTGTTTTATACTATGTTTTAATATTGTACAGAATTATTCAAAATTGTGTTGCTAGCTAGTCCAGTTTAATATCAACTTCAAACAAAACTGCAGAACTTGAAAGACATTGCCATTTGCTGCTCGGAGCGATACGATTAAAACTGAAGGCAAACTATAGCTTATTATAGCTTAACGTTTAAACTTTAACGCGCTAGTGTACTTTAAAGTTTCGTTTCTGAATTTTCCGATTCATAATCTGAAAGCAGATGTATTGGTCCTTTTTGTAGTGTTTTTCTTGTGTTAAGTTTGGGAAAGGCCGGTTCCACTGATGGGACATGCTTACTGCAGCATAAAGAATCCTACAATACCAAGTCACCAAAGTGTTGCAAACTTAAAAAAATATGAAAATAGTCTTAAAATTCTACTAAAAAGGTACCTTTTTTTCAAGTTAATATCTTTGCTTTATTCCTATTTTCCATATATTTGTATAAAAGTAGAAGCACGTGACCTACTAGCCGTGGAAACCATGGCCTTCAAATATGTCTTTATGTAGACAAAAGCATTTTCCCCGCAGGAATTTCAAAGATAATCTCTGAAGCTTTGAAACCATTTGAAGCGGATATAATCGTTTCTTTGTTCAAATGTGATTCAGGGCACAGGCCAAGAGTTTCCAACAATTTTCTCTAAGTCCTTGCGTAGAAAAGGTTTTGTGTATTCGTTATTTTATAAACCTGGACAAGCTCCCTTGGATACTCACATTTAACCCCAAAAAAGGTTGAATGAAGTGGAAACTTTTATATTGTTTTGTATGTTTTGACCTCTTCTGTAGGTCCTAGAACCCTGAAAGCGAGGAAGTAAGAAATATCTCAGTTTTTCAGTAATTAATGTGACTTATTTGGCAAATCCGATTTTTCCAACGTCATCTTAATAAGTAGGTATATCTTAATAATTTTGAATTAAGATTATTACTATATGTGACGACTTAATTTGAGTACCAAAACAAATAAGTAAGTATTGTTCAGTTTTTGATAAAGTATACTTATTATATTATATTTTATGTACTCTTGCCCCGCGTTTAGAGATCCTGTCGTTTTACCCTCTGGGATTTTCAGGTTTTGCCCTTTTTTTAACTTGTCATACCTAGCATGAAAATAAATTATCTATTTTTCATCGTGTAGTTTGGAAATACACTTTTTGTTTTGTTAGTTCTAGTTCCAAATTCCTTTCGTGATGTATGTATATATTATAATATTCTTAAGTTGCAGGCAGGTTCATCGTTTTTTAAGGGTTTTTAAATATTTATCTGTGACGGTTTTTCATTAGTCATCGTGAAGTCTCTGTTTGCATATAGCTTTACATACATAAGTTTATGTTCCAGCAATGTTCTTTAAAGCTAGTATTATTGCATAAATAGCTTTAATGTAAATCCATTACAAGTAAATCGGTTGAGGTCTCAGCATATACAGCCTATAGTTGCCTTTCACAAGCGTGGGATGACAAGTTGTTGTCTATAGATTGTTCTCGTCATTATTGGGGGCAGTTTAAAATGTATTACAATATTAACTGGAACTTTAAATTATCTAGTTAGGTTGTTCCATTAGGTTTTTTATTTTTCAGAAACCTAGTTATGTACTGTGATTGTTTCCTGTAAGTTGTAGTTGCCTCGTGAATAAATACATAAATACTTTTAAAAACAAGAATCTCTACACTGAATTTTGAAACGCACCATCTGGACGCGCAGCAGGTTTATAACGATAATAAAAAAATACATAGTTTGATAACCGATATATAGTGTTATTTTTTTACAATGTTATCTATTTATTTTGTTTGTATTTTTCGGGTGTAGAATAAAGTATTTATAAATAAATAAATAATGTACCTATTCGTACAGCATTAGGAGACTTAATTTGACCTACAGGACGTAGTGTTGTCAATTTATTTGGGTATTGGGAGCCCCAAGAACTTTAAGTGGTATTATGTTCACTAAAGGGTTGAAAGGCTTCTAAAGGGTTTTAAAAACAAGCAACAAAATATGACTTGACAAATAGATCATTATTTCAGCCAAAAGACGTCCACTGCTGGACACAGGCCTCTCCCAAGCACCGCCAATTCGACCAGGTCTGTGCTTCCCGCATCCAACAGATTTCTGTGGCCTTCAGAAGGTCATCGGAAATTGGATAATTCTATCTTATTCATAAACATTTTATTACTTAAATGGTTCTAGCTTCTGTTAAATAATATGGGAAGTAAAAGGAATACAATATTTTTATGAATAAAGTGGTGAATGTTCAGCCGTTTCAGCACCCTAATTGCGTAACAAACTGTCAATCACAATCTGAATTAGTTTGAAGTCCATTGCTAATCCATTGCTTCATACGAGTATGTTCGAAAAATTGTCTGCTCAACAACGTAAATAACGCAATGTATGTTTTTGAACTGTCAAAATGAAAGCCATTCCTACTGTTAGTATGTTTCTCAATTACCCCGCTGATTGGTGGATCATAACATGAAATGACACAACTTAGCCATCCCAATTTAAAAGCAATGTAACGCATCAACTGGCCAAAATTGTTTCAACATGTGTTTCACTAATATATATACCCAGCATAATATTTTAGAATATTCACTTACTCGACATTCAAGACCTGACATTTTCGAAGACCTGTCGCTTTTCCACCGTAAAATGTCACCTTGATGCCAGGTAGCTGTATAGGCAGTTCTTCAATGACAAATGGGTCCAACGGTGGTACTCCTAGATCCGGTAGACCTTTGGAGAACTGTGGTATCGCATCTTGGGTTGCTTTTATAAGACAGGCCGGCTCTGTGTTGTTGCAAGGATGGATGAAGTCGGCTGTGGATGGAGAGAAACGGAAAATTAGGGATAATGTCAATGTGTTATATATACCTCTTAGTATGAGGTATACAATAGCCTATGTCGTAATTACAAGATAAGTCAGTCAGCATGATTGGTTGCAAGGCTGACTGGCCAGGGTGTATGTAAGGGTAGGTTAGCTACAGTCCGACCGTCAAGATAATACGTTCTTGGCACCCGTCTGTTTCATACAGACGTATATGTGTTTTGCGAATTTGATCTTTATAGTTACTAGAATTGTCGCAGTGACAGGTGTCAGAAGCGCATTCTCTCAACGGCCGGATTGTAGCTATTATTTATTTAAGTATTTAATACTTTAAGCACAAAGATGTACAGAGGCGGACTGAATGCCTACCATATACCTATGGTCATTCGTTGAGGTTTCAATGATACTGATAAATGATTTTATTTCTGTAAGAAGGTTTGTACAAACACCTGTACACGTCAATCATATTTTTTAAACTAGATGAGGTTGGCGTTTCCTATCTGACTACTCTGAGAATAAAGGCCGAAACAAGTTCAGAGGTTACAGTCTCTTTTAAAGTCCAGACATAATCTTGGTCAGATCATGTGAGGACCATGTAGATTAGTGTCTGAAATGGTCTTTTGAGGAAAAACCACACAGATTGAGTGGACCTATCCAGTCAGTGCACGCATTTGTCAGTAATCTTGCAGCTCAACGCTCAACGATTCGACGAAAAACAACCATAGAAAGGACATTTGGGTAGGCCGCATAAATTACTTCTTCTATTCTTTTAATAATTGCTGAATATCGGTTTCCAGGTACAAGAATAATTATGATCATCATCAAATAAAAAATAATACCTGCCGATTTATTGTTCATCTGTGTGGCAAAGGCCACTTCTCATACAGACAACGCTTTAACACAGATCATTATGCATCATGGTCATTGCGACGGATAAATTATAATTGGCATACACACTTCAAAAGTGTCTAGGGATCAAGGTATTTTTTTAAAATATTTAAAGATTTAAAATAATAATAAAATGTCTATTTAGATTGATTAAATAAAATGTTTTCGTATGGGCAGATCGACGTAGTATTCTCTGCATTTGCAATTAATAAAGACTCCAGCATAAGCTGGATTTATCATCTTAGTTAAACCTGACATTAAAATGTGATAAAAATAAAAAATAAATAATGTTTTTATTGCTTAAAATAAACAATTAGTAGTCTGTATTTCCACCATTAATGCGTATAACACAATCGCAGCGTTTTGGTATAATCAAAATGAGTTCATTCAAATCACATTGCGGAATGGCCGCCTAACGTCTGTTGTAACAGGCGAAAAAGATTTTCTGGTGTGTGTACGGCATCCATATTTGACAGAGCTCTTCTTTGAAGCATATTCCATACGTGCTCAATAGGATTCAAGTCTGACGATTGAGCAGGCCATGGTAGGACGTTGATATTATCTGCGGTAAGTGAGTTAGCAACGACTCTGGCAGTGTGTGGACGTGCATTATCATGCATAAGCAGAAATGCAGCACCAAGTTGGGTCCGCAAAGGAATGAGAACATCTGATACAATTGTTTTAGCGTATATCTGTGCATTGAGATTGCCTCTGATCCAGATCAGTTCGATTCTTCCGCCGATCCAAATACCCACATATATCATGATTGCTCTACCACTGTATGCATGGACTTCCTGGCATGATTTTAAACTTTCTTGACGTCCAGAGGTCACCCAATACCGTGTACGTCTAGTATCTGGCTTTATATCAAAACGAGATTTGTCAACAAAACACACAAAATGCTACTCTTCTTCTGCCCAATTTTTGTGTTCTCAAGCCCATTGTAAACAGGCTCTGCGATTGCGGGGCTCAATAGATGGCATACGTAGTGGCCTTCGGGAACGGAGATTAAATAACAAAAAATAATAATACATAAATAATATTAATAATTTATTTCATAAGCCTAATATGTTTTTTTTATTTTTGTTATTGTCTTCATGCAAGCGATTTTTTTTAAACCTCGTAACCAACATCATCGCGGTCATTGTACGATTTTGTCGAACAGTAATTTGTATGTAACGATCTTGTCTGCGTGTGGTGATCCTCGTGAGCTCGTCCTACATGTCGCTCTGCTACGCTGCCAGTGATGCGGTAATGTGTCCAAAGTCGACTTTATAACACTTTGCGTAGTGCCCAAAGCGACTGCCACAGCACGTTGTCGAGAATCAGCTTCCAACATTCCCACGGCTCTGATAATTTCTTATCGACTCAAATGACGTCTTCTCTCCATAATAATGTTCTTTTGTATTGATTCCACTCAGAAGTATGGCAGAATTTTTACTGATTTAGTCTCAAACCCGTTGCAGGATTATATAGGAATACGACTTGACAGACGATTTTCATCTTTTGACCGAAATTTAAAAACTATTCCCTTTTCAAATGACGAAATTTAATAATAAGTATCCATAGGAGTTACAAAAAATATAATTAAAAAAACAAACATTTAGTAACTAGCAAAAACGGGCTTGATCCTTAGACACATTTGAGGCGTGTATTCATTGGGGCTAGTATATCTACAAACAAAAACATGATGAATGAAGTAATAAGTTGCTCGTACGCTATTGTTTTTAGACACGGTAATGTTATAACTAACAACACGAAGGTACTGAACACTGCTCAATGTAGACAAGCTTGAATGCTTAGCTTGTAACCTCAATGAAATGTTGCATGTCCGTTAACACTCTGTATCATTGATATTGATGAACGTATTATTTTATTATTATGATTAAATTAATATTTTGATGCTGTAGCGGTATTTACATCGCCACATGCGAGCTACACGTCACAATGACGTCACGCAAAATCCTGCTTCGCGCAAGCAGAGTTTACCGCGCAACTAGCATATATACAACATCCTGACATCAATCGTCGGGCAGTTGCCCACCAGAGACGACACCCGTCTGGTCGGAGGATCCTCCCTTTTCTATGGAGGTGTGAGTGAACTTTACACCCTGTTCCTCATACCTCTATAATGCAATCAGGAGAATGATTTCTGACTGGAAGACAATTCAATTACCTAGCATGACTGACCACGGTACATATACGGATACCTACAAACTACATCGCTTTTAGAAGCCTTATTATATTTATTTATTTTAATGTACAGTCCCACCACTGAGCAAAGGTCTCCCATGGGGGAGACCTCTCCCATGACCTCTCCCACTCCCCTCTTTTGACCTCTCTCAAGGGGTAGGTCTATGGAGACCTCCACATCTCTCTTTTCGTTGTCATCTTTGAAGTTGTCACGCCAGCACTTCCTAGGCCGGCCTTGATGACGACGCCAGCTTTTACCTACTAACTTCGTGACGCCTATGGCCAATTCGTCGCTCGCATGACTATTATATTACTGACTATTTTTCACTAACCGTCGTTTCTCTATGTTATTTGGATCTGAAAATATAACCATTTGAAAGGCAACGTTTCTCATCAAAAAAAAAAATTGAGAAATATAAGAATCACGAATAGAAAAATGTAGTTGTCCTAACTCAAATCAGCTAAAAAATGAGATGTGAATTTTAGGCTTGCAAGCTACAAATTGTCCTGATGCTTTCATAATATTTATATGAACAGCCCAATCCCACTACACCCACTACAGCCAGCTATTAATTTTATCAAGAAATGTTCAAGAATGTATATTTTATTGAAAAGGTCGCTCGTAAATTATTACAAAGTTTAGTAATAGTGCTTCAACTAATGCGTGAAGGTACTGATTAAAAATAGTTGGGCATCTCAGTGCTGCAATATATTGCAGTCGTTTCGCAATAGGCTCACGCGATCTGTTAAGGGGATGGTATGCGTTTTTCATTACACAACACATACATAATACACACTAAACAAACAAACATACACACACTCAACTAAACCTACTTTTAGGAACAACCTGTATCAATTTTAAACACGTTCCTGCACCACTTTTTGTTTTAGGGGCGGTCAGATCAGTCACCGCTGATGTTCGCTTGTTAGTATTAGATAAATATTTCGTATATAATTTTATGTTCTTGATGTTTCAAGCTTGTTTTATTTGGATGTGTTTGATGATTTTGGTTCACGGTAAAACTCGAAATACATAGTTTATGTTTGCACCAACTTAAATGTATGTGAAGGTAATACTGAATAAATATGAATAATTCTATTGTTTTTTTCCTAAATATGCAAAACATATAAATAAATACACATAGTATAGTCCTCCAGACCATATTTCGGCCATGGTGGTCAATTTCAACGGAAACTAGCCTCTGGCGCGGGAGATAAATTATAGTGCATAAGTGTGTGCGCACAAACACAGGTGCACTATCTCTTCCCTCACTTTCACTCATAGTTCGATGGGACGGCAATCCGACACGACCGGAGAAAGATCAGGCGCAGGACCAACGGCTTAACGTACATTCCGAGGTACGGGGTATCACACCGCCAACTTCCGAACTCCGGGCTGTTACTAAGAAATTCCTAATGGAAAAACCCAATGACACTTTACCCAAAGTACCCGACCTGGGAATCGAACCCAGGACCCCACGCTCAGCAGTCGCGCTTGCAACCGCGAGACCAACGGATATATACATAATACATAGTTACTGAGTACTATTTGGAAATGAGTTCTTTTTTATTACTCTCGTTTTTTGAGTAGGTACTCGAATTGAGTAACCTTAACGATAACAAAAATACCCACATAAAATTACACTTCCGCAATAAAGGAGATTCACAACATCCTACGCTATGTCACAAAAGCGTCACTATTTATTCCCTCCAAATATCCTCAACAGAAAATCGCGTTAAAAAGTGTCATTTGGAGATCAAACAAAAGGTATTTCGCAGTAAAGCCTTGGATACACGTACCACACACGTACTGTCATAACTCATAATATACGTAATTTAACAAAAATACGTTTCTGGCACAATCCTTAGCTCGCGTCTTTGTACCTGCGCGTTATAATTAGGTATGTTACAACCTTTTGGTAATTGTTTAAAGTACTTAAATTAAAGTAAATGTAACTCAAATTAATGTATACAGGTAGGTACATAAATTATGCTGTAAAATTAAAATCAAGAAGTAGAGTTAATAAATATCTACACAAAATAAATTCATGCAAAACAACATCCCCTTAATATCTCGTGGGCCATTGATTACGTGCAATATACGGAAACACGTACATTACTGGTAAATCCTACAGTCCTAAATATCTGTGTGTTTCATCACCCGACGTAGGCACCTTTATGGGCATGCTTTAATACCGGAGACATTTTATGGTTGATCTTGACCCAGTTCGTGTAAATTGTTTAACTTCGTTGTTTATTTTATTGTCCCTATGACATTACTACCTTTGTTTGACAAGTCATAAGCTAATGAAGTTATGAACACAATACATTTTTGTCGTTTTTGAGGTTATTTATTTTTATCTACTTACGCGTAATTATAGATACTTACTTTTGTATCCAAACAATTATTTTTGAGAATTATTTATCTGGTTTCTTTAAGCAGATAAGCATGGTCTGTGGCTGTCTTCAGAGATCCTAGATAGATATTTATATATATATATATTTACCTACTAGATAGTTTTAATCATTGAATTTTGTCCTGAATCTTTCAGCATGTAGGAGCTACATGATATCCGGGTCAAAAATTCATAGCAACATTTAGAACTAGGAGTTGTATATTTATTTTATTTCTTATTTTTATATTTTCGTATGCTGCACCGGTTGACGTCATTACGTCAACGCCAGCTGTCGCTGGAAACCAGCCTTGGGGCTCTGTCTCGCATAGAGTCGTAGCAATATGCTGAGCGATTGCAGTTTTGCGTGGATGTTACGCATATTTTCCCCAACTTGTTCTTTTTTGTGTTTGTGTGTTTTTCTCCGCATCATGTGTACCGCAAATTTTCTTTATTTTCTTTAGTTTCATAGCTGAAGTTACTAAGTAGAGTGCTACAAGGCTCTTTTGGCGCCTGAATGACATTGACAGGGAGCGCTGTTGGTAAACATTTGTGAAATTTTCACAGAAATTGTATTGACAAAACAAGATGGCGCCATTAGTTCCGATTTTGAACACGTGCCAAAACAAACTTGTACCGTTGCTATGTAAACAATTGAAAGCAGAGAAATTTACACTATTCAATATCAATTCGTTTTCATTGGACGTTTCCAACAATATGTATAGCATTCAGCTTCAACATCTACTCCTTAAGTATCTGCCCTTGCGCTGCTCTTTTGAAAGTTGCGTGCTTCAGAATCCTCTTGCGTGCACATATTCACTTATTTCTCTACTACTAGGTACTATTTACTCTTCAAAGCAATCTTGATGCGAGCATTAAAATTATATAATGTTTGAAAATAGGTAGACATTTTGATACTTATCAGTGTAAATAACAGTTGTAACCTTCATGCGATGAAAATGAAAACGTTTTATACATGCAACTAGATAAATACTATGTAAATGCTCTGATGGCCAGTGTTGGGCAAATAGGCATAAGTGTAGGTACTGATAGGATGGACTACCTTCATTCGTGGCAAAATGTAGGTAACTAATTATATAATTATTGCTGTCCTCATCTTCATAACTGTAACTAGCAGAATTTTCGCCACCATCAAAATTAAGAGTTACCCCTATACAGGGTGGCAGAAACATCGACGCACAACCTGTGACCATGGATTCAGTACATCATTCTGGAATCCCCTAAGTTGAAATTTTCGTCGGATATACACAAAAAAAAAAATACTATTCCTCACATTTTGACTGCAGGAAACACCAGATTTTTTTAAATAACTGACGAACATTTTCAGTAATAATAACGTCCAGAATCATTTACTAAATCCATGCTAACAGGTGCTGCATCGATATCCCTGCCACCCTGTATGTGTTAGTACCTAAGTACTCACACCCAAAGTACATCTAATATTCTGGATTAACGTTGCCTAATTGTTACCATATTTGGTACATGTTATTCTCAAATCCTTCTTTCAATATTCTCACTTTAATAAAATTACTGACAACCTCTTCAAGTGAAGTTTAAACGGTACTTGCAACTCTATTTAGACCCACCCAGTTTGTCGGGCAATAAAGCCAATGTTACAGAAACTAGAACTATGTTTATATATCCAGTTTTGTGTCACAATCACAACAGGTTATCATGCACCTTGGAGCTACAAAGGGAGAATGGCACGTGGTGCAGTACCACTCCCGCGAAGTTAAGTAACCACATGGCTCCTAAAAGCAGTTCCTGTTGTACTTCACCTGCAGGTGTAGATTAGAATTTTCCATAAGGCTAGTTTTTCCGGGTAGGTACTGAATGTGCTTAATCTCAGACTTTCATTCAAATCGCTTTGTTTTTGCCCTATTTATTAATAGTGCAAAAAATAATCCTAAATCATGTATGCCTTTGGATCTAGGTAGGTACGACATGTGCCGCTACGTGTCATCTACTGGAGCAAACTAATGAACGATACGAAAATTTCATGAAAGGCTATATATTAGTTTGCATGCTTCTGATTAAGGATAATAAACTTAATATTTAAATGACAACTGTAAGACTGACTGTGATAAGAGTTACTCTCGGAGGCAGGGACCAAAATAAAACTTACTAAACAATACAAAAAAATTACATTAACACCTGCTTGAGTATGTGTAAACTACTAAAACTTAGATAAACCTCTTAATGGAAGGTTGATTTAACATAAAGGATTATTCATGAACCTAGACTGACTAATAAGCATAAGGTAAATACATGCATCATGCTTGTATGGGACAGGACGTTGCGTAACTGTTACAATAGCAGCTACTGAGTAAATTGATATCAGTTATTATAAACACGATAATACTCGTATTATCATTTTTAGAAGTGCAGTGGCACGTTTGAAACATTCAATTGATTTAAAAATTCATTCATGGTTTTGTTGCAAATTATTTTTATTTTATATCCCAAGAATCGACTGAATGGCTTGCAACTGGAGAGTCCTATGTCCAACAGTGGACTGCTGTAGGCTGATTATGGTGATTTCCCTGGATGGCAAACATACAGGCAGCTCATTGGATGGTAAGCGGTTGCCAAAGGATCTCTTCTCATTTAGAAAAGGAAAAATATATTCCAACACTAGCTGATTAGACAGGCATTGTCCTGTTTCCTAGAACTCGATCGCAGGGCCACCTACCGGGTCCAATTGTGAATCTAAACCATTCAGGGACCCACTCAAGCACACAAAAAAAAATCATTAAAATCGGTTCAGCCGTATAAGAGGAGTTCTGTGACATACAGACTGCAGTATTATTCCTGCTGTTACGTATACTTTTTGCTCGCAAAGCGGTTAGATACTTTTTGCGCGCTAAATGGTCAGCTTATTTTTATTCATATTTTTTTCCAAACAAGCTTGTCAGAAATTTTCTATGCAATCAGTCAGCCGTTGGATATTAAACGATACCTATTAATTTATCATTCCCATAATAAATTAAAATGATATAAAAAGCAAGTTAGCACTTGCTAGAGGAACACTTTTTATATCATTTAGGCTAGCGCCTAACAGTTCTGCATATTTTAATCCATCAAATTGTATTATGAAGCATTAATTTACCGACATTAATTATCTGTCCGTCCACAGAATCGTCCTTTTCCATTTTATGGTATGTATTTCCTTCATTGTTACGGTATTCCTTTTTTATTTAATTCGCACCCTGTTCTCTGATCTAAGAAGAATTCCTTTTATTTGTCTCAGGTATAAGATCAGTCAAAAAGCCAAATTTTGGCCCCATCTACCGGCTACCGATATACAGACCAGGCCATCTTCACCGGCAGCAATTGGCGCTGAGTGAGGCCGACGACTGCGATATGTCACTTCGCTCGTGATATAGTCCATCAAGTGTATTTCAGCTGATCCACGTGGCGCTATAACGTGCCAAGCACCATCAGACGAGGCGTGGAGTGCTACGTCGCCAGGAACCTTTCTCTTTCTCTATCTATTGAATTATTTATCTAGTGATTAGTCTCTAGTTCAGCATACATTATTTAAAATACTTGATATACTGAAAAACTTAAACCTATTCCGTATCTTTTGGAATAATTACATCAATAGCGATACGAATCTCAGGTCAACTGAAGAAACACGGGTGGGTTTTAGTCAGTAAGAGTCTGACACGCCCTTCCGCTCCGCCCAGAGCGGGAGAGGTCATTTATGATTTCCCAACAAAAAAAAAAGGTGCGATTGCAATCGAACATGGTATTTATCATTTATTGTTTCTACTACCTTTTATGTTAATATCAACGACTGAACCTCTCTACCTTATTTCATATATTTTTTGTGTATTTTTTCGTTATTTAAGAATACATTTTACGTGTTCTTGGGTTTAATAAAGTGTTTAATTTTTTGCTACAGTGGTGTACGCGTTAGGGTTTCGAACCCTGACGTTAGTCAGGGTTCAACACCCTGCCGTGTCAGCTACACATATTATACTGCAAGACGTAGATAAGAATTATATATATAAACAAGCTGTTCGTGCCCGGCGTTGCCCGGGGTGAATTTTATAGAAAAATAGCATCCAAATTTCCGACTTTCCAGGTGGATTTTCCAAAAAAAAAATCTTACATACAAACCTTGTCTTGACAATTACAAACACAACAAATAAAGAATTAGCCGCTTTGAAGTGATGCGCGAACAAACATTTCTGGCAATTGATTTTTATTTATATAAATATGTACATAAAGCTATTAGTTTTGTCACGGTATCCTTCTGTTTATCAAGCAAGGTATCACACGAAAATTGCTTTGATATTGATGTTTTTTTGCAACTGCATTATATACTCTTGACCTCATAGATTTCCATTGGTTCATCACACCACTTAGTTTGTGTAGTCAAGTGAAAATATGCTAACAAGTCAAGGTCATCTTGAAAAAACTGCTATATGGTACTGGACTAAGCTTTCTGGGACTCTAAAGGACTGGTATTGCGAAACCTTAATGACGAACGTGTTGGTAGAAAAAAATTATGCAAAAAATATTCTATGAATAATATGAATATTTTTACAATGATAGGCTGGTATTATAATAGGTATTATTATACCAGCCTGTCATTATTCCACTGCAGGGCAAATGCCTTAGGTTAAAAATACCTCATACTTTATTTTAGTTAGGAAAACTGAACTTACCTTAAATCGAACAATCAAACTCAAACTCAAAGCATTTGTTTCAAATAAACCAATTACAGGCACTTTTGAATTGTCAAGGGGTTGGTCAGTCAGAAAGATGAAGCTAGTTGCCCATTCCAAAGCGTAGTAGGTACCTATGGAGAAGAACGGGCAAGAAACTCCATGGAAACTCTTTTAAATCAAAATATGGTTACAACATATTGGTTACATCATTCATGTTGAAATTATGCATATAAGAACGATGCAGAACGTTAAAAGCGTCCGCAATAAAGAGACAAAAACAATTACAATATTAAATTAAAGTAAACCGTGGCAGCCAAGAGATGACCAGTCCCTACTGACGGCGCCCGTTCACGAACATGACGTATGGATCAGCACCATTTAGCTCAACCATTTTGAAGGGAACTTAATGATCCAACACACACACCACCACCAGCGAGACATTTGAGTGAGCATGACATACTCTCAGCTGCCAGGGCACATTCAAATCAATGAAAGACAAACCTAGTAAATGGTAGCTTTATAGTAGGTACATAGTACTCACACATGTGCTATGCAATAATCTCGTTCCTTCTCTTTAGGACAACTGACATTACTTATAGAGGTATAGTTTATTTCTTAGTCCTGCACAATGACCCAATTAGGTATAGGGCAATAATATTTTAGAATTATCTTGTTAGTTGCACCAAAAGACAAAAATGTTTAGCTCATCTGATCTCCCCAAAACAATACACTCGCATATCGTAGATTAACAGAATTACCTCTAAAACCCGTGGCCGACATGTTTGCTATTGAACCTAAACCAACATTAACTTAGCAAAGGTGTGAAGTTTTTGTTATGAGGTGTTCGATTATCTCATAACCTATGTACTAGTCGTGAAGGTCCCGGTATACGTCTAGTTCAGGCTATTAGTTAAAATAATAAACAAGCATCCAAAATTAAATATAAATATAAATATTAAAATAAATTAAATATTTTTTTACATCACCTGCTTGAAAATGTCAAATTATATGTCATACTTATAAACCTAATCTAAACTAAGTCATTATATCTCGGGGTCAATTAGCCGGGCAATAATATTCTAGTGAATTTCATTATAACCCTCGGTCAATAATGTGATTTAAATTTGGAATCTCAACTAAAAATTCGTATGTTAACTTATTGGAAAATCGAATTGATTTTTACCATCTAGCAAAAGCTTTACGAATAAATGAAGTAGGTACCTATTAACTGTGTCATTTAACATGATCATAATTTAAATAGGCTAGATTTTTTTTATTGTACCGCTTGGAAATAAATAGCTTGTTTTCATTATTCCCGACTTTATTTCAGCAGCACCTCAACCTGAAATTCAAGCAGTTTTAAAGTGACATATTTTTATGAGTATGCCCTCCGTCACTGCTTTCATTCAATCAAGTGTCTTTGAAAGGCACGAACTAGCGTATTACAGGCAATAAGTTAAAATACCATCTGTTGTGATATTTACGTGAACTCATTATTTTAGAGCAAGCATTTTTTTGTGAAATACCTACCAGTAAAGTGCAATACAAAATAGTAGAAATCTTTAAAAAAACAGTCATCCAATTAAACTATCCGGATTTGTAAATCACTTACTCAATCCCTAAACGTTTGCCAGGCTTTCTAATAACGGTAATTCAAGGTTTTAATGAGATATCTAAACAGTATGCTGCTTAGATATCTCATTTATACCTTGAATAAGATTGGCGGCAAAGTAGACGGAGGTACTTAGTTAGCAGTACTACTTCCGGCGACTTCTCTCTGGCCTTGGAAAAGATAATACCGTTCGCAAGGATTGGCTAAAATGTCTAATAATCGATTTCGCGATTGAACGTTTCAGTGTAGAATTAAATTGGACTTTAAAAGGTCATTAATGTTTTAATGAATATTATAATGGACCTAATCGTAATGGCACAGAGCATGATTTAGTGAATCGTGCTCACCCCACTCAAAGAACCAGAAGGAATATCGTCTGGTTTTATTCGGTAAGTGTTCGATATAACCCTCCGTTCCGACCATAGGAGGGCATCCCATGAGGACTTCTCCACGATAAAAAAGTAATCGTAATCTATGATGGTGTTTTGTAAAGAAATCTTCAGTTGATAGTTTTCATTGAAGATTTTATCCTAGAAAATGGCTAACATTATGTCATCTTCTGGCTCCAACTACCTTATCCGGGGCTCAGGAGACCTCCATCCTCTTTACTTGTACTAATTTTACCCAGTAGACTAGAAGTTTCTCGGAAATGAAGGGTACAGGGAAAGAAGGGTCATTGTCAGTATTTTGTTTAATATTGAGTTCATAACGCCATCTAGTAGAAAATTCATAAAGCTTTCAGGCTGAAAAACAATAAAACGCTAAAAGAGATCAGTGAAACCATGCGACTCAAAAATTGTTTGTATGGCTGTAGGAAAAAAAGATCATTGTCTATGGACTCTGATCTTGTTTCTCGTTTTAAGATTATGATTAAGTGAATGAATGAATTAATAATTATTTAATAATTACTTAATACTTCAGATTAAGTAACAGGTACATACTGTAATTATTGTATTGCCTTCATAATTCAGTATTAAAATATGTCAGAAAACATTTTAAAATAAATTGGTTTTTGAAGTTATTAAAGGTTTTTAATTTTCTCAAAAATTATTACACTATGACAATGATCCTTCTTTCCCTGTACACTTCAAATGCAAAATCAACCAAGGATCGCGGAAAGCGGATGACTACGTTATTATATTAACCAAAAACAATTAAGTTCCTTCAATATTTGGTTAGGGAAAGGATTGCCACAATTAAATTGAAAACCAAACACTCGGTGTCGTTGCAGCTAAGATAGGTATTGATTATTCAATTCCTTGTTTCCAATTGATGTTATTTCCACTTAAACAAAATCTCACTTTATGGTAGTGTGCGCAAACTGAACCGTACGTAAAAAATATATATTTCATAAACTCCCGTACCTACATTGTTTACATATTTGGAAACTAAGTTACGAACGCAGATTACGTACGTAAATAAAAACCAGATAAATCTAATATAGGTACGTAGATAGGTAATACTTATTACTTCAACAATTTCTCAAAATCAAACTTTCGAGGTAGGCATACAATCATATGTAAGGGTAATCATATGTATTGGTTACCCTGCCTCAAAAATTCCACTTTCAATAAAGGTAACAACCATCGAAGATCTGTCAACCGCAAAAAAGCTTTGAACGTTGAAATAAACATAAAACGTCTTCTATATATTTATAGAAAAAAACTGACTTTGTATAGGTTCTTAAATAATTAAGTTGACATCCATCAATACTCTCATTCGATCTCCAACGAAATCAATCGAGAAGAAACCGCAAATAAATCAAGCGAACCACAGCTATCTCCACGAACATTGCAAAACAAACAATAAAAACTCACGTGCATACTTCGCTGAGCAGTCGACGACGAAAGACGCAGCCGATAGCAGCGCGAAAACCAAAACATATCTACTATCACACATAGTACCACTTAAACTGCGATAACAGCGAAGAGAACAAAAACCTGGGGCACACTAACGACCTGACCCTCGTGCCTTCGCAGTACGCTTATGTAAATACAACAAGTTCTTTATGTGTATTGCATAAATCCAGCCAGCTCTTTGCCAATTGGAAGCCTGATTTTCACGGAACGCTAGCCACTAATCCGTTCCATAAAATGTTCGCGACGTGAATGCGCTGCCCTGCGTGCGCTCGCGACCGTATTCTGGGATATTGCATCGCGATTGGCCAGTAGTGTTGTTTTCGAAAAGTTGGTTCAAGTACGAAGGTCGTGATGTCGAAGTTTGTGTACTTTGGTACTTTCTTGAATTGGTTATAACCCTGTTGCTGTTTGATGATTTTGCTAGAGGAAAATGGCATGACCTACATAAAATTTAATAAAGCTAAGTAGATAGTTTCTGCATAGGTTTTTACTTTGATATCAGATCAGCAATTATAACAATCTAATTGCATAAGATTTTTAGGTAAAATCTAATAATTGAACTAGTTTTGTGAAATTTGGACCCCTGGCAAAGCAGATATACCTACTTCGTTTCTTACTTTTGATGCTTGTAAGAATTATTGTGGACGATGGTAACTCACAGGTAGTAAAACTGAATAGTCTCGTCCTTGGTCTATTGTAGTTAATGTACCATAGAACAGTAATGCTACATTCTATATTCAATTTCCACGCAGTTTCCAAAGAAAAACATCGCGTATAACTTACTCGCTACGTTGCGTAAGTGGTAAGGCAACTAAGCGAAACGGGTTACTATGGTGGTCGCCGATGACCTATTAAGTACCGCAAATTTTGCAATATGTCAACCTTAAACCCAACTTGGTATTGCAGAATATGTCTCCAATATGTAGCTGTGCTTTTGTTGATATTATGGATTATAGGAGTGCCCTTGAATAATGGACTGGACTTGCTTGTGCTGTCTAACCTTTTCGCTGGACAAGAACCGAAGTAATTAGGTGGAGTTGACACTGCTAAGTTGGATGATACTTCTTGCGTTCAGCAGTACTTAGATGATAAATGGCTGACATAATTTTTGGAATGAAGTTCCTTATTGTTATACTCTGCACACTTGGCGAATGAGAACTATTCCGAAAAAAGTGTAACATTTTGACCGTCACTACACATTTGCTGCAGCATGTGTTTTTTTTTTACGTTTTGGTACTCTCAAACGTTTCTAATTAATTTCATTGTGCCTCTTATTTACAGGGTCAAAATAAATTAGCTAACGAAATTTCGTAGATGTGATGGGTAGGTATCCATATCCAAACCAATAAAACAAAAAAAAAGTATTTTTTTTTGGGGTCAGTGACCGCTGGTAGTTTATTTTGCTTGAAGTATGAGTTGAGAAGAACACTTTTTCATTTTATCGTGTTAAAATTACGATACCTATCACGTCTGTAAAGGTTATACAAAAATAAACTAATTTGTAAACGTAACTACAACAGCCTACGGTCGTTGACACCAAAAAATTCATCAAATCATTAATTTTTTTGCTGTATCATGTTTAGATATCGATACCCATCACGTATGCGGATTTTCGCTCGCTAACTTAATTTGACACTGTATACAGCGAAAGTAATTTCGTTCCCACCGAGTTTCACCACGATACCTCTCGACTTTTTAAGAACTGATACTTTTAAAATATAAAATATCCAATCATGTCTAGGTACTAAACTCATCTTTAATAATTCGGTCAGCAAGCGGAATTCAGGGGGTCTACTCTCTAAGAAGAAATCCGTAGTTTCGATCGACGTTATGGGCGTTTCCTACTCCGTATCACCTACGGACATAAGATTAGTTTGTCATTCATTCTTAAGTCGCCCGACTTAAGAATGAATGACATCACGATGTGACAGTTGTCCCTACTTCGAAGTGTTTTTACCTGTCCGATAAAGTTAATTAATCGGGCGTGGGGCTCACTCCAAAGATTCAAACTACTTTCGGACGGATCCGTATCTTCGTTGACGGACTTAGAGGGTAGGCTCCCTGGAAAGATTTCGGTATCGGAAAAATGTAAAGAGATGCACAAAATTAATGATAAAAGAGAACCGGCAGATTCTTTACAAAATACAAAGCGTTATCCTTACCAGAATAAGCAAATTGGTAATACCCAACTATTTCAGCAGAAGGTGCGTGTTTGTTGCATTTATGCATTAAATCATTTCAAGGTAACGGTTGGGAGTCCTACTGCCTGTTGTGCCTTGCGCGCGCGCATTGCTGTCGAAACAGTTAATAACTTTCATGATTCATCATTATCTTTAGTGTTGGTGTTTTACAATAAGTACATTACCTCGTTTGGTAGGTACTCCTACTATTACAGCAATTGGTGGTGTTGTGAAAATCATACTGAGTCATGTATAAAATTTTCTTTAAGGTTAACACTTGGAGGAAATTTAATCCATTCCATCCATTATGAAACATGAGAATAACTGTCTGTCTGTCAACTTTCACGCCTTAACAGCTGGATGGATTTTGATTAAATTTGACATATAGGTAGAATATGACCTGGGTTAGGACATAGGGCACTTTTTCTTGGTAGTTCCAGTGGAGATTATTTACGACTTCTGCGCGGGCGAGGACGCAGGCAAAGGCTTGTTTAAAAAAATACCTTGTTGATCAAAACTTTTAACAAAGACCAAAGAAAAAAAAATTGAAGTACGTCTCTCTTTTCCGGTGACAGATTTGGTCCTTCCGGATGTAATCTACTATTAACTGAAATTTCAATACTTTTATCCTTTTCTGTATAAGAATTCTTATTTCGTTAACATTAAAATGCTTATATGTATAATTATTACACATCTAACTGTTTATACTAGGTGCTACATTAAATGACTAACTATAAGTAGTTCAGCGGGGTAATTCCGTAACACACTAACAGTAGAAATGGGTTTCATTTTGACAGTTCAACAACATTCATTGCGTTGTTTACGTTGTTGAGCAGACAAATTTTTCGAACATATGAAGCAATGGATTAGCAATAGGCTTCAAAATGATTCAGATTGTGATTGATAGTGTGTTACGTAATTAGGGTGCTGATCATCGCATTATGGAGTTAGATAAATATGATGCCTAAAATGCTTACTTTATTGGCGGTAGTTAATCCCGGAATCAGAGGACCTACTCCCAAAGCACGAAGTCCGTAGTGGCGACCGTAATTACGGGTGCTTTTTACTCCGTAGCACCTTTTTTTTTTTTTTTTTTTTTTTTTTTTTTTTTTTTTTTTTTTTTTTTTTTTTTTTTTTTTTTTTTTTTGGGTGGGAAATCATCAAATGACGTCTCCCGCTCTGGGCGGAGCGGAAGGGCGTGTCAGACTCTTACTGACTAAAACCCACCCGTGTTCCTTCAGTTGCCTGTGCGCCAGGGCCACGGTAACTCTTTCGAACAATCCGCAGCCCCGGCAGGCATCGGTCCTGTCGGACCCCGTCAAATTTGCTGACATCTCTTTGAGGCGCGCGTGGAACACGACGCGCCGTCGACCCGGGCCTGGTCCTTACCGGACGGCGAGCTGCCCATTGCTCGCCGTCCGCAAGCCCGCGCCTACGGTGGCCGGGAGTCGGCAATCGACTCCCGACGCCCAGGGTGTCTCCTCCTCCTGCGGCGGCTAGGGGCGCGAGGGCGCAGTGATTGCCTCTCCCTCTCGCGCTCCGCCTCCTCCTTCGCGAGAATTACTGCTTCGCAGAAGGAGGTGACGGCTTCCCATTCCCTCTCGCTCCGTACCATGGCCTGAACCAGGGCCGGACGCGAGAGGTCGCCGCCGCCGATCGCCGCCACGAGGACACGGCGGTGCTCCGCCCAAGCCGGGCAGACCTCCACCGTATGCTCCACCGTGTCCTCCGGTCGATCTACACAATGGTAACACCCGGGCGTTTCCTCCCGCCTTATCCGAAACAGGAACCTCCCGAAACAGCCATGTCCGGTGAGGACCTGCGTCAGGCGGAAGGTGAGGACGCCGTGGCGCCTCTCAAGCCACTCCTCAAAGAGGGGTCTTACCGCCGCAATTGTGGCGTGCCCTGCGCTGGGTTGCGACAGTCGCACTCTCCATGCCGCCATGAGATCCCGCCGGAGCTCTGTCCGCTGTGCCGTGATTACTCGCGGCAGCGGAGTTACGCCCCGGCGTTTTGCCTCCTCGCGCCACTCCCAAACGTGCGCGAGGACCTTTGCCTCCAGATCCCACGGCGGCAATCCGGCAAGGAGGCTCGCCGCCTCGCAGGAGACCGTGCGGTATCCCCGTACCATCCGGATGGCCATGACCCTTTGGGACGCTTTCAACCGGCGGGCTGGCCGGAGCCTTAGCGAAAGCGCCCACACCGGTGCCCCGTAAAGGGCCATGGACCGCACGACCCCCGCGTAGAGCCTCCGGCAGGAGGCGTTTGGCCCCCCCAGATTGGGCAAGAGCCGCTTCAAAGCAGCCCCGGCCCGCTGCAGTCTGGGAGCCAAACGTCGGAAGTGCTCGACGAAGTTCCACCGGCTGTCGAGGACGAGTCCCAGGTACTTCATCGTCGACTCGACGCCCGCGCCGATGTGAACCCCTCCTACCGTTATTTGGGAACCTGACAGTGGCGCGTTCCGAGGACCATGAAAACACATGGCCTCGGACTTGTGCAAGGCCACCTCGAGTCCCAACTGCCGGATCCTCTCAACGACTGTCGCAACCCCGCGTGTCATTAGTTCGGCCGCCGCCTGGTGCGACCTCCCCTGCGCCAGGACCAGCGTGTCGTCAGCGTAGCACACTACGCTGACGCCGCTAGGGAGGTCGGCGCGCAGCACCCAGTCGTAACCGATGTCCCACAGATGCGGCCCCAGGACCGATCCCTGTGGGACACCGCACGACATCTCTCGCCGGTTCCATTCTCCTTGGTGACCGGGGTAGATCACCGCCCTATCCGTCAAATAGGCCTCGACTACACGACAGAGGTAGGTCGGCATCCGGTGATACCGGAGTGCCTCCCTGATGCAACTCCAGGGCAGGGTGTTGAAGGCGTTGGCGATGTCTAGAGACACCGCCAAGACGACCCCACCCCGGGCCACAGCATCCCCCGTCGTGAGGGCTCGCACGCGCATGATGGCGTCCACCGTGGAGCGCCCCCTGCGGAAACCAAACTGGCTCTCCGCCAAATCCGGCCCCACCCGCACCAGCTGCCCGACGAGGCGGTCTGCAATGACTCTTTCAAAGAGCTTGCCCACCTCGTCGAGCAGCACGATGGGCCGGTAAGCGGACGGAGAGTCCGCCGGGCGCCCCGGTTTCTTAATGAGGACCAGTTTCCCCGTCTTCCAACGAAGTGGGAACTGGCCCTCCTCCAAGCATGCGCTTAGGAGCCCTCTTAGTCGAGGCCCGAGAGCCTCCAAGGCCAGGACCCAGGCTTTTCCAGGTAAGCCGTCGGGTCCTGGGGCGGTATTCTTGGCACTCAGCCTACGTACCGCCACTCTCAACTCTACCTCGGTCACCTCAGGAGCAACGTCGTCATCGTCGGGTCTGTGGTCCGCAGTTGGCACCGCAGGAGGCGGAGCCATGGGCGGGGGAGTATGCTCCCCCCGCGAGGGGAACAGAGCGCTCACCACGCCCTCCACGAGCTGGGGCCGGAGACTCTGAGTCAGCGGGGGAGCCCATGGGCGGAGTTTCTCCCGCACCACCTTATATGGGCGCCCCCACGGGTCCCTGTTCAGAGTCCCCAGCGACTCCTCACGGGCCAGTCCCCTGGCCCGCAGGATCTCCGCTCGGAGGGCGATCTTCGCCACTCTGTAACCCTCGTACAGCTCCGCCTGAATGGCTTCCGTATCCGGAGGGCGGATACGGAGCCTGCGGTGCCTGGTGTACAGGCGCCGCGCGGCAACGCACGCCTCGCGCAGAGACGTTAGTTCCGGCGACCACCAGTACACCTGGCGCCAGGCGCGTCCGGGCTGGACCCGGGGCATTGCCATGTCACACACTTCTGACATGGCCTCCCGGAACCACTCTGCCTCGTCGTTGATGTCAGCAGGCCTGTCCGGTGATGACACCCAGGCCTGCACGATCGAGGCTTCCAGGAGGAGCTCCCGGTCCAGCTTCTTCAGCGCCCACCGCGGACCACTCGGGGCCTGTCGGACCAGCGCGCTCGAGGTCTGGGCGGAGACGTCAAACCGGATGTACCGGTGGTCGGAGTACGTCTCCACCCCCTCCATGACGCGCCAGTCAATGACACGCGGTGACAGAGCGGGACTGGCGAACGAGATGTCCACCACTGACTCGCCCCGCATCCGCACACACGTGGGGACAGAACCCCGGTTTAGGACGACCAGGCCTGTCTCCAGAGCCCAGTCCTCCACCATCCCGCCCCGTGTATCCGTGTACCGGGAACCCCAAGCCATGCTCTTGGCATTGAAGTCCCCGAGTACGATCACAGGGAGGGTACGGTACCCGACGACGACGACTTTCAACTCCGCAAGGGAGTTGTGGAACTCGGCGAGAGTTCGGTTCGGGGGAGAAGTATACCCCTACCACGACAATCTCCCCGAACCGAGCTGCCACGCAACCCCGTCCCCTCTTGACTGCCTCAAGCGACGGGGTACCGGCGGCGGCCGACGAAATGAGGGTCACTGAGCCGCTCAGGTCCTCCACCCAGTCATCCCTGGGCGGGACAAAGTACGGCTCAGCGACCACGGCGATGTTGATCGACCACTGCGCCATGCTCTGGAGTAAGAGATCCTGAGCGGCGGCGCAGTGGTTGATATTCGCCTGGAGGAGGCGTAATGGGGCCATTATTGGCACTCCATGTCAGCCCCCTCCCGAGCCCCCTGTGAGGGCCCTGCCGCGATGTTTGCGGCAGCTACGATGGCGGGTGCGGCAGCGGCGGCGGCAGTGGCGGCGGGTGTGGCGGTGACGGCAGTGGCGGAGGGCTTGCCCCTGCCCCTGGCTTTGGCGGGTGGAGCGCAGGCCTTACTCCCAGCCCGGTGATCGGCCGGCTTGCCAGCTGCCGCACATAAAAAGCAGTGCGGCGTGGCGTTGCACGAGCCGGCCTTGTGACCGGGCTGACCGCAGCGGAAGCAATGATCGCTGCGGTCCACCTCCGAGGTGCATTGCACTCCCACGTGGTTGCCCACTTGGCAGCGGAAGCACCTCAGAGGTCTGGGTTCCAGCAGTTTCACCTGCGCGGAAACCCAGCCCACCAGGAGCCTTTGGCCCTCCCCGGCGACTTTCCTGGCCGCCGCCACGGGGCAGCTCACCGTAACGGCTCGCAGCCCCTTGTGGTCAGGACGGATGGAGCCCGCTCTCACCTGTTCGGCAGAGCAACCCCCAGTCCTGACGACGGCGGCCACCACTTCAGCCTCCGTCACACAGTCGTCCAGGCCCAGAATGCGCATGTCGATGCACTTGGTGGGCCTGGACACTCGGGCCTCGTCCGCATTTAGGGACGCCCTGAGCCTTTCGGCCAGAGCGTCAGCGGTCGGGCCGCTCGCCGCACCGGGCACCTCTAGCATCCGGGCCCCGGTCGCAGTGACTCTTACCCGGATGCCATTGGTGACGCCCAGCTCCTGCAGGTTCACCGCCGCCCTCGCCTTCGTGAGCACGTCGCGGTAGGACACACCCTTCTTCTCCGCTTCCGGCTGTAGCGTGATCACTACAGCTGCGGACTTCGGGGCGCGGAGCCTAGCCGCGACGCTTCGCTCTTTGCGCCGCTGCCGCCTCTCTTTCCTTTTGGCCGCCCTTGAGACCTTACCCGCCTTCCTCTTCTCTCCGGCCACTTGCCATTCGGCGTCGGCCGGAGGAGTATTAGGAGGCGGGGGGGGCGGCCGTCTCGCCGCCGGGGCTGGGGCCCTCGCCGCCTGCGTAGCCACCCCACCCTTCTTGGGCTTGGGCGGTGCCGACTTAGCCGGGGGCGGCCCCGCGGGTTTCGGCACGGGCCCGCCTTTAGACCGCCCTGCCGTTCCTGGCTTGGTCGCAGCGGCGGCAAACGACACCTGCCGGCTCGCCGCTAGCGGGGGGCGCAGGACAACGGCCTCCAGAGCGGAAAATCGGCTCTGGAAGGCAGCCAGCTCCCGCCGCACCAGGGCCAAAACCCGGTCCTCCGCAGGCACCGGCACCGGCCGGTCTTTCCCATGCTGCGCGCCCTCCTGTGGAACTTCCCGGTGGCCGGCTACTCGGAGGCCGGCCAGGTCCGCTCGGAGCTCCTCGTTCTCCTTTCGGAGGAGCTCCATAGTGGCTGTCAAGCGAGTAATCTCCGCCTGCTTCTCGGCCATCCCGTCCGATTGAGGCCCGAATTTGATGGCCTGCCTCCATAATTGAAGCCGCGGCAGCGGGTATGGCCTTGTCTTTAGAGGACTGAATCCTCTTCAAGGCCACACCCTTTAGCGCAGCTACCACGGCCGCCTCCAGCCTGGCCAGTCGCTCTGACTTCGAGCCGCCAGCGGCGTCCGGCTCACCGCCTGACGACTCGGACAGTTCCGCCCTGCGACTGGCCCCTCCAGGGTCGTACCCCTCCGTGGCGAGCCTCTCGACTGGCTGGGCCGGCTCAGCTGGGCTGACTCGGCTCGGCTCACTATCCTCCTCGGTGGAGCGCCCTTTGCCGGTACTTCGCTCTTGTACTCCACCTCGCCGAGTAACTTTTCTGCGGGTTACGCCCTTCCCGCCATCAGAGGACGACCCCTGGCCATCCCCTGGTTTGGGGCGCTTCTGGAAGAGCCTTCGGCTCTTCTCGGCATCTCCCACCACTACGCGCTCCGGGCTCTTGAAAGAACCCTTCGCGCCAGATGCAGCGTCGGACTCCGACCCCGCATCGCTCCCCTCCTCTCCACTACTTCTTTCTGTTGGTTTGGTTTTTGTTGAAATTTTATCCATACTTAATCCCACGAGTATGGGGGATATAAAATGTCATTCCCAGGTTCACCCCCTGTCCCTAGGTAAGTGCACATTTTTAACCCAACCAGAGGGTCCACTGGTACTCTGGCTGGGGGTGCGCTAGCGACTGATGCGCCACCTACAACTGGAAAGTTGTAGATGACACTACTCCTCAGCCATTCATACCCTCGCCGCGCACCAGAACTTGATATTAGAGGAATTTTTTATAGAGGTTATCTTCCTCGCGGTCCGGGCGGTTAAGCCAAGACCCTCGACCCCCGTCAAAAGTCAGAGACATGACGTTGACGATCTTCGGGGCTACGAGACTAACGGTGGCAGAAGGAGCAGACTCCTTACTGCCTGCCCGGCGGCAGGGTTAGTGCACACCGAGCCCGCTCTTACTCCGCCGCTGTGCGTCTCTGCTGAACAGAGAGACACACGTTGGAGCGTTCCTCCGACAGGATATTAGCGTACGGGCAACAAGACCCCTTAGGCACAGAGTACCTAATGGAGAGTTATTGCCCGCACCCCAGGGTGCACCGTCCCGGAGACTGGCCTTTCCCCCAGACGCATCCAAGGGAAACTCCAGCCCACGGACACACGGGGAGGTTTCCTGTCCTAGCACCCCACTCCGTAGCACCTACGGGCATAATATTAGTTTGGGGCCCGAACTAAGAATGACAACCCTATTTGACAGTTGTTCCTACTCCTGATGTATTTCTTCCAGTCCGCAAAATTAAACTTGATACTTGTTTTGATGGATCAACTACTTTCGGACGGGCGCGTATCTTTGTTGACGGACTTAGTTAGTAGACCCCAGATTGGATATATCGTATAGGTTGCTGTCGCTAGATAAGTCAATATTTTTGCGTGGCAGCATTCTGTGGAATGTGACTAATAGGGAAACCACGCAATTGAAGTTTTCATTGTAATCTGCTGGATATGTTTTGGTAATGAACTAATAGAAGCAGATGCAACCAGTCTTATTAAGGGTAAGGGGTATCGCGTTGCCCAGTAACAGGGTTATGGAAATCAGATAGTTGTTGCATGTAAAATACTGTTATTCAATTACATCCGGTTAGATTGAAAGCCGTCCCCGAAATAGTAGGGAAAAGCCTTGATACTCTAATGCAGGGATAGGCAACTACGGCTCGCGGTCCAGCTCCGGCCTGCAAAGGGTTTTAATCTGGCCCGCCATCGTCATTTTGACAGGAAAGGGTGTATTGCTCTCAGAAACGTTGTTTTGACGTTTGTAGTACGTTTATAGCCATTGTGAACGTTATTTACTAAACATAACCATAATCGGATTGCTGTAAGAAAAAAAAAAGTAATTGTTTGCGCGACCAAACTCGACTCAAACTTTCATTATTTTAAAAGGGAATAGTTTTTTCAATTTCGTTCAAAAGAAGAAAATCTTCTGTCAAGTCATATTCTTATATAATCCTGCAACAGGATTGAGGCCAAATCAGTAAAATTTCTGCCAAACTTGTGAGTGGAATTAATATGAAAGAAAGTTATTATGCAGAGAAGACGTGATTTGAGCCAGGAAGAAATGGTCAGAGCCGTGGGAATGTTGGAAGCAAGTTGTCGACAACGTGCTATGACAATCGCTCTGGGCGCACTACGCAGAGTGTTACTTTGGACACGTTACCGCATCACTGCTAGCGTCTCAGAACGACATGGAGGACGAGCTCCCATCACCACACACAGACAAGATCGTTACATACAAATTACTGCTCGACGAAATCGTACAATGATCGCGATGATATTGATTACGAAACTTCATAGCTCTTAAGGGATGTTAATAAGCAATCAAACCACAAGAAATCGCATGCATGAATTCAATCTCCATTCCCAAAGGCCGCTACTTGTATCACCTATTGAACCCCGTAATCGCAGAGCCTGTTTACAATGGGCTCGTGAACACAGAAATGTGGCAGAAGAAGAGTGGCATTTTGTGTGTTTTTCTGACGAATCTCGCTTTAGTATGAGGCCAGATACTAGACGTACATGGTATTGGACCCCTGGATGCCAAGAACGTTTAAAATCATGTCACGAAGTACATGCATACAATGGTGGAACAATCATGATATGAGCGGGTATTTGAATTGACGGAAGAACCGAACTGACTCGGATCAGAGGCAATCTCAATGCACAGATTTACACTGAAACGATTGTTTCAGATGTTGTTATTCCTTTACGCACCCAATTTGGTGCTTCATTTCTGCTTATGCATGATAATACACGTCCACACATTGCCAGAATCGTTGCAAACACACTAACAGCAGCTAATAACCATGGCCTACCACGGCCTGTTCAGTCGCCAGACTTGAACCCCATAGAGCACGCATGGGATATGCTTCAAAGAAGAGCTCTGCCAAGTACGCATGCCGTACACACACCAGAAAATCTTTTTCGCCAGTTACAACAGACGTGCGCGGCCATTCTGCAACGTGATTTTATGAACTCATATTACTCATATTACTCATATTGAGTATGCCGAATTTCTGCGATTGTATTATACGCATTAAAGGCGAAAATAATAATAATAACTAGTACTACTACTAATAATAATCAAAAAGCGTGGAGTGCTTTGTTTAAATTAATTAAAAGTCCGCAGAACTAAAAAGCGCTCCCCGCTTTTTCATTCAATCATTAGATATACAAGAAAAACTAATACAAGTCAATTTTATTATTTTATATTTTTTTGTGAGTGATAAAGACGTGTTTTTTTTTTTTTTTTAAACTACATATTTTTATTTTATTCTTTACTTAATTAGTCTAAAGTCAACGAAGTAATGACTTGAGCGGTTTATTAGAAGCCACTGAAGAGTTCCACTATCACCTCTTGGCTCCATTATCAGACCCTCGTTACCAAGCCCAATTTATTAGACTCGTCAAAACGAATCATAAGAGCCCAAGCTTGAGCGATTTACTAGTAGCCACTGAAGAGTTCAACTATCCACCTCCAGGCTATATCATCAGACCGTCAAGACCAAGTGCAATCTATTGGACTCATCAAAACAAATCGTTTGACCCGAAAGTCAAAGTAATTATTAGTAGCCACTGAAGAGTTCCACTATCCACCTCTTGGCTCCATCATCAGACCCTCGTTGCCTAAGCCCAATGTATTGGACTCGTCAAAACAAATCATATGAGCCCAAAGTTGAGGGGTTTACTAGTAGCCACTGAAGAGTTCCACTATCCATCTCCTGGCTCGATCAACAGATCATCTCCATGATACCAAATTATAGTTTTGTCATCTAAACTACAAATACGTACAAAGTTTCATTTCGAAAGGACAATTAGAAGCAGGTTAAAATGGACACTTCTAAGATTTTATTGCATTATTTTTTAGAAGTTAGTTACAAGTGAAACTAATAAAAGCGTGTTAAAAAGTTTGACTACCCCTGTTCTAGTGTAACAGTCACATATGGTACAGTACGGATTTTGGTCCAATCAGATTAATAAGAGTGTGGAATCATTTGTGACATGAGACCACGGGCCAGTACATTTGTTTGTTCTGCCTGACTCAGTAACTGATTAGGTTTTAAAGGGCACTGTAGCCAGGCAACAGGGTAGTTGCTGCACCGACCACGGGCTTGCCTTTACTTAGAATATAACTGATAAGCCAGTATGTCGAGTAGTCGACCCCGATACGTTAAACTGATTATGCGATTATAATAATTGCCTACATGATAATTAAGCCATACTTTAGGAAACCTCTTTTTACTTTTTCGTACTTAGATGTTAAAATTATTTATGATTATTATCTTTAACGACACGCAAGCATGCACATCGCCATGATTACTATGTTTTGCCTTTGCGTTTTCCTGTGAGCATGATATACCAACACTGATAATTTAATTTTACCGATGCATAACGAACATAGCGCCATTCCGGATATTAGTTTACAAAGTTATCGAAATACACTTCTAATTTATACGAGTTGCCGTAACATTTCATGATATTCTCCAAATCCCCAAACAGTATGGACGCAACAAAGTTTGAATGCGGATAAGTATATAACCATTATTTTAACTTTATAACTTTGATCGACCCTACCAACAATTCAGTTTTTCGATTTCCTGGCGGTTCCTGAGCTATTCACAAACAGATATAGACAAGTAAGAGTATGTTGGCTGTGGAAGGATGGGTTGAAAAAATAAGACGGGTTTAAAGAGGTTATTTGACTCATGTCCTTATTGGATTGTGTTTAATTAAAGTTCTAACATGATCAAGTCAAGAAGTGAACGGAAATGGAGAGAAGTTTCGGTTTAATACATTTATTTCTCAAAGAAAAAATTACAGTTCACTTAAAGAGAAACTTAACTAAATTAGCAATAGGTTGTAGTTTACATTACGACGGTCAAGCCATTCAAGAAACTGACCACCATAGTTTAATTTATAAAATATAGCAAGTATGTACTTAAGTCACAACATAGTCATAAAACAGTTCAAGCTAAGCTTATGTGTCTAATATATAATTCCTTAGGATTTTTTTAAATGTTGGTATGCTTGTACACCAACTTGTGCTTGTTGGTGTGCTTGTTGGTACACTCTCTGACTTTTTTTAGGTAGTTTATTGTATAGCCAGACCAATACTGTATAGTTTAAGGAAAGAGGTTACATTAAATCACCGGTGGCGGATTCACCACCATTTACAACTAAATATTTATTAATAATAATAATAATAATAATTTACACCTACAACAAAATTTTTGATAAATCGCTTTTGGTATTATGCTATTAAGCTCGTATCGACAGATTTAAAACAGCGTCACTACTGAGGAGAGTGAGAGACAGTCGCAACAGCATCCTGAGAACTGTAGCGGAGGACGATTTGTAGGTACCAAAATTAGATAATAAGTTGTTTTTATATTATTTGTTACTAACATTCTATCGATTCTTTTTTCCGGAATAAAAACTTATATTAAATATTCTTTTATTATCTACAGCTGCCTATGTCTTTCAGTGGGTTAAGTCAGTTTCCAGTCTAAATGGATATCTTTCTATGCTCTCCGGGGCTTGGGTTTGTATGAGCAGTTCGCAGAATAATACTGAAATTATGCGAGTAGATTATGATGCATCTACATAGCTACTTACCAATCAGGCTCTGGCGACTGTATGCCATGAATGTTTATTCCGCTATCTCTTTGTAAAGATGGCGGAATAAACATTCAACTGGCTAGATTTGACTGACCCACCATACATCGAGTGTCGCGCAGTAGCTTTGTCTATGTTTTTTTATTTAGTTGGCTGTACAAAATTTTACAAATTTTAATCTTAAAGTATAAAAAATACCTGTGCTAGGAGACCCCGCTCTTTTTAAACTAGAAACAATATTATTGTAGGAGTGTACATAAAAATAAATTCAACTTATATATAGAAATGTGTGTGTGAGTGTGTGTATGTTTGTGGTTATGTGTGTGTATGTGAGTGGGGGGTGTGTGTGTGTGAGAGTGAGTGAGTGTCGCTTATTGTCAAAGTATCGCATGATGCTTTGTAAAAGAGTTTTAATGTCATCATAGCTCTTGCATTTTAGCCAGTCTATTAAGGATTTTTTAAAGTCGTGGGGTAAATATTTAAAAGTTTATTAAAATTGTTGTAGATGGAAGCGGATTGTGTGGTGAACTGTTTTTTTGCATATGAGGTTTTAACCGAGACTTCTGGTGTAACGAGATATTTTCTACTTTTTTTTTAAGGCTGGAGGCTTTTTTTTTGCGAGAATTCTCACTGGCTCTCCGGTCAACATCCATTAATTATTAGCGTTTTTGTATCCCACCACAGGGCAAAAGCCTCCCATGCCTCCGTCCACTTATTCCCTAATACTGCTCTGTATGAGGCCAGTCTTTAAGAAAAAAGTCGAGATTGTTCCGCTGGGGTTGCCGCGTTGTCGCTTGCTGGCTGTTTGGAAACCACTGAGTGGTTATTTTAGCACATAGCTCCTCCAGCATGCAACAGACGTGGGCAGCTCAGTTTCATTTAATCTTGGCAGCAATGTGACCTACATCAATAATTTGAATTTTGAAATGCAATAATTATCGAGTTCTCAACATCCATTGGTTTTGGTGAACTAAAAAGTAAGCAAAATCAAAGTATTTAAATAAATACTTTGATTTTTCTTTCTTTTTGATGCTTTTTGCTTTTTTTTTACTTTTTTTGATGTACCTAGAGTAAATACTCTAGGTACATCCTTTTCAAGATTCAAGAGATCAACTAGTTGAAAAGTTGGTAGCATATGAGTTTATCGAAGTCACGTTACATTGAATTAAAGTGTCGTCGATGTAACAAGCGTCACAGTTAGATATTATCGGGGCAACGTGTTCGAAGAAATGATATTTGAATGAACAAGTTTCGTACTAGAATAGGACACCCTTATGTCTTAGGCTGTCCTCATAAACAATTTTTTTAAATTAAGCTCTTTTATCCCAAGTTCTCGCCCATACTTATCAGTTTTTTTATGTTGTACCTTCTCCCGCCAATCGGTCAGGAACGAGTCCAAAACGTCACGCCAGCGTTTCTTAGGCCTGCCTCGGTGACGACGCCTGTCTTCAGGTACCCACTGTGTGACGACATAAACTACTATCCCCATGCGACTTTCCCACAACTATTAATCAAACAAATAAAAATCACGATAAATCATAAATCTGTTTACTGTTTCCATTCTGTTTTCCTGTTGTGTCTTACACGTAATAAACACGTAAGGTATCTAAAATAAAAGTTTATGATCCGTCTATTTTGTCTTTGATTCAATAATGCCTATCTGGTTTACTTTTATGGTTTCATGCCTGAATGATTCTTTTGTAACCTTTCAATGAGTACAAAATGGTATCAATAATGATAAAAATATATAGGAATTTATGAGAATTTTATGATTTTAAATATAAAGTAGTTATTAGCACATGTAAAATTACTACCGTAGAAACAGTATAAACGAAAACAATATGACATATTGTAGAAAGATGATGAAAACTTATTATGGCGCCTTGGTCTATTGTTCATAGAGTAGAAATACAAATGGCCATGCTAAGCCTGCAGGTATAAAAACTACTTAAATTGTTTTAAAATAATGAATAATAAGTAAAATAAACTATATTGGTACCATAACTTTTGGTGACAGTAACCAGAAAATAAAAAAATCTCGACTTTCTCGAGTACCTTGGACTTCGAAGTCACGATTCTACCATCCGCAGTTCTTAGTTTCGTTAGATGCTCGAGGAAGCACAGGATTTTTACGAGAACTTAAGTTCTCGTAAAAATCCGCCGCCTGTCGCCGCCGCCGCGGACGGCGAAGCCAGCGGAACATAGGGAAGATGATGATCGAGCCGAATTAACGCCCCAATCCACGGAGGACATCCTGGATGTCGATCAGTGCGAAATTAGGGCGGCTCACGAGTAGCTAAAGAAAAACAAGGCACCAGAGGATGACGAAAAAATGACAGAGCTCCTTAAAGTGCGCGGGTTCCCGTTCTGAAAGAGCTAACGAGGCTTTTCAAGTCCGTAACCCAAGAGGATACAACGCCAGAGGCGCAGAGCAGAGGTGCGGTGGTTCTGTTCTTTAAAAAAGGTGACAAAACCTTGCTGAAGAACCCATCTCACTTCTCAGCCACGTGTACATGGTGTTCTCGAGGGTCGTCACGAACCGTGTCGCCAAGAGATTGGAGGTGTTTCAGCCACCAGAACAAGCCAGTTTAAAAAAAGGCTTCAGTACTGTAGACCACATGCATACTGTTCGGGAAATTGTGCAGAAAACCGAAGAGTATAACCAGCCGCTGTTTATGGCATTTGTGGACTACGAGAAAGCTTTCGACTCCATAGAAATATGGGCAGTTCTGGCCTCTCTGCAAAGGTGTCGAATTGACTGCCGTTACTTCGAAGTGTTGAGGTGGTTGTATGAAGCTGCCACGATGACTGTCCAGATCCAGGATAAGAAAACCAGCTCCATCCAACTGCTCAGGGGAGTGAGGCGGGGTTTGATATCCCCGAAACTGTTCACCAAAGCGTTGGAGGACGTTTTTAAGACGCTGGACTGGACTGGACAGGCGAAGGTGTGAGATGTATTCGTCGTTCACGTTGATTCCCATCAACGTGAACGGCGAGTACACCTCACACCTTCCCTTTGCCGATGACATCGTCATAATGGCGCAGACGCTGGTACGGTTAGACCAGATGCTGCGTAGCCTAAATGGATCCTCTCGGCAGGTTGACCTCGGCATGAATTTGGACAAGACGAAAGTCATGTAAGTATAATTCGCACTACTTGCCGTGTCCAATCCACATCGAAGGATCGTTTGTCAAAGTTGTGATACAGTATATCGACCTAAGGTAAGTCATCCGGCTCGGTAGACACAACTTTGGGAAATAATCCGACAACAGGATCCAGTTGGGTTGGGCAGCGTTTAGAAAACTTCGCCAAGTCTTCTCTTCGCCAATACCACAATGTTCGAAGACTAAGGTCTTCAAACAATGCATCCTGCCCATTGTACCATGACCAAACGTGGACACTGACAGTCGAGCTGGTCCGCAAATTCAAGGTAGCTCAGTGCGCTATGGAGCGGTCAATGCTCGGAGTTTCTTTGAAAGATAAAATCAGAAATGAATCCGGAAAAGAACCGGAGTTACCGACATAACTTGCAGATTAAGCAAGCTGAGGTGACAGTAGGCTGGCCATGTTTGTCGAAGGACTGAAGGCCTGTGGAGCAGATGAGTCCTGGAGTGGTTACCGCGTATCGGCAAGCGTAGTGTGCCCCCAGCTAGATGGACCGACAATCTCAAAAAGGTGGCTGGGACAGACTTGATGCTGTTGTGGCGCAGCATGGGACAGGCTGCGATAGGCTGAGTTGATTGATTAAACCAGAAAGTTATATTGAATTACATAATTTAACACCAGTGACAAAACTAACAATAACGGTTGTTATTTTGGAATGTTCGTTTCAAAATATTGTATTTATTACCAATGCACCTTTGTTAGTAATTAAGTAAACTCTATTACCTTTTAAATAAAGTCTCACTATAATAATGGAATTAGCCATTGTTCTGGTTAACCATTCACAAATGCAAAGTACTTAATTAACTGTCATTATTCAATACGTACAATACTCGTAATTTATTGAAACTATAATCACGGACGAAAATAAAATTACATGTTTTGCAAAGTTTGCCATTTAAAATCACGTTTTACTTCAGAAGTGATTATATTATGATAGATCCAAGTAATTATGTTAAATTATTAGGTGATAGTTGGTGCCATTGTGCGCTTATATGGTTTCTAACGTGACGACATTATCGTGGACGTCAACGTCCACGTCACGGTATCGCGATAACACAGGGAAGTATAATGTATGGAAATATTGTATGCAGACGCTTAAATTAGTTTTCTGTCCACGTTTTAAATGTTCGTCCTCAATAACGTTATATATAACGCGTACGTATTTCCATACATTTTATAGACGTGGACGGCCACGATAATATCAGCACGTTAGAAATTATAAAAGTGCACAATCAAGTACGCCACTTTTGCCACAGCCGAATTACGTCAATTTGCAACAGCCAAAGCTGTAATCGTATCAAAGAGTCGAAAAGTAGTGTTAATGGTTTCTATCTAACCTCAATTTAAATGCAATACAACCCACATGATTTCCACTGCACAAAGCTACAGAAAACCATAAATTAACCTGTCACCTGCCGTTCTAATGTCAACGACCATTTAAAGGCCAGTGAAGTAAGACTGCAGCCTATCATTTTATAAGTGCGAAACTGCGAAGCTAGTGATTATCTAACAAACTGTCTGTGCGGAGTTATTTTGTATGTAATTGTGCGGTTATTAACTCATGACTTTGACTGGGTTTTAGATGGTTAAATTGTTGATCGTGGTCTTAAGTATACAACTACAATCTATCTGTATTTAGCTCCATAGCTGTGTCTGTATTTGGTGTCAATACGATTGCATCGCTTTTTACACGACTGCCCAAAAAAAAAGAAGTGTTATGTTTTCAGGGTTCATGTAGGTATGTGTGTCTTTTTTTGTATTAAGTGCTTATAGTATTTGGTAAGAATTCAAATGTTACGAGAGTGCAAATTTGTCGGGGGATGTTTCTTCACACCTTGGGATTGTCGGAGTGGTTCCGTAGGTACTGGCTCAATAAAACTAGTGGATCAAACGACATAGCGCCTAAATCAGAAACGTCGCTACAAAGACGAAAATCTCCAAAAAAGAAAGAACAGTCCTAAACCTTGACTGCCTTTTTTAATAAACTGCCAAAGCTGCCATCGCACTATTGCCGACAGATGTCTAGCCGACTTCACCTAGAACCTACCGTAAGAAACATTTCTGAACTTTACGAGGCCTACAAAAATGATTGCCAGGAAAAAGATAAAAAGTTCTTGTGTCTTCGTATTTTTGACAATGAGTTCCTCAGTAGTAAACTGACTTTATACATGCCATAAAAGGACCAGTGCGATTTCTGTTGCTCGTTTAAAGTGGGTAACGTAACAGAACAGGCCTGGAAGGAACACATTGATTTCAAAAACCGCGCTAGAGCTGAAAACACCGCTGACAAAACTTCGGCTATTAAAGGTGTCTGTCATGTTTTGACACAAGATGTTTCGGCTGTGAAAATGGTTCCAAGTCTGCAGGCAAGCGCCTTGTACTTTAAAACCAAATTATGTGTCCAGAATTTCACCACATACTCGTATAACTTAGCGAACCATGATGTAAGATGTTGTTGGTTTGACGAAAGTAACGGATGTCTTGAAGCTTCAGTGTTTGCCTCTTGCATTGTGGATACTATCTTACACCTGTTGACTGAGAAGAAACTTCCTGTGATATTGTGCTCGGATGGATTCAAAACAGATCACTCAAAACAGAAATAGCTACCTCAGCAATGCTTTACTTAGAGTAGCAATAGAACAAAACATAGAGGTCACTCAAAAGTTTTTACTCAAAGGGCACACGCAAATGGAGTGCAACTCAGTTCACAGCTCCATAGAAGGGTCAAGAAATTTATCTGCCAAGCCAATATTCTGCGCTAACTGAAGCGCTGCCAGAGTTCACCCAAAACCTTACGAAGCCATTTCCTTGGACTATGAATTTGTTACAGATTTTTCAAAGCCTCAAGATCAAATCTACAAGTCTATAAGGCGTGGCAGAAAAGCTGGAGACTAACTGAATCGCTGCCAGAGTTCACCCAAAACCTTACGAAGCCATTTCCTTGGATTATGGATTTGTTACAGATTTTTCAAAGCCTCAAGATCAAATCTACAAGTCTATAAGGCGTGGCAGAAAAGCTGAAGACCCAACAGTTACTGACATCAGTGTACTTATCTACAAACCCGATGGAACCATTTGGTACAAGTTGAATTTCGATGAAGCCCAAAAGTTATTGCGGCACCGTTCAAAAGTACCCAAAAATACAATCAATAGCTTGCCGAAATTGTATAAAGACCGTTTACCGATCTCTGAACGAAAGTGGCAGCACCTACAAGAGCTTAAGAGTGTGATACCTAGAGATTGCCATGGTTTTTATGACTCTTTACCTCACTGGTTACTTTTAGGAATTATCTTTTTCAGATTGGGTAACTACCCACCCTATTTTTTATTTTTTTATGATTGTAGTTTTTGTTATGCGTAAAGTATTATTTGGTGTTATGGTTTTTAGAGATATTTTTTGGTTTATAATTTTATTGCATAACTTTGTTACAAAGATTAATATTCAAAGTAGTATAGTTTAATGAAGACTGGTTATTGAGTTCCTATAATTAACACCGCCTATGTGCTAAAAAGTGTCATATTTAAGAAGGCAACAGCGCCAAAGTGTAAGTTTTACTTAATTCATAAGGATATAACTATTTTGTGCATTTAACTATTTGTAGAATAGGTAATAAAAAATAAATGACGACAAAATAAATGATCCTTAAGAAACAATCCGATTTTTATTTATTGTTAATTATTAATAATTCAGTTTTTTGTTTCTCCGGTAAAGTTAAGATATTCACGGTACCCTCTAAATATATAATAAAATGTTTAATATGATGTTATTCTAATAATTTAAATTTGTATAAATTTTGTATGCATAATTGTTAACTTTGTTTTAGCATAAGTTTTATGTCATTTAGCGTGGAAAGATTTTGTAATTAAATTTTAACGAAATTTAATTCTTTTACATACCTACCATACGTTTAGATACCAACTTTATTGCTTTTTGTACGCCGTCAACGGCAAAACAGTGTACGTATACATATTTTATTTACAACACCTGTTTTTACACCCACCTATGTTTTACAAATAATACTTTGACTTTGACTTTGTTGTAATATAAGTGACTGTGTAAACTTGATGGATGCTCATTAATTTGGTGTATTTGTATACTTCGGATGTAGGTGTATGATAATCGTAATTGAATTGAAGTTTAATTATTTTATGCTATTTGTAGATTTGGTGGCGCATCCCCAGATTTCAATTAGGTAATTTATGTGTGAGCGAACCAATGAGTTGGAAATATAGCAGCGGATTTTTTTTGGAGTGTTATTAATGTACCCGCGCATTGATCTCATTAGCGATGTCATTTTTGTTTTTATGTAATCAATATGTGCTTTCCAAGTGAGTTTGTTGTTTAACTTAAGTCCGAGGTATTTTTCACAATTAGTTTTGTCGATTTTAGTGTTTTATAAGTGCAAGGTTTTTTTTAGCCGAGAATGTCATGTGTGATGTTTTTGGTGTGTTTATTTAAGTAAATTAGAGCTAAACCAGTTGTATCCAAGTCTTTTTGAGCCTCAGATACAGTGGTGTTTTTGTTGTTACCGCAGTAGAAAAGACAAGTATCATCGGAGTACAAAGTTAGTTGTACAGTTAAGCCTAAATCTTTAGTATTATTTATGTAAATAGCAAATAAGAGGGGCGATAGCAGAGATCCCGGAAGAACACCAAATTCTATGGGAGATGGTCTACTCATCGCGTTTCCTATTTTAACTATTTGTTTCCTATTGTCAAGGTATGAGGAGAGGATATTATACATTTCTCAGGTGATGCCAATGCTTTTTAGCTTTGATTATAGAGTTTTGGGATACCGTGTCAAAAGCCTTTTTAAGGTCAATAAAAATACTGAGTGCGATGTTATTTTATGTCAATATTTGTTTTAATGGTGGTGACTAAATCGATTGTGGCGCAAAAAGTGTTTGACTTGGGTCGGAAAACGAACTGCCGGTCATAAATCCAATTAATGTCGTTTAGGTATTTTTCTAGTCTAGTGTAAATTAATCGTTGAAATTTTTTTGATAGTACCGGTGATACTGATATGGGTCGATAAATCCCGGGATCTGTCTTTGTGCCGGTTTTGTATATAGGGTTGACTTTCGCAATTTTGAGGGTATTTGGGAAAGTACTAGTTTCAAAACAGTTATTGATACAATTTGCTAGGTTGGCTGCTATTAGTTTTTTTTCGCATTTAGTAGTTTTAAGGGTGATACCATCAAATCCTGAGCTACAACTTGGGTCCAAATTATGAAAGTTTCGTATACCTTGATAGGGTCGCTAGTGGTTTTGTTATTTACGTTTAGCTTAGGTATGTTGCAGGTCCGGGGCGTAACTCCGCTGCCGCGAGAAATCGCGGCACAGCGGACAGAGCTCCGGTGGGATCTCATGGCGGCATGGAGAGTGCTACTATCGCAACCCAGCGCAGGGCACGCCACAATTGCGGCGGTAAGTCCCCTCTTTGAGGAGTGGCTTGGGTGGCGCCACGGCGTCCTCACCTTCCGCCTGACGGAGGTCCTCACCGGACATGGCTGTTTCGGGAGGTTCCTCTTTCGGATAAGGCGGGAGGAAACACCCGGGTGTTATCATTGTGTGGATTGACGGATCGACCGGAGGACACGGTGGACCACACGGCGGAGGTCTGCCCGGCTTGGGCGGAGCACCGCCATGTCCTCGTGGCGGCGATCGGCGGCGGTGACCTCTCGCGTCCAGCCCTGGCGTCCGGTTCAGGCCATGGTATGGAGCGAGAGGGAATGGGAAGCCATCACCTTCTTCTGCGAAGCAGTAAAGCTTGCGAAGGAGGTGGCGGAGCGCGTGAGGGAGAGGCATTCGCTGCGCCCTCGCGTCACTAGTTGCCGCAGGAGGAGACACCTTGGGCGTCGGGAGTCGATTACCGACTCCCGGCCACTGTAGGCGCGGGCTTGCAGACGGCGAACAATGGGCAGCTCGCCGTCCGGTAAGGACCAGGCCCGGCTCGACGGCGCGTCGTGTTTCACGCACGCCTCAAAGAAATGTCAGCACCATTGACGGAGTCTGATAGGGCCGATGCCTGCCGGGGTCGCGGATTGTTCGAAAGAGTTACCGTGGCCCTGGCGCACAGGCAACTGAAGGAACACGGGTGGGTTTTAGTCAGTAAGAGTCTGACACGCCCTTCCGCTCCGCCCGGAGCAGGAGTGGTCATTTGATGATTTCCCACCCAAAAAAAAAAGGTATGTTGCAGGTGGTGAACGGATTGTTATTACATATATAGTTGATTAAGGACCACATTTTCTTTAGGTTAGATTTGCATTTAGAGAATCTGTAAAAAAAATATGTACGTTTTTCTTTCTTCATAAAGTGCTGCAATTCGTTTCTCTTTGTTATAAAATCTGTTTTAAAGTCGTTATTGTTTGGATCATTTTTAGATTTCCTCCATGGATATTTCGCTTGTCAATTTCCCTCGTAGTTTTTCTGTTGATCCAATCGTCTCTGGATAGGCTTAGGATTTTTGATTTCTTTTTTTTTACTTTATCTTTTATAGAACGCTCTAGAGCATGGTAGTCGTCGTTTATTGTTATGTAGTTGGTATCAAAGACGTCTTTATATAGATTTGCGTAGTCAATGGCTGTGTAGTGATGTATTTTTTTAGGTGGTCGTTTGAATTTCTTTAGTTCCAGGTATATAAATAGTTGTGACCAGATAAGGATGATTTAATGACAGACATGTAAAAGAAAGAAAGAAAAATAGTTTATTCTGCACAAACAAAACGCACCTTACAAATGAACGACATTATTTTAGAGACATACAAAATAGCCAAAAGCCTCGTATTCATGTTACAAAAGTTTCACAATTTTGTTTATTGCTTGATGCTAAAGCCAGGGACCAAAGACAATACACATTGCTCTGTGTTGCGATACTGGCAAATGACAATAAACATACGATCAAAACAAAAACAAAATGCCGATTGCAGTGTGGAAAAATGACTACTGTTGTAACAAACAAACAATAATAATAAGAACAATTAAGCAGTGCGTCGCATCTGTGCAAAAACAGGTCGTTGCTCAGCAAAATGCTGTGACTTCGGACGAACCTATCGTCAACAGCGCCGATTTTCAGCAACTACTCTCCCTATATAAAATGTACTCTGTGGCAACTACCTCTCGGATGATGTAATGACGTCCCCCTGTGTGATGTAATAAATCGGGTAAGTATAATTTTCCACAGAATTAAGTGTGATTCTAGCTGAACATAGTATGCACTTATAAATAAATAAATGTATATATATGTATTTGTAAAAGTTGTCTTTAAAGAGGTTTGACCAGACATAGTCTAATATTGTATTGGTAGTACCGGTAGTCCGAGTTGAATATTTTTTGTTTGTTTTGTTTAGTATTTTGTATCCAGTCTCCTTGACCATATTTGTGTAGGTTATCGCAGTCCGGTCCGGTTTTAAAAGTCGAGGTTGAAGTCCTGCCTAAGTCATATATCTGCATAATTATTGTAATTGCAATACCACCACAGTTAATATTAATTTACGATTCATCCACCCACAATTCACATAGCCAAACGAACTGAACCAAATATAAAACATATTGTTAAAGTATTGACATGCGATCCGACATAAAATAACACTAGTTAGTGATGGTCTAATCTACCCTAAATTAACAAATGCAGTAAACCGTGCGTGGCTAATTCCATAGACGTGAATTGTTTAATTTTCAATGCGAAACTATTTTCATTAGCATTTAATTAGTGCATTACTGTACAATTTAAAGTTATTGAAATGTTCATATCGATATATCGCAATTAACTTTTGCCTACAGTTTAAAACTAAAACCCCGCAGAAAAACCTGAACTTAAGAGCATGAAGAAAATATATTATTAAGTTTGAACACTCGACATAGGGAAGTGTTAAAAAAAATAGGGGTTCATCACTATTCCATTAGAATAACTGATTTCACCTACTTTAATCATCTACATATAATACATAGGTATTAATAGATTGTGAGCAGTCATGGTGGCCCATTGGTAACGGCCCCGACTTGCATGGTTTCGAACCTAGATAGGCACTTTACTTCGTATAATTTATTTCATCACCACGGCTCCTGAGGCCGTAATGGAATACAACGTGAAGAACCGGCATGACCTGGAGCAAAAAATTCAAAGACTTTTGTGACACGTACCAACACACACTGTGTCCGCGTGGTGGATTATGGCCCGCTCCCTGCCACAGGTAGGAGGCCCGTGTCCCAGCAGTGGCATGTTATAGGCAGATTATGCTAATCATATAGAAAAGTACATAGATGATCCGGTGATAGGTGGCTAGCTTATTGCCACTAACTGGGCACAAAATTAAATGGAAACTCTGACATACTACTGATTTTTTTTGGTGCATAAACATTATAATACTGCCCGATCGAGTGTATCGAAATTAGGGACCCCAAAATCAGCAGTCACGCTTGCGCCCACTATACCTACCAAAAGACTTGACTGTGTAATACCACCCACAAAAAAAAATGTTTCTTTTAGTTAAGCTTCAAAATGGCTTTTTTTTAAATAGAGGTTCAGTTAAATCTCTTTTTAGCGCCTTAAAATAAATGGTGATTCTCCAAGCCGTCAAGATTGGCCATTTGAGAGATAAAATAAAAACAACAAATTCGCAGTAATAGCCTGTTACAGGTGGTTTTGGTGTGGCCATTTACCATGATAGACAAGACAGTTTTCTCTATTAAATATTAATACCACCAACACTACAGCCTACCACACCTCCGACACCATCTTTCTGACTGGCAAATATTTTTGTCACGGCACGAGCTACACAAAATAATGTACAGAGGCGGACTTAACTCCATAGGCTATTCTCATCTTTTGTAATAGTTCGTGCCAATACGAGAAAAGAAGGATAAGTAAGAGGCTTGTGCATAGCTTATCATCATCATCATCGTTTCAACCGAAAGACGTGTACTTCTGGAAATAGGCCTCCCCCAAACACCGCCACTTCGACCGGTTCTGTGCTTCCCGCATCCAGCGGAGTCCTGCGGCCTTCATAATGTCATCGGTCCACTTTGTGGGAGGCCTTCCAACGCTATGTCTTCCGGTAGGCATAAATAGTAAACCATAATGTGTAGTACAGTGAGAACTAGAACTTACCTACTGCAGGCTTAGCACGAGCACTGTTTTGTTGGCGGAAGAATAGACAAAAATGAAGTTCCGTGAAGACAGTACGACTGTAGCAAAGTAGAAATAGTCAACTGCACTTTTTACGAAATTCAGTAGATTATCCACGTTTTTCTTTTATTTTGCTTATATCTCGAAAATGGTGTGTCCTACCGCAAAAATAATGAAAATTTCGACCCCCTTAATGATACTCTTTTACCCCTAAAACTCAACATGTAGGTAATAATTTTTCACATTTTCCTTACAAAAAGTGAAGAATTAAATTTTTCCATTTCATTTTTATACTTTGTGGCCGTCGAGTAAAAAGTTTTCTACTGTCTTTAGCATGGCGATTGCAAAATCAAATTGTCTTCACTACCACTACAACTGTCAGTTGTCAGTGTGATTTTGACAGTTTGGGATAGAAAACTTTCTTCTGAAATAGTCTACAAAAAAAAGGACCTAGACAACGATCGGTAGAAATGAAAGACAAAATGAAGATTGTAGAAGGATTTTTACGGTGCGATGTCAAAAATAGAGAAACGAAATGTCACTTTGTATAGAAATAGCTGTCTTGTCTTCCAAGAAATAGAAAGCGTCATGCTAAGCCTGCTGCAGTAGTGATATTCTTCGAACCTCTTTGATCCAAACGTAGATTGTTTTTGACCGAGCGAGTGCGCGGCTCTAGCGAATCGTCTCCGTTTCAGCTTGAGCAAAAATGATTTCATATGTCCGGATGTCCGGCTGTTCTCCTCAACAGGTCGCATTTCTCAACCGTTTCTCATGAAATTTTGTGAGCAGGTTCGATAATTATATGTAATATTTTTGTCCATCCAGTTTCTCGAAATTTTTCTAAATGGCGGAGATATCGGGGTTGAAAACGTAAAAAGAATCATATTTCAGCCATTTCACGCTCTTTGCGTGCGCTTTTTGTTTTAAGGACTTTGTTTTAAGGTGCGCGGTGAACATTTATTCAGTTTTAAACTATAGTTATATTATAAAATAAACTCGCGAGGTCTACAGCTCACAGAGCCACTAATTTTACTGGTTGCTAGTACGAGAGAAGCAGAATAAGTAAGATGCCTGTGCATAAACATTGAGCAATAATATGTAGTGCAGTGCGACTAGGTACTAGAACTTACGTAGTATGTTGATATTCTCTGTTGAACGTCTTTGATCCAAGCGAAACTTTTTTTGAAAGGGTGGAATTTCAACTAAAAACAACATAGGTAGGTGTTGATTATTATCTCAGTTGTTTTTATGCTTATGTAAATACAATAAATTGGCATCAAACACACAATAAAAGTATGTAATGATTCTAGAATAATTTAATTTGAGCACAACACGATACAAGTTTTATCGGAAGTGGTATGGTAGGAAGATCACAATAATTATAGCAAAGTCATGTTTAGATGAGTTGGCCATGGTAAAATTATCTAGGTATCATATACCTTGTAAATAAATTGTTTTTATTTTCATAAATCTAGAAATCTATCTCGAGACATGCGCCGAAAACATTTAGTTATGCAAGCTAAAGACGAGTTTGCAAGGTTAACCTTCAAAATCTCTGTACGTTAAGTAGCAACAAAACTGACACCATGAATTAACTTGGTTTTTCTTCACAAAAGTTGCAAAATTCTTTAGAAATAAGTGAAATAAAATAATTATAAATTAAAGGATAACTTATTAATCATAAATTCCGATTGCAATACACTCACTGAGTAAATATATCAATTTGGAAGCTAAACTAACCAAGGTACTTTTTTATAGAGATAAGTGTCTGTGTCTATGCCTTTACTATGAATAACACTAATGACAGAGAAACTACCTATATTTTTCTGCATGTGTGAAAAATCTAAAAGTAAACTGTGCTACTCGTAAGTGTTGAATGCGCTTGCATTCTAACAGCATCGATTAAAATTGACGATTGAACTGTGCCATTTTTCTGCTCGCTACTGTAGAACAAACTATTAAAATAGTTTGTTGTTCAATAAGCCAGACCAGTTGCATATAGAATCTTGCCTCAGTGGTCATATATTAACGAAACATAGAGGTGCAAATAAACATAAAAAAAATGTTTGTTAAAAAATTTGTAGTGTTGTTTACGTTCACACTTTTCATTTTTTGTGACTGCTCATTTGGTGAGTTTCCAACATTTTGTTCATACGCAACAGCCTATGTTTGTGACAACACGTGTATTTTAAGTTCTTTATAAACTTGTGATACTAAAGATCTGCATAAAAAAGAAAGAATATTTTTGGTTTGAATTTTGGTTCCCTTAAAAATAAATAATCTTTTTATTGTTTCTTCCCCTATTTTTTTATTTATATGGGTTGCGATGATCGATAACCCCTTAAGCTCTCTTTCACCCGTTCTGAATTTTCTTTTATCTTTCTTAATGCTTTGTAAGTTTTGGTGCAGTTGACAACAATTTATGAATTATTGAACATGATCCTTGGAGAAAACAGTATTGATAAATGATTTTATTTCTGTAAGTAGGTTTGTACAAACAGTTTTACACGTGATGAGTTGGCCGTTTCCTATCTGACTACTCTGAGAAGAAAGGCCGAAACAGAGTTCTCAGTCTTTTATAAAGTCCAGACATAATCTTGGTCAGATCCTGTAAATACCATGTAGATTGGTATCTCAAATGCCTTTTGAGGAAAGAACCACACAGATTGAGTGGACCTGTCCAGTCAGTGCATGCATTTATCAGTAATCGTGCATGTCAACTCAGAACTTAAGGAGCTCAACGACTCGAATTTGTATTAATTATTTCAAATTCATGCAGTGGAATATTGCAGGGCCTAACATTTAAAAAGAATAAAACAATTATACCAAACTGGATTATTTATACTTTTTAACAGATATTGTACTTAAATAGTAGGTAGGACACCTAGTTAGTGGTTTGAGGCAGTCGCTTCATGTAAAACACTGGTATCCAGCTGCATCCGTTTGACGGGAAGTAAAACTGACCATAGTTGGGAAAAGGGACAATGCTTCTACTCAAATAAATCAATAACATAATCCACTTAATTTTGCAGTTGAAAACCTCCCAAAATGTCACCTCGACGATTTTGAATGTCTACGAGATCTGTATGAATCCGTAATTAGAGATATTGGCAAACATGGAATTCCAGAATTGAACATACCACCAGTGGATCCTATTCATCTAACAAATGTCACTGTCAATGTTCTTGATTTGGCCAATATTACTATGGTCGATGGCGTTGCGAAAGGAATCAAGGATTGCATTTTTAAAAAGTTCAGGTTTGTATAATTATTCTGAAAGGTTGATTGTAAACTATTTCGTCCTTGGCAAAAAGTTTATTGTTAATTGGATTTTTAAGAGGATTACTTTTTATAATATTATGGTAAACTGCAGCAATTAATTTTGGAATTATTAGTATATAAATAAATACAAGTGTTTCACGCGTTTCATACGACGTTTTTCATTACTCTTGCGAGAAAAAAATAGACTTGTATTGTTATTAATTATTAAAACAATTAGTGAAAGTACAATTCTCAAAATGATACCGAACAGTTTTTGTTGGCATTTTTACAGTTTGCGTTTTTGTAAAAGAGCGAGGAATCTAGTTTTTAGTATCGGTATTTTTTACGAGAAGCATTTCACCGTCGGTTTCTACATCCTTTGTTGTTATTACAACAACGGATGGTGCGTATAGACGTTAAGAGCTTAATGATATTTCATTAAAATCTTGACGTCGATACGCACCAGTACCACTGAATATTAACGCAACCTGCAAAGAGATCAAATAGTTAGTATTAAGAACATATATATGCGACAATAATGTAATTATAGAGATGATACATTTCGATTTTTAAAGTTCAACTGACCTTTGTTGCCAGGTACTGAGAGTCCGGAGCTTCTTTTAAGAACTTATCAACGTCGGTTGGTGACAATACTTAAGGTTTTCAACCAATATATCCATCCGAGCGTCTCTTTAGAAATGCCGCAAGGTTACAGTAGATTTTGATATCAATATAATTTTTGGTCTTAACGGTAATTTTTAACATGGAATAGATACACCGAAACGACCTGGGCTTGTACATATGGCTACATATCAAGCTATAAATTTCCAGTCTAAGCTGATCTCGCATTGTATAGGATTTCCGTACAATGAGAGGTCAGCTTATACTGGAAAGTATAGCTTGATATGTAGCCGTGTGTACTTATTTGCCAGTTTATTGAAGTAAGCCAAAAATATGTTCTCCGAAAATGACTGGGCATATTTGCTTTTTTCCACTGTATGCAAGTTTCTTTGGCCGTTAAGTATTTCTCTCTAGATTTTGGTGGCAACAGGTTATCACTCGCGTTTCGTGGCTCGATTATTAGGTATTTCCGCCGGGGTCAAATCTAAAAACGGGTCAAATCGAAAACGTTAAAAAATATTTATGGAAAATGGCGCGCTGGTTTTGTTTATTCCGCGCGCTGGTTTTGTTTATTCCGCGCGCCGCGCAAACGATGCGCGCGCATGTGTAAATAAAGGCACTGGCAAAATCGCTAAACAGCCTATATAAAAATATAATAAACACAAAATAATGTTTTGAATACGCAAATTAAGGTTAACACGTTGTGAAAAAAATATAATTTGATGAAATGATGATAATTTTGATGATTGATTTATCATATGTAACATAAAATAGTTTAGTTATTCACAAAAATATTAATTGTTTTTAAACATAAAATACGCTTTGCGGAGATTGAAAAAAAAGTTAAGTAGAAAACACGAGTGTATAATAAGTTGATTTATGAACCTAAAAGCGTCGTCATAAGACGCACTTTACAAGCAAGTGTGTTGAAAAATATATTAAATAGTTTAAAAGAAAAACAAAAAGAAAAAAAAATAGTTTATTCTGCACAAATAAAATACACCTAACAAATGAACGACATTAATTTAGAGACACATACAAAATAGCCAAAAGACTCGCATTCAAGTTATAAAAGTTTCACAATTTTGTCTATTTTGTCTTTTGTCCAGTATCATAAATCGCTTGCAGATATATCAAAGTAATCATGTCTGTTATTATAACGACTTTGTTATGAATAGTAATGTGTAAGATTAACTCAATGTCCATAAACAAGTATTCGCTTGACCAGTCCTTAGAGAGGACCTTAAAAACAATTTCGTCAAAAAAAAAAAATTGCTTCCAATGTAATATTGTTGATTCCGAGATAAAGTGTATTCCGAAAAGAATGGCATACTAGTAAAGTAAGACAAAGAACACAACAACAATAAAACGTCTGAAGCATACAGTTATGATTTTTTTTTTCTGCTTATGAACATATTTATTATGGAAGTCAAGTTAGACACATGACGTTGTTAAGATCGACGAAATACAGTGTGTCTTATCGCTCCCCCGAGTACTGGCCGTGGCAATTAGCCAATATGATTTTATCGCATCGTCCTTGCTTAGAACTTAGGACATTCTAGTCTAAAGCACTGACATTGGTTTGGCTAGTAACGTGAGGCCAACAAAAAGTTGATAATATATGTTATTATTATATTATTTATGGTTCATTCATTTTGGCGGTATCAAACAAGTTATGCATGTAGTTTGAAAAAAAAATATCAATATGAAATCATGATCCAAATAACCGAATACGCAGTCTGTACAATGTTATTACAAAGGTTTACAATAAATAAAAATATTTTATATAATAAATTCGTCCTGATCTCTTGTGCCAGTATGTTAATTAGCAAAAAGATTAGCCGGTCAGTAAGGTTGGCAACGAATCAAATTGCCCATGGATCTTTTTGACATATGGTTTATGGTTTAAGAACTGTTTTTCTCAAAAAGAATTACATTCTCTTTTATGAGTAAATACTTATTTCTAATTAGAATACATTAGGCGACTCGACGATTTCACAACCAAAACAGGTTAGATTAGTGCAGTACTCGAATATAGCTTTTTATATCCGCTATCTATATCTATTTTTAAATCAGCTAAAATGTGTTACTTTAGAGATTTTTTGAAAGTATACATGGATTTTTGATCTTTTACATTCCGAGGCAATTTGTGGTATAGCTGTGCAGCCATACCACAAATTGCCTCCTTCATACAGAATAGTACTCCTGCCGTAGTTTGTTCTAGGTGCCCGCAACGCAATTTATATATATATACGCATATCAATATTCAATATAGGTATAAAAAGCAAAAGTCCAGATTCACTCATTAACGCCTAGTCCAAACCCTAGAAAGCTAAAATTTTGCACAAAATCCCGTTATGATGTAGATAAGGAGACTTTTTTTTAAATTTGTGAATTTCGATAAATCTGTACTAATCTACTAATCTATACTATATCCTAACAAACACAACATCGCTGGATAACATCGCTGGCAAAGGTTAATAACAATATACATTTTTAGGGGAATAGGCTAGGCAGATGATGAATAATTATATTCATCAAAGACAAAGAGACGCTACAAAAAACAATAGAAGTTATTGATCATTTAAAAATGTACCAATATTTCTTTTTTTATTTCAGTATCAATATCCAAGAAGAAATGGGCCACCAAGAGAACACATGTGATCTTACTATCAAGGGACATTACATAGTCGACGCTTCGAGTCCATTGCTTGAAAACTTTTTAGGAGGCAACAATATCCACGGAGATGGGAATGGGAAAGTAAAAATTGGTAATTATTTGGAATCATAATATTTTATCCATGCTACTAAATAAAATGCAAAAGTAACTCTGTCTGTTACCTTTTCACGCCATAACGGCTGAACAGATTTCGATTAAATTAAAGGCACACAGGTAGATCTTGATCTGGTTTAGGACATTAGATACTTTTATCCCCGTTATACGTTCCCGTGGAATAAATTCCGATCTATACGCGGGCGAAGCCGTTGGCTACAGCTAGTAAAGATTTTATTTATGCACATGTATACGAATTGGTAGACACTAATTTCTAAATGTCAAAGACAAAGGTCGCGTCCTAACCAAAATGATCGTCCAGCGAACACGAGACCATCGCGTTCATTTTGTTCGACGGACCCGAACGCGAGGTCACGCCGATGCGCGACGGAACCCGCATTCCGGTTTTCCGAACAAAACAGTAATATATGAACGCGACGATCGCGTATTCGCGCGAACGATCATTTTGGTTAGGACGCGGGGCAAGGTTTCCTGTTATGGTTGATTTAGTTTGACCTTTTTAATAAATGCATGTTTTTAACAATTTTACTTTCAAACTGCTAAAATAGTGTTTGATTTCATAATATCATATTGTTATCATAATTATTAACTATTTGGATGTCTTATGTTAATATAATTATAATTGTGTATATTTGAGAATGATTACTGTTATAAGAAGGAGGTAGGTTATCAGTATTAAATACATAGATTCAAAATCAAAGCATTTATTTCAATTATACCATTTACGAGCACTTTTGAACTGTCAAGGAGTGGATCAGTCAGATATATGAAGCTAGTTGCCCATTCCATAGCGTAGTAGGTACCTATGGAGAAGAATCGCCATGAAACTCCATGGACACTCTTTTAATCAAAAATATTGTTACAAAATATTGGTAACACCATCCACATTGAAATTATACATATTATTATAGATAGGTACGTGAGAACGAAGTCGAAAGACGTGCACATTAAAAGCGTCCAGAGCAAAAAGAAGACAAAAAAAAAAAACGTAATTAAAATAAGCTGTGGCAGCTAATAGATGACGCAGCTAATGACACCCGTTCACGAGCTTTACGCATGGATCAGCACCGTTCTACTCAAACATTTTGAATGGAACCGAATGATCCAACATATACGCCACTATTAGCGAGACATTTGAGTGAGCATGATATACTCTGCCAGGCGCATTCAAGCTAATAAAAAACGTACCCAGTAAATAGTATCTTTTTACTACATACAAAAAACATTCTTAAGCTGATTTTTAATAGTTAGATAACTTCTATCTGACGAATGAATATAGTGAGTTGACAGTTTTCATAATAGAAAATATTAAGTCAAATTATAATTAAGTTTCCGTACCCAAAGGGTGCCAACGGAACCCTATTACTAAGGCTCCACTGTCCGTCCGTCCGTCTGTCTGTCAGCGGGCTGTACCTCATGAACCGCAATTGGTAGACAGTTGAAATTTTCACAGAGTGTCTATTTTAAGCCGCTATATAAACAAATAATAAAAATAAAGTGAAAAATTAAAGAAATAAGAAACGTGTTTTTTTTATATGTAGTGTTTTATATTGTACAGTGGTACGGAACCCTCCGTGTGCCAGTCGGACAAGCACACGGCCGGTTTTAAAAAAAATGTGGTTTTGATTACTTACAGCAAAACGATTTTTCACATTACAGACCAACTGCATTTGAAATTCGACTTCCCCTTTTACGCGCAAAGGCGTGAAGACGGAGAGATCTACATAAAATGCGATTACGACCAAGTCAAATACGAGTATGAAATTGGAGGCCCAGTTGGATTTTTCGCTGATAATATTTATATCGGTGACGAGGAAGTCAGTAAGTACAAATAGAGCATAAATATTTTAGAGCCTATATATAAACCTTATTAAATTCGGAATCTTTTGTCATTGACTCTTTGAGTTGATCTAGAAAAATCTCAGTTTGAGTGATTCCGTGAAAAATGGTTCTTAGTTACCTAATATCAAAATAGGTTTACAGAAGAAACACCGTTGTATTAATTTTGTTTTCTATTTAGTTTTATTGGATTTTTCCACCAACAGTTTCTCAGTAGCTGCCCGGAGTCTGGATTTGTGCCCGGTTGGTGGCAATAGGCTCGCCCCCTATTAGATGGAACTTAAACATAAGTGGCAAAATGTGGGCGTACAATAAGATACACCTCTGCCTTACCCTTCGGGGATTACAGGCGCGATGTTATGTTATGTTGTTGTTAGTTTTATATCCACATGAAACATTTATTTCAGATTGTTTTATTCTGTTGCTCTTTTGTTCTCTGCTGTTCAATTATCATTTTTTTGTGAAATTAAGTACCGTAACGAAGTATGTATGAATTCATTAAAAGCATGAGCAATTCCACCAAAAGCAATAATGAGTGCTGCTAATTCTAAGACTACCTTTGTTATGGTTACTTGTTCTGACAAAAAGTACTTTTTTGCAAAGCAAAGAAGAAAGAACAAATTGTAACTTCCAAGGTTGAGAAAGCAGATAGCGTTTATAAAAAGATTGTAATCATCATGTGAAGAAGATGTGATGAAGTGACTTATTTTTTTGGAAACTAGCAAATCCACTGTATGCTTGAAGAAGAAGAATATAATTTATTTGAGGCGACACAGGCCCATAAAAAATACCTTGACCTAAACAAACATACTTAGTTCAAACTTGTGTTAATATATCAAGCTTAAGGTAAGTCTTATGACTATTTATGGTGATGACAACCGATGATAATGTAACTCTTTTGTTTCTATAGGTCAACAACTCACACAGTTCGGGACCGCAAACTGGCGTTTCGTCATGTCAGCTGTCGGGCAGCCCTTCGTCGACAAAGCCATGGAGTTCTACTTCGAGTTCGCTGGCTACTTTTTCGACAACATTCCCACAAGACACTTCATCATTGAAGACTTGTCGCCTTACGCCAAACCCTAATTTGGACTTTTACTCTGTTGTGTCCATGTGCCCTAAGATTTATGCCAAGTATTTTTTGACAAATATTTTCCCGCACCGCGTTGCTATGAATAGAACTTAATTAATTGTGTGATTAAAATATTTACGATGACGGTATGTTTTTTTTATGAAACTCAACACTCATATTTCTGGCGCTACAAAAAATATAAAGCATTAGTATACAGCGTGGCGCTACAATGGTGACATTAATTTAACACATGGGTAGGGGGCCAGTAACAATAAAACATTTAATAAGACAAAATAATTTTCAAAATAAACTAAATAATAAAAAAGTTACCAAAATTGGTATCACTCTGTGTACAAATTCATTCATGAAGCTACTTACGTTCTACTCAGAGCGGCAACGCCTTACTAAGCGCGCTGACAACCACGTAACGCGTGTGCTTTGTCCATTACCTTACTACTCTACGTCTACTTTCCTTAAACATGGTTGTGAACCAAATCTTAGACTTAATAACTATAAACTGGTATCTTTTTTCTCTCGAACTGACCAACGACGGGGAGGTTCGTGTATATTATTAAAAAATAACCTACAATTTAAAGATATAAAAATTCTAGCTTGCACCATTCCCTTTCAATTCGAATGCTGTGCCATCGAAATAAGTAAATTTAATTTAATTGTAGTGTGCATATATAGAACACCTACACGTGATGCCACAATATTTTTGAATAATTTGGAACTGCTTACCAATAAACTAGGTAAAAACGGTACCAAAAAGTTATCATCTGTGGCGATTGGAATATTGATACACTGAAAGCAAATAAAACATCCAATGACTTGAATTCTATTCTTAGTAATAATAATTTGACAAACTACATAAAGAGGCCTACGAGAAAAAATGCATGTTTAGACTTAATAGTAAGTAACGTACACGACGCTAAATCAGCAATTCACTATCTAGCGCTTTCAGACCACGAAACAGCACAATCAATAACAGTTAGCTTAGAAACTGACTTTCAAGTCAAAGACATTCATAGCTTTTGGTTTAAAAATGTAAGTGAGCTCAGTGACGAAAATATAATAAAATTTAATAAATGCATCTCAAGTCTATCTTTTTCAGAAGTTTACGAAGCTCAAACAACAAATGACGCTTTCGATAGACTTCACGATATAATTACACTTTTCTACAATCTATGCTTTCCGATAGTTAAAGTTAAAAATACTTGTAAACGAGTGAAAAATAGAGGTCTAACCAACGGGATAAAAAGATGCTGCATTAAAAAACGAACATTATATTTAAAATACCATCTCTACTAACATAACAAAAAACAAAACAAAAAAAAATATGACGACTACACTCAAATACTGAAAAAATGCATACACAAGGCTCAGCAGATTAATAGCTTAGACTACATTAAAAAGGCCAAAAATACAAGTAAAGCGGCCTGGAGCATGATTAAAACAAACACAAATAATGTAACAAGTAACTCTGAAGTTGACGCAGTTAATGCTAACGGTAAAGTTTATGACAATCCAAACCAAATATGTGACTTATTTAATGACTATTATATATCCCAAACAAATGCGACTAATAATAATGCTCATAAAGACGTGCAATCTAACATGAAAATAACCACTCCTCAAAATCCTAAAAGCATTTTCCTTACACCAGTAGATGAATCAGACGTTTATAAAATAATTCACAGTCTAAGAAACACCAACTCGACTGGTTATGATGACCTGAGCACTAAAGTGTTAAAAGTATGTGCAATGAGTTTAGTGTCTCCCTTAACCTACATTATAAACCTGTCTCTGAAGCCGTCTGTCTCTGAACCTGTCTGAAGGAGTATTCCCAACACGTCTGAAAAGGTCAATTGTTAAACCTCTTTATAAGAAAGGTGTGAAAACTGACATGGGCAATTATCGCCCAATAACTTTAATCCCAATCCTATTCAAAATCTTTGAGAAGGTTATGTGCATTAAAATAGAAAACTTTTTAACAGCATGTGACATTCTTAAAAAAGAACAATTCGGTTTTAGGAAGGGCAGTTCCACTGCTTTGGCATGTTTTGCGCTAGTAAAATACATTACTCAAAGCTTGAATCAAAAATCTAAGATAAGTTGCGTGTTCCTAGACATGACAAAGGCCTTTGATTTTGTTTGCCATAAAACACTACTCTCAAAGCTGGAGCATTATGGAATCCGGGGTAAGGGCAACGACTGGATCAAAAGTTATCTTTCTGAAAGAGTAAAATGCGTGGAAATAACAAAAACTTGTAAAAATGAAAAAAAAAAAGCTATAGGTCGGAATATAAACAAAATAATTATGGCACGCCACAGGGAGGTATTGTATCCCCCTACTCTTTTTAGTTTACATCAACGACATTCCAGAGGCGATAGACAAAGATTGCATATTATTCGCTGATGACACTACAATAATGGTTCAGAGTAACAATAACAAAAATTTTGAAAATGAAATCGTCAAAGCTCTTGATAATGCAATCGATTTACTAGAAAAAAATAACTTAAAAATAAATATGACTAAAACGAACATAATACAATTTCAGACATACAATTCAAACATAAATAAAATAGACATTCACTATAAAGATTCTCACTTGACCACTGTCGATAATTGTGTATTCTTGGGTATAACGGTCGATAAAAATTGCAATTGGAAAACACACAGAGAAAATTCTTGCAAAAATAGATCGTTTTATATATGTCTTGAGAAGAATTAGACAAACAGTAAACTGTGATACTGCAATGCTGGCTTACCATGGTTATGTGTCATCCATACGGCATTGTAATATGGGGTAACTCAGTAGATTTTGACAGAGTTTTTAAAGCTCAAAAAATATGTATCCGAGCAATTTGTGGAGCTCACTTTTTAGACAGCTGTAAGCCACTATTTGAAAAACTTAAAATTCTACTTCTGCCATGTTTATATATTTTTGAAATATGTATTTTTGTTAAAAGAAACTACAATTTATTTGAAACTAACACTGACAGGCCAAATAGCCGAACACGGCATAAAGATAGACTTCGGCTGCCTCAAATAAAACTAAAATTATTTAAGAAAAATGTATACTGCATGTCGATTATTGTTTACAATCATTTACCAAATAGTCTTCAAGACTTACCGCTGACAATGTTTAAAAAAATACTTTTCAAACTACTGTTATTTAAAAGATATTATACCATTAAGGACTATTTAGAAGACAAATCATTAGAACCTGTAATTGAGTTAGAATAATTGACATTGTGAATACATCTGCACGCCATGTTATGGCAGGATATGCTGAAACAAATTTACTGTAACACCTTATGTACCATATTCTAGCAAATAAATATTTTTTTTGATTACTTTGACGGCATCATGGTATAATAATATACTTCGCCAGGTATAGCATTCCGAGACACAGAGATCACGTGGGTGACACAAGCCTACGTCATCACCGCTGTGTTACCAGTAGTGTGTAATAATAACTCCCCAACCGTCTTTATTACCTGTGCGAATCCGATAAAACTATGATGTTTTAACTAACAATTACGTTGGTATATGTTTAACCCTTTATAGGACGGCTCATACAAAGTGGCCAGTAAACTGGACACTCACTTCAAGGTCGTTATCTCATAGATTTTTATTTATATACTGAACCTTATGAACATTTACGACCCGCGTTAGAGCACACTGGCCCGTCAACTAGCCAGCGTTCAAGTTCGCCGCGCGACATTTTAAATTCGCGCCTTTTTTCAAGATGGCCTGTGAACTGGCCATCGTGCACCCGCGCAGGAACATTTGTTGTCATCGCGCGTGTACGTTACGTGTTTACAAGTTTTATGGTGAACAAAAATCATGTCTTCTTGGAAAAGGTAAGTGAAACTATTCCTTTATAGTATATACTTCAATGTTATGTGCAAATGTAATCGAGGATAATAAGAAAAACATATATTATTTGCGATTGAATACAAACCGGTGTGTTGAAAAAATATAACCTAAGAATTGCCTACCTAACTTTGAGATGTTGTATTGAGTATTTATTTTCGAGTAATCCCCATGAACCATATTGTTTTACAACAGGTATATAAGCATGTGTTATGATATTGTAATAAATTTGCGATAAACAATCTTGTTCGGTAGTTGTAACCTATTATTATGTACGTTTGGGGTGTTTTTTGGCGGTTTTTTTGCAGGTGTGTGGGTACTTATGAAATTCGTAATGTAATAGTTACACATTATAATTTTCTCATTGTTTTAGACACACATACACTTATCGGGAGTTGGAGTCACTAGACGAGGACCAATGGAATGACTTCGTGGGTATTACTGATAACCAGGCCACACAATCAGACATCGGTGGTGATTCTGATGCTGATGATTGTTTCGACGAAAGTTTTAGTACCAGCACCGTGAGCACACGTAGTCAAAATCTGAAGGAGGAATCAAAAAGGAGTAAACTGGCTGATGAGCTTATAGGAGAGACGAAAAAACCTTTGCTTCCTTTTCGAGAAAATGAAGAGAGCGATCATAAGCTTATGAAATCATCTAAGAAAAATTTGCGTAGATGTAGATACTGCAGTACCACGTCTAATCCAAAGAGAAGTGTCTATGAATGCGTTCAATGTGATGTAGCCTTATGTGTAGAATGTTTTGTACCATTCCATAATGAAGGACAAATTAAAAAACGTAGATGATCATTCAATTCATAAAATAAATATTTGATTGTGATAAGAAAAATTAAAAATGAAGTTTTGTTTCAGAAGAAATATGTTATGTTAATTCTATTATTATTAAAGGCTGATTAGGAAATACATTTTTTATTATTATTATCGTCTTTTCCTAAAAATAAAATAGATTTCATTAGTGTCCATTTTACTGGCCAGTGATATTGCTGTGATGGTTAGTGACGCAGAACGTTCAATGGCCAGTTTACTGGCCGTATGATTTTCATGATTTTCTCGAAAAACAGAGATTTTCAGGTCTTTTTTCAAGAACATGTCATTATGATTTACGGCACAGAATATATATTTATCACAATATATTAAGAATTTAAAAAAAAGTTAGGGTGTGCGTTAAAGGGTTAAATTGAATTGTTTCGTTTGATTAAAAAAACGAAGCGACAATTTAAATGCTTTAAATATATTTTTAACAGAATAGTGACTGAAAATGTTTCCATAATTCTTGTTTTATTGCAATAAAGTGGCAACTGGATAGTGACGTAAGCATGTGTCACTCCCGGAATGCCCGACCGTGTTTTTTTAGACCATGGATGGCATTATATCAAAGTAGCCGAGTGGTGCAGGTACCTACATTCGCACCGTAGTCCGAGCACAGCGCGGAGATGTGTCAATCACTAATCACTTATTATCATCTCTTATTAGTTATTACTACTATCACAAATCACAATCACAATTAATCACAATTTTTATTGTTTTGGCATATCTTTTCCAAATTTTAAGGTTTTCAATGGGACCACGCACTCGCGGATACAAAGATCTAAACGGCGTTTAATGGTTTCCCGCAATTTTGAAAAAAAAAAATCAGCCACAGCATTTTCCCTCAAATTCTCAAACGCCATATCTCTAGCGATACATCCTTATCGCAAGGTATGCTGTTTGATGGGCTTCTCCGTAAATTAGGACCATGTCCGAATATTCTGCTATCGTGTAGTTCGGATGTGTTTATGCCATCACGATCACAACTTTACACAAAACACTAATAAATAATTTATGACACAAATAGAAGCGTCCTTATCACAAAAGATGTACCAACTAGATAAAATGAATGAAAACAAATCAAAGCGTACCTAAACCTAATAACTATCCTAATTAGAATTACACAAAAATAAATATTTTACAACAATTGGTATGTAAGCGTCATTTTTGCGGAAGATTCACAAAATCTTTACACGGTGCGGGTGGTTTTAGCGCACGAGTGATAGAAGTGTGTCAAGGACACAGGCCCGGCTAGCACTAATGAATAGTACAATTTACGATTCTTAGAAAAATGTTAAAAGCACGTGGCGGGAGGAAGGGAGGGCGCAATTCACGTACTTTTTGCGTCTCTCATTCTAATAGTATTTCTTTTTCGTTTTAATTTCATTGATGCGTTGGTATGATCTATGACGCCGGCAAATGATCTCTGTGGTACGTACAGGTTGCTCCAAGACGGTATTTTAGAAAATTAAAAATAAATCAATAAATAATAACGTTTAGTGAAATTAAAATTTCGCCTTAAAATGAAAATGCGAAACCGTATACGTATGCTAAATTATTGTAGCCATTGTAGCGCCACGCTGTATAAGAGTAATTATCATAGCTTCCTAACTTGTATGTTTTGTTTCCTCGTTTTAGATCTTATTCAAAAGAAATTCGCAACCTAAGTTACAAAAAGCCGTGACCTTATATTGGTTTCTGCAAACATAAGATGCATTATAAACTTGAACAGTAAATTGCATCTTAACCCCTTTGCCCTGCATCATAACAATTTGCAATAAAAGGTTGGTTGGAACGATGAAACATATTTGATGAAAAGAGTGATGAGTATTGTTAATGGATGATGATGCAGAGGGCGGGGCTCGTGGCTAAATGATAATAGCGGTGCGGGTCGACCGAAGGACGTATCCATCCAACCGTGGCTAGCGTAGCTTACTACGCTAGTCACGGTCGGCTCGTGGTTGGGTGACCATCCATTACATATCGAGATTCGAGACCGTCGTGCCTCAGAAAGCACGTTAAGCCTTTAGTTCTAGGTCCAATAGGGCCGATGCCTGCCAGGGTCGCGGAATGTTCGAAAGAGTTACCGTGGCCCTGGCGCACAGGCAACTGAAGGAACACGCGTGGGTTTTAGTCAGTAAAAGTCTAACACGCTCTCCCGCTCCGCCCAGAGCGGGAGAAGTTACATGACGATGTCCCACCTAAAAAAAAAATTGCCCTCCTTTAGTCCCGGCTGTCATTTGTAGATCTTTGACAGTCTTTACGGGTAGTCAGAAGCCCAAAAGTCTGAAACCAGTCTTATGGGTATTGTGTTACCCAGTAACTGGCAATCGGCTGCATCTGGTTAGAAAAGGTTTTTCTAAAAGCAATCTTGCTTTTTGGATGAAGATGCAGAAGGGGTCGAAAACCAAAGAAAATATGGACGAATGTATGAGAAAGAAAAATGTGTTGCGCCGATCTCAAGAAATATGAGACAAGGGCAGGAAGATAAATTATGGTTGGTACCAATAATTAAAATTTTATTTGTTAATATCTTTAGCTAAACTCATACTTTTTAACAACAGCAAAATTACCACAATGTGAAAGGAGTAATGCAATGCAAAGGATTTAGTAATATAAACAACCATTAAACGTAACAAATATTTTTATTTAAGAAACATCTACAGGTACTTTATAGGTTAACAGAATTCGACTAAAGAAAAAAATAAAAGAAGAAAATACAGTTATATGCATTGACACAATTAATAAAATCTATGCTAAGCAACCAACAAATGAATTAAGAGGAAAGAATTATACAAATAAAAAACATAAATAAAAAGTAATTTGTAACTTTTTGTTTTCAAAAATTTTGGTACACTAGCTTCTAATAACCATCTTGTACTTAATGAATTGATTATATTTATCAAGAAAATTATGTAAAATTATCTATAAAAAGTCACGGTCCGATTATAATCCTATCTGAACCGATTCATGCCGCGTATTCATTGGGAAACTAAGTTGCGCAACATGTTTCGTGTTGCGGGAAACAATGTTGTTGGAATGTTGTAGTATTGGTGGCAAGGTGCGTATCTTTCATATTCATGGCAAACAAAAGAACATCAATTGTTGCTGGCAACAATGTTGAGCGTCTATTTTGAAGTATTGTTTTCAACAAACACGTGGCTTTAAAATTCACTCCGTCTTAACTCTTAACGTAAGATGACAAATCATCACTGAACAAGTCCTTAGCAGGAATTATGTTCAAGAATTTTTGAGCATATTCGTAGAACATTTCCATAACCCTATCAGCCACCATCGATCCTAAAGTCTTCGTAACGAACTCCCAGTTCTCATTAGCGATGTTAACAACCACGGCGCCTGAAATAATGTAAGATTATGTTTTAATAATAATAAAAATTCAACAAAACGTCGACAATGGCACAAAAGAAAGGAGGCCTATCTTGTACGTAGTAGGTGGAACGAGGCTGTTAATGATTAAAACTTCGTCATCGAGGTAGACTAAGCAAGCAAGCGCTTGCGTGACGACTTGGATTCATTCAGAATGGATTGGCCAAACAAGACGTTGGAGAAAGAGATATGAAAGTCTATGGGGAAAATCTATGGCCAACAGAGAGACCGTTTTAGGTGGTAAAACTCTTATATTTTGGTTCTTTTAGACGGTATGTTTTAAAATTGATTTGAAATAACATTTCATTTTCTTGAACAAAAAAGGCATCTACAGCACCTGTAATGATGTTCTATCTTTAATTTCTCTGCTTAAACTGTATAACTTGCAAATTAACACTTTTTGACTGCCACGTAACAGACACCACGGAAGAACTATAACGTATTATAAAGAGTGGCAGGGATACCGATGCGCAAACTATAACCATGAATTCAGCACATGATTCTAAACTGCCTCGCGCAGAAATTTACCATCTGTTAGAAAAAAACATACTGTGTTTCCTACAAAAGTGCAATACTTACGCGGTCAAAACGCATAGAACAGCTAATTTTTGTTTTAATAACCAGCAAAAAATTTCAACTCAGGGGAGTCTAGAATCATGTACTAAATCAATGGTAACAGGTTTCGCGTCGATGTCTCTTCCACTCTGTATAGTGAAATTAATCAATACAATAACATAGTTAATGTGAAAGCTATTGGTATACTCACTAATTTCTTGTTTTCCAATTAGTAGATTGTCAGCAGAGAACGTTGTTTTTCCTTTAACTTCATAGTCATATTTAGAGTCATCAGGTTTAAGTACGATATGGAGTTCACCGTCATCAAGTTTCTTCACTTCAAATGCAAAATCGAATGACAAATGAACTTTTTCTAGAAAAAGAAAACATTGATTGAAAAATCCATGATACAAGAAGATGGTACTGTATACCATCTTCTTGGATCATGCCCTTACCGGCCTGTGCCGTAAGGGACATGGTTCCAGGTTTCATGGTTCAAGGTTCTAGGTCTAATGGTTCAAGGTTCCAGGTCTAAACCAAGATATCTTACTCTCTCGTTCACACACAATAACTTTATCGTTCCGAAGTTATGCGCGTATATACATTTAGGCGATTTATTTTTATTTATATAGATATTTTTTTCAATGTATGGTGCCGCAAGTTGGAAATCCCTGGACTAAAGGTAATCTTAGTTGCATCTGCATCATTGTTGCTATCTTCAATGTAAATGTTATCGGCAATCTGTATAAACCGTTATGCTAGAAAATACTGAGGCATTCTATAGAATGCCTATAATGTTCAGGTAAAGTATGAAATACAATTTATTCCATACTTTGCCTAGGCATTCTATACAATCCCCAACATCATAACCGAATGTTCAACCGGCCATGTGTGAAAAATTCTGTTGGCGGGATAGCGGGAGGTAGCGGGTGTTGTGAAGTGTAGTTGCAAACAGGATTGCGATACTGTAGCCGTACTATGACGTGTTAATACCATCATGGTTCCATTGCGAAAAAGGGATAGTGCTATCGGTCATATATAGCTCCGTCTCTCTTTCACGCTGGAACAATGATGGCTTTAACACATCATAGTACGGCCGCTGAAAGGTGCTTAGTATGCGTTCAAAAGAAAATTCTATGTACATCAAAATGTCATTTGAAAATTTATGTTCAGAACAAAGTTTACTACCTGCCTATTACCATTTAAAACAAAGTTCCTTATGTTACCTTAAGTTTTATTATTTTCAAATGCTAAGCATTAATAATTAATAAGTACTAAAGCGTTCAGAGATGTTTGATATTATTACCCGACTGCAAGGAAAGGGTTATATTTCTTTCATAACTATAATCCTTTCGATCGAATTCGGTCACGGTGTCCAATCTCAACGGAGATTATCCAGGTGGGCAGGAGATATTATAGTGCAGAAGTATGTGCGCAAACACAGGTGCCTTCTCTGTTCCTTTACTCTCATAGTCCGATGGGAAGGCAATCCGACATGACCGGGGAGAGATCAGGCCTAGGACCAGCAGCTTTATGTGCTTTTCGAGGTACGGGGGTAACACACCACCAACTTCCAAACTCAGGACTGCTACTGATAAATTCCTAATGGACTGGGGAATTGAACCCAGGACCTTACGCTCAGCGCACTTGCTACCACGAGACCAACAGAGCAGTCAATAATTTTTATTTACAATGTGTAATTAAAAACCGTTTTCTTTTTGTTACGCTGATTTCGAGTTAACAAAATGTTTTATTTGTCCTTCATTTTATCGTTTACCCAAATTTCTCGTGGAATTCTATACAATATCGAGGCAGTGCATACATTGACTAGGCAGGGTAAATAAATATAAACGATAGATAAAATATCTTATACAATGTCTAGACGAGCTCGAGATTGTATACAATCACTAAGTATTCTATAGAATGCCTGAATTATATGATTAGCCGGTAACATATTGTATACTATTTTCACCGCCTACCTCAATATTATAATCTTATCATTTAAATGCTCACCTGCAAGAACTGCTGCTTTTCCTTCACCATGAATGTTAATGTTTCCAATAAGTGCCAAGAGGGTCGGAGTTGATTCGATCTTGTAGCTGCCTTCGACGTTGACGACATCGCATACAAATTCAATTACAATCCGTTGACTTGCTAAATCATTCCTTAAAAAAAAGGATTGGATTTTAGTAATTTATTACAGAAAAACAAAAAGAATTAGAATGCACCTCGTTATCAACATTTGATAGACGTACCTATTGGATTATTGAAACGATCACTTCTACGAGTATATGTAGTATCGAGTCTTTAATAAGAAGTGTCACTCTTTATAAGAGGTATTGTTTTTTTAATAATTAGAAATCTTTAAAATTAAAAATCTTACTTAAAACTGGATGCGTAGCAGTTCTTGAAACCTTTAACTTCTCCTTCCTTCAGTGTTGCTTTTATCATTCCAAAAGCAACTAATTCCGTATCTTTTATCACTAAAGGATCTATTTTAGGTACACCCATGTCTGGGACGCCATTATCCGATATTTCTTGTATTATACTCCCTAAAAAATCTTTCACACATGTTTCGTCACTTAGCGAACATTTTTTATTTATTTTGTCAACTGAAATAAAGAAAATAATATTATAGAATAAGAAGTCTTTTATAATTGAGACACCACTTTAATATTGCAATAATTATTCTTTTATAAAAAAATAATTAAGCAATTTGTTTCTTTTTTGGTTTTTTTATTCGCTTTGATACAGGAGTGGTTTGAAAAAAAAAAGGCACTGCAACGCATGGGATTAGCTAGTCTATCATATAACAATCAATTGCCGTGCGTCAGTCTCGCAAAAACTCGAAAATTGTTCAACCGATTGTGATTAAACTTTTGTAAGTTGTTGCGAGCGCGCCGGAGAAGGGTCCGAACAAAAAAAAAAGAGGGCATTACAACGCATGCCAGGCATTAGCTAGTTGTAAATAAAAATTTGCTTAAATCAATAAGGGCATGCATATAAAACGAATTCAAGACTGATCAGTAAAACTATGCTCAACCTGAACCACTGAAAATAGAACCAATTGTTAAAGTGGTACGAGGCGTAGAACGCCAGAAAATATTTTTGGAAAATTAACCAAGGAGTGCACCGGCGGACTATTGAATTGTACATGGGAAGATCGACGGGTGATATTATAGTTATCAAGCCAAATAAAGTAGCTGGAAAACATTGTCATAGATAAAAAGTTTTAATTCGTCCGCTTCTTTACTAAGATTAGGCTTCATTAAACATCACTATATTTATAAAGAGTTGTTTACAATTATCTTATTAAAGCAAGCTAAGCTTTTGTTTATTTTGTTAATAACACTGATACTCACTAATTGCTGCAGATTCGCAAAAAGCGAAGATGGCACTGGCTAATAAAATGACGTTTAATTGAAACATTTTGCTACTGTTTACTATGTTACTCAGTTAGGTACTGATCTAATGTTGATTTACGGCAAGTCACTCAATTTATATACTTTGATACGGATGGTCATAAAAGATGAAGTTGAAATACGGCAACAATTAATGGTTCCGTAGGAAAAAAAAGATCAAAATTCTAACATTATAGTTTTATTACATTGCGTTTTATAGCTTAGTATTTTGAATATACAAATCCATTTCCAAAACAAAAAAGAAGAGGAAATGTCGATGCAATTTGCTAGCGATCATAATAGGGCACCCAACAGTAACTGTGCACTTTGATAGGTAGGCACCTAATTACGGACTGAAAATGAAGAGCGTGGAATAAATTATGAGTGCACCAAATAACAACGTATAACATAGTCAGAATGCTGCAATTGTGATGTTTTATTGAACAAAAAAAGATGCACACAAACGGATATTTTATGTGCAATCTGGTTTCTGGATAAACCGCTTTGTATTCAGACATCCATTTAAGAAGTACCTGCTTTAAAATTTGAATAGAACTGGTACTGAATATCTCATATACTCTCATCCCAGTTTAAATCCTTTGTCTTACAATTATTTTACAACATGTGTATTTTTAACAATAAAGCCAGCCGGATATCCAAGTTGTTGCGTTTTAGCATGGCAATAGCGCCTACATTTTCTAGCATTTTATATTTCAAAAACTGAAATGATTTACGTTAACGTCCTGAATCAATGTCTATTATGATCTTCAACATGTTCCTATAATGAAAAACTATACCTACATAGATTATTATTTAGGTTCCTACGGAGAGATATTAGGGAAAGGATAATGACTGCTATTGCCATGCTAAAACGCGACAACTATACCTAAAATCAGTCTCATCATTATCAGTAAAATATAATCATCTTTTTTTTACAATCAAATCAAATAGATGAATTCTCAATGGTTTTTCATTGAGCTCTGTGGAACCACAAAGATTCTTAATATAATATGTTTCAGACAATGATTTTGGTAGGAAGTATGTATCTAAATATTTTAATAATTCAGCTAATTTTAAGTTTTATGCAAATTTAATTAACCTCTGTGATAAAAATATTATGCTTTGTTATTGTTATTAAAAATTAAATACGTCATTGTTTTAAAGATGCGTCGTCTATGTCCGGGTTAAAGTCTTGGTAACTCGGTGACTAAGGATATGAGGAGATTCGCAACTGAGATCATGCAAGACCTGTTCTGGAAATGAAGTTTGGGGGCCAATGTCCAACATAGACGTTTTTACGCTAAGATGATGATGATGCGACGACTGTTTAAGAGTTGATAGGATGGACAATGGACACGAAAGACAGATACATCTGGTGTTCTGGTATAGGTATTTTTAGGACCTTAAAAGAAACCAACAACTATGAGTTTGTATCGGCGTTTTTTGTCAGGTGTCAGTCAGCTGGGAACTAACGACCCCATCTGGCTTTAAAACATTGACCAATAAAACACACAAGTGTCTTTTAAAAAAAACTACGTAAAGATAAACTTACGAAAATAAAGACCATTTCATTTCATCATAGGAAGCAAAGTTGGTAGATTTATTTATTTATTCACAAGGTAACTACAACAGGTGACAATCACAGTTTATCACTAGGTACAGATTATAGGTTTCAACCTGATTATCACCCAATGCGTAATCGCACAAAATGACTAGCAACAACAATAGTAATGATGCCAATTACAGTAAAAGCTATTTCACAAAATGACAGCTTCAGGGTTTGTGCGTCTGCCCTAAAATTAAATTATTATTAAGGATGGAGTGTTTTTTAATTTTTCTTATTTAAGTATTTTATAAAGATTATCCTACTAATATTATAAATGTGAAAGTGTGGATGTTTGGATGTTTGTTACTCAATCACACTAAAACGGCTGAACGGATTTGGATAAAATTTGGCACATGGGTAGACTATGGCCTGGATTAGGACATAGGATACTTTTTATCCCGATATTCCCACAGGATCGAGATTTCTGCGGGTGAAACCGCGGGGCGCAGCTAGTATTATTATACATTAAATATTACGTAATCATCACCCACCTATCTATTTCGGGTTTTTTTTTAAACAAAAATTATGCATTCCTATCAGTTTTTTGTGACTTGATGATTTTTTATTTAATTGGCGCTATTGTTCTTCATTCATTATCATACATAAACTGTTAACATTTTCAGAAATTATTATTTATTAAAAAATATTAATTCATATGCTGAATTCATGGCCACAGTTTGCGCACTGGTTAAAATTTTATCGTGTATACTCGCCATGACCAGAACCAGGTAATCAACATAAATCTCACAAATATGTATATAGAGTGATTGATAATTAGTGACCGACATTTAAACACATGATTGTACTTATCATAACAAACAATACTTTTTGTTGTTTATTATGATAAGTTGTTGTGTTGTTATGATAATTTGGTTGCTCCAATTTTTGCATATTGAATGTTTTTTATTATTCTTTTTTAATTTTTGCTATTTTTAAAATTTTATTTTACTTAAACTTTGACATTTGAAAATTATTATATATATGTCGGAAATACGTTAAATCAATAGTTTAACTTTGACTAATCGGGACGCCAGCGCTATCAGGTGGCGCTCGACAGAGTCTATAACATAACGCTTGACCAGAGTTAAAGCAGAGTTTGTGTTTGGCGGTTAAGCAGTGAACACGTTTAGAAACTGTCGCGCGTTCCGTATAGTTGTGTCGTGTACCTACAGTGTGTGATTCGCTAGTGTGATTAATTTGTTCCTAAATTATAATTTGATTTGAACTGCAAACGGTTTTTCTATTGCGTAATAACCAACACTACCCATAGTACGTCCACAGTAGTTAAAATATGGCTGATAATAACGAGAGAAACATACCTTCTCCGTCATATATATGGACAGATGCCCGTTATCATCAGAATCGGCCATGTCTTCAATAAGTGGTAATGTGGGTAGGAACCAAAAAAGAATCACTTGAGTCACAATCAAAAGTTATTTAATCGCACAAAATATCTGCCTTACAGAATTTCACTAAAGTCTATTCACTAGAAATTAGGAAATCACTTAATCAATCGATTTTAATTATTTTTTAAACAAAAAGGGACATGATTACTCGGAACAAAAGTGATTCGTCGGATACAGTGCGACATAATAGAGTAGAAAATAAAAGAGGGCGCCACAATCGTTCAGTTAGCAACCCAGTTAGTATGACCAAGCTGATCTTGATACTTGAATAGTATTATTTATTTAATAAAGAACTCCGTATGTTTATTAATCAATTAATAATAAAAAAAATATAGTAAAATTTATTCAATTATAAAATAAAATAATGATTTACATTATTTACAATCGAGGAAAAATTTAATACTAACTGTAATGTAGACAAGTAGAATTGCTTTCAATAAGTTCCACATAGATAGATAATAGATTTGATATGTAGTAGTAATAAAACAACAACTCCCCTCAAATATAAACTATAATTAAGAAAGTACACTAATCTAATAAATTAAAATCTAAATATTCTACACCTTTCATGGGATCACTCAAGTTCGCGTCACCTATTTTCACCTCTGACATTAATTCGTCGCTGCTTTCTGAAACAATCTCATCGCCACTGTTGTCTGCACCAACCTGTATAACTAAACGGTCTATGTCATTGTACAATGTTCTTCCCAGATCATGATATTATTTCTTCTCAATTTTCTTAACATGCTCACAGCAATTCTTCCAATCTTGAGCTGTTATCAAAGTGAATGCCTCTTCAGTTAGCTCCTTATTTTTTTTTTGCACCCACATTCTGTGAAGTGACCTTTCGCTTTGCTAGTGCCCAAATTAACTCTATGGGGTTAAGATCACAGTGGTATGGTGGCACCCTTACCACTGTGTAACCGTAATGCCCTAAAACCTCATCAATTTCGTATTCTGGTCCAGGTTTATGTTTCTTTACCAGCGCCAGAAGCGAGGGTTTTCTCAAATCTGGTTCAAAAGGCACGTTGTTTTGTTGTAACCATATTCTGATTTCATTAACCTTATTAGCTGATGTTGGAGCTTTATTCTTTATGACAGAGTGATAGGGTGCATTGTCCATCACGATGATTGAGGGCTCTGTGATGTTGGGAATAAGTTTTTCTGTAACCCATTTTGTGAAATTATGTTGGTTCATTTTGAAATGATAATCTTCTTGTTTGTTCACACTGCTAAAGAGTAGAAGAGCATTAGGCACAAAGCCTTTTTCATTTCTGGCATGAACTATAATCCATCGCTTTTCTTTTGAGATGTCCGTAGTGAATCCTTCAGTTCCAATCGACTGCCAGCATTTTTTAAGCTTGTAGCTGGAGAGAAATTCTCGACACCAGCTTAACATCGAAAGGGTCGTCCCTTTCGATATTTAGCCGGTACCGAGAATTTCCCACTGTTTTCCATGCCGTTTTGCACGATTCTGCGCCCTGTGCTTACAGAAACCCCTAGAACAAATAGCAAGGTATTAACATAAAATATAGATACAACGTTGATTTCCCAACCAAAAAAAAAAGTGCTTTTACCATATACTATTCTATTTCTTTTAATGTAATAACCACTGTCAGTCTGACGAAAGCAATCCCGCGGAAGATATGTTAATGTGAAAATATTTTATAATTCTCTTTCTTTACATTTAGTCTATTGCTTGCAACTAATATGGTAGGTACCTATAGCAAAAATGTGTTTCGTAATATGCATTAAATTATATTTTAAAAATTGTCTTACTAAATACTAATGTTGTTTAGTCGCGCTATAACTACAATGGTATTTGTTTATCTTGGCATAACCTCAAAAATAGTAGAAAAATGATTTGTAATTAGTATTTAGTTCGGAAATTTTGCTCCCTCGTTTGTAATTAGCAACTTTCCAGCTTGAAATTCAGTCATACACCGTATGAAAACTTTATAAATTATTTCACGGGAACCACCACGAATGACCTTATTCATGATCTATCACTGTTTTCCTGTCCTCACTCACAAATAACACACAAAAACTAAAATTGTAACGCAAAACGAAACCAATCGAGAAGAATTGACAGCTCAAGTACCTACTCATTTTAAGTGTTGCTAGAAAATGAAAACATTTTAGTTCCCAAGTATTTAATTTCTACTCTTTTATATCGGACTGTACGTGGTGCGCTCGCCGTTGATGTTCGGAAACAACTGAAGTTCAACATGGCCGCGCTGACTATCGACTCGACGCTCCACCAGACTGACAGTTGTTAAATCTCGTTTCGACGTATCTCTCAACAGATGGCGCAAGCAATGCGCCGTCATATACATACAATGACATGACAATGTACTTTGTGAAGTATAATATTATTATTTAATTACGGTGAATGTGAGGACTATGTGGTTCACTTTTATTTTTTTCACTTCATCGGGTAGTTTAAATGATAATCTGGCAGTACGGTGCTTTATGCCGCCTCCCCAAATTTCCTTTCTTTGGTATTGTTCGTCGAATGGTTGAGCTCCTTAAGTTCTGAGTTGAGCTGCACGATTACTGACAAATGCGTGCACTGACTGGATAGGTCCACTCAATCTGTGTGATTTTTCCTCAAAAGACCATTTCAGACACAAATCTATATGGTTTCCACATGATCTGACCAAGATTATGTCTGGACTTTAAAAGAGACTGTGACCTCTGAGTTTGTTTCGGCCTTTCTTCTCAGAGTAGTTAGATAGGAAACGCCGACCTCATCTAGTTTTTAAAATATGATTGACGTGTAAAAGTGTTTGTTCAAACCTACTTACAGAAATAAAATCATTTATCATTTACATATTGGCTTCCTTGTCCCGGCTCTAACGCACATTTTTAATCTATGCCTGCAAAAATATATTTTACCATATCAACTAAAATGGTCCGAAGTCCGCCCAATTTTTAAGAGTAGCGATAAAAATGAAATCTCAAATTATGTCCTCGGTCTCAAATCTCCCTTCGATATCTAAATTGTTAGAACAGAGAAAAAATAATAAACTACTTGGACAAAATAAGCTACTTGCTACTAATCAGTTTGGTTTCAGTGCTAGTATATCTACGGACGAAGCAGTCTCTATACTAACTTTTTTGTTACTAATCTGGATAAAGGGCACAAATGCTTGTCCATATTCCTAGATCTAAAAAAGCGTTCGATACGATTTCTATCCCGATCTTAATTTCGAAACTTGAGAAGCTTGGAGTCAGAGGAACAGCTAACACTTTTTCAAAGCTATCTCACCGGGCGGAAACAGAGTGTTCGAATAGGTAGTCATGTAAGCAGTGTTCTTCCGGTTTCCTTAAGCATTCCTCAGGGCAGCATTTGGGGCCCAATCCTCTTTCTCATGTGTATTAATGATCTCACAAGTATCATCTTTCCCAAAGGTGATATAATATCTTATGCTGACGAAACAGCTTTCCTCTTTTCCGCCGATATATGGGACGAGGTTTTTATTGCTGTACAAATTGGATTTAACATTGTTAACAACTGGCTTCAACTTCACCTTCTGACTCTAAATAATGACAAAACAAAATTTCTGAGTTTCAGTATCCGTCAACTGTCACTAATTAGGACTAACTACTAGATAGTGTATCATCAATTCTCTCTTAATATAAATTGCACGTGCCAAACCAGTGAACATGTTAATGCCATCAAATATTTAGGGATCTTAATAGTAATCTTATCTTCAAACACCATATAAAACTACTCAGCACTCGAAACAGAAAGCTCATAGATAATTATGTATTCAAGAAGCTAAGACATGTTGTGGATGCTTTGTTATTAAAACAAATCTATTTTGCCTTAGGCCAGTCTGTCATAACGTATTGCATCTGATCCTGAGAAGGAGCTCCTAAAACTGTTATAAAACCCATTGAGATTGCCCAACGCGCTATTCTAAAGGTTTGGACTTTTAAGCCTCGATCATTTTCGACTAGTTTTTATACCAATATTGTAAAGTATTTACTGTCCGTCAGCTCTTCCTACTTACTATCTTTCTAAGGCAACATAAAGATTTAAACTATGACCCCAACCTTAAACGTTGGCGCAGGAATCAAATAGTTTGTGCTCGGAAACACCAACCACACACGTCTTTCATTAGAAGACTTTTTGTATTCTTAGGTCCCTCGATCTATAAAAAAATTGACACTAACTAACATATCTATCTGGGGGCACGATAGTGCCTCCGCCAAGTCGAGCAAATAAAAGCGGCACGGCCGTACGATCCTTTTCTCGAAGCAGTTCATGCCATTTTGCGACCCCCTATAACTTCGTTCTGGATTAAACTAGAAGCCTGTATTTCTAGTAACTCAACTCAAACTCAAAGCATTTATTTCAATTAAACCATTTACAGGCACTTTTGAACTGTCAAAGAGTCGGTCAGTTAGTCAGAAAGTTGAAGCTAGTTGCCCATTCCAAAACGTAGATCTCTATGGAGAAGAACGGGCAAGAAACTCCAAGGACACTCTTTTTAAATCAAGATATTACAAAATCCTGGGTACATTATTCGTGTTGCTTCTATATGCGAGAACAATGACAAAAAAATATATAAAAAAACAATTCAAAATATAAGATTAATAATATAAATAAGCCGTGGCAGTTAAGCGATGACCAGTTTCAACTGACGGCGCCCGTTCACGAACATGACGCGTGGATCAGCACCATCCAGCTCAACCATTTTGTAGGGAACCGAATGATCCAACACACGCGCCACCAACAGTGAGACATTTAAGTGAGCATGACATAGTCTCTAATGCCATGCTGTCAAGTCAACATAATTATATAATAAACGAATCCATTGTACTCACATTCACAAAATTGCAATATGCTTCTAAATTATACAAAACTATAGTTTGCTATGTATTTGAGCAATGAATAAAATTTTACTACATAAAAGAAAATAATCATTAAAATATCTATTGAGTTATTCAATAATAAAACATATTTTATAAAAAATAAACAAACATTAAGTTCGCAATGTCAGAAAAATAAAAGGGGGAATAAGAAAGGAGTATCTCTTCCAAACATTCAAATTTTAACTAGTGCGCCCGGCTGTGGAGCAGGACCAGCATTAAGCCAAGCATTTTTATCTATTATATAGTCATTGAACTTATAATATGCTTGTCTACATAGTGTGCATTTAATGCATGTTTTAAATTTCTTCTCATTTAGTTGAAGAATATCGAGTGGTATTTTATTATAATATTTTACACAGTACCCCAAAAAAGAAGTACCTACTTTAGATAACCTGAAACGTGGTTGATCTAATTTATTCCTATTTCTAGTGTTAAAATTATGCCTGTCACTTATCTTACTAAAAAGATGTAGATTTTTTCAAACATACATAATGTTGTCATATATATATTGACAAGACATTAACATTCTTCTAACAACCAAGCAAGCATTATATAAACACGGTATATTTCAAATTTCATTCAATTTGAACTAGTAGTTTAAGAATTATAACTAGTCAAAGTTCTTAATTTGGTCACTCACTGACTGACCGATCATCAAAACTCTAAGGCACTTCTAGTAGACATAGAAGCTTCAAATTTTGAATACAATTAGTGTTTAGTGTATATATCAAGGAAAAACTAAAATATTTTCCAATTTCAGTCCAGTTTTCTACATACGCCAACTGCATAAATAACTTTGTAATCCCATATGATATGATATACTAACCAGATATATAAATTATTAATATATTATATATATATATATAAATATAAATATATGTAGCTCGTATATGTAGATTACATACGTAGCTGGTATGGCAACGTGTGTAAGTAAGGTTGTAAATAACCGCGGCGCGCGCAGAAGTGAATGCGAGTGGGGCGCGCGCACATGTGAATGCCGTCATGTGAGCTGCAACCACGCTCATATGCGCGAGCGTCCTCATGCTGTTCGGATGTGCCTAGAAATCTTACCTATAAGTTTGCGATTTTTGTTCATTATTTCGATTGCTATATTAGTTTGACGACTGAAAGGTTTACTCATTGATTTACTGATATTATTTGCTAACGATTTCGACGTTGTTTAGATAATTTTAAGGTATATTAATACGTTGTAATCGTATCTTAAATTTGCAATTTTCGTTTATAATTTCGATTGCTACCTATTATTACTTTGACGATTGGAAGGCTTACTTATTCGTTTACCAATATTATTTGCCAACAATGCGAACTTTGTCAAAAGTCATGTTAAGGCGAAATATTGACGTGAGTCTTGGTTTAGTTAATGGTTCTATCGGTATAGTGCAAAAAGTAAAGGTTGATCCGGAAAATACAAAAATAATTAGGAAAATATACATTACATTTAATAAAGAACATGTTTACGAGTTTGGTCCGGTCAAAACTAAATTTGAAATTATTAATAGAGCCTATGTTCATCGCGAACAGTTTCCCATATACAGTATGGAAACCACATATATGCAATAAATGAAACCACATACTTGTTATCGCCTTTTCTGACCATACACAAAAAATGGACGAAATCGGTCCAGTAATTAGGTAAAAAACTAGAGTTCTAATTTTGATCAAATTTGAACACTCTGTAGAATTGGATAACTAGGTCAATGATTCAATGAACTTGAATCCTTGAACATTGAAAAGCGACGTTGCCATGCAGTGCAAACTATCACGACGCTGCGCTGTTACGTATTCTACTTACCTATTTGCCTAAAATGTAAAAACGGTACACCTAAACGACAAGCTGGAATTAAAAAAAAAAATTCAATTACAAAAGAAAAAAAAATTAAAATGTAATACATTTTATTTCAACGTTTGAGTGCGCAAACTAAGTGTGTATGGAGGCCACGGACAGCATCGCCCGACTCCCCGCGTGATCTCCGCCGCCGCCGTTGCTCTACGCAAATACATTCGTTTCGCAAATGTATGGAATTTAATACTGTGACGGTACGGCCCACTTGCTCTCACAGACAGGAAACCTGTGCAGTCAATGTGTGCAGGAAACATTATAGGCTGATTATTAAATTTTTTCGATACATGAGTACTTGAAATTACTGTTATAAAATACTGGCATTCAGCTGCATCCGGTTAGACTGGAAGCTGATTAGTATGTACTTGGAAATTTGGAATTGCCTTTTGACCTGTCACGGCCGAAATTTTGTTTTGCAATTTACACAAACATAAACTATCACTGGCACGCGCTAACATTTCCTGCGGGTGTACGTAGGCAGCGGTGTCTTTGGCGGTATCTTACAACAGGCGGCTCGAGAGATGCGGCGTTTTTTCAAAGGCGGCGGTCATTGTGAACGAATTTTGCGGGCGGCAGGGAAGGAGGGGTGCGTGTAGGTAAGGACACCTGTTATTGACTATTAGGGAATAATTATCGATAAACAAAAAAAACTGTTTAGCTTTAAATACTTAGGGCGTAGTGTTTTTATAAGAATTATCGTGCTCTTGTGATAATTCTAAAAACACTATGCCCTAAGTACGTATAGCTATACAGCTTCTTTGTTTAAGTGTGTTGTGTAAGTTCTTGTTAAATATTCAGTAGATTTAGAGATAAAATTAATGAAGTAAAAGTAAACAATAACAATTTTACAAGTTACGTAGAAGCAACCTATTAAAAAAATCGTACCTACTTACACGTTTGCTAGTCAGGAATTCACTCCAGTCCAATCGTACAAAATTATTAAAACGTTTTTTAATACTTAATCCAATCAATAATTTGTTAAAAATATTAAAACAATCGAATAACACAAAAATGCTTGTATTTGAATGCCTTGTTTTGGTAGTAGGTAAGTAAGTGTAAAAAGTATCGATAAACGATAATTGCGCCGTTAACCCTAAATTATGAATTTTATTACTTTCGCCATTTTTGAGAAGTCTCGCTTTGTCAGTTCACCGCTGTCTTCCGGGATAGTGTATCGTGACTTTCGCAGAGATTTCATAGCTACTTGCGCGCATTGCTTCAAGTGATTTTGGCAAATTAAACTGATAACTAGGTCCTTTTTTTAAGGTGAAATTGACATTTATTTGCTACTTGACTTTGTGTGTGTATAAATAGTGTTTTAAGTTTATTTGTATTTATTTTTTACGGTGAAATTGACACTACTTGACTTTTGTGTGTGTGTACCCGTGTGTTTTTTTAACAAAATGCCAAGACAACAGCATTTTTACAGTGCTGCAGAGTATACAGACATGGTTTTATTGTATGGCGAATGCCGCCAAAATTCAGCCTTAACTCTACGTACTTATCGTGAGAGAATTTAGTTAGTTCAGTTCAGTTATCGCGAAATAAAAGCGTGGCGGTAAAAATGAACTAAGTGAATTTTGATTTCATCGAACATTGACAAACGATCAAACGCCGGTGCCGACAAAAAAGCCGCCATTGGATGTCGCCCGCGTGCGTAGGTAGTTGCCCCTCTTCCTGAGGTCAAGGTACGTTTTCTAAACAGAGTGTTTACTTTTATAGAATTTATTTTGATATTTATTTTGTTTGAAAATTTCACTTTTTTAATTTACGGTGTTTTATTTAATATTTAATTTTGCTATACTTCTGTGGACTAGTATTACTTGTGGTTTCATTTATTGCATATATGTGGTTTCCATACTGTATATAGCATATGCTATAACTATACACAAAAGTCAGGGCCTAAGTCTTAATAATGCGCTGCTGGATATCGGTTCTGCAGTATTCACATCCGGTCAAACTTACTTTCGAGAGTTAGAAGTCTGAGTGGGTTACATCTAATTAATGTCGACTTTGGAAGTATTAAGTCGCAGGAATCCTCAATTTGTGAATACAATAGACTAAGAAGCATTTACCGTCCAGACTTCTCAAAAATTGTAACATCAAAGCCTCCGAGAAAAACCCATAGAGACAGGGAGTGGGCTTTGAGAAAAAATGTAGCTGAAGGTCAAGAAGTACCACCGGAAAAGAAAAAGAGGAAGATTACCTACAAAAATAAAAAAAGCTCATAAGACAGAGAGTGGGCTTTAAGAAAATTCGTTGTTGGTATTTAAGAAGTAGAGGGTACTGGAAAGGAAAAAAAAGAGGTCTATCTACAAAAAGAAATGAGATGCCATCAAAAACAAAACTTGTAAAAAAAAACAAGTCTCGCTACTCAGTTCTTCTACCGTAAAAAGTTGTGAGATCCATGTAATACCAAGTCGGTTGATTTATTCAGTCCCTACTTAAGGGACCTTCTGTCTTAAGTTATTACGTAATTAGCTAATCTAACAACATCTTATAGTGACCACATTAATATTAAAAATCTTTTATGTTTAAATAAAATAAATTGACTTGGCCTTCAAAAACAAAACTTGTAAAAAAACCAAGTCTAACAACTCAGTCAGCGCGATTTTGCAATCGCACTAAACAATCTTATTTACTAAATATGTATTGCTTGTGAGTTACATTGTGTTTTCATGCGATGGCCAAGTCAATTTATTTTATTTAAACATAAAAGATTTTTAATATTAATGTGGTCACTATAAGATGTTGTTAGATTAGCTAATTACGTAATAACTTAAGACAGAAGGTCCCTTAAGTAGGGGCTGAATAAATCAACCGACATGGTATTACATGGATCTCATAGCTTTTTACGGTAGAAGAACTGAGTTGCAAGACTTGTTTTTTTTTACAAGTTTTGTTTTTGATGGCATTCTTTTTACTCTTGCACTCGACCTGTGCTTCTGGGGAGCTTGTTGCGCCAATTCTTCCGAGCTAAAATAGTAGAAAGTGGAGAAAGGTGGGCATTTTGGAGGGCTGTCTTATATGATTTTGACTTTCAAAAAGTGCTGATTCTCAGTCTAGTTTGAATAAATGACTTTTTATCTTTTGGTGGATGATGATGCAGAGGGAGGGGGTTGTTGCCAAATGATAAGAGCGGCACGGATCGATCGAAGGTTAAGCTATGCTTACCGCGGTCGGCTCGTGGATGGGTGATCGTTTATTACATATCGAGATTCAAGACCCCCTTGCCCCAGATAGCACGTTAAGCCTTTAGTCCCGGCTGTCATTCGTAGATCTTAAACAGTCGTTACGGGTAGTCAGAAGCCCAAAAGTCTGAAACCAACCTTAGGGGTATCGTGTTACCCAGTAATTCCAGTCGCACCATCAGCGACAGCAGTAATTGCAATCGCTCCATGTAAAATACTGGCAATCAGCTGCATCTCGTTAGAAAAGGCTTTAAGGCTTTTCTAATAGCAATCTTACTTTTTGGATGAATATGCTAAACACACGCTTAACTACCAACAGCGAAATTACAATAATAATAAAGGGGTAATCAAATGCAAAGGATTTAGTAAAACAAACAACCATTAAACATAAACCGTACTTTTGTTTATGAAAAATCTATAGGTGCTGTAAACGTTAATATAATTCGGCTATAGAAAAAACAAACAAATTACAGCTATATGCATTGACACAATTCATAAAATCTATAATTTACTTCGCAACCGACAAATTAATGAAGAGCAAAGAATTAATACAAATAAGAAACATAAATAAAAAGGAAATTGTAACTTTTTTCTGAAATTTTGGCTAAACTAGCTTCTAATAACCATATTGTACTTAATCAATTGAATATGTAAATCAAGTAAATTATGTAAAATTATCTATAAAAAATTCACGGTCAGTTTGACCCTATCTGAACCGATTCATGCCACGTAATATGTTTTGTGTTGTGGGAAACAAAGTTGTTGGTAATATGGAATATTGTAGTATTACTGGCAAGGTGCGTATGTTCCATATTCATGGCAAACAGAAGAACATCAGATATTCCTGGAAACAATGTTGAGCGTCTGATTTGAAACATTGTTTCCAATAAACACGTGGCTTTAAAATACACTCCGTCTTAACTCTTAACGTAAGATGACAAATCATCACAGATAAAGTCCTTAGCAGGAATTGCGCTCAAGAATTTTTGAGCTTGCTCGTAGAACATTTCCATAGCCCTATCAATAACCAACTTTCCGAAAGTCTTGGTAATGAAGTCCGAGTTCTCGTTAGCGATGTTAACAAGCACGGCGCCTGAAATAATATAAGATTATGTTTTAATAACAATAAACGTTCAACAAAACGTCGACAGTCGCATCGGCCCTATCGGACCCCGTCAATGGTGCTGACATCTCTTTGAGGCGAGCGTGGAACACGACGCGCCGTCGACTCGGGCCGGGTCCTTACCGGACGGTGAGCTGCCCATTGCTAGCCGTCCGCAAGCCCGCGCCTACGGTGGCCGGGAGTCGGCAATTGACTCCCGACGTCCAGGGTGACTCCTCCTGCGGCGACTAGGGGTGCGAGGGCGAAGCGATTGCCTCTCCCTCACGCGCTCCGCATCCTCCTTCGCGAGCATTACTGCTTCGCAGAAGGAGGTGACGGCTTCCCATTCCCTCTCACTCCGTACCATGGCCTGAACCAGGGCCGGATGCGAGAGATCGCCGCCGCCGGATACGGTAACGATATATAGTGAAATTTGTCAATACAATTTACAACATAATTAATATGAAAGCTATCGGTACACTCACTAATTTCTTGTTTTCCAATAAGTAGATTGTCAGCAGAGAACGTTGTTTTTCCTTTAATTTCATAGTCATATTTAGAGTCATCAGGTTTATACAGGATATGGAGTTCACCGTCATCAAGTTTCTTCACTTCAAATGCAAAATCGAATGACAAATGAACTTTTTCTGAAAAAATAAAACATTGATTGAAAAATCCATGATACAAGCACATGGTATTTATTTATACTGTATTCCTCTTTATGCTCGAAGGTTCCAGGTCTAGACCAAGATATCTTACTGTCGCTGACAACTTTTAAGAAGTAGCGTTATCATTATGGAGATTTTTTCTACTCTAAGACAAAAAGAACAGCGAACACATAAATATTATGTAATCTACACTTAGTAATAATATAATAATATATATTTCAAATTGTATTTCAAATTGTCTAAGGGGCCTCTGCGAGTTGCCTTCGGCCCTTCGAACACCTTCTAAAGGACTAGGACCCAATGTTCCCGAGTTATGTTTACAGATATTAATATAATATAGTATTATAATATTTTATACAAGTAAACTTTGTTGGTTTGTTTGTAAGTTTGTATGTAGGGGATAATCTCTGGAACTGCCGGTCGGTTTTGGAAAATTCTTTTTGCCTTTGATAGCCCAATTCTTGAGGAAGGTTATGGTCTATGGCCCTCAGGAGCCGAGAACAAATAAAAGCAGTCAGAAAGTACACTAAGCGAAAACGAAGTGATAGCGCGGGCAGGTGATGCGATGCGACGGAGCGGGTCGGAGGAACAAGAAATTTCACGTAGACAAAGTCGCGGGCAGAAGCTACTATCATATATTTTCAAGTCTTCAAATTACTCGTTATGGGTGCATCATTTAATAATAAAAATATTTTTTCTAAAGGACTAAAGGGTAATGTTAGTTGCATCTGCATCATTGTTGCCATCTTCAATGTATATTTTATCGGCAATCTGTATAATCCGGTATGCCTTAAAATACCGAGGCATTCTATAGAAAGCCAATAATGTTCAGGCAAAGTATGAAATATAATTTATTCCGTACTTTGCCTAGGCATTAGTGGGAGGGCGCGGGTTTTGTGAAGTGAAGTTGCAAACAGGAAGGTTCTATGTACGAGTACAAAGAAAAATTATAAAATAAAATGAATAGATTTATGTTCAGTACAAAATTTACTACCTCCTTAATACCATTTTTTTCCTTAAGTTTTATTATTTTCTAATGTTACGTATAAATAATTCAGAAGTATTTAAGCGTTCAGAGATATTGGATATTATTTTCATAACTATAATCCTTTCGACCGATTTTGGTCACGGTGGCCAATCTCAACGGAGATTGCCAGGTACGCAGGAGATATTATAGTGCACAAGTATGTGAGCAAACACAGGTATACTCTCTGTCCCTTAAATCTCATAGTCCGATGGGACGACAATCCGCCACGACCTGGCTTTACGTGCTTTTCGACGCACGTGGGTATCACACCGCCAATCTCCAAACTAAAGGCTGCTACTGAGAAATTCCTAATAGCTAAACCCTATAAATAACACATTGCCCGACTTGGGAATTGAACCCAGAACCCAACGCTCAGCAGTCGTGCTTGCGACCGTGAGACCAACACAGCAGTCAATTATTTTCATATACATACAATGTTGAGTTAAAAACCGTTTTTTAGTGAAGTTGATTTGGAGTCCTTCATTTCATAGTTTACCAAATCTTCTCGTGGCATTCTATACAATACCAAGCCACTGCATACATTGACTAGTCAGGTTATATATACGGTAGATAAAATATTTTACACAATGCTTCGACGAGCTCGGCATTGTATACAATCACTAGGTATTCTATATAATGCCTTATATGATTTGCCGGTAACATATATATTAGGTTCACCGTCTACTTCAAAATTATAATCATATCATTTAAATGCTTACCAGCAACAATTACTGCTTTTCCGTCACCATGAATGTTAATGCCTCCAATAAGTGCCGAGAGGCTCGGTGTTGATTCGATCTTGTAGCTGCCTTCTATGGTGAAGACATCGCATACAAAGTCTATCACAGTCCGTTGATTTGCTAAATCATTCCTTTAAAAAAAGGATTGGATTTTAGTAATTTATTACAAAAAACAATACAAATTAGAATGCATCCCGTTATCAAACGATCACTTCCATTTGTATTATCAAGTCTTTAATAAGAAGTGTCACTGAGCAAAAACGGCATTTTTTTAAATTTAATAGAATACTTTAAAATGAAAAATCTTACTTGAAACTGGTTGCGTAGCACTTCTTGAAACCTTTAGCTTCCCCTTCCTTCAGGGTTGCTTTTATCATTCCAAAAGCAACCACGTCCACATCTTTCATCACTAAAGGATCTACTTTGGGTATACCCATCTCAGGGATGCCATTATCTGATATTTCTTGTAACATGCTCCTGTATAAATCTTGCATACATGCTTCGTCACTTATCGTACATTTTTTGTTAATTTTATCAACTGAAATAAAGACAATCATATTTTAGAATAAGAAATCTTTTATAAGTAAGACACCACTTTAATAAAGCAATAATTAATTGTAGATAGAAAAATGTGCTTCAATCAATTAGAGCATGCATATAAAATTAATTTGAGACTGATCAGCAAAAATATGCTCAGCTTGAAACACTGAAAATAGAACCAATTGTTGAAGTGGTGTGAGGAGAAGAAAGCCAGAAAAGATTTTTTGAAAAATTAACCATGGAGTGAAGCGCGGACTATTGAATTTTATATGGGAAAATCGTCGGGTGAGATTATAGTTATCAAGTCAAAGAGGGAAGCCGGGAAAACTTGTCTTAGATAAAAAAAAAGTTTTTAATCCTCCACTTCTATAAAAAGATCAGGCCACAATCATTCAAAATCAAAGTATTTCATTTCACATAAATCTAAATGGGCACTTATGAAACGACAGAAGCTCCAATTGGTCGTTTCCTATGGAGAAGAGCCGACAAGAAACTCCACGGTTGCTCTTTTAAAAATAATTGGCTTTTACAATGTTTTCAAATTACAGTGTTAATAGGTATGGGAGGACAGTATGGTTTGGTATGAGAAGATAGACAATAAATAACACAATATTTATAAAGAGTTGTTTAGTTATTTTCTTTCTAAAGCACTGTTTTGTTTTGTTAATAACACTGATACTCACTAATTGCTGCAGATTCACAAAAAGCGAAGATGGCACTGGCTAATAAAATGACGTATAATTGAAACATTTTGCTACTGTTTACTGTATTACTCAGTGAGGTACTGTTCTAATGTTGATTTACTGTAACCCACTCAATTTATATACTTTGATACGGATCATAAAAGATGAAGTTAAAAATACGGCAACAATTAATGGTTCCGTAGGAAAAAAGTGATCAAAATTCTAACATTATAATTTTATTACGTCGCGTTTTATAGATTAGAATATTTATTATGCAAATCCATTTCCAAAACAAAAAAGAAGAGACAAAGTCGTTGCAATGTGCTAGCGATCATAATAGGACATCCAACAGTAACTGTGTACTTTGATAGGTAAGCACCTAATTATGGGCTGAAAATTAATATATTATGAGTGCACCAAATTGCAACGTATTACATAGTCAGAATATTGCAATTATGATGTTGAATTATACAAAAAATACATGCACATAAACGGATATTCTATGTGCAATCTGGTTTCTGGCCAAACCGCTTTGTCTGCAGACATCCATTTAATAAGCACCTGTTTTAAAATGTCAATAGTATCGGTACTGAATAATAATCTCATAAACTGTTATCCCAGTCTAAATACTTTATGTCTTACAACTATTTTATAACCAGTCATTTAGAAGTAAGAAGTAAAAAAAAACATAATGTGTAATTTTAACAATAAAGGAAGCCGGTTATCCCAGGGTCTATAGATGTTGCGTTTTAGCATGGCAACAGCCGTCCCACCCACCTACATTTTCTAGCATTTTATATTTCAATAACTGAAACAAGCTCCGTTAACGTCCTGAATCAATATCTATTGTGATCTTCAGCATGTTCCTGTAACGAAAAGCTATAATTAGTTTATTGTTTGGGTTCCTACGGAGAGATATTATATTCATTAATCTCTTGGCTTAATAACAATAATTTAAGAATTAATCTCGGAAAAACCCAAATAATGCACTTTCGCTATAAAAAGCTCAGTACGAAAATGGAGATCCAATACGAAAGTAAAAAAAATCACGACGTAGATAATGCAAAATTTCAAGGCTTGATTATTGACAGGCAGCTCAAGTGGAAGGATCACATTGAAGCGCTATGTAAGAAAATTAGTAGTTCATCCTATGCCCTGTATAAACTTACTCCAACAGTTAACACAGATGCACTACTCACAGCTTATCATGGTCTTGTGGCATCTGTATTAAGATAGGGCATTATATTTTGGGGTAACTCTACAAACAGAGAAGCCGCTTTTAAAGCGTAAAAGCGATCCATGAGAGCTATGTTTAGACTACAAGTAACGGACAGTTGTAAACAATATTTAAATAAATACATAATTATGACACTACCGGCTTTGTATATTTATGAAATTGCCCTATTTGTTAACTTGAATGCTCATTTGTTTCCTCATCTATCAGATACTGTTAAACATAACAGGCGGAATGATATGTTACGTGGACGGAGAGCCAAAACAGCCCTAGTGTGGAAAAGCATATTCTGCATAGCTCTGCAAGTTTATAACAAAATTCCCAAATCAATCAAAGAGTTAAATTTAAATGGATTTAAAAATAAACTTAAAGACTTGCTATGTAATGATAAATGAAAATCAACGAAAAAATCCTAAGTTACCCTCAATTTATATTCTAGAAATAGCCATATTTGTCAAAAAGAATATACAACTCTTTGATTTTGATAAGAACGAGCGCCGCAAAACTAAATTAATTCTACCAGTACCTAGACTATACATGTATAGAAATAGCCCAGAATACCGAAGCATCCAAATATATAATAAGTTACCTGAACATATAAGATCCACAAAAACACTTTGCATATTTAAATTTAGACTTAAGTCATTACTTTTAGAAAAAAGTTATTATAATATTAAAGTGTTTATGGAAGATAAGCAGCTAAAATAAAGCACAAATATTATGTATCTATGTATACAATGATTTTATTAATGTTACTATATATTTCAAATGATGAAATGACTTCAATAATTATAAGTTAAATATATTATGTTAGAAACAGTTAATGTATTAGTAGTAATAATGAATGTTTTGATATTGATATCTAGTAGGCATGCAATATAATGTTAACTTTTAAGTTAGAACCTAGTTATAAGTTAAATGTAATAATACTTGCTGCGCCCCAACGGGGTCATGTACTCTTAAATTTTAGCCTAGCCTGTAACTGAGTGTATATTATGCAAATTAAATAAATAAATGATAAATTATTTTATTTCTGTAAGTAGGTTTGTAGAAACACTTTTACACCTCGATCATATTTTAAAACTAGATGAGGACGGCGTTTCCTATCTGAATACTCTGAGAAGAAAGGTCGAAACAAACTAAGAGGTCACAGTCTCTTTTAAAGTCCAGACATAATTTTGGTCAGATCATGTAGATTTGTGTCTGAAATGGTCTTTTGAGGAAAAACCACACAGAATGAGTGGACCTGTCCAGTCAGTGCACGCATTTGTCAGTAATCGTGCAGCTCAACTCACAACTTCAGGTGCTCAACGAATAAATGTTATTATAATTTAATAAACGACAATTTGAATGATACTTCGACATGCTAATTGTAATCTTTTATACTTTGACATCTTACTCTTTGGTACTCTGACATTTAATGATACTTTGACACCCTAAATAAATTGTAAGTTTATGATACTATTTTAATTAATAAATTAAATTAAAAATTAGTTAAATAAACTATAATTTTAATTCGTAATAGGCAATCAATAATGTTAATACTAACCTAATAATCTCGGTCCTGTAATAAATGTATGTTCCTAATATTTGCACGCCACACTTGGCAGAATGTGATGATATCACTGTATAGTCTTAAGACCATATAATGTACCATATTCTGACAAATAAATGATTATGATTATGATTATTAGGGAAAGGACTACTCTTTCCATGCTAAAACGCGACCACTATACCTAAAATCAGTCTCATTATCATCAGTAAACTATAATCATCTTTCTTTTAAGATCGAATCGAATAGATGGAAACTATAATATGTGTATGAATTCTCAAAGGTTTTTCATTGAGCTCTGTGGAACCACAAAGATTCTTAATATGTTTCAGACAATGATTTTGGTAGGAAGTAAGTGCCTAAATATTAAATTTATTCATCACATTTTAAGTTTTCTGCAATTTTAATTAACCTTTGTGGTAAAAACATTATGCTTTGTTATTGTTATTAAAATTAGATACATCATTATTTTAAAGATGCGTCATTTATGTCCAGGTTAAAGTCTTAATGACTCAGGAACTAAGTATATGAGGCGATTCACAACTGAGATGATTCGATTGATTGATTTTGTTTTTTTTTTTTTTGTTATTCTTATGGTGTACATATTAATGAGTATTTCTATTCTATTTTATGATTCAAGACCTGTTTTTCTGGTAATGAAGTTTGGGAGCCAATGTCCAACATGGTCGTTTTTACGTTAAGATGATGATTGTTTAAGACCCGATAGAACGGACAATGGACACGAAAGACAGATACAGCTGGTGTTCTGGTATAGGTTTTTTTAGGATTTTAAAAGAGACCATGACCTCTTTTTTTTGTGTGGTTAATCGTCATAATACCTCTCCCGCTCAGGGCCGTGCAGGAGGGCGTGTCAGACTTTTACTGACAAAAACTCACCCATATTCCTTCAGTTTTCTGTGCGCCAAGGCCATGTCGCGGATTGTTCGAAAGAGTTCCCATGGGAACTCTTTCGAACAATCCGCGACCCCGGCAGACATCGGCAATATCCATGACCTCTGAGTTTGTTTCGGCGTTTCTTCTCAGGGATCAGTCAGCTGGAAAGTAACGGCGCCATTTGGTTTTAAAACATTCACCAAAAAATAACGTAGAAGTGTCTTTAAAAAAAATACGTAAAGATAAACTTACGAAAATAAAGACCAGTTCAATTCATCATAGGAAGCAAAGTTGGTAGATAAAATTATATTATTATTAAGGATCGAGTGTTATATAATTTGTTATAAGGATTATATTATTATATATTAAATTAACGTAATCATCATCTACCTATCTATTTCGGGTTTTTTTAAAACAAAATTTATGCATTCTTGTCAGTTTTTTGTGACTTGATGAATTCTAATTTAATTAGCGCTATTTTTCTTCATTCATTATCATACGTATATTGTTAACATTTTTTGTTGTTTAAGTAGGTAAAGACAGCCCCAAAAAGAACTGTAGACGGACTAGGAACCATTTTATTGTCAACAATCTTGTTCCATAACATTGTAATCACCGTATCGATACAAAACAAAGTATACAATTTATTTTACCAAAACAGAGTAAAATTTTTTCCCAAAACCTACTGTAGATTATTTTGTTTACAATTACAAGGTAATCTACATAGATCTCACAAATATGTATACAATAATCATTCAATAACGAGGTAAACAAATCTACAAGTTCATTCAATGAAAAAGTTCAACTTCGAGAGGAGGTGTTAGAAATAAGTATTTATTTGAAATTGCGATGCCATAAACAATTGCCATTTACTTTAACGTATCTGACTGACATTTATTATTGTCATGACAACGATCACATATTAAGGTAGTCATTCACCGAGAGCATTTGCGTGTAATGTAACAGTTCAGATTCAAGTATTTAATCAGTGAATGCGTGCAGGCGAACAATGCAGTGCGTACCTGTAATGATATAATTCCTAACTTTGCTGCAGTGAGTGCAGAAAATCGAGCATTACATCTGAATCGATGTTACATTTACGAATCTTTACAGTACACTTTACTTTACAGTTTACAGTTTGAGCGGTTACAAAAGCGAATACTCCTTAGTCAGTGCATCGTGCTGACGGGTATTGTAACGAAATGATCAAAATCAAATCATGGAATGTTATATCACGCGAATACCCATTGAGGAACCAGCTTAAAAAGCCTAAGCAACATTTGTTATAAACATTCATGATTAACCTATTTGTATTTCAAATAAAAAATCTAAAAACAAATGACACGTCAATGACGTCATGCATGATGTGAAGAGGACAGAAATAACATTCTTGTTCTTCTAATAAACGAAGATAAATACGTGTCATTCGATATAAGTCCTATGACGTTGTTAGTCTTGTTTACCTGTTTTTTTAACTATCACTGTGAAAATTGGTTTGGTCATAGGGTGTATAGATGTTTAAGACAAATGTTTACTTACTTTACTTTGGTACAATAAATTGTATACTATGTCTTGTACCTATTTTCGGTGGATACAGTGTTATAGAACTTAGGTTTTTGACAATAAAATGGTTTCTAGTCCGTGTATACATCTTTTTGGGGCTGGCTGTACTATGGTAGGGGAGTCCTGAGGGTTTTTGAGCAAGCATATATGCAGGGCGAAAAGTTGATAGCTGAGTAGGTGCGGTATGATGAGAGCACCGAAAAATGTATTTGAAAAGCTTCAGATTCGAGCTCCGTGATCAGGAGTCCACTTTCAGACTACATAGATTAAATAGACAAGAAATATAAAACATAACATAACATCACGCCAGTATTCCCCGAAGGGTTAGGCAGAGGTGTACCTATAGTACACCCACAGTTCGCCAGTTATGTTTAAGTCCCATGTAATAGGGGGCGAGCCTACTGCCATCAACCGGGCACAAATCCAGACCAAAAAACTAGATCCAAAAATATTGTGATCTTCAAAGCCGTTGATTTTGGTATACCCAATCGTGTGCGGCCTAACTCATAATAAATAGGCAAATCTGATGAAGAAATTGTGGGTTTTTCCTAAATCTGACGACTCTGAAAAAATTACAATATCATCATCAGCCTATGTCAATATCAATATGGCACTATTTGATCAACTGACCAGTGTCATGACATCAGTCGATAAAATAAATCATGTTTGTGCGATATATACATATACAGTCATGACGGAAGCGTTCGATTTTGTAGATCCTAAAATTTTACTGCAAAGCCTATCCCCAACTTAGTCGCCTTAGTTCTGCGGTATGGTGTTATTTTTAGGGATAATCAACAAATAGGGAACCTTTTTTCAGGATGCAGAAAAGATGTATACGTTCAATGTGTGGTTTAAGAAAACAGATAGATGTATTCCATATTTTAAAAAGTTATAAATATTATTCTTACCAGCTTTATACATCCTGGAAATTGCACTATTTGTAAAAAATTATCCACATTTATTCAAAAATCTATGTGCAGTAAAGAAAACACCAATACGTGCTCAATATATTCATGAATTATGCCTTGTGAAATGTAAAACTTCTCTAATGAACAAAAGCTTCTTTGATGTTGCTCCACAATTATATATAATACTAGCTGCCCGCCCCGGCTTCGCACGGGTTGCGGTACTTATCTACGGCGTACCCTACCTACCTAACCTACCTACCTACCCTACCTACCTACCTACCCTACCTACCTACCCTACCTACCTACCCTACCTACCCTACCTACCTACCCTACCTACCTACCTACCCTACCTACCTACCCTACCTACCTACCCTACCTACCTACCTACCTACCCTACCTACCTACCCTACCTACCTACCCTACCTACCTACCCTACCTACCTACCCTACCTACCTACCCTACCCTACCTACCTACCCTACCTACCTACCCTACCTACCTATCCTACCTACCTATCCTACCTACCTACCTACCCTACCTACCTACCCTACCTACCTACCCTACCTACCTACCCTACCTACCTACCCTACCTACCTACCCTACCTACCTACCCTACCTACCTACCCTACCTACCTATCCTACCTACCTATCCTACCTACCTACCTACCCTACCTACCTACCTACCTACCCTACCTACCTACCCTACCTACCTACCCTACCTACCTACCCTACCTACCTACCCTACTTACCTACCCTACCTACCTACCCTACCTACCTACCCTACCTACCTACCCTACCTACCTACCCTACCTACCTACCCTACCTACCTACCCTACCTACCTACCCTACCTACCTACCCTACCTACCTATCCTACCTACCTATCCTACCTACCTACCTACCCTACCTACCTACCTACCTACCCTACCTACCTACCTACCCTACCTACCTACCCTACCTACCTACCCTACCTACCTACCCTACCTACCTACCCTACCTACCTACCCTACCTACCTACCCTACCTACCTACCCTACCTACCTACCTCCCTAACTCCCTACCCTACCCACCAAAAAAAAAAAAAAAAAAAAAATAGATGTTGGCTGATTCTCATAGATACCGGATAAGCACAAAAAATGTCATCAAAATCGGTTAAGCCGTTTCGGAGGAGTATGGCAACGAAAACTGTGACACGAGAATTTTATATATTAGAAAATATCCAATGCAAAAATGTATGCCATTGCAAAAGTTTAAAAAAGCTCTTAACGGGTTATTGTTTGAAATATGTTTTTATATTCTTGATGACTTTCTTAATGACAAGTATCTATAATTATATAATGCTGACATACATTAATACAAATCTTTGAATTGAATTGACTATAAAGAAGAATGGTAGATTTGGTGTCGCTTAATTTCAGAAGCGTTCATGAGTGAAAGTATGTACATTATAGAAATAGTTACAGGGCTTTACTTTGTATGCGTTAGCTTTTTTTATTAAGCTGCACAAAGAAAAAAAGAAAAATTATTTTCAATATCTAAACGCAGTACCTGGGACGGTGTATGGAGTCACAATACTCATCCAAGTATGGTATTTGTATTTCTTTAGTTATGCTAATTAGCTGGATTTTGGTGGTAGTGGGTTCATCGTTTAATGTATTGAGAGACATTTACTACCTCGTTTTTTATTGTGAGGAGTATTACAAGACAAGCCGTTAATTAGTGATGTGATAGTTCAGTTCTGTTCCATCAAATCTAAGACATTTTGGAGAACCAGACTCCTGTCCCTTGAAACACAAGTGTATAAAATAAGTGTATAACACAATTCTAAGCTTTGGAGCCAGTGCTTATTTCTATTTGCAACATGTTTTAGTTTAATAAAATATACGTATATTATGTAGCTATGTTTAATGACAATTCATAAATCCACTATTTATACGTTTTATTTGAGAATTTAGCGTTCATGGCAAAATTAAAATATATTGATGTCTTCTTTCAAATCAGAAAGGTCTTAAATGTCATATTTTAATGTCACTAATCTGTCAACACTACTGTCATGATGTGTTGTTGTAAATAGTTGTGAATTAGTTTGTTTACCTGCTAGTTTATTTTTATTTTTTTGTACTAAAGTATAGAACACGAGGCTTGTACGTAATCCAGGTGTGCAGAGATGATCGAGTCTAAAGAAATTCCATAGGTTACAGTCGCTGCTAGTATGTATGATGAGCATCGTATGGTGAAACCGACGACAATAGCATGACGCCCGCGCCAGTTGCACAGTTATTCGATGAAGTTCTTATAAGATTAGAATGTACTTTAACTGACAATATAAATGCTTTATTCAACTACCAAATAAATGTTGATATATTATGATATACAGGATTACTGGTTAAGTCGACCTAGATCCATTAAGAGGTTATAGTTCCCATCATTTCTGACTAATTTGACTATGAAACACCCCAGCCTAAACCTAACCGTTTTTGAGATATTGGACTTAGAAGGTTTTTTAAAAAAATATGCTAATTTCTTAAGAATTGGCATTTTTTTTGTCTTCTATGGCCTTATTTTTTTTCTAATTCCGATTTTTGAGTACTAGAGAAGCTTGATTATTATTCTAAATGCAAAAAGTCCAAATATCTGAACCATAGGAGTCATAGTAGAGGACTGAAAGTGTAAAAAGAAATAAATTTATAAAAACATTGTTTTCTTATAGCAAAATTTAAAAAAAAAAATGTATGGCAGTTGTGCTGCAGATATGCTAAATAATATCTTTGTTCTATTAGCTATCCAACAAGGTATAACAAGCTAGGGTTTTGTCACAATTCTCAGATAAAACTTTGATTTAAACCTTCCAGGTAGAGACAAAAAATGATAAAATGAAAAAATGGGACTTAAGATCAAACTTATCACCTGGGTCAGAAAATGAAATAAAACAATCCAAATAGTTACAAAACAACATTTATTGTTATTTTTACAAGTCCTGTTCCACATGACCGCCTCTGTTTCGCACACACACTCTCATTCTGTGTCTCAGTCCACTTTTTACTACAGCAGTAGTTAAATGTCTTCTTTTTTCGTTTGCTGCCGATTTGTTAGACGATTTACCACTAAATCTTATTAGAGACATGAGGTTCCAACACGACGGTTGCCCTGCACACTACAGGAGAGGGGTCACGGAATGGCTAGACCAACAGTATCCAAATAGGTGGATCGGAAGAGGTGGACCCATACCGTGGCCAGCGAGAAGTCCTGATCTGACCCCCATGGATTTTTATGTGTGGGGCCACATGAAGACTTTAGTCTACGAAGACAACCATCCGATTGCATCTGTTGGGGAGTTGAGACGGAAACTAACTGCGGCAGCAAACGAAATAAGAAGACATTTAACTACTGCTGTAGTAAAAAGTGGACTGAGACACAGAATGAGAGTGTGTGTGCGAAACAGAGGCGGTCATGTGGAACAGGACTTGTAAAAATAACAATAAATGTTGTTTTGTAACTATTTGGATTGTTTTATTTCATTTTCTGACCCAGGTGATAAGTTTGATCTTAAGTCCCATTTTTTCATTTTATCATTTTTTGTCTCTACCTGGAAGGTTTAAATCAAAGTTTTATCTGAGAATTGTGACAAAACCCTAGCTTGTTATACCTTGTTGGATAGCTAATAGAACAAAGATATTATTTAGCATATCTGCAGCACAACTGCCATACATTTTTTTTTTAAATTTTGCTAAAAGAAAAAAATGTTTTTATAAATTTATTTCTTTTTACACTTTCAGTCCTCTACTATGACTCCTATGGTTCAGATATTTGGACTTTTTGCATTTAGAATAATAATCAAGCTTCTCTAGTACTCAAAAATCGGAATTAGAATAAAAATAAGGCCATAGAAGACAAAAAAAATGCCAATTCTTAAGAAATTAGCATATTTTTTTAAAAAACCTTCTAAGTCCAATATCTCAAAAACGGTTAGGTTTAGGCTGGAGTGTTTCATAGTCAAATTAGTCAGAAATGATGGAAACTATAACCTCTTAATGGATCTAGGTCGACTTAACCAGTAACCCTGTATAAATGTTGAATTAAACTCAAACTCAAACTCAAGCATTTATTTCAAATAAATCAATTACAGGCACTTTTGAATTGTCAAGGGGTCTGTCAGTCAGAAAGATGAAGCTAGTTGCCCATTCCAAAGCGTAGTAGGTACCTATGGAGAAGAACGGGCAAGAAACTCCATGGACACTTTTTTAAATCGAAATATGGCTATAAAATATAGATTACATCATTCATGTTGAAATTATGCAGGTGAGAACAATGCAGAACGTTAAAAGCGTCCGTAATAAAAAGACAAAAACAATTCAAATCCTAACTATCCTAACTAATAATAGGTCTTTACCTATGAAATTGCCGTTTTGTATGAAAAAATTTAAACGAATTTTTTTCATGAATTTTTTATTTGTATTAATCGAAGTAATCACCCATGCAATCAATGCATCTTTGCCATCGCAGTGGCAGTTTATTGATGCCCTTCTTAAAGAAATCAGCTGGACGGGAGGCAACAAATTCTTCAAAGGCATTTTGTACTGCCTCTCGGGTATTAAATTTTTTTCCCGCCAAGAAGTTATCCAAATTCTGGAAAAAGTAGTAGTCTGTAGGCGCAAGGTCTGGTGAGTAGGGCGGATGACGGAGAGCTTCCAACCCCAGTTCTTGCAACTTGGAGACCGTCTGCTGTGCAGTATGAGGTCTCGCGTTGTCGTGCAGGAGCAGCGGAGACGAGCGATTGACCAATGCTGGTTGGAGATGCGCCAGCTTCTCCATCATTGTGTTCAGTTCTTCACAGTACACATCTGCAGTAATGCTCACCCCGTTTGGTAAGAAGCTGTGATGAATCACACCGGCGCTAGACCACCAAACAGTGACCATCACTTTTCTAGGGGTAAGTTTTCGTTTAGGGCATTGTTTAGGTGCTGAACCAGGATCCAACCAACTTGCTGAGCGCTTACGGTTATCAAACAGAATCCATTTTTCATCGCAGGTAACAATGCGGTTCAAAATTCCTTCATTTGTGTGTCTGTTGAGCAGTGCAAGGCACGTCTCGACGCGTACTTCGCGCTGGCGATCATTGAGTTCGTGGGGCACCCATTTGTCAAGCTTTTTTACCTTGCCAATTTGACGCAAATGGACCAATATTGTTTTGACGCTAACGTCGAAAGCTGCTGCTAATTCAGCCGTAGATTGTGTATCATCAGCTTCCACAATCGCCTTTAATTCGTCATTGTCGACCAAAGTCTTCGGACGACCGCGAGGTTCATTTTTCAGGTCGAAATTTCCAGAACGGAAGCGAGCAAACCAATAACAGGTGGTGCGTTGGTTTGTAGAGTTAGCTCCGTAAACGTCGTTGATGTTGCGTGCCGCTTGTGCCGCGTTGCTGCCACGACGGTACTCATATTCCATAATTACTCGAATTTTTAACGTATCCATGATGACGAAAAAGATTGAAATGCGATGAAAATGTAACACTAATCAATAAAGAAATGACTACTTTTAGAAAAAAAAATCCATGTTTTTAAAATAAAATTAATTTGAAATTAGAATTCATAGCCAAACAAAAATTATTTTGATTTGAAATGGCCAGTACTGCAGAACGGCAATTTCATAGGTAAAGACCTAATATTATAAATGCGAAAGTAAGTTTGTTTGTTTGTTTGTTACCTTTTCACGCCTAAACCACTGAACCGATCATCCTGAAATTTTGCATATATGTTGTCAGGTGTACTGAAACGGACATAGGGTACCTTTCATCCCGCAAAAAAGTACTGTTCCCGAGGAAAACAACAATAACGTTCTTATGATAATAGATGGCGCCACGAGTCTTTCGAATCATGATTGAATTATAACCCGAATTTATAGTCAAATTCTAAATTAACGCGAGCGAAGCCGTGAGCAAAAGCTAGTATTAAATAAAATTAAAATAAGCCGTGGCAGCTAAGAGATGACAGTCCCTACTGACGGCGCCCGTTCACGAACATGACGTATGGATCAGCACCATTCAGCTCAACCATTTTGAAGGGAACTTAATGATCCAATACACACACCACCACCAGCGAGACATTAGAGTGAGCATGACATACTCTCAGCCGCCAGGGCACATTCAAGTCAATGAAAGACAAACCTAGTACATGGTAGCTTTATAGTAGGTACATAGTACTCACACATGTGCTATGCAATTATACAATACTAAAAGATTGAATTTATACAATGTAAAGATAGTTTTTACCATCTTCAGTAGTTCCAAATGCTAATCAATTAGTTATTGTGCCCTTGTGGAGCAGGACCAGCGTTGAGCCAAGCATTTTTACCAGCGATGTAATCTCCCAACTTATAATATGCTTGACTGCATAGTGTGCGTTTTATACAAGATATAAATTTCAGATATAATTTTTATAAATTTCAGTTGAACTATATGCGGAGGTATTTTGTTGTAACATTTTAAACAGTACCCCATGAAAGATGAGTCTACTTTAGCCAGCCTGAAACCTGGTTGAACTAATTGGTTCCTATTTCTAGTGATATAATTGTGTCTTTCACCTCTTTTACTAAAAAGATGTAGATTTTTCCTTACGTACATGATGTTTTCATAAATATATTGACAAGGTGCCGTCATGATGTTAATATATTTAAACCGTTGCCTTACAGATTCGCGCCTACGGAGGCCATATGCCATATCTAATGGCTCTTTTCTGCAGAATAGAAATAGACTCGACGTCTGCAGCCCGTCTCCATAGTAAAATACCGTACGACATAATACTATGAAAGTAACTAAAATAGACTAGCCTCGCGGTACCTACATCAGTAAATTGACGGATTTTTCTCACAGCTTATGCTGCTGAACTTAGCCGTCCTGTAAGGGATGTTAAATGAGGACCCCATTGAAGCCTTGAGTCGAGCGTGATCTCCAAGAAAACAGTTTTATCGACGAATTCTAGTTTCTCTTAATCTAATACTATCTCAACATGATTACTTTTGACATTTGGTAAAGAAAATATTATACACTTAGTTTTTCCCATTTAATACTGAATTATTAGCAGTAAACCAATTTAGGATCTGCAGTTGGGCGTTATTTACATCGTCAAGATTTGATGCACGCCTATTAATTTAAAAAAATAAAGAAGTATCGTCAGCAAATAACACCATTTGTGGTTGGGTTTTTAACAAATGGGGTAGATCATTAATATATACTAAAAAGAGGAAAGGACCCAATATCGAGCCTTGTGGTACACTCACTTTTAATTTTAAACCGAGTGAATTGACACCATTTATTTGAACTTGCTGTTGTCTATCATTTAAATAAGATTTTACTAAACTGAGCGCACGTTTTCCAAGTCCGTAATGCCTAAAATGCTCAAGTTTCAAGATTAAGGTTTCGTGGTCGACGCAATCAATTGCCCTGGAGAGGTCACAAAAGATTCCTACGGCGTCTTGGGCCTCTTCCCACGCCGTAAATATGTGTTTTAATACAGTGACACCGGCGTCAGTCATACAACGTCCCTTGGTGAAACCATACTGTTGATCATGTAAGATTTTATTGGTATTAAAATGATTGAGCATTACCTTTTCAAACACCTTGCTGAAAACCAGCAACACGGATACAGGTGTATAATTATTGGTGTCTTTACTGTCCCCTGATTTGAAAAGTGGTATTATCTTACTGTATTTCATTAGATCCGGGAAGACTCCTTTATCCACAAATTAAAAATTAAATTAAATATTAAGGTCAAGTACGGCTAAGTATACGACTATAGTCTCAATAATGGAGGTAATAAACTTTGATAGACATTCCCCTTATATCCTTGGTTAGTTTGATCTTGATTTGCTTGAAAGCTTTTATTACTATTATGGGGTTTATTTGCTTGAATTTAAATTCAATCGGGCAGGATGAAACGTGTGCTCTTAATAAGTCAATAGAACGAGAGGGTGACGAGTTTAAAGTTTCAGTAGCTTTAAGTGGGATATTGGTAAAGAAATTTCTACGTTATGAAATTTCGATGTCTAGAGACACAGCCAAGACGACCCCACCCCGGGCCACAGCATACCGTGAGGGCTCGCACGCACATGATGGCGTCCACCGTAGAGTGCCCCCTGTGAAAACCATTCTGACTCTCCGCCAAATCCGGACCCACCCGCACCAGCCGCCCGACGAGGCGGTCTACAACGAATCGTTGAAAGAGCTTACCCACTTTGTCGAGCAGCACGATGGGCCGGTAAGTGGACGGAGAGTCCGCAGGGCGCCCCGGCTTCTTAATGAGGACCAGTTTGTTTGCCTTCCAACGAAGTGGGAACTGGCCCTTCTCCAAGCATGCGCTTAGAAGCAATCTTAGTCGAGGCCCGAGAGCCTCCAAGGCCAGAACCCAGGCTTTTCCAGGTAAGCCGTCGGGTCCTGGGGCGGTATTTTTAGCACTTAGCCTCATCGTCGGTTGTGGGGTCCACAGTTGGCACCGCAGGAGGCGGAACCATGGGCGGGGGAGTATGCTCCTCTCGCGAAGGGAACAGAGCGCTCACCACGCCCTCCACGAGCTGGGGCCGGAGACTCTTTGTCAGGGGGCGAGCCCATGGGCGGAGTTTCTCCCGCACCATTCGGTCTTCGCCGCTCTGTAACCCTCGTACAGCTCCGCCTGAATGGCTTCCGTATCCGGAGGGCGGATACGGAGCCTGCGGTACCTGGTGTACAGGCATCGCGCAGCAACGCATGCCTCGCGCAGAGACGTTAGTTCCAGCGACCACCAGTACACCTGGCGCCAGGCGCGTCCGGGCTGAACCCAGGGCATTGCCACGTTACATATCTCGGACATGGCGTCCCGGAACCACTCTGCTTCGTCGTTGATGTCAGCAGGCCTGTCTGGTGATGGCACCTAGGCCTGCATAATCGAGGCTTCCAGGAGGAGCTCCCGGTCCAGCTTCTTCAGCGCCCACCGTGGACCCCTCGGGGCCAGTCGGACCAGCGCGCTCGAGGTCTAAGCGGAGACGTCAAACCGGATGTACCGGTGGTCGGAATACGTCTCCACCCCTTCCATGACGCGCCAGTCAATAACACGCGGCGACAGAGTGGGGCTGGCGAAAGAGATGTCCACCACTGACTTACCCCGAATTCGCACACACGTGGGTACAGAACCCCGGTTTAGGACGACCGGGCCTGTCTCCAGGGCCCAGTCTTCCACCATCCTTCCCCGTGTGTCCGTATACCGGGAACCCCAAGCCGTGTTCTTGGCATTGAAGTCCCCGAGTACGAGCACGGGGAGGGCATGGTACCCGACGACGACGATTCTCAACTCCGCAAGGGAGTTGTGGAACTCGGCGAGGGTTCGGTTAGGCAATACTAACGTTTGGGTTTTCGCAGCGTTGATGAAAGTGCATTACTTTTGTCTTACCTAAGTTTATTATTATGTAGCCAATTTATGATGTCACGTAAACAAGTATTGATGTCATGCTCATAATTATTTTTATTTGTACACTTTATTACAGCTGTACTGTCATCTGCAAAGAGAACCATTTTGTTTAGTGTTACATTCGGCAGATCGTTTATGTAAATTAAAAAAAAAGTGGCGGCCCTAATACGCTACCCTGTGGGACGCCATATCTCACGTGCCTTGGGTTTGATAAATAAATGGTTTATAATTTACTCTTTGGACATATTCTAGAAATTTCTGTGTATTGAATCCTATTACTTAAGTACGATTCTATTAGCTTTAGGATGTTACCTCTTATACCATAGCTATGTATTTTTTTAATAGAATCTTACGGTCTACATAATCAAATGCTTTGGTCATGTCTGTATAAATTGCACAGACAGGAATTCTGTTATCTACAGATGACATGATATTAGCTAGTAGATCAAATAGTGCCATATTAATTGTGGTGTTCTTACGAAATTCCTTTTGTTCTATGTAAAATAATTCATACTTGTCGAAATAGGTATATCAATTGTTACGGGTTGCATGAATAGTGAATTTAATGTCTGATTTTTAAATTAATATTATTCAATGTGATGTCAGGTTTTACATTATTTTCAATTGCATCAATAAAATAATTGTTGAATTCGTTTGCAATGTCAACAGGGTTTGTAAAAGATAAATTGTCTCTATTGACGCACAATACAGGCTCCTGCGGCAAACACATCTTAGATGTATTTATTATTTGCCGGGTAGCTTTACATTTGTTTTCGGTGGTATTTATAAAATGATTATTCTGTGTTTTTTGTGTTAGTTTTATTATTTTCCTATAAAGTTTAGTGTAGTTTTTAAAAACTATTTTAGATTTTGAGTCAGGACTTAATCTATGTGCCCAAAGTAACTGCCTTTGCTTCTTACTACATATTTTTATTCCATGGGAGATCCATTTTGTTTTGCTGCTTGTTTTATAGTTATAACTTTTTCCGGAAAACATAATTTATATAAAAGATTAAAGTCGTCCATGAAATTGTCGAAAGCTTCGTTTGCGTCCGTGGCATCATGTACTGTCATAAAAGATAGACATTTTAGATGGGTTTTAAAAGTAATCAGATTTGCCATGCTTATGTCCTGCTTTTTAGTTTTCCAGTATTTTAGATTGCAAGTTTTGTTAATAGGCACTTTAAGTATCTCAGATGTATAATCTGAAAGGACCAGATCTACAACTTCAGCTTTGCATTATTTCTGGTAGTTGTGCGCAAAATTGTCAATACAAGTGTGACTACTTAACCTAGTGGGGGTATAAACCGCTAGTTTTAGATTGTATTTCATTAGAAAATATTCAAGTTCCAATGTAGTTTTATTTATTTTCAAAACATCGATATTAAAATCTCCACACAAGACTATTTTTTTACTTGAAATTATACTAACTTTACTTAAAATATAATCTAATTTTTCGTAAAACACTTCGTAATTATGTTTAGGAATCCTATATATACAAATAATAATAAAAAAGAATTCCTCATAAAATTCATTTACATTATTTATAATATGGCCCGGTATACTTAACTTACTAATTAGGTTATTATTAAATCTATTTAGATTGTTGGGTGTTATTTGTCTAGATTGTATCAGAATTTTTTGTAATGGTGTGTTGGACTTGAAAGCAACGGTTTGACCGCTGTGATCAGAAGGGAGATAATTTACAATGGCTTTATTTATCTGAGTAGTCGCAGCAAAAAAAAAACATTATCATTACATATAGCAGAATTTTAAGTTATGCGGGTTGGTTCTGAAAACAAATTTGACAAATTGAATGATTTAAAGAGACTTAATAATCGACTGTTATTTGAACTATTCTCTAAGATATTAATATTGTAGTCACCACAGATAATTAGCGATTTTTTACTACTTGCAAGTTTTGCTAGAAGATCGTCCATTACTGACTCAAATATGGAGTAGTTTTGATAATTTGGGGGTCTTTAAACGCACACTAAAACATGCTTATCTAGCTCAACACAGGACTGTTCATTGTTATGTTCTACCAACAAATCAACTAAGAGTATATATTTACGAGTCTTAGATTTAATAGAATTTCTAACTAAGATTTGTGAACCCTCACGCAGCATAGATTTTCGGTTAAAAGAACTGCCCACACTATAATTTTCATAACTGATTAGCATTTCAAAATCTTTCAACCAATGTTCAGTTAAACAAACAATATCAGACATGTTTGTTTTTATAGTTCAATTTCTAATTGTTTGGAAGCAAAACCTTGAATATTTTGATGAAATAATGTCAAGGAATTTTAATATAACAACATGATGGGATGCGCGGCCTCCCTCAGGCTAAATCCTTCACAGGTCTTTAATTCTAAGTTCACCTTAATACCTTATAACCGGGTGTGTAACGTTTGAAATAATAACAAAAGTTATTATGATCATATGATTTAGTTACGTTTACGTTTTTTTTTTTATTTAACTATGAAATGATATAGTGTATTATTGATATAATTTCATTTTACCTAATTTTATATGGTTTAATGAACATTTTCTATAATGCACATTTGAATTAATATTCAATTAGGATAATATTCAGTTACTATAATATTAAAAATTTATAAGTAACGTTTAATATAATTTAGAAACGTACTTTGTTTTGTATATTTTTGCAAAAACTGGTCCGGACCTGCGTCGGATCCCGTCTATTGTTGGTGAATCATTTGGGTTAGATGAGGGTATAATAGTATGATGTTTCTTGAAATTTACTTATTTTGGCTGAAAATTTGTAACTATGAAAATTTGGTCAACTGAACATTATCTAAAAAGAGAATTATACAAATCGAAAATTATGTGAAATGAACGTTATACTAAATGTTATAAGAGCATAAGAAGGTTATATGAAATATAACATAAGATCACATGAAAATAGGTTATTTGTTTTTATAGCATATGAAAATTAGTTATATCATGTGAACGTTATTTCAAGTGATATTATACTATCTATCATTATGCCGTATATTACACACCCCTTATAAATCGCCTTTAACGTTCCCACTGCTGAGACACAGGCCTCCTCTCTGAGAGAGGGAGAGGGCCGTAACCCACCACGTGGGCCCAGTGCGGGTTGGTAGATGTCGCATGTCTTCGAATTTTTGTTTCTAGGACATTCCGGTTTCCTCACGATGTTTTCCTTCACCGTTTTGAGAGCAGTGGTGACGAAATAAATTACACAAAGTAAAGTGCCTGCCTGGGTTCAAACCGATGACCTAAAACTCGTGAGTCGTGGGCCATTACCACTGGGCAACCACTGCTCAGTTCTACCTTACTTAGTACAATACTAATAATAAAATGTTAGGTATGTATTTGTAATTTTGCAAATATTTGTAAATAACATCACGACTGACAGTACTGTCACTAAGCCCATTGACAAGTATTTTCAGTGATAAAACCTCGTTTTCATTAGGCTTCGTCCCGCGACACGTGTCTCAAGAATGTCCCGCGACACGTGTCTCAAGAATGTCGAGCGAAGTTAGGAAACACCAGATATCTTCCCTCACGACCTTTTTCATCGTTTACGATGTTGCCAGACATATCGTACGACGTCGCCTTACATCTTTAGGGACATGTGCCTCGGGAAACTTTACTCATCCAATCCTGTCTGGCCGAGCACAATGCGTGACGCAGTGATAGTGCGTTGGTTTGAAGATGCAGGGCAACAAACCATCGTTCATAGTTCAATGAACAAAGCTTAATGAACAAAGCTTGAAAACAAAGCAAAAATAAAACAGCTTAATGAACAAAGTCGACTTCTAGTTCCATTTTGCCCTTCAGCTTGAGGCACCCTTGCTCTTTAAACAACGTTTTACGTTTTTCTTAATTTGACCGAGATCTATCTTTTGAGAGTCTTTTCAAGAATGAACGCGAAGTCTAAATACGACACCCAGATTACATGGAGTCCTGCCATCCATTGTCAGCTTAGCTATTCATCTAATTATCCAGAAACTAAATTCAAAATTTAACGTGTAGTATTTCAAGTTCACTCATCCTCCATAAAAAAGGGAGGATCTTCTGACCAGATGGGTGTTGGGTCTGGTGAGCTACTGCCCGAAGATTGATGTCGGGATGTTGTATAAACACGTAAGGGGGAATTTTAAAGTAATGCCTATTACTGAGAAGAGTACAGAGTCTAAGCTAAGGTGGTACGGACATGTTAAGCTTAGACCCGATGACCATATCGTGAAAAAGTGTCTTTCCATGGCTACAAAGAAGAGAGGGAAAGGCAGACCGTAAACCACCTGCATGACAAATGTCTGGAAGGACATGCAAAAACTTGAACTTACAGATGACGATGCTTTCCAGCGAAGTAAATAGCGCCGAAAGATTTAGAAATCCGAACCTGCGAAATGGGAAGAGGTGAGGGCAAAGAAGAAGAGGAGGAGGAGGACTAATATGAACATTTTATAACAATAAATAGCCAAATCGGTCCAGCCGTTTTCAAGTGATGCGCTTACCCACGAAAAGCATTTCATTTTTGTTTACATAGAAAATAGAAGATTATCAACACTACATGGACTTCAGACAGAACTAACAACATTTCAAGGTGAGCTTTGCACCCTAATAATAAAAGCAATATTGATAACAATTTTGTATATAATATTGTCAATACTGCGCTACAATTTTAGCACTAGCAGATATTAATATTGATATTAGTATGATATAATACCCTGAATATTGCCTTATCAACTCAGCCTATAGCAGTCCAGTTCTGGACATAGGCCTCTCCCAGGCTGCGCCACAACACCCTGTCCTCCATCCACCGCATCCATTGTGATCCAGCCACCTTTTTAGGGTCGTCGGTCCATCTAGCTGGAGGGCGTCAAACACTACGCTTGCCGACTCGTCTGTTCCACCCGGCCAATTTACCCAGCTTTTTTATATGCACAACTTTTACGTTTTTGGCGAATGGGCCTGCTCTTGGGCTCGATCTTGCCTGATGGAAAGCAATGGATGAGGTTTGCGATGGAACGAGCGTGCTCAATACATGCACACACCACACACACACACTCTTGCTTGGAGGGCTGACGGGTTATAACTATTTGTATGGGAACACAGACGCTTGCAGAGAGTTCCACACTTTTGCACTTTACTTCTACACCAAGAAAGTTTGGAACAATGGCTGACACAATATTTATCAATAAGTGCATGGACCGAAACTGATAAAAAGTCTGTAACGACATGTTTGGTGTGCCTTCAGTTTGGGTAGTGGAAGAATCAAATTTGTTAAATAACGCCCATTTATTAGATAGAGACGTAATTATTGAGTACCTACAGTTAAAATATAATATTTTTAGCGCCATTGTGCGCGTTTATAATGTCTTACGTAACGATACGACCGTGGACGTCCACTTCCACGTCCATAAAATTAATGGAAATACGTGGACGTTATGACGTAATCGTGGACGGAAATTTTTAAAGCGTTTTCATATATTTCCATACATGTTACTTCCCTGTGTTGTTGTGATGCTGTGGACGTCCACGATAATGTTGTCACGTTAGAAATTATAAAAGCGCAGGTTATGTGCTAGCAGCTAGGGAGATTTTGGTAGTGCAAATGTTACCACTGATGTGAAATCGAAATCAAGTCTTACAGGAATAACAGGGTTATGCAATGAAAATACTGTCATATTATGTACTTTTTAGGTATTAATATTATTATATTGTTAAATATTATGATTAAATACAGGTTATTATTATTATAATTGTATAAAGCCTGTTATTTTTTACTGTGGATGGTCATCAAGACCACGCAATTAAACATCATTAATGCCTAATAAATGTTAAGAACTACTAAATATTGACCTTGGTTTTTGTTTTTTCTATTTTAAACCCATTGTACGTGTTTACGTTTATTTTGTGGACGATATATATAATAAAATCTGCGAGTTCTAGCTTTATCTGTGGTAGTACTTCGAGTAGGAACCATGTTTTTGAAAATTTCTCTGTTTCTGGTGTGCACAGTTTTTGTGGTTTGTAAATCAAGTTTTGGTAAGTTACTTTTTAAATTGTTTAATTTTCATAAATATTTTTTTAAATTAAAAACTGACCATGTTTGTGTAATTCCCTGTCTAAGATTTGTAAGATTTCTTGCTGGTAAGCAACGAACGCATTGACATTTTTATGTCCAAATCATACACGTCAGAAAACACCACCAATTTCAAATTCTTTATCAATTTCTAAAAGTGTTGGTACCTATTTCGTGCAAATATTTTCTTTTATTCGGTCATTTCATGTTTACTGATATTCCAGTTGCATCCTGGTATAATGGAGGCCGACCCTAACCTAGTACGGAAAAGGCTATGATGATGACTTTCATTCTTTCCGAATTGTGCGTGTGTTATTATATTGAAAATATTTTTTTCTTTACAGTCGACACTTTAGGAAAATGTAAAATCAACGATGGTGCTTGTGAAAAAGACCTTCTCCAATCAGTTATTAGAGACATCTCCAAGACGGGCGCTCCAGAGCTTGGGATACCACCATTCGATCCCATTGTTGTAAAAAATTTATCTATGTCTGTCTTGGATGTCCTTGATTTTACTATAATTGAAGGAACCGCTAAAGGTGGAAAAGATTGCGTCGTTACTAGATTTGAGTGAGTATTAAACACTATTTATGTATTTTAAACTTTGTCTAGTCTTCTTCTCTTATTCTGTGTAACTGATCGATGTCATGGGTCTCCTTCAAAGACATTTAAATATGTATGAGATCTACTACTTTGTACAAGTCGCTGCAGTATGATGTCATTAAATGAATTATGTCAACACATCAGTTAGAAACTGAAAATGTTTCCAATTTATTTTTTATAATCCTTAAAATCTCTTTGGTCGTTTTTAACCTTGATCTATCGTTTCAGGACCAAAATTGAAGACGAACGCGCATTCCTCGAGCTTATCTGTGACTTCTCAATCAAAGGTCGCTACAAAATGTTCTCAAACAGTCCTCTTATCAAAACTTTTGTTGGTGGTGACACGTTGACTGGGGAGGGAAATGGAAAAATCAAAATAGGTATTGTTTTTTTATAAACACAAACACATAACATCAACATCACGCCTGTATTCCCCGAAGGGTTGTGCAGAGGTGTACCTATAGTACACCCACATTTCGCCAGTTATGTTTAACTCCCATATAATGGGGTTGAGCGTATTGCCATCAACCGGGCACAGATCCAGAGATCAGATCTTATTTGTGTTGATTTCTAAAATTAGCAAATATTACTTACATTTTATTCATAATCAATGATGACTAACGCTGTTTACATTATTCAGCATGAATGTCTTCAATTTTATCATAGAGATTTTATTTTGTATTGGTTGGCGTCTAAGCCGCTTTCAATAAGTAGATAGATATACTTACTAGAGGAAAAATACTCTGCTTCTATTTAATTGTGATCATAGATATTGGTGAATATACTTTTATTGTAAGTTACATTATTTAAAATATTTGTTCCAGAAAAACTACATCTTAAATTGGATTTCAAATTCTACATCCAAAGGCGAAATGGTGAACTTTACATCCAGAGTAAAACAGATAAAATCAAATACTCAATTGATATAGGAAAAGTAGTTTTCTTTGCTGACAGTTTGTATATAGGAAAACAAGAATCAAGTAAGTAACTTTGTGATACAATTATATTATGTTGGAGGGTAAATAGAAAGAACATAACGATTAAGCATATAAAAACATCCTGTTCAGAAATTCACACAATACAAAACACATAAAATATAAAAGTTATCGGTTATCAAGTTGAAAACAGTGTCCAGAAAGCACGGTAAGCCGTTGGGACCGGCTGTCATTTATTGATCTTTGACAGTTGTTACGGGTAGTCAGAAGCCCGAAAGTCTGATAAGCAGTCTTACCAAGGGGTGTCGTGTTACCCAGTAACTGGGTTGTTGAGGTCAGATAGGCAGTCGCTCCATATAAAATACTGGTATTCAGCTGGCTGCATGCTGCCGGTTGGACTTATAGCTGTCGTCAACATAGTTGGGAAAAGGCTATACAGGTGACGAATTGAGTGAACTAAGTATAGTGTTTTTATTTTATTTCTTATTATTTTAATTTTTAATTTTCGTATGCTGTACTGATTGACGTCATCACGTCTACACCAGCTGTCGCTGAAAACCAGTGCTGGGGCTTTGTCTCGCATAGGGTCGTAGCATTATGCGGAGCGATTGTCGTTTTGCGTGGATGTGAAGCATATTTTCCCCCAACCGTTCTTTTTTGCATTTGTGTGTTTTTCTCTGCGTCATGTTTACCGCAAGTAAACGTAGTTTCTTTCTTTCTTTATTGAAACACAGAAACTAGTACAAACAACTCTGCGTACTTCCTACACTGTTATTTTTTTTATCCTGTCTTTATCTCTTATCTCTTCTGCCTAAGAAGAGGATATTTTACCGCATCTTTCAAGTCAATTTATTATTAATTAGCTGTGCACGCAACTTCGTTCGCGTGGATGTCTGAAAACAATAATGTGTCGCTTAGAAACGGCGTAGTTACCGCTCCTCCATTGAAAAGGAAGAATCTGCCGATTTTATTATCAATTTCGTACTTTAGTGCCAAGGCCAGTTTTCATATTTCCTTATTTGCGAAAACTTTATCACTTTTTATGTTATTAAATATTGTTGTAGTTAAGTATTTATTTTGTAACGAATAGTCACTTATGTCTGTTTTTTTTCTATAAAAATCCATTTTACTTTGTCACTTGGTTTATGCTTAGTGCGACGGTAAAATAAAACTTTCACGTATCCAAATAGGCAGTATCTATCGGATAAAAAAAGAACTAGTTTGAAATTATCTGCCAGATAAGTTAATCTGAACATGAACACATCCTGAACAGATCCAGAGGTTTTGGAAAGCGTATTGTAAATTAGTACCTACAGCATGTACTTAATCAAATTTCAAATAATCCCATTTTGCTTTAATAACAATATCTTTTAAATCTAATAATATAACGAATCCGCCTCTTTTTGTAGACCTCTAATAAAACCTATTTTGGGGTTTTAAAAATAATAAATAGCCAAGTAACTGTAACCAACTTGGATGTAGCGCGGTTGGTCACAGTTCTATCCTAACTTTACCTATTTGGTCAGGGTGCTCTAACTTAGTTTCTGCGACCAACTTAAAAAAAGGCCAGAAATTTAAAAACAGTATCATTTATTTTAAAAAAATGGGTGCATCATTAGGACCCCAAAAAGTTTTTAGAGAGTATTTAATTTAAAAAGTGTACACCATTAGATGTTTAATAAGTTTTTAGAGGATCAATTAAATATTTCCCGATTAGTGATCTGTTGTCAAATCTCATGCAAAGTCATTTGATTGGCTTTTAGGTCAACCAGCTCACGGAGCTCATCATGTGATATGACAGTAGATGAACTTAACCGGGACTTATAATACTAGCCTATTATTGTCCCACTGCTGAGCACAGGCCTCTTCTCATACACAGAAGGCACGGTTGTTCACCACGCTTGCTCTTAAATCCAGGTTTTCTCACGATGTCTTCCCTTCACCGATGTCAGTAATATCCAATATAAACTCAGAAAGTACATATGAATTTGAAAATGTCACATTGTTCCATCTTGACATTTTGACACTTGGACACTTTGGGCCATCATGACACGGAACTTGAAACAGCCCTATAAAATAACTTTAAAAAAAATGTCCTCCAAACCGAATTTCGGTCACGGCGGCCCATCTCAGCGGAGACTAGCCATCGACGCAGGAGATATTAGTTTGCACATGGGTGTACGCAGACTCAGGTGCACTCTCTCTTTCCTCACGCCCATAGTCTGATGGGACGGCAATCCGACACGACCGGAGAGAGATCAAGAGCAAAACCAACAGCTCTTATAAACCGTGTTTACGTCTTGCAGAATTAACAAAATTGCAGTTTCTGAAGTGTAATTAGTAGCTATGCAACTAAGTGTGTTATTAGATGAACACACAAAAGGTACTGTTGTGTGTTCATTTAATGACACACTTAGTTGTCTTGTTTAGGGTTAAAGATCAGACATTCCAGTGTTTATAACACATTGAATCTAAATTGTGTTTTCTCATGATATTTAACTCTATTGCTACTGAGACAACTGGTTCTCGTTTTTCATGTAATTTATCTTTTAATTATCTAGTCATTTTCTAAAAATGGTTTTATACTCACATCCTAAACGTTTTTCTAAATTTATGATTTTAATTATTGCGGATTAATGTGTCGACTCTCATAATTCTAACTGAATATATTATTTCGTGTTTTAAAAGATTATTTGTATCTTAAACAACTGCAGACATTATAATGTTACAAGAAATTATTTTTTAATTAATGACGATACAAAATTTATAAGTGCTTCTTTTTAGAGCTACAGGGTTAATAATATTATATTTTACTTAGTCCGTTCCTGACACATTTTGAACAAAAAATCTAAAGGTGCATCCAGACTATGCGAGATACGTGCTTTCGAATTGAGTTTGAATGGTAAGCCATGAGTGTGACACGTGCTTTCAGGCTGTTGCATCTAAAATTTGCAAAAAAATGCATAAGCGGTGCTTGCCTCGCACTATCTGAACGCACCCTTATATTATTTTGTTATCTAACACAATTCAGGTTGTGTACCAGCACATCACCGCTTGTTACGTTGTTGTGACCTAATTTGGAACTTTTACAGGCAAACTCGTGACCGGACTGTTGAATGAAAACTGGAGAACCCTGTTGAATTCGTTTGGCAAGCCTTACATGGACCAAGCTATGGAGTATTTGTTCGGATTTCTTAAAAAATTCTTCGCAACTGTACCAACGAAGCATTACATTTTAGATGACCTGTCCAAGTATGCAAGGGACGAATAAGGGGCAAATAGCATTTTGTCATGTCTAACAAATACTACTTAATATTATTCGTTAAATTGAATTGTGGTAGTTTCAATAGTTAATTTATTAGCTTCGATGGTACCATTGACTAATATTTTAATAAAATAAAATATGTTTTAGACATTCTAGTTTCATTTTTCAACCAAATCATTTGATTTTAGAGATTTAATGGTTGAAGAAAATAGTGTTCACAATCAACAAGTTTATTACTCTAAATCTTCGTAATACCTAGACACATACGTCAAATTTCATTACTAAATAAAAAAATTAGGAAAATGTTATGAAAACCATTAAAAATGTCGTGATATCTAGTTGCAAAGCTTAATTTAATATATATAAATAACACTTTGAATAAGCAGAATTCAGTTGAAACTTTAGACAGGAAAACTCTAGAAAATAAAAATAAAATATGTTTGGAACAGGTCAGAACAATTACTTACACAAAACGGAGAAAGACAGGTTCACCATACATTTGCACATGTGCCATCGCAGTTCATGACATGTGTGGCTCGTAATCAGAGCTAAATAAAAACGTCACATGATTTTGTGGTTCTATGTAAGAAAAGTGAAAACAAACTTCATGCTGACGGATAAAAGGCACGAAAACATGGACACATTTTGTTTTCACAGTATTTTACAGCTCGCAGTCTCCTGTCTTAGCAGGTCTCAAGGCAGTGATGTCTTCAAAGGTAAAAAAGGAAGTGGTGTAGTGTGGTAGTAGAAAATGATCTCGTAGGTACTAAAACTGGAGTCCATGGTCTTCAAGCTCTGGCCATACTGAGACGAATCCCATGGAATACGGTACGTGACTGGTCGCGTCAATTATTTTAATTAGTTAATACTACTTAAAATAATCGACGCGAACAGCGATCGGCGTGAATGTTCGCGTGACTTCCTTATGGAACTCACGCGAAAATTCACGCCAGTTTAAACACGTCCGTACAAGTTAGATGACACAATCGGCGTGAGCGAACTCCATCTCGCATCGCACGCGGGTTTCGCTTTAGTTAAGCCAGAGCTTAAGACATCATCACAAATTTTACAAGTAAAACAACAAAACAGAATCCTTCATTTAACAGAAAATAATAATAATAATGTTTAATATGTGTTTATTTCTTCAATTTCGCTTCATTATACGAACAATAATAAGTTTCGTTTGCCACCACTCGTTCGTTGAATTCGTGATGCGTGAACTAAGTGTAGAATATTAATTATTTATCATCTACTATGTTTACTGAGGAAGCGGTTTTGAGGGTTTTGTAGGTATACTTAAGTAAATCAAAATTAATGTGACTGCTTTTTGTTTTGGATAAGAATATTTGTTATGCACTACATACGGATGTAGTAGGTGTTTAGTTTTCTCATAAATTCAGAGAGCTAGAAATGGATCTCTTTATATGTCTCTCTTTTTATTATGCATCGGTTATTTAAAAAAAAAACCTGTTTCATAGAAAAGTGCAATACCTACGCGGTGAAAATGTACCTATGGAACTGCAATTTTTTTAATAACCAGCGAAAAAATTCCACACAGGGGGTTCAGAATCATGTGCTGAATCCATGGTAACAGTGATATGTGATCAATGGTCTGCAGACCCAACATAGTTGGGAAAAGGCTAGGCAGATTGATTGATTGATTGATGTGATCAGTGGTCTTGCAAACAAGGACTAATGTTAAAATATTAAGCAGCAGCAAGTACTCCATTATGTTTTATCCAGAAACCATGCATTGCAGAAAAATAGCAAAGTATTCTTAAAACAACCAAGCTATTTCCGCACTAGAGCATTATTTTATAAAGTTAATATAAACACCATTCATCCAGCACAGATGTTGTATGAGCTCAAGTGGCATGCTCGCTGTCACTTCCAACCTAAACTATTTTGTTAACGTTTAACCAGAAAAAAGTACATTACATAAAATTGCCATTTGATATTCAACTGTAAACTAAGACCACAGAGTCTTGTTTTCTATGTCTCGTCAAAGAAAATGTATTCATTATTCAAATTGAATTCTGTACACCAGAAAATAAGGTCGAATTTTATACGAACATTATTCATATGTCAAAGATGCATCGTGTTATATTTATGTGAGTGATTTTATTTACATGTCCCTCGGTGATATATTGTCGCGTACATTTTTCATTTGCGACGCTTTTCATGTATGTCCTTGTCAAGTGGACACTTTAGCTTTTAGCAAGTATTTTTTTTTTCTGGGAATATATTTTAAAACACAGTCCGTCGTAATGAAATGTGAGATAAAGGGAAAACCATGATAAGACCTTCCGAGCCCCATGGCATGTTTTATACGACCCGTGAGGATTTATTTTAATTGCCATGAAGAAACTCGAGATTTGCTCTGCAGCTGTAAGGTGATATAATTATTTATTAAGAAATAAAGTCAGAGTTCAGGGATGGAGACAGTTCTGCGCTTCCCTTTAATTTACATTTTATTTACATTTACTGAGGAAAAAGTGTGACAGCCGGAATACCTGACTAATTCACGTGTTGCAAGGATCAGCTAATGGTTTCGGCCACGGGCTATCTTTACGAATAGAAAATACTCGTATCTTTTAAGATAAGTACCAATTACGTGACAGTTTCTAAAATTAAAGGTTTGCTATACACTTCTGCCCAACCTTTCGGAGAATACAGGCGTGATATTATGTTATATATTTGTAATTTAACGTTGTTAATCAAATAATCAAGGCTAAGGAACCTATTAATCAATTGCTAGAGCTCATAATCGTAGGAAATAAAGTTTTAATTACGTACAAAATCAGTAATTATACAAATTTTATTAAACCTGTTTAGTTTCCTACCCAAATCAAACATTGTTCAACAATAACTAAACAAAGTAGTTACAAGTTGCACTGACGCATTTTGCATACCAAGTATAATTAAGTTAATGTTGCTGATATCTGACTATTAATTTATATAAAAAAGTTACTTGCGTCATAACGCGTAATTCAAGAGATTGCACCATTGAATTATATGGAACTGTCACCTTTCACTAGCTGAAATTAGAGTTCATTTTAAAATACACTGTTGTTAAACCATGGTTCTATAAAGAGACAGCTTAGAAATTGAAATGCACTGTAAACAATGATATTCATTGCGTGGTTTTAACTACAGTTCCGTATGTAGCAAATACAAAATGCAACATAGATTCAAAATGGAACAAATAAATCAATAGAGTCGAAATCAAATAGTACAAACAAACGTGAGACAAACCTTCACGTGTTGACACAAAATTAAGGGTTTCAGTGTTTACCTTACATAATGAAGAGGCTGCAACGTGTAATTTTTTCTTTATTAGTTTATAAAGCGTTGAACAAGCCAGTGTAGTACAGTCACCCAGTTTACACTAGTGTCATACAGTTGCTTAGTAAAATGCTGCAATTATTTCTGTTGGTCGGGTGGCTTAGTTGTGTTTTCTCTATGGGACTACGTAAGTTTTAAATAGTTGACGTATACGTTTAAATGCGAATGCGACCACATTTTGCGATTATGCTAAAAGCACCATTTTAGATAACATTTTGTTTATGACTGTTATCAATAGTATCAAAATTCACTACATTTAATACACATTTTGTCTAACCATCCAAGCGTGTATCTATGTCAGTATCAAAATCTAAATTAGAATGTATATTCATGATTAGGACTTTTAGACTTTGTCATATAATATTGCCAACTAGAGACTGAACATGTTATAAAAAGACTAATTTATTTATTCAAAAAAAGAACAAGAGACTGACGAAGTAAAAAAATTTTAAAATAATTTAACCATTTCAGCCTCATTCATATCCTCATGTTCAAGAAACGATCCAAAACTTAACGAATGTGCTTTGAAATCAGCTCGAGACTCCATTCATCAATTCTCTTTGGGAGATACAGAAAGGGGACTTCATCCCTTAGATCCATTGTATGTAGCAGAAATGACGGTGTATATCCCAAACAAGCAAGGCTTCAGGGTTATATTCAAAGACAACTACTTTACAGGACTTTCGAAGATGCATATGGAGGACCTAAAGTAAGTTGACCCTTATATGTACTAGCATAATCATAATCAGCTTAAGATAATTTATGGAATTAGGCATCTTTTTGCTGAAAATCCATGAACAAATTATGTTATGCAATTTCTATAATTATTAGTTCTTATTCCGCCAAAAAATTGATTTAAGCTTAGATGTAGACTGTAACACCGCGCTCCTGTCCACAAAAAATATGCACATGAAGAACATGCAATTCATAAAATGCAACATGCATCCCAAACCTATACTCCAGCCCATAATGTTCCCACTACTAGGACTCAACCCTAAACTCCCTGTGAGAGAGAGAGTGAACCATCATCTACCACGCAGATCCAGTACGGGTTGGTGGCCATTCTAATTTTTTAATGTAGGACAAATTAATTTCCTCACAATCCTGTTTCCTTTATGCGTTTCACAGCGGTTCTGATGAAACTAAAGGTACTCAATAAAAATCGCACCTGCCTACAACCAATGACTGCTGACTCTGTTTTGGTCTAAGCTATGGAATAAGCAACTCTACCATGTTATTTTATTCTATAGTTTGTCTTTAAATAGATAATTGTGCACATTGCCAATTTGGTTCCCTATCCATTTGCATAAAATGTTAAGACCTAATATAACTTAGCATAATTTTGTTTGGCATAATTATATTTTCGCATAATATAATTACGCATAACAGCTTACGCATAATTTTTTTAAGCATAATTTCTCTAACCATAATAATGATTAAGCATAATATTCTAAAGCATACATTTATTAAGCATAAAGTTCTAAAGCATAACTTTTTTATGAACAATTTTGTGGGTTTTTTTTTTCGCTGTAGGAAGCATGCAGCAAGCAAGCATACAGCATGCAAGCAAGCATACAGCATGCAAGCAAGCATGCAAGCAAGCATGCAGCAAACAAGCAAGCATGCAGCATGCAAGCAAGCATGCAGCATGCAGCAGGCAGGGTTTCTGTCACTGCTCCGGCGCTGCGGGCCTCCGGCGGCCCCATGCGTGCTAATCGTCGCAGACGGCTTTCGCTCACCACCGCAGCTTCGGCTTGTTGGCCGGCTTAGCCGGCCAGCCTCAGCCGCGGCGGCTCGCTCGCAGCCGCCTGCTTCTCAGCCCGCGGGCCGCCTCGCCCCTACGCGCCTACGCGATTTTAAATTACACTCTAGGGGTAGGACAAACAAGACTACGTGGAGTCGGTTTTGCAGCAATTCGGTTCTATCACTAACTTTTGTTGCACAGCATATTAAATTTTTAACCAACAATATTATGCTAATAGTCATTAGGCCTACTAACGTTATGCGAATCAAATTTATGCCAAAACAAATTAGTCTTTAAGATGATTATGCCAACATAAAATGTATGCCTAAAAAAATTATGCTGAAGTATTATTATGCCAAAACAAATTGTGCCAAAATCGTTATGCCGAAGTATATTAGGACAAAGAACATTATGCGAAAAGAAGGGATCCCTGCCAATTTAATTGTATTACAACGCAAACATTGTATACAGTTGTTTTATTAAATGACTGAACATTTCTGTAACCAATGATTATCCAGTTATGAATGGCTATTCAAATACCTGGAAACAATTAGTTGGCTGCGATTAAAGGGGCTGTATAAAATCACAAAGTTTCAAAGTCGCTACTACAGAAAATAGATTAAATTCCGTATTATTAATATTTTTGATATTTTAAGCAAGAACTTTAGGAACATTGTAATTCATAAGTTACGAAGATCAAATTAATAGCTTAACAAAAACCATGACATCTTAGTTTTCGACATTAGCGGGTTAATTTGATGAACGTTAAAATTAATATCAGGTAGTAAAACCAGGTATCCATGCGGTGAAGAACGTGCATCGTGATACAAGACACAAGGTCCGGTTATTATCAAATAGGCATCTTTAATAATTTCCGTAATTTTTTGACAAATGTCTCTAGTAATACAGGCGCCTGTGGGTAATTGACCGATTTAATACTAAAATGGAATATTTTCAAACATCTAAGTGGTATAGGAAGAAGATAACTCCATATGTCACAACTCGCATTAGCTTGTCTACTTAGATGACATTGTAATAGTGCCACAAGTCGTGTAGTAAGTAGATATCTGGTTCCATTAGCGTTTTACTGTCGGAGCGTTATGATTACCATAAGTAGCGTTAACAAAAGCGGTATTGGATAGCAATATAATCATATTATTATGCAGATATGAAAATGATAGTATAAATATAAGATTGAAGATTTTTTAAACATTTTAATATAGGTACCTAATATACTCACACTTGAACAATCTAAATAAAGCAAAATGTTAGAAATATACCTTTAATATTTTCTTAAAAATAAATACTTCAAAGACTCAAGAATTTTTTATTGCATTAGTTATACCGTGTTTTTAATTACTTACGCTATGTTAATTTTATTGCAAAAAATCTCTGATTAAAATACCTAGTTTTCATTTAATTGTTAATTCTAGCTAAAAAATTATTCTAGAAAAACTATGCCCAATCGTTTTATGTCGGTTTGCAATTGGTACTTTTATTTTTCTATAAAACTTTAGTGAAAATTCGACATGCTCAAGGCCTAAAATATTTTATCCTGAAAATATGTAAAAATATTCTGGAATTACTTTTTTTATTCTAGTTTACAAAAAAAAAAATCGTTTTCCATAACGTAAACATGATGACAAAATAATTATTATTATGCTATTTAAATTACTGCGAGGCTTGCGAAGCACAATGTCAACGGCATTAACAAATTCAATTACATCAACTTAATTTTTTAATTCCATGATTGTTTTACCTTGTTTCTGTCGTGGTCTACAATTAAAAAGTCTTTTGGAGATAAATTTTACGGCAGATTTCGAGGAAGGAAAAATTAAATATCCTATGCCACTGGATAGGGAGCAAATCTACAGCCATTTATCGGGAAATTGTTCCCCGAAATATAATGGTTTGATCATTGAACCAAATTACAATATTATGTACAATTTCTGCATAAATTCAGTCATGCTTGAAGCCGCAATTTATTGACCTAATAAATAATTTTCATAATACAAGTAGTTGCTTATTGTAACTACGTGGGCTTAAAAGAATGTTTTTAAATTGTTCTGCTGACTGTGTGAACGTAAGTCTATAATGAACTATGTGCCCGACTAACGACGACGTCATGACTCACGGCCAATTAGCTTTGGGCCTTTTAATTACGAATAATATTATGAAGGCGCCTTAACTTAAAGGGTCCGTTGAAATAATTAGGCTCAGACCATGATTCATTGGGAACAAAAGGAGTAATGGTGTGAAAAACCACGCAATGATCTTGCAGAATTTGATTCAAACTAGCCAGCGGGGATCATTAAATGGATGCAAATACATTTTTGCATATTCATTACTACTGAGCTTTGTTCTGAAAGTTTTCTTGTTCAGACTTAAGAACTTGGTTTAATAATGCGGGAGCGTTTTAAATTGTAATTTACACTTGAAATTTTGATTTGTTTGATACATAGTTAAAAATGACCATTAGTCAATTTAACAATAAGTCACTTGACAATAGTTAATTGCTGTCAAATTTGAACTACTCTGTCTGCGTATGGTTAACTTTTATAGCAAATTATATTTCTTTTTAACTTTAGTTAACTTAACCATTTCTCAAACAACATACTTATGTCATTTTTAACAAATTGTTAGTTTAACTAACGCATTTTAACTATATATGTTTGACTACTGATGAAACAACGGGCCTTAAGTGTCATAAAGTAAGATTTTACAAGAAAATCTTTAAAAAAAAAACAGAAACTAAACTCACTTTGACAAAGTTTTTTACGTTTGGACTTTTTGAAATTTAGGGAGAATGTTTGTTCAATTATTTCAAAATAATTACATCACATTAAGGTTTTTTTTTAAATTCAATGTCTGCTGCTTTATTATTAATTGACAGAATGTTAATAAAAATAATATTTGTAAATGTTTTCGGGGGCCCATTATTGCGTGTGCAAGTGACCCCGTGCCATTTTATCGGTGTATTGCATAACATGGATCAGGCAGGGGACATAGTCCTTTCATATTTCTAGGTAACCAATGCACTATAGCCACCCAAACCCATAGCCCAAAACATTTTGTTTCCATGTTCTGCAATAGTCCTGCACCAACTGTGGGTTGTCCTTGGGTGTGCTTGCATAGTAGATACAGGGATAATCATCGGTTGGTGCCTCAACACTTTTAAATTATCTAAGGAGCCTCTGCGAGTTCGCTTCGGCTCCTCGTATGCCTTCTAAATCACCGGGACCCCAGGGTCCCAAGATAATATGTCAAAGACATATATACCGTGTTTTTTTTTTGTTCATTTCCAGAAAACTTTCTTCAGGTCTAATTAAGTTCATTTCTCCAAGAAACTAAAGTCCTAACTCACACTGTTTTTAAATTATTCAAAATCTTAATTTTATCACTTATGTACATTAAACCAGCATAAAATCGTCTTAATCCTTAACAAAATATTATTTGCTTTTCATTCTTAAGTAAAGAGTTTTCAATTCTTACATATCTTCCGACAAGAAGGTCAAAGGTAATGAGTTCGTTTGATGTTGCCTTTAATGATCTATCATGGATGTATTTGAAACACTGTCATAGTTGACACCAACTTTTGCCTGACTCAAAAGTGTCTTTTACAATCGTCATCAACTCAATATTGCACGCCTCATAAGCGAAGCGCGTGGGGTAGTGCTCTACTCTCGCCATACAAAGAACAAGTAATTCCTTGAGCTAAAAATGTCTTCATTTACTTCATATCGCATTTGTAGAATAATATTCACACACAGACGTCAAGAAAAAACACTAGTTTCAAACTCATGTTATTTTCAAAAAAGATTTTGCTATTTAAAATAATGAAAAAACTGTTTAAAAAAATATTCTGTGGACGTCCGTGTGTATGTGTGGATCCTGGCGTGGTCTCGGTAACTCCCGAAAAACTTAACTAATCGAGTCCATTTTTTTACGGTTCCCTACCAAAAGGGTAAAACGGGACCCAATTACTAAGACTCCGCTATCCGTCCGTCTGTCTGTCACCAGGCTGTATCTCATGAACCGTGATAGTTAGACATTTGAAATTTTCACAACTGATGTATTTCTGTTGCCGCAACAAATATAAATATTTAAGGGGGCTCCCATACAACAGACATGATTTTATTGTAGTTTTCATAGATAATGGTACGGAACCCTTCGTGCGCGAGTCCGACTCGCACTTGGCCGGTTTTTTAAACGCTTCAGTATTATCGAAAACTAAGTCCTTTCGAAAATCACGGTCTAATTCAATGTAGTGTAATCGTAATTAGTAATATAAAAAAACCTGGACATTTCGTTAGCTTTTTGTTATTTTTTATAGAATTGAATGAGATTATGAGGCGTGCACTTTTGGATTTATCAAATTTTTATTTATTTTGTATGAAAAAGCAAATCAATTCTTATTGATAGTAGTGGTTGAGCTCCTTAAGTTTTGAGTTGAGCTGCACGGTTACTGACAAATGCGTGCACTGACTGGACAGGTTCACTCATTCTGTGTGGTTTTTCCTCAAAAGACCATTTCAGACTCAAATCTACATGGTCTTCACATGATCTGACCAAGTTTATGTCTGGACTTTAAAAGAGACTGTGACCTCTGAGTTTGTTTCGGCCTTTTTTCTCAGAGCAGTCAAATAGGGAACGCCGACCTCATGTAGTTTTAAAATATGATTGACGTGTTAAAGTGTTTGTACAAACCTACTTACAGAAATAAAACCATTTATCATTTATTTCGAATTAAGTAAATACGGATTTACAAGATAGTTTCTGTTAATATACCAAGCACTATGTCAAAGTTAAAGAAAATAAAAAAACACGGTGTATATAATAATAATGGTTGTTAATGATATGTTTGTTTTTCAGGTTCGATCTAGAAAACAAAGTTATAATAGCAGACGCTTTGGTCACCCTGAACGTAAAGAACACGTACGATTTAAGTGGAAAACTACTCGTTATACCAGTCAATTCTAATGGTGACTCTTATATACACCTGAGTAAGTGTGAAATTATTAAAATATTTCAGCATTATTTTTGTTATTATTTTTGTCTCATGTTCCATGATCCTAAAGTTATTTCGTACAAAGTAAAAATAGCATACCTACACCTAGCGTTAATTTATCATTATGTAATAGGTAGGTATGAAAACAAACTAATTATTAAAAAATATCAAATTAATTAGTTAATTAAAATTTAGCCCACACAAATAAAAAATATAATGTAATACAATTGGGCACAACAACTACCCGAATTATTTTTGTCCCTTTAACAAAAAAAAAATTTTTTTCAGAAAATACTCTTTTGCACATTCGCTTCTGGTACGAGCACGTTGAAGGGCCTGATGGTAAAATTTACTGGAAAATATACAAACACGATATCGGATATGAAGTGGAAAAAGCATCTTTCAGACTGGATAATCTCTTAAACGACAAAAATATTGGTAAGTATAATGTTGAATTGTTTTTAAAGAAAAGCGTTAAAATAGCCTTTACGAGATGTCATTTCTTTGAATTTATCACTTCACTAACTGGACTGTCTATTAATGAATACCCCTACTCATTGAATCTATTTTCTTATTTTTTTTGTTCGGTAGAACAAACAATTACCCATTATATATTACAAATAAATAGAACTTAAGGAGCTATACAAATTTATCACTTCACTAACTGGACTGTCTATAAATGAATACCCCTACTCATTGAATCTATTTTCTTATTTATTTTATTTATTCGGTAGAACAAACAATTACACATTATGTATTACAAATAAATAGAACTTAAGGAGCTATACAAATGTAAAATCAACAACGTTCTCCACAGATACACAAAAAGACAAAGACAATGGTGATAAAGTAAAAGTCAGGACATAATAGATAAGTACATGAAATAAAATATACATAAATTATGTACAGCTACTGCTAAGGAACACTAGAGACATTTAACATATCCACATAATTTTTTGATAGTGTCAAGCAATATGTTTCGATGTGGAAGAATCCGTGGACAAAACTCGTGCCAATATAAACTACCATGTGGTTAAATTGTCTATATTTAAAATTTTATAATTTAATTAACGTTATCGCTATAATCATTCATATAAATACTCACAGTTTTTTTTGCTATCATGATGCAAATCACTCATTAAGTTGAAGGTCGCGAGTTGTTCTCGCTTTGATACAATAAAATCTGAATATGACGTAGATACTTTTGGCTAACGAGTGAGTTGGGATGCTTGATGCTATCATCTAAAAGAACTCGGCTGACTTGGGTCAGCCGAGGTTTCGCCAGAGTTCATTTTGAAATCATTCTATCAAACAGAAAAACACCAATACATCAATCAATCAAATCAGCCTATCGTAGTCCACTGCTGGACATAAGCTTCTCCCAAGCTGCGCCATAATAGCCTCTCCTCAGCCTTCCGCATTCAGTCTGTCCCAGCCACCATCTTAAGGTCATCGATCCATCTAGCTGGGGTCGTCCCACACTACGCTTGCCAATGCATTAAAACAAAAAAGCGTTTCAACATAACCAAACCCTATATTGTGAAACACAGAAGTAAGTACACTGTATTAAAACATGAAACACCAATCGAATAACATCGTTTGTGGTTCAATTAAAATTGTGTTCGAAAACACGAAACATTTAGTTCAACCAAATCAGACACAACTTAATAAATTCATCAATTTATTCATTCCCAATAGGGTAACCGGATATAAAAAATAATGGAGTTCTGCTAGGAAACCTGAGTGTTAGCCAAACAAAAACTGCCACAATTTTATGATTGATCGTTGAGGAAGCATTTCCCGAAGCGATAACAGTAAAACAGAACAATTTATGGTGAAAAACTTCTGGAAATGGGAGGACGAATTGCATGTTTTGATGTTTGTGAATTTAGATGATTGGCAATACTTCAAATCAATGTGCTGGGTGAAAGGGATAAACATGATATAACAAAAAATATTGCTGTAGATAAGGTCAGTTCTTTTGGTCAGGGGTGCTAGTGTGTCGTTCTAAATGAATAATGGTGCATCTGATTGATGCTGCTTGAAGCAAAAAAGCTCTTCTTTAACGATCAAAATGCAGTCGACACCGTTTGTCCAGAATTGTTTATACGCATAATATTACATTTCATTGCTATATTACGCTCTCAATCCAGACTCGAAACAAATCTTTAATGTGCATGCCATAAAAAATTGTTCCAGAGTTCGTCCTCTTGACTATTTAGAGTTCCTCTAACCTAACTTTGAATTTACTTTTAGAAAGAACTTACTGCAAAGATACGAGTACTACATAAGCTTGTACTATGTATAGATACACTTAGCCCCATAGATCCACACGCTTCGAAGACAAATCCAACAAACTAATACGTCTGCATTTTCCAGGTGACCAAATCAACAGGCTTCTAAATGAAATGTGGCGTGAAATAGTTGCTGACGTGGGCCCATCCATCTGTCAATCCCTCAGTGCGGCTGTCGTGGAGAATCTATCAGTATTGCTGGGACAAGTGCCGTATGATGAACTGTTGCCCGAATAGTATACTACATCCCTACATCGATATTGGGATGGAGTGTGCAAGATTATGTTCTAATGATTTGTTAGTGAAATAAATGTCATGATGTTTGATGGTGTTTTGTTTTGTTTTTAGTATCGATTGCATTTTTATATTTACTGTCGTGTTTTTGTCGACATTTCTTTTGGATACATTCGGGAGCGCCTGATTTTTTCTTGAAGTAAAAAATTATGCACAGTGACATTCTTAGCTTGATTATTGTGTAAACACAATTGATACAATCCTGGGTCATGAGAGGTACAAAAACACATTTCTATATTTATTACGAAAAAGTGACTAACCTAACTAAAATAAAAATCTGTATTCTTTGCGCATTCCGCTAAATCGCCCACCAAGGAGATAGAGCATTGTCTCAAAAATCCTGTTCCACATTAATTTATCGTTGGCCCCTGCGAGCTCTTAATTAAACCCCTGCGGACCAGAAATTAAATGCCCAGAGAACCGCTGTTTATTCACTAATTGCTGACTTACTAAATATCAGGTTGCCTATTACAGGTTGCCCACATTTTTGCCTAATATTTTGATAGTTTTTTTTTTGATATCGTCGAAAAGGTAAGAACTTTTAACTACTAAGAGTATCAAGTTTCATGTATAATGAAGGTTCTAATGAGTATCCTTTTTAGTTTTAAAAATATCCATGAAAGTATTATTCAGTGAACTCCGGTGGTTTTAATTCTGTGCATATTTCAAAGAAGGGACAGTCTGAAACAGCCTGGAAGGTTGTAGACAAAGTTTTAACCACCATGGCAGGCTACCGACACATGACCCAACAATAATCATTACTCCGTTACCGTACTTACAAGCAAATAGTTTGTTGTCTACAAATCGCTTGTATTTCTGCAAACCATAGACATCATCACTGACGACGGACGTACTTGCAGCTCGTGATTTAATTAAATTTTAAGTTCATCCATATAGAAACCGCAGACCGCCATCTTTGAAAATTATTGGATGCCGACGGAATATAAGGTTAAAATGTTCCGGGATACAAAATCTTGCATTTGTATCAAGTTTAGCTGTGTCAGGTGTGGTTTTACGAGTATAGTAAACGGTTAAGTTTATGATGTTGTGTTAAGTAAATGTGGACAAGACAAGACACTGCTTGGTGTAAATATCGAATGAAAATAATAATAAAATGGTTTCCTTTATAGTAAAAATGCTCATATTTCGAAGACACACGAATACTGCAAAGCAGTAAAGACGTGTGCGAAAATGAAATTTTACTAGCAGCAGAGCACTAACTTTATACAGCTTGGACCTTAGTAAGTAGGTACTTAAACTCGGAGCGAAACCACATGTTCATGTAGATTCAGGTACTGAGGCAGAACCGAAATAAAACAGCACACAGAAACGAGCATGAACGACTATCGACTATCTTTTACATAAAGATTTAAAACTAAAACTGCAATTACAAGAGAGGAAGGCGAAACAAAAGACAGCCGGCAACGAATATCTGGGCCCAAACGTAATTTACCTGAGATAAAGGTGGAACAATGTGCCCGCCTTACCGTCGGCGAAGAAGATGAGATTACCAGGAATGGGTACCATAATACTGTTTGTGTCGGCGGAGAAACTTAAAATATAACGTTTGAAATTGCTGATGCTTGCGTCTCTGTGAGAGATGGGTTGCGGAATGGAATTGTGTGATCTTGGTGTATTTTGCATGATGGAATTGCATGATAACAAAACTGGCGGTAACTTATTTAGGTTAAAGAGGTATATGTGTAACCATTCATGCCGTGGAAACAATGAGTATTTGAGATTATTTTCAATTACTGGTTTATTTATTTAGTCAGCTCAAAAATGAAGCTTGTTTCTGTACAACGAAAACACGTTAAAGTCAATTGTTTATACTTGATTCACAAACAGTATACGTATAACTACAAAAATATACAAAGCATTAATAATGTCCAGCAAAGCCAACATGCAATTTATTTTACAGTTACAAACTTATAATAGAAAATTCATTGCTTAAAGCAGTTAAAAAGTACTTACTAAGCTCAGCTGGCTCTGCACCAAGACTTGATATATTATTATCATACATACATCTTGCAGTACGGTATTATTTCTTAGAATTTCTACCGTCACGAATCCACCTAACATGCAACAATTCCGATTCACTTCCTTTCTGGTTAAAAGCTTCTAGTTTCTTGAGTTTGTTAAAAGCCGTTAAAGCCAGTATGAATTGAGCCTTCACGGCGCACACAATGGGCTGAAAAGGCAACATTAAGACCAGATTTTAGCCTTAAGTAAGGCAATGACTTGAGATATCGTAATGCAGACACCGTAATCTGTGGTTTCTTCTACAGTCCTTGCCATAGCAACAAATATTTTGACTTAATAAAAATCTGAAATTCATTGACAATGCACAGCCGCAACGCTGGGTTTAGAAAGAAGCATTAAATTTTGCACAAAATTTCCGTATAATGAAGGTTAGGAGGACTATGGAAGGATTTTTGATAATTACTCCCCTAATCGAGTTAAATCGGGAATGACAGTTTGTACGCAAGTTGCCATTTATGTCAATGGGAGATCCCATGAGGCAGACGGTTTGTACTTCAATATTTCTTGTAGCACATAGTTTTTGTAACTTGAAGACTCTCGTAACTTCGTAACCAAATAAATCCAATCTCAATTCCGCTTTCTTGAGCATTATTAAAGGAAAAAATAAATATGTCTGCGTAGTTTGTATGCAAGTTGCCATTTATGTCGATGGGAAATCCCATCAGGCAGACGGTTTGTACTTCAATATTTCTTGTAGCACATAGTTTTTGTAACTTGAAGACTCTCGTAACTTCGTACCCAAATAAATCCAATCTCAATTCCGCTTTCTTGAGCATTATTAAAGGAATAAATAAATATGTCTGCGCTCCAAGTACTTTGAAGAATCCCCTTGTGCACCTGTTGTAATTGAGGGTCGCGCATAAAATATGGCTCAGTATATCTATAGTCCGAGAGCCACCTGAAAGTTATTTTCTCGATCTCTCCAACAACCTTTGCTTATATTCATGCGGTGATCCGGAACCAACTGGTTCTTCAGTTCCAGGTAAAATTACGTAAGACTGAACTCTAATAGATCAATCTCTCCATTCTTTTCCTGACTATGTTGGGGTCGGCTGATATATAATACATAGTCCCCTAAAATATGTGTATTTAAAACCTCAGTATTTTTTTAATCGGTTTAGTGGTCGCTAGCGCTACTGCTGAGCATAAGGTCCTGGGTTCGATTCCCGGGCCGGGCAAACTGCTATTGGATTTTTCCATCTGGAATTTCTCAGTACCAGCCCGGAGTCTGGATTTGTGCCCGGTTGATGGCAATAGGTTCGCCTCCTGTTACATGGGACTTAAACATAACTGGCGAAATGAGGATGTATTATAGGTGCATCTCTGCCTTACCCTTCGGGGAATACAGGCGTGATGTTATGTAATGTATTTTAATTGTGATCCGGAACGAGTGAGTCTTACAATTTCCGATGAAATTACGAAAAACTACGAAATCCTCAAAAATATATCTTTAAAACCTCAGTATTTTAATTCTACGTGATTTATTTTGTTTTCATACGAGTATAAGTATTTGTCTTTTTTGAAGAATTGCTACGACCAGTCAACTGAAATTATCCATTTATTTCTTTGTAGACTACATTACTAAGTATTCCCTTTTGTGCCATTTTTTCGATAAAAGTATTCTGCAGCTGGTGCCAAAAGAAATAATTTCGTCGGCACCACTGAGAATACAAAGATTTAAGTTCAAGATTTTTCTAGATAATGGCTAGTTTTATTACGTTTTCTTCAGACAGTTGTAAAATGTCTACATCTTTTCAAACTTAAGGGTAAGCTTGTATTATATAGTCGCAAGGAACACTTAAAGGAGATAGCAACCGCTTAATATTTCCCGGCTCACTTGCTTCCAGACGATGCAAAACGCCCAAGGGCAGAAAAACAATTTACTCCTCTAAGACCAGTTTTATAACGGTAGTAGGACCCTTTGCAAAGGACTCTCTTGTAGTTTTAGAAGTCTATTTCCATCACAAAGTCGTACCTGAGGCTAGAAATGTAAGAAGCACTAGCTCATTCCATCCATTGTAAAGATTCTGATTGTCTTTGGGTAAGTATGACTGAGAATAGTAAGTAACCAAGAGATATTTACCTTAGACTAGATACTGTAAGTAGGTATACCTGCGGTTTCACTCATAATATTATAGTGGACATTATACCAATTTAAGTAGACATTTTCGATGATTCCGCTAAAATATAAGTCAAAAGGGACGTTTTCGTGTTTTGGAAAGGAAAATACATGGGTAAAAGCATCGAAAGCATTAAAATAAATTACAAAATATACTATGTTACAAAATGTAATAACATACGACCGAATAAAACTTGTAAGTAATATCGTACCAGAAATGTAAAAAATTGTCGAGAAAAATAATCCACCTATCAAAAGAATATTAAAAATCTGTTCATGTATAAATCGCCGGGAGATTTCAGGCGAGGTAAGCGGGTTCCGTACCTATTTGCGTTTAGCTGTCCAATATCTAGTCGGGAATAAAATGTCCATCGAGACCTACGGTTTAAATCCGACATGTGCATTTTGACTGCAACCCAGGGATCAAAGTGTGGTGGCGCAAAATAAAAATGGCGCTGCGAAAAATCCGGCGCAAAAAGTATTTCAGCTATTGAAATATAGTTCGCGGCATTCAAAGCCGATTTGCACATTTAATTTTAAATTTATTGTCAGCGTAAATTAAAATGATGATTTTGGCGATTGAGCACTCTGTATGATAGAGTTTGGTTTGGTTTATGTAGTAAGTAGGTGGTACTGATAAGTACAGCATTTTCGAAATAATTGTGATAGCAATTTCCTAAAGGTTGTATGGACAAGAAATTGATTGTTATTTATGAAGTCAGTCTCAACAATATTATTTTTAAATATTTAAGACGTATAACCTTAAGGCGCGGTAAGAAGCAAATTTTTAGGTAATTGACAATAGGGCATCGCGGCAACAAATAAGGTTCAAAACAGCGATGCGTTTGATGTTAGTTGAATCGAATGACCACCAAATTTTGAAGTTTTAATTAAATTAAAAAATAAATGCACGGCTCAGTAGAATAATTTTTAGGTATTTCCTAAGTTGATTAAATTCCCTTTATTATAATTACAGAAAATATGAAAGTTTCTGCTCGAAGGTTTGGGAATTACGCGACGAAAAAAAAAATGTTTATGCGCCTTTTTGTGATTGTTTTATCATGATACTATTTTATTTTTATGAAATATTTTTGGACAAGTTTTTTCTTTGAAAATTTGACAATACACTATAAAAAAATCTGACTACCACCACGCCTAACTGTGTGACAAAAAACTGAGCGTTTTACGGTGTTTAACGTTTGGGCAGCGCCTTAAAGATTTTAAAATGTATGAAATTAAACAAGGAAGAAGGATATTCGCCAACCAAAGTCAGTTTTCCTTCATCCAATATTATGACCTAGATAAGGTTCAGGACCTAGGTTATTGTGAGCTTTATGTGACATTTTGTAGTTATTAATCTAAAGGTACCGCGACTAAATAGGGACACTTAGCCAACGTATTGGCAATTAACTGCGAGCGTCTTTACTAATGGAGATCGAACGCTCCTCCAGTATCAAGCCGGCTGTAAGGTATGAACCACTTAAAGCTTGCATTGCCACTGATAACATTTATATTATATGAGGAGTACACAATGCTGTTCTGGAATGAGACGTTTGTATTTATTGTGTGTTCCTTAATAAAGCTTAAATTCGAAGAAGTAAGTATAATAATAATAATATATAAATCATATTATATATTATATATTATTCATATTATATATTATATAGTATTCATATTATATATTGGGCTGTAGCGGCATGCCGTGTAGCTCACGTTAAATTTGCTATTGATTCTAGAGCTACACGACCGAAACCAGCCGTACCAGCTTGGCAGTTCAGAATTGAACGCCGTATTGGTGGGGCCAGAACGCTCATCGGCAAACTAATCTGCTTCAGGGAGGGCAATACTCGCCCTAGAGTGATGCGCTTTGTGAGACGCGCGTTCGCAGGGACTAATATCAGCCCTCAGGACTATATGTCCTGTGTCACAGAGCGCATCGACTTCCTGAAGCAGAAAGTGTATGCATGGGCGAACTGTATTCGTAGGTATAAGCGGCGAGTGGAGCGATACACTCAGAATCGCACCTTCCAACGCGATCGAAAGTGGGTTTATAGGGGTTGGGAGCGACCGGTTCAAGATGTGGCTGACACGTGCCTACCAGATGATGATGCCATGTGTTCTTTCTGGCGCAATATCTGGTCGGTGCCTGTCAGTCACACCGAAGGCGATTGGGTTCGGAAAGTCGAGCGAGCCTGCGATCCAATACCAGAAATGGGGGCTATTACCATCTGCCCCCAAGATGTAACTCGTGCAGTCCGTCCGCTGCCTAACTGGAAGTCTCCAGGGCCGGACGGACTGCAAAACTTTTGGATTAAATGGTTCGTAAGGTCGCACGCTCGCTTGGCGGCTCAGTACCAGACTGCTTTGGAGTCTGGTTCGCTACCCCAGTTCCTAACCACAGGAGTTACCCACCTGCTCCATAAATCAGGTAGCACTGCGGAACCCAAAAATTATAGACCGATCACGTGTTTACCGACGATCTATAAAGTTCTTACATCCATTTTGAGGGCTAAAATTAACAAACATATAGACACCAACTCTATCATGTCTCCTCAAAATGGATGTAGGAACGGGTCCCGTGGTACTAAGGAGCTACTCCTCATTGATATGACCATTAGCCAACAAGTTCGTCGTTCCCGAAAGGATGACTCGGTGCCACATACATGGCTTATGAGGGTGCTGGAGTTGTATAAAGTAGATGCAACTCTGCGCACCTTGCTGATGTCATGTATGGGGCAATGGAGAACGGTCCTTTACTATCCAGGATGTCGAAATGTCCAAAGGAATAGCGAACCGATAAGGATCGAGCGAGGCATATTTCAGGGTGATAGTTTGAGTCCGCTTTGGTTCTACTTAGCCTTGAATCCTCTAAGCACACTGCTGGAAGATTTAGGACTAGGCTATCGGCTGAGGAGAGGTGGTCAGGTTATATCTCACCTCCTTTACATGGATGACCTAAAACTCTTTGCCCCCAACAATTTGCAACTGATGGAGCTACTGAAAGTAACTGAAATGTTCAGTAGTGCCATCAGAATGGAATTTGGTGTGGACAAATGTGCGGTCATGCATGTAAAGCGAGGGGAGATTGTGGAATCCGTCGGAACCCAACTCTCGGATTCCATAAACCTTAGAACCCTCTCTGCATCCGAAACCTATAAGTATTTGGGTATGTCGGAAGCATTGGGCATCAATGGTACTGACATGAAGCAATCGTTAAGGGAACGCTTCTTTGGCCGCCTGAAAAAAGTATTTAATAGTCTTCTATCAGGCGGAAACAAGGTACGCGCCTTTAACGGTTGGGTCATGCCGGTTTTGATGTACTCTTTTGGCATACTCAAATGGACTCAGACCGAACTTGACGCCCTGGATAGGAAGGTCCGTACACTGCTGACTGCAAATCGAATGCATCACCCACGGTCATCGGTAATGAGGCTGTATATCCCGCGAAAATGTGGAGGTCGAGGCTTTTTAAATGCTAAGACCCTACACAATCGCGAGATATGCAGTCTCAGGGAATATTTCTTAGAGGCCGACGTGGGGATGCATCGAGATGTGGTCAAAGTGGACAAGGGCCTCACCCCGCTCTCCTTGGCTAAAGAGAACTGGCGCAAGCCAGTAGTGCTTGACACTAATGATCGCATGGAAGTATGGCAGAGTAAGGAGCTTCACGGACGCTTTTTTCGGGCCCTACATGGACCCGATATAGATCAACTAGCGTCCGTAGCCTGGCTGCGTTTCGGTGACCTCTTTGGAGAAACCGAAGGTTTTGTCTGTGCAATTATGGACGAAGTTATGATGACAAACAACTACCGGAGATTTATTGTGAAAGACGGCACGGTTGACATTTGTCGGGCATGCCACCGTCCGGGTGAATCAATCAGACACATTATCTCTGGATGTTCTAGTCTAGCTAACGAAGAATACTTGCATAGACACAACCTTGTAGCCAGGATTATCTATCAGCAACTTGCTCTCAAATACAGCCTTGTAGAATCGGAAGTGCCGTACTACAGGTATGTGCCCGACCCAGTTCTCGAAAATGGAAATATCACATTGTACTGGGATCGATCCATCATCACTGACAGGACTATTGTTGCCAATAAGCCTGATATAGTGGTGGTGGATCGATTAGAGCGGCGTGCAATGATTGTTGACATAACGGTCCCACATGATGGGAACCTCGTGAAAGCCGAGAAAGATAAACAAATCAAATATCTTGACTTGGCTCGCGAGGTTGTCGACATGTGGGATGTGGACTCAGCGGTCATTGTACCGATAGTCGTCACAGCCAATGGATTAATAGCCAAGAGCCTCGACCAACACCTGAGGAGGCTCTCGTTGGGCAGCTGGATCAAGGGCTTGATTCAGAAGGCGGTACTTTTGGACACGGCCCGCATTGTTAGGAGGTTTCTCTCTCTGGAGCTCTGACCGCCGGTAGCTTGGACCCTGTTCCCGATACCGGTGGGCCACTATTTTTTATATTTTTAAATGTTTTTATATTTTTATATTCTAATATTTAAAAATATAATTTATATGTATATATCTATGAAGTAAAGGAAATAATATATAATTCTATATAATTATATATATATATTATTATTATATTATTTAATTATATATAATTCTTTGTATGTGTGCTCGTAAGGAAAGATAGAATCGTTGTAATTTTAGTAGTAAGTGGTGTTGTGATATAATCGGACAACAGTATCGTGGCTATTAGCAACAGTCTATGAGGAACACGACTGTGTCTGATGAGCTAAAGGAGTAAGTAATATTACCAACTTATATAAACTGTTTTTACATGATCATAAGTTCAAGCTGCTTCTAGGTCGAAAGGTCTGTAAATCGTAAAGGAAACCCGGCCCAGCCGTTGCCATGCCGGGAGACACAAGATGGCAATAACAGTACGTACTTAGTGATAAATTATAGCCCTTTCTATTATTTCCTAGGTTCAATAATTTCTAAGGCAACCTTTCGCCAGAATTGTTGTATGCATTGTGCATAATGGTTTGTTTTTACATTTTAATAAATTGAAATATAAATTTAGGTCAGGATGAAATAAAAACTACACAAAAAAATTATAAGGTAATCGACATTGATCACCGAAAAACAAAACCTAGAAATATTTTCTCCACAATTTACTCGACAATATCCAGTAAAAACGTAACGAACTCAGTGACAAGTGTCTTACCGAAGGAGACTAAAAAATACAATACCGTCTCAGGAGGTGGGACATGATCATTAATTAAAAGACAGCAGATGTTCGGAAGAAACTTGCAATTAGAAGAGGGTAGTAAGTTAGGGCGGGGAAAATGGCGGCCTGGAGGGAAATAATCCATTTTATTGCCTACTATTGCTTTTGGCGAAGGAATAGAATAGAATAGAATACTCTTTATTACGTACACCATAAAAATTACAGTAATAATTGTAGACATTTTACACAGTGTGACACAATGGGCGGTCTTATCGCTAAAAGCGATCTTTTACAGACAACATTTGGATGGATTCAAGGGAGAAGGAGATACAATAATGCAGGTAGTCAGTGGTGTACCATTTACATATACAACAAATACATACATACATAAAACATATAATATATACAATAATAAACATCAAACAAGAGCAAGGAAACTAAATGTAATGATGATGTTTAAGGAAAGAGGAAGTGTTTTTTAACCATAATTTTAAAAGTGGTTAAATATTCTATTTATAAATCAGATTCCTTGTGCTTTGTCCCCGAAATAGATACTTTAAGGCGAACTGGCTGTTGAAAAGTGTATTAGTTTTTATAATTTGATTACGTAACTTCAAATTAGAGGTTTTCCTCCTAATTGGAGAGGCGTTTTTCTATAGATTCAATCGAACTTTTGCAACATGTAAAACCAATTAACTACTTAGAATATCAAGATACCTATGTTTCTATCAGACGGTTAAGCCCGCAAACTGCTGAAATTACTATAATAATAAACAGTTTCAATAGAAATATTATTTTCAGTTTTAAATACCTTCACAATACTACCTTAATGGAACTAAATTGAATACCAGCGTTAACCTTGGCATCAACAAGAAAAGCTTCGATAAAATTCTACTAAAAACTTTTGCTGTTCGACAAGGGTAGTTCGTAAAAATGTGACGTCATTAAAGCGAGACGGATTCTATCAGGTTTCGGATTTCCGTCATCCTAGTTTTCAGGCATAGTTTCATGTAAAAAATGAACTAGATTTAAAAACTAAAGAATTTTGTAAGACAGCAATGCGCGTGAAAAACGAAAGGTTTTCATTCTATGACCTATTCGAAAAATAATAAGTCGATTTGAAAAATTATTCAGACATACCTAACTAGTTAGGTAATTGTACGCTTTTTGACATTGGTATATTGTTCTGTTATTTTTTCCTGTGTCATGGTTGCTTTTTGCAAACAAAAGTCGTATTTACTAACAGTTTATTCAGAAAACACGTTAAAAAAAAAAACTGGCATAAGTGTCTTCTGCATAATCTCCTTCACTGAACTGCAAATCCTTTACATTCGCAATAAATATCAATAAACAGCGAAACTTCGTGAATTTAAAAGCAAATTGCATTTGCTGAATCGTATGTACATTTTATGAGTCTCGTATGTAATGGTCCATATTAGTCACTCTGCGTTTTCCTTCGTTTGATATTTATAACTTTTGAATTTCTGATCGCTGAGGGATTTTTAACAGTTCAACTTTTCAAACACTTATTTTGTTTGTTCATCGGTATCAATCGCGACTGTAAATATATGTTTTTATTTTTATATTTTATTAACCTATGTTGTCTCCCTGCTGGGCAAAGGTCTCCCCCACATATCTTTCCAGTACCTATTCTTAATCAGGTTCCTATTAGGGTTATTATTAGGTTTAGGTTCCTATTCTTATTCTTATTCTTAAGCAGGTACCAAATGTTACTCGTCTGTACCTCCTGTCACTCTTTGCGGAATTCCTTTAAAGAGGGTACAGCATTTCAAGTATTTGGGCCACTGGATCTCTGACGACTTAAGTGACAATCTGGACATTGAGAGGGAGCGCAGGGCGCTGTTTGTCCGGTGTAATAAGTTGGCTCGTAGGTTTGCACGATTTACTAGACCTGTGAAGGTGACTTTATTAAAGGCATATTGTCAGTCGTTTTACACGTGCAGCCTATGGGCCAGCTTTACGCAGCGGGCGTACAGCGCACTGCGCGTGCAGTACAACAATGCTTTCAGGATACTGTTAGGGCTCCCGCGGTTTTGTAGTGCTTCGACTATATTTGCTGAGGCGCGGACCGATGATTTTTTCGCGATCATAAGGAAGCGGAGCGCTTCACTATTGAGTCACCTACGAAGCAGCTCGAACAGTCTCCTGAGGGTGTTGTCCGAGCGGTGGGACCTGTCCCTGATACAGAGGTGGATGCAGCTTCATGTTAGCGCTTCTCCTCGCATTATTTGACAGTTTTTTATAATTATAATTGTGTATGTCTAATTTTATTATTTTATTGTTTTTCATTCAATTCTAATGTGTATGTGTAATTTTGTTAAATTTGTTTTTGATTATTTTAATGTAATGTGTTTTTATCATTTTATTTTTATAATTAATGTATGGACTATGTCTGAATTAAATGAATTATTATTATTATTATTAATGTTTGCCATCTCTGCCTGATCTGGTAAGAACCAGTCCAGATCGTCACGGTCCAGATGGGCATCAGCACCCATCTTTAGGCACGCACTGTGTGACGATCCTGGCCCATCTATGTTCATGCAACCTATAAGTGTGACCCACCTTGTCCTTCGTCAGCCTCGCAGAATTAAAAATAATTAAATATAAATTGGTTATTATTAAATAAATAAATCACTTGATTAGCGGCCAATCCAGCTATTAGCGGGTTAACATTGAGACGCTGGTTGTTACCATAATATAGTTGACTTCAAGTTGATATACATAGTTTACCAGCTGAAGTGGAAATTAGCTGCCTGTTTAGCGGTAAAGGCCAACAAGCCGTGGATCAAAATTACCACTTGACGCAGCCAGACGGTATCGAAGATAGAAAGACAGGTTGGAATAATCGCCATTGAAACAAAATCAAAACGATTTAATTCATAAGTATTAACTTCTTGCCTCTCAAATTCGATTGTGCGGAGTTTTGTGAATTAATAAAGCTCGTAAGTCAGAAACGTCTACTAAAATATTGCCAAAATCCTTTGAAGTTATCATTTTGGCTGACAGATAATTTAAGAAGATTTTGCGCTTTCAGCTTTCTTCAAAATCAAAGACCACAATTGTGAGTTCGGTATTGTTTAAATTCAGATTGAATGATACTATATTATTTATTAATTGGTAGGTAGTTTTGATTTTCGAAACCATTTTAAATAGCTTTTAAATTCTGAGAAAATAGTTTTGTGCTTCTCATGAATAGACGCTACGTGCACTAATGATCTTGATGATTTAGAGCTGTGGTGGATGGAATTTGGAATCTGGGGATACGTTGCAACTTGGGAAAATTCGGATATGTGGTTACTCAGTGGAATTACACCGGTACATTATTTCTTTCTCCTCGTGAAGGAACAATCAAGACAAAGGCAAGGAAATTCATGAAAGAATACACTATGCGTGCATATCAATCCTTCACTATCTTTATTGTACCAGTCTATAGAACAGTTTATCCAGTATAAGACTTACAGCTTCAAATAATGTTTTACCAGCTTCCTAAATCAAATGAAAGCCATTCATAACAGTAGGTCCTATCAGGAAATCCATTCGAAAAGCCAAACCAAGACGCGAAATAAATTGCATCCGAGCGCGGTCACGCATGAAAATTCCTCCTCCATATTAAATGGAAAGTACCAATGATCAAAGTAATAAATATAAAACAGGGTAATAAATCTGTACGTCCACATCCTTTGGTCTATTATTACGGAAACAAAGACCCAGAGCGCATTAACTTTGAAGTGTATCACATTCACATAGAAATGTTATTACTATTCTATGTCTGCAAGAAGATTGTGTGTGCTCTGCTGTTGAAACTGAGATTTAGTTGTAAGTTGAAAGGATTCCTTTCGTTAGCTTGTAGTCCGCAAGGGATTCTAACCTTCTTTCCTTAGTTTCTGTAGCATGTTTACTTCTTCTCCTATCTTCTATGAAGCACAAATAACGAGACACAAACTACTTGGTCTCCCGGCACCGCTCAATGCCACCGCATGTAATTATTCCAAAAGTTAGTAAAGCCGTCTTCGCAACGATAAATATGTTACTTTTATAACTGCCTGTGACGGGGTGTAACAAACAAGTTGTATATAAAGTATCAAACCAACATATCCGTGTGTCGAGCTATAGGAAACAGACAAACAAAGCGACTTTTTCAAGAACAAAGACTCGACCTGCGGTCCTATGACGAAAACAAACTAGCAAACATAGAAATGCGGTCCTGAAAAATCTTAACTTCGTGTGCTAAAGACGGTTTTTGAGGAGCATAATAAGGGGGTTATTTTTGTTTGTCGGGGAATGAACTAGTGACGTTGCAGAATGTGTGTTTTCCGTGCGAGCGCTATACTATTGTGGATTTACAGGGAATTGAATTTTGTAGTTCATAGTGACGGCACGTGGCGGTAACCTATGCCTCGAGCGAAATTGAATATAAACGAAATTGAATAAATATATTCGATAATAGCGTACGGTAATAGGTAAGTAATAGAAAATTGTAGGCGAAGACGGGAAAATTGTTCTGTAAAAATTGGTTTTTGAGTCGACTGAAACAGAAAAGACTCAGTGATATTTGTAATAACTTCCAGTAATTGTTATTGTCTTGAGTGCACCATTAGTGCTGATACAGATATCGTTAAAGTGCGGATTCCATAGTTTTGACGAAGAAAAACTTAATTGAAGGAGCAATGCAATTACAGAAGAAGCACTCTTTAATATAATCAGAAAGTTTTTGTTATGGGAATCTTGTTAAATATTCATCAATTCTTTAATAGTACTATTCTTTATTACCTAACTAATGACCCACCCCTGCTTCCCACGGTTTTAATGACTTGTTAAAGCATCGAGATTTCTTTATTTCATGTAAGTTTAATGTCAATTGTATAGATTCTAACTACAAATTCTTCTATGCACATGTTTCTCTAACAAATAAACTAATTTTTATTTCTTTCTCTCTCTGTTCAATCAAATAAAAATATCTTTATTAGGACAACTAAAATCTATAATGTTAGTAATACCTTATAACTAGTGTTAGTTAGTAAGTAACGAAACATATTTTTTTAACCGACTTCAAAATGGAGGAGGTTATCAATTCGGATATTTTTTTTTTTTTTTTATGTATGTTCGGGCATAACTCCGTCATATAAGACGGATTTGCAAAATTCTTTTTTTATTTGAAAGGGTTTTGTTTTTATACTCTCGAGGTGGTCCCATTGTTACCAAGTCTGAATCCAATGAAGGGATCCCATGGAAATCGAGGGTAATCCTCAAATTTTATAGGCACATCAATAGCGATTTGGGTATTTTTTATAGTTACTCGTGCATTTGCCCTCGGAAAGCACCATTCCGTGAAGTGGAACTGATGATGAAGACCAGAGGTGGCCACCGGAGCTACTCAATAATAAGTATTTCACAGGTTGCGATTCGATTACTTTAATATGGTTGCTAAGCAATTTTTGCTCGTCACAATGCATATGGTGAAATAGAGCTGATGGTGGTTTCACCATCAGCTCAGTTCTTTTTCAGGAGAACTCCTCAATAATTAACGCATCGGAAAAATTAATATTTTGTAAAGGCAACAATTTAAATGCTCACCAAAATATTTTTTAGACCCTAAGACTAAGTACCAAGTAAAATATGGTAACTTCAAATAATATAAACCCACTCTATACCGAGGTGCCTAAAGAACAACGTTTTAAGTTCCAAAATAATTATACACTCATCAGAATAATTGTAGGTGTTGTATTTATATTCCTTTTGCCTACCAAAATGGATGAATGCTCACCAAATCTTGTTTAAGTTGCTCACCAAAAATAAATTAGCTTCAAAATGTAAGGGTGGGATAGGATGCAAGAGCGAGCGAAGCGACCTCGGTACTTGGGGCACCCCGACTCGGACAGGTTAGGTTAGAAGAAGGAGCCCCGCCAAGCGGGGCTTCGTCGACTACGCCTTATAAACAAAAAAAAAAGGAAAATAGGTTCATTTCTAGAATACTTTATGAAACACAATTTGGTGAGCATTTATCCATTCTGTTGGACACAATTTGGTGAGTATTTCGAAATTTTTGGTAGTACTCGTAAAATAGGTACTTTTCTGGAAGGCATTTAAACACAAATCTTTTGTAAAAAGTGATGAGCAGTTGACATTAGGCTATTGTAACTTAGATAAATTAATAACTGAAACACTAAAAAGTGAAAAATATAAACTTTTTTACAAAAAAAAAACAACCAACTTCAAAAAAAGACACTACATAGTGAAAAATAACTTTAATTTCGGAAGTCGGTGGCAAAAAACTAAAATACAGATCCAAGGACACCGACTTCAGAAATTAAAGTTATTTTTCACTATGTAGTGTCTTTTTTTGAAGTTGGTTGTTTTTTATTTTTTGTAAAAATGATTTTTTCTTTTTATTTTGCACAGACGATCAAATGATTTTATTTCTATAAGTAGGTTTGAACAAACACTTTTACACGTCAATCGGCGTTTCCTATCGGACTACTCTGAGAAGAAAGGCCGAAACAAACTCAGAGGTCACAGTCTCTTTTAAAGTTCAAACATAATCTTGGTCAGATCATGTAAAGACCATGTATATTTGTGTCTTAAATGGCCTTTCGACGAAAAACCACACAGATCGAGTGGACCTGTCCAGTCAGTGCACGCATTTTTCAGTAATCGTGCAGCTGAACTCAAAACTTAAGGAGCTCAACGTTTCAACGAACAATACCAAAGAACGGACATTTGGGTAGGCCACAAAAATTACTCAACCTGGCAGACCATGATTAAAATTAACTGAGGAGAAAAAAAAAGCAACAATGACCCACATAGTCTTCACATTCACCAAGTAAGGTACAAGTTTCTCACTTGGCCATCCTCTCCACAAAATGCCTCAAAATGGGAGACTTGAAACTCTCTGTCACTGTTTTCAGAATGCTGTTGCTACTGGTCCGTGTTGTAGTTACTAATGATGCGATTTTTTTTTCGAATGATTCGCATGAAAGCCGTCAGTTCGATTCTGTGCTAACATTTCCGACGCACTACAGAAACGGGCAGTCTCAAGAGCATTCTGAAAATATTATTATATTGGGCGCGCAAGACATCTAGCGACATTTTGGTGTAGCTGATCCATAGACCTCCCGTGTAAGACCCTGACAATACGCCTTGAATAGTGTTATCTTGACCTGGTCGGTATAGCGGGAGACTCTACGTGTCAACATATTACCTCGGACCGCCAATGCCCTACGCTCTCTGTCAATATCTACATTATCGTTTAGGTCGACGGTAAGTATGTGCCCCAAATATTTAAATAACAGAATTATGGTCTTATTATTCCACAAGCTTCTTAAATTCTTCCTCTATGAATATAATATAATGTGCGGAAAATTCGACATGATTTTATTCAAGATTGTTCGAAGCGAATATGGTGAGGCTGAAAGATAAAATCTAGGGTGGGATTTGCAATATTCAAGTGAAGTGCTACGAGATCGCCATTCTCGCTAGTGTAAGGATTCGCTCAAACTATTCCGGTGTAACGATAATTTTAGACCATTCAATGAATATTTTATGCATTATTTTTATATTTAGATGCGGTTCTATTCTCACATCATTGTTTTGTTTGTGACTATCTTTTTTGTGGCCATTATGTTTTATGATTGCAGGATGTGATTGCGGCCCGGTGTAAATAGGACGAATGTATGGAAGGCTCCAAATACAGCGTTTGAAATGACATGACATGTCATGAGTGCGGAAATAGGAAAATGAAAATAAGATCTTTAAAAAAAAATGTTACTGAATGATATACCTAGTCATGATGAATGTAGTAGGTAAAACATTGAATTATAAAAGTAATCATTTGGAAATCATTTAAATCAATTTCGTTATTATTTGAATTTACCTAATAGGCATCTACTTATTTCACAAAGTAGTAATATCTGTCTGGGTAATAAGCACATCTTTTCTTTGCGTTTAAAATGTTTTGATGGCCACAGAAAATTACATTTTCTCATAGATTTTATTATTTGTTTCCCAGATTTGACAGTCTTCCCCTTTCTTGCAAATCTTATGAAATAGGCACGACTGAAATGAAATTGAGGTTCGTAAAATGGAAGCTACAGTGCCCATTACTTCGGGATTCTAAACCATGACAAACGTATTAAAGATGTCAGGCACGAGCTTTGTTGACGTTTCGAAATCCGCCATCTTTAAACTAGTCTACGTTGTTTGTTTACGAAATTGGCACCTGCAGTTTGGCTTGAATTTAAATTGACGGAAAGATACTTAAAGGTACTTACTCCTTCGTACTGATTAAATTTATTAGGAGTCCCGGTTTTAAAGCTCACTGAATAGAAAAGGAATAAACCATTGTTTTGTTGAATCCGATTCGTTGCGTCTTCTAACTTTTAACTTTTTGTTTTGATTTTGAACGTCGTTTCGTTTCATTTAAAATTTTCATGAAATTCGAGTTAAATTGGATATACCTTAATGACCACTGCTAGGTACTTATCATCCAGAAAAGGTAGTAAACCGTAGGTATTTATCTAGGTAGTGTACTCAGTAAATAGACTGCTGACATTAACAATTGCATTTATGACATATATTTTACTTTGTCAGAAAGTGCTACAATCTTTGTTAGTTTTCTAGCGCTATGGGACTGACCGTGAGTGACTGTTCCAGCAACATTCACGTTCCTAGCTCACAACCATTACTTTCTGCGACAAACGACCTATTGCCAGAAGTGCCACATTTGGCCACTAATGGCTTTCAGTTCCAAGTTGACATGAGCTTGAATTTATGAAGAGGTGTCACTGGAATAATTAAGAGTTACTGTTTTAAATCTAAGTGTTCTTCGATGTGATTTTGATTATCAGACTAAAGGACGATTGGATAGGATTAGGTGGTACTCAAAAGAACGCTTGGTACACCCAGGGCTATACTTTCACCACGGTAATGGTTATACGGGATGAAATTGAATTCATGGGCATCCTTTTGAGGGGTCATTGTACTCATCATTATGAACAACTTTTACTATGGGAACAAACCTGAAATGGAGAAAAAAAAATCTGCTGTTCCCTACATTTATGTTCGCATACCTCGTCAAAACCAAAAATATTTATTTGCTAGAATATGGTACATGTTACAGTAAATTTGTTTCAGCATATCCTGCCATAACATGGCGTGCAGATGTATTCTCCTTGTCAATTAATCTAACTCAATTACAGGTTCTATTGATTTGTCTTCTAAATAGTCCTTAATGGTATAATATCTTTTAAATAACAGTAGTTTGAAAAGTATTTTTTTAATATGCCGTGTTCGGCTATTTGGCCTGTCAGTGTTAGTTTCAAATAAATTGTAGTTTCTTTTAACAAAAATACATATTTCAAAAATATATGAACATGGCAGAGGTAGAATTTTAAGTTTTTCAAATAGTGGCTTACAGCTGTCTAAAAAGTGAGCTCCATAAATTGCTCGGATACATTTTTTTTGAGCGTTAAAAACTCTGTCAAAATCTACTGAGTAACCCTATATTACAATGCCGTATCTAAGTATGGATGACACATAACCATGGTAAGCCAGCATTGCAGTATCACAGTTTACTGTTTGTCTAATTCTTCTCAAGACATATATAAAACGATCTATTTTTGCAAGAATTTTCTCTATGTGAGTTTTCCAATTGCAATTTTTATCGACCGTTATACCCAAGAATACACAATTATCGACAGTGGTCAAGTGAAAATCTTTATAGTGAATGTCTATTTTATTTATGTTTGAATTGTATGTCTGAAATTGTATTATGTTCGTTTTAGTCATATTTATTTTTAAGTTATTTTTTTCTAGCCAATCGATTGCATTATCAAGAGCTTTGACGATTTCATTTTCTAAATTTTTGTTATTGTCACTCTTAACCATTATTGTAGTGTCATCAGCGAATAATATGCAATCTTTGTCTATCGCCTCTGGAATGTCGTTGATGTAAACTAAAAAGAGTAGGGGGGATCAATACCTCCCTGTGGCGTGCCATAATTATTTTGTTTATATTCCGACCTATAGTTTATTTTTTCATTTTTACAAGTTTTTGTTATTTCCACGCATTGTACTCTTTCAGAAAGATAACTTTTGATCCAGTCGTTGCCCTTACCCTGGATTCCATAATGCTCCAGCTTTGAGAGTAGTGTTTTATGGCAAACAAAATCAAAGGCCTTTGTCATGTCTAGGAACACGCAACTTATCTTAGATTTTTGATTCAAGCTTTGAGTAATGTATTTTACTAGCGCAAAACATGCCAAAGCAGTGGAACTGCCCTTCCTAAAATCGAATTGTTCTTTTTTAAGAATGTCACATGCTGTTAAAAAGTTTTCTATTTTAATGCACATAACCTTCTCAAAGATTTTGGATAGGATTGGGATTAAAGTTATTGGGCGATAATTGCCCATGTCAGTTTTCACACCTTTCTTATAAAGAGGTTTAACAATTGACCTTTTCAGAAGTGTTGGGAATACTCCTTCTGTTAGAGACAGGTTTATAATGTAGGTTAAGGGAGACACTAAACTCATTGCACATACTTTTAACAGTTTAGTGCTCAGGTCATCATAACCAGTCGAGTTGGTGTTTCTTAGACTGTGAATTATTTTATAAACGTCTGATTCATCTACTGGTGTAAGGAAAATGCTTTTAGGATTTTGAGGAGTGTTTATTTTCATGTTAGATTGCACGTCTTTATGAGCATTATTATTAGTCGCATTTGTTTGGGATATATAATAGTCATTAAATAAGTCACATATTTGGTTTGGATTGTCATAAACTTTACCGTTAGCATTAACTGCGTCAACTTCAGAGTTACTTGTTACATTATTTGTGTTTGTTTTAATCATGCTCCAGGCCGCTTTACTTGTATTTTTGGCCTTATTAATGTAGTCTAAGCTATTAATCTGCTGAGCCTTGTGTATGCATTTTTTCAGTATTTGAGTGTAGTCGTCATATTTTTTTTTGTTATGTTTGTTGAGATGGTATTTTAAATATAATGTTTGTTTTTTAATGCAGCATCTTTTTGTCCCCTTGGTTAGCCCTCTATTTTTCACTCGTTCACAAGTATTTTTAACTTTAACCATAGGAAAGCATAGATTGTAGAAAAGTGTAATTATATCGTGTAGTCTATCGAAAGCGTCATTTGTTGTTTGAGCTTCGTAAACTTCTGAAAAAGATAGACTTGAGATGCATTTATTAAATTTAATTATATTTTCGTCACTGAGCTCTCTTACATTTTTAAACTAAAAGCTATGAATGTCTTTGACTTGAAAGTCAGTTTTTAAGCTAACTGTTATTGATTGTGCTGTTTCGTGGTCTGAAAGCGCTAGATAGTGAATTTCTGATTTAGCGTCGTGTACGTTACTTACTATTAAGTCCAAACATGCATTTTTTCTCGTAGGCCTCTTTATGTAGTTTGTGAAATTATTATTACTAAGAATAGAATTCAAGTCATTGGATGTTTTATTTGCTTTCAGTGTATCAATATTCCAATCGCCACCGATGATAATTTTTTGGTACCGTTTTTACCTGGTTTATTGGCAAGCAGTTCCAAATTATTCAAAAATATTGTGGCATCACGTGTAGGTGTTCTATATATGCACACGACAATTAAATTAAATTTAATTATTTCGATGGCACAGCATTAGAATTGAAAGGGAATGGTGCAAGGTAGAATTTTTATATCTTTAAATTGTAGGTTATTTTTTAATAATATACACGAACCTCCCCGTCGTTGGTCAGTTCGAGAGAAGAAGGATACCAGTTTATAGTTATTAAGTCTAAGATTTGGTTCACAACCATGTTTAAGGAAAGTTTCAGTTAAACATATAATATCTACGGAAACCAGTTCTTTTTGTAAATTTGAAATGGCCACCTCTAATAATTCCTGTTTGTTCAATACCCCAGCAATATTTTGGTGGATTACTGTGATTGCAGTACATTTAGTTTTGTTTGCGAAAAAACCCAGTTTTCGTGTCATTATCGACTTGTTTTATTTTCTCAAAGAAGGCAGTAATTTTAGTTTGTGTGGATTTTCGCGGTATCGTATGTGTGTCTGGTCTGTTCTGGATAATGTGATTATTTTTAAATCGATTAAGTAACTCAGTCTGGTATTTCAAGTAGTCAATTCTTGTGTTTAACTTCAAACATAAATGTGATAGATAGTACTGGTGGTCACTTTTCATAGACCTGTCGTTGATGCTAATTATGTATTCTGAATCGTGTATTTTCACGTATTTACAATTTTTATAATTTTGTATTATTAATTCTAGGTTGTAGTTAATTGTATTTTCGTTTAAGTAAGGATTATATTGTACGTTAGTAATAAATACAGAATTGTTTCGTAGTTTATAAAGGACGTTACACAACTCAGTTATCAAAGAGTAAGGGTTTTTGTCATTAGATCCTATCGCTAAGACTATAATATCGTCATTGGTCAATGTCTTTACGAAGTCGTCATTGCAGCTGTTTAGAATCTGAGCACTTGTTGCATTGGGTTTGATGAAAGATGTAATTTTGTAGTTGTCGTTCCATTTGTCTAACCTGGTATTAGTCACAGTTTTATTGAGACCGTAGGCCTACTGGTCTCCGAAAATTACTATCCTATTTTGTTTGTCCGTTACACTGATTGGAGGAATTTCTTTTACACTCTGGTGGGCTTTTTGCTGAAATGTATGGAACAGCTGGTTTTTTTTTGGCAATTGAGTTTTTGTTCCCGTAGTAAAAGTTGTTCATAAACTCAAACTCAAACTCAAAGCATTTATTTCAAATAAACCAATTACAGGCACTTTTGAATTGTCAAATACAAAAGTACACAATGATAAGTACAAAAGAAAATAAATAATTTATGGGCATCCTTAAAGAAAAGACCAGGACCATGGAGCGACAGTGATCGTTTAGACGTGGTCGTGACACATACTGGCCTAGGAGCTGCTCAGTGTTTCCTTTTAAGTTCAGAGTATTCGTTTGTACTATTTGTTAGTAAAATAATAACTCTGTAACAATAAATTGTGTAGAAGTTAAAGGAGTTATTCTCTCGTTTACCTGTATCCCAATTCTGCGCCCACGACACTACATCAGACACTATTAAGTATGTCTGATCAGAATCATAAGTACCTGGATTCGACATATATACTTTTATAGCTCTTGATGATACGAGAGAAGAAAAAAATGTAAAAAAAATATTAATGACAAAAAAATTATACTACCATTCTTTTCAACGTAGATACTTCTTCGATAAAATTTCAGTGCTGAAACTTGCACCGTCAGCTCAATCGCTTATGAACCAATGTTTTCAGTATTGAATCTTTTCATTTACTTGAAGTTTCTTTGTGGTCTCAACAAAAATCATAGTAGTGTTGCACAAATTGTAAACAGTAGTCAATTTATTGAATTTAATCTACTGTTTCTATTTGGCACTAGAATCAGCTTTTGATAAAAACCTGTCCAGTTAGTTTAGTAATTGTTCTTTATGAATTTTCATTTCATTTTTCGCTTCGTAATTTATATTCTTTCTTCCTTTTTATTTGCGTTTTCTCCAGTGGTAGCTTATTGCGTCATTTGCTGTCTTGAAAAACTAACTTAATTTTATATTTTCTAGTTTGTACACAAGCTGATTTTCACTATTTGGGAACAACTTCTCTCTTGAATTTTCTTTTCATTTTTGTCTGAATCAGTAGTATCTTTTTTAGTTTCATAGTCCTGTAGTAATTTTATCACTATCAGCATGTATAAATCAAAACAAGTTATCAACAGTTAGTTTTCAAAATCAATTCATTATAACCGCATGTTAATAAAGTACCTATCTAATTAAAAACATGTTAATTAAGAATCTTCGTGTCTAACCCGCATCAATTAGTGAAGCTTGGAAGAGCAGAAATATAACGATTTTCTAAAGGATACCGTTTAATAAAAGGTTAATTTTGCCAATCATAAATTATTATTAAGTACTATTCATTCATTGTGTGATCCTTGCAATAGCATTAGCGATCCATTTTATTAAGTGCAATATTTAACTCGTTATAAAAACATTGCGTTTACTTTCCAAGAGAATTTTCTTTATATCATGATAGATTATTGAAAATGGTTTATTAATGATGATTCGCTTTACTTGCAGTTTCTTATATAACTTCAAAAAATTCTTATTTTTTTTTTTACTTAATAGATATCATCAGTTTTGATCATATTTGCGACGAAAGACGTGAAAAACCTCAGTTCGATATGAAAGCAAGCAAAAACATCGGAAATTTATGTTATTTATACCCGAACATGGAACATCAATCTCTAAACAATGTTGTCATTGTATTTAGAACAAAGGGTCCTGACAATGGACACTCAATTGTTTAGGTGTATATTTCCTTTTTCGTCGAATTCCTTCCTTTTTGTCGAATTTTTCATTGCAGCGTTCCAGTGAAGAGACAGTTGAAAAATGACGGTGTTGTAAACGGCACCACAAAAAGTGTATTTTTTTTCAAATATATGTATTTTCGAACATTTGGGGATATTGGATCTATTATTTTGTCATGTGTGGCTAAACAAGGCACAGGAAATAATCGATAACTAATTATAAATCAGACGTCCTTCCATGATCGCTATATAGTTTCCACGATTTCCATTGAATCGACGCACCATTATTCAAAGCTTGCCATATCAAAAATAAATTAATTTGCTATAAACTGAGGGCAACCGGATGCTACCTTCCGCTTCCGTTGCAATCTGTAAACTCATTACTGTTTTTCGTGTAACGACGCGCGACGTGAATTTTTTTCTTCCAGTTAGAATATTTTTACATCAAGTTAATTTGTTTAATTCAACACGCCAAAACGCAAACATCTTAAAGACGATGATAGTGCTGAGTAGATTTAAAAAAAAAAGCTCGAGAAGAAAATACGAAGGCGCCGAGAAAGTTCGTCATCGTTGTTTTCGCCGCCACCGGAAGAATCACATTCTCCAGTGAATGTGATTAGATCACCTACACCAGGAGATGTTCACGAAGTGTTTGTAGAAGAGTTCCAAGATGACCAACAAGGACAGGCACTGACAATAGGAAAATGCTGCTTAGACTAAGCAGCATTTTCGTACTTGCGACATCGTCGACATTGTTCACACACAAGAATAATTATTAGACCTAAGATCGACAGGTACCGTGGGGTCGTTTAATGGTCGAATAACTATATCCAGGATCAACACAGAGGAGTGGTTCGATGACATTAACACTCCAAGTATTGTCACTGTGGGGCCATTCATGGCAGTGTGGTACTGCCTAGGATTGGTACAGAGGGACCTCTTAATGGCAAAAGTGTACCTAGATAACGAAATTTTCGTAAATTACTGTGGTAACCATAACAATGGAAGAAATAACAAAGGGGAGAGGTTATACGTCATACATATATGACGTCAAACATACACGACGAGGATGTAATTTTAGTACTAGGATCTAATAGTCAAAACACTAAGAAACTCGACACAAAATACATGACGACGTTGCAGAGAGGTGGGAGAACATAATTTAAAATGGCCTTGACTGAGTTGATAAATAAAAATATTCATCAACAAACATATATCCTACCCCCGGCAAACTGTTCTTAATTAATTACCAGTAACCAGCCGGTAACCAGCTACAGATCAAAATACCTGATTTTATGAGAACTACTGCTCCAGGCTGGTACCAACCTAATTTAATTTTTACATTATTGCATGACGAACCTAAGATTTGCTTTGCTAGGTCACGTATAGATTACATGCATAGAACAAAGACCCACAGAAACGATATTAAAAACCTTTTTATAACTTATAATAAACCACACAAAAAGGCTACATTGGTGCCGATTCTCTTGTAAACCGAACTAAATTAACTAAACTATCACTAAAATTTCTTACTTTCGGCTATGAGAATCTTAAAGCTATTTATTATGCAAATAATATCTCTAAATTTAAAAATAATTTTGACGGAACTAAAATTTTATTTGACAATCGCGACTCCACGTGGTACATGTTTGCCCTACCCTGTGATGTTTTTTTTAGAGCAGTAGGCTCGAATGGGCGGCAGCCTCGACGTGTTTTATATGGAATTTTTCACTTTATGTATGGAAAATATGAAAAATTATTACGTACATGTAGAGTTTTATGGGTTTAAGGGTTTCATAAAGGGGGTCGAAATTTTCATTATTTTTGTGAGGCGGCGAGCCTCCTTGCCGGATTGCCGCCATGGGATCTGGAGGCAAAAGTCCTCGACATATTTGGGAGTGGCGCGAGGAGGCGAAACGCCGGGGCATAACTCCGCTGCCGCGAGAAATCGCGGCACAGCGGACAGAGCTCCGGCAGGATCTCATGGCGGCATGGAGAGTGCGACTGTCGCAATCCAGCGCAGGGCACGCCACAATTACGGCGGTAAGTCCCCTCTTTGAGGAGTGGCTTGAGAGGCGCCACGGCGTTCTCAGCTTCCGCCCGACGCAGGTCCTCACCGGACACGGCTGTTTCGGGAGTTTCCTGTTTTGGATAAGGCGGGAGGAAACGCCCGGGTATTAGATCCACAGATCGATCGGAGGACACGGTGGAACATACGGTGGTCTGCCCGGCTTGGGTGAAGCACCGCCGGGGCCTCGTGGCGGCGATCGGCGGCGGCGATCTCTCGCGTCCGGCTTTGGTTCAGGCCATGGTACGGAGCGAGAGGGAATGGGAAGCCGTCACCTCCTTCTGCGAAGCAGTCATGCTCGCGAAGGATGAGGCGGAGCGCGTGAGGAAGAGGCAATCGTTGCGACCTCACGCCCCTAGTTGCCGCAGGAGGAGACACCCTGGGCGTCGGGAGTCGATTGCGGACTCCCGGCCACTGTAGGCGCGGGCTTGTGGACGGCAAGCTACTTGCTTGCCGTCCACAAGCCCGCGCATTATTTACAGTAAGGACCAGGGCCGGGTCGACGGCGCGTCGTGTTCCACGCGCGCCTCAAAGAGATGTCAGCATCATTGACGGGGTCCGAAAGGGCCGATGCCTGCCGATGTCACGGATTGTTCGAAAGAGCTACCGTGGCCCTGGCGCACAGGCAACTGAAGGAACACGGGTGGATTTTGGTCAGTAAGAGCAAAACGCCTTTCACGCCTTTCCGCTCCGCCCAGAGCGGGAGAGGTCATTTGACGATTTCCCACCCAAAAAATTAAAAAGAAAAAGGATACACCATTTTCGAGATATAAGCAAAATGAAATAAAAAATAGTTACAGTACTATTTTTGCACCTGAAGTCGAGGTGTTGTGGTTTTTAGTTCATGACAACTAATTTTATTCCACACCTTTTTAATCGCGATTAAAAATAGTCAGATTTAGTTATGCAACCAACATTTTAAGTAAAAACGTCAAATTCAGAATAGCTAAATTGCCATTTTCACTAAATTAATAATTCAGTGCAAATTTTAGTGCTGTCAAACTAAAATATAGTTAAGATGTGTCACGTTAGTCTATTTCAGAATGGGAAATCGTCATTTGACAGGAATAAACTAAATGTTAGTGATTTTTAGTCTAGTTTAAAGAATTTTGTGACAAGAGAATAGGCACCATTGTCAACAATTAGTGGATGGATTAAGGTCACTCTTAAAAACAGTAGGATAAATATAAACACGTTCAAGGCACATAGTACTAGACACGCGTCTACTTCAGCAGCAGCTAAAAAAGGTGTCCATGTTGACGAGATAAGGAGAACTACAGGATGGACCTCGCAATCACAGACCTTTGCAATGTTCTATAATCGTCTTATCATGAATCAACAAAATTTTGCAAGATCACTACTCAGTGATTGAGACAACTAAGTTTATATATTTTTATAATGCTGTTATAATAATTATTCACACGGTTATTTAAAGTAATAATAACTTACCTAACATTCCTTTGCAAAATTTTATATTATTCTGTGGTCAGAAGTAAAAGACAACAGAAGATTGTTGTTAGCCCCGGGTTTTTGATTAAATATATAATAAAGTAGGTATACAAATACTACAAAATTATAATTAAGAATAATTATTGTGTTAATAAATATAATATAAATATAAATAAGAGCAAGTGAATTTATTATAAATATTCACCTAATATTAAAAATAAAGAGATAGATTTATTTATTAAAATCTCTTTATTTTTTTACACATTTGTTGCAACTTAGAAAAAACTTTAAACATCTACATAGTGATCATCGAAGGACGTCTAAAATATAATGAGTGATTAAAACGAACTTACATGCCATTCTTCCCGACTGCTCAACTGGATTACTCAACTGCATAAATTTGAGCAGTGGGTAATGTTCGATAATCATTATATAAAGACCATGTCCTTCGATGATCAGGGACCCATCCAGAACCCAATCAAAAGCATCCTTTCTGAACTACCCAGAAACTGTAAGAAATGTGTTGCTTTCAAAAAATTTGTTTACAGATGACAGCGGCATCGGATGGTAGCACCTGGTTGCGTTCAGTTTACAGCAAATTTATTTATTTTTGCTGACGCAAGCTTTGAATAATCGTGCGTCGGTTCTATGGAAATCGAGGAAACTACATAGTAATCATCGAAGAACAGTCTTCATATAATGGTGATCAAATATCATTTACATGTAAGTTCGTCTGAGTGACCCGATATTAGCGTTTTTTTAATTAAGATTGTTTTTTTTTCGATCTATTACATTTTCGTAGTTTTCAACAGTACATATTGTTCTCCATTAAGTCCTTGAAATGATTGCAAATCAATAAGATTGTTTTTTTAATTAATAGACCATCTTCATAATAATAGATTTAGAATCGTGTAGTTACATCATCGCTTTTAAGGTCCATTTAGCCGGCAGTGTACTTGTTTAAGCAGTTCACAAGTATTGAGAATTACACCTATAATTAGGACCTGTACAAACGCTTCCCTCTAAATAGCCCACTCATATCCTTTATAAGCTTTTATCTTTATTTATAGTTCCCAGATCACCAATAATTCAATAATTCATAATTCATTGCTAATTTCTCACAACGCCCTTTACACTTTTTATTTTTCTTTTTTACTTGTATATGTTGTGTTGTGTGCTTTGTAGTCTGTGCTAAATAAATGTATTTTCTTTCTTTCTTTCAATAAGTAAAAATACATCGAAGTTCACTTTTTTATTTCAACAACTAGCTGTAAGCCACTCTACGAGTATTTCAACGTTTCAATGCTATTTTCCTTCAAACATTTTTTCAACAAAGTCGGAATTTGAATAAACTTTGTGGTTGAAATATGGACCCTTTCTTGAGATAATAAATCTTGTGGACTGTTTGTAATTTACAGGTGAACTTTATTTATTGCGGAGGTGTGTGACCGGTTACTTTTTGAACATTGACTAGGAGACAGAACGTGAACATTTTACTTTGGGTGAACCTGAACAGAACAATTTAAAATATTTTGTCAAGGAAAATAATAATTCGTTGCTATTTTGAAACGATTACAGCAAAATATCTATTAATTATACCCAAAACCCAGTCGAATAAAACTTAAAAAAAAAAACTTATCCCAAAAAAATACACTACAAAGTGAAAAATTACTTTAATTTCGGAAGTCAGTGGCAAAAAATGAAAATACAAAACCAATGAACCGACTTCCCAAATTAAACTAATTTTTCACTTTAGGTATAGTGTTTTTTTTTTTTTTGGAAGTCGGATGTTTTTTTTTGTGTAAGAGTTTTTATTTTTCTCTTTTTAGTTGTGGTACCTACCCCACACAAATTCGTATACCACTACTTGCTATGTAAATAACAGTGACAGGAAGTTATTATAACATCATCAATATACACTATGTGGAAAAAATACGTATTATTGAAACTAACTGAAAAATTACCCAAGCAAAGTTAACAAAATTTATACGGAACCATTCCTGAGGCATACTCATTCATACCCTATCCATTATAAAAATAATTTTCAAAATCGATCCGTAATTGCCGGAGATATCGCGTTACAAACATACAAAAAATATACAGATTAATTAAGAACCTTTCCTGTTTGAAATCGGTTAAAAACTCATTCTCATAATAACATAATTACTACAAAAAAATCCCAGGACGAAAAATGTTCATGCAAAAAACTTTAAGTGAAGCTGAATCGCAACTTAGTACTTAGTAAAGTTATAACAAGCAAACACTTGGCTCACCCACTCGAGGTGTACCATTTGCACTTAAAACGAAACTTTTAATTAGATACAAGTGTTCCATCCGCTTTGTTTGCGGTTTTCGCTAACGTCGCGTCGCCAATGGCAAATTTTGGTGATACTGCGTAGTTTTCATTTAACTATTATCCTGTACAGCGTTTAAGCTTAATACCTTTTTAAAGGTGAAAATGTACTAGAGATAGTACATTGTTGGAATATTTCTGAAATGCTTAACTTACCAAGTTAGTTATCGTGATGGCTCAGTGGTTAAGGCCTCGCCTCTCATACACCAGGGTTCAAATCCGGGCGAGTACCAATGTGACTTTTTCCATTCATATGTACTTTTCGAGTAAACTCTGGACATTACTGACATCGGTGAAGGAGAAACATCGTGAGGAAACCTGGAGTTACAGTCAATGTAAGTCTGAACTCGCCAACCCGTGGTAAGCAAGCGACGTGATGAGAAGAGGCCTTTGCCCTGCTGCGGGCCAATAATAGACTGGTATTTACCAGTAACAAATTAACCCTCCAATAAATAGTAACACAGAATACAATAAACTATATTTATACACTTACAATGTGAGATCATTATCGTCGATAGAAAGAATGTTACAACTAAAACATGCTATTGTAAATATAAAACACGGTATAATTGCACAAAGTAACACGATTATTGAAGTTGAGGACCACGTCTTCTGTTACTTTGGGGAAAGACCTTCTTGTTTTTTTTTGGGTGGGAAATCATCCAATAACTTCTCCCGCTCTGGGCGGAGCGGGAGGGCGTGACAGACTCTTACTGACTAAAACCCACCCGTGTTCCTTCAGTGGCCTATGCGCCAGGGCCACGGTAACTCTTTCCTGCGCGAGCATTACTGCTTCGTAAAAGGAGGTGACGGCTTCCCATTCCCGAGCTGAAATTATAAAAATCGCTACATCCTACAGAACTTTGTATAGCACCCCGAAAACCAGACACCAGACAAGCCTCAAACTCACAGACAAACATAGAGATAAAACCATTCGATGAACCTGAAATCGAAAACCACATTGAAAAGTTAAAATCTGATAAAGCCTCGGACCATACAATCCACCAAACGAAATGCTAGAAACTATCCAAATACGTGCTTGCATCACCACTGACACATTTGTTCAACAAAATCTTAAGAGAAGAAATAGTCTTAAAATCATAGGTTCTTTCTTTTGTATAAGAAAGGAGATCCAGCTGACGTAGGAAATTAACGACCAATTAGCCTATTGCCAAACTTACATAAGCTGTTCGCCTCATGTCTGGAAAATAGAATAAAAGGAGACATAGAGAAATATCAAGCAATAGAACAAGCAGGCTTTCTCAAAGGATTCAGTACAGTGGACCATATACATACCATAGAACAAATAATAGAGAAATACGAAGATTTTAATGCACCAGTATAGTTGGGATTTGCCGACTACAAAAAGGCATTTGATTCGATTTTCCATCAAACCATATGGGACTCTCTTTCAGCTCTAGAGCTCCCATGAACTTACATTAACATTATCAAAGACGTTTACATTATAAGCAGAAGTAAAAATAAAAAAGTAGAAGTAAAAATGGATAGAACTGGTGATACTATAAAAAAAAGGAAGAGGAGTAAGGCAGGGAGACCCACTATCTCCTAAACTATTTATTAACGTCCTACAGCACATAATGTGACACCTTGATTGCTACTGGAAAGGAATTCTTATAGATGATAAACATTTCAGCCACTTAAGGTTCGCAGACGACATAGTTTTAGTATTTGAATCTGCTAAACTACTAGAAAAGTTGTTAAACAACCTCCATACAGTAAGTGCACATGTTGGTTTAGAAATGAACACCCTGAAAATAAAAATACTAACAAACAGGACAAAACAAGAAATAAGAATTAACAAAGAAACGATAGGCTACGTAGATCGTATCGGCAAACAATTATCTTTCAACAAAAATAGAAACATAGAAGAAGTCAAGCGAAGAATTACCATAACATGGCGTAAATTTTGGAATTACAACGAAATAATGAAATCACGCTTACCTGTAAAACTTAACGCCATGAAGTCTTGCCTACTACCATGCCTTACTTACGCTTGCCAGAGGTGGATCTTTAACAGCACAACTAAAAATAAAATATAAATTTGCCAAAGGGCCATGGAACGAAGCATCCTAAACATCAGACTTCGAGAGAAACAACGAAATACAGCAATCAGAATGAAGACACAAGTCATAGACGCCCTTCAACACGCTCAAACACTGAAATGGAAATAGGCGGGCCATCTGGCGCGATCAGAAGACGACATGTGGACCCTTAGAACAACCGTTTGGAAAGGCCCACACGGAAAGCGATGAAGAGGCAGACCAGCAGAACGTTGGCACGACGAGATAGTGGAATTGGTTGACAAATCATAGCTTGTAAAAGCAAAAAACAGACAAAACTGTAAATTACTGGAGGAGGCTTATACCCGTCGAAGGGTCCTTAATAAATATTAATTATTTATTAGAACTTTATTTTTTTGTAGTTAAGGAATAATAAAGGCTTTTTATTTTATTTTATTTATTACTAGCTGTTGCCCGCTACTTCGTCTGCGATCCAGAATGAAAAGTAGCTTATGTAGGTCATGGTCTACCCATGTACCAAATTTCGTCCAAATCCGTTCAGCCGTTTTAGCGTGAAAGCTTAACAAACAAACAAACTTACTTTCGCATTTATAATATTGGTTAGAATTTTATTATATTTACCAAATAAATGCGCGTTCTACAGTTTGAAATTTGAATTTAAATTTTACTGTTTATTTTTTTATTTTAATCTTAATTCAAATTTTTTGTTTGAGTTTTAATTCTAATAATAATTTTGATTTTGATTTTTGATTCTAATTTCGATTATGATTTTGGTTTTTACTTAATGTTTTGTTCTTGTTTCTAATTAATTTTTCTATTCTCACTACTAGTAAAAATCTTGTTAAATGATAAATGATTTTATTTCTGTAAGTAGGTTTGAACAAACACTTTTATACGTCAATCATATTTTAAAAACTAGATGAGGTCGGCGTTTCCTATCTGACTACTCTGAGAAGAAAGGCCGAAACAAACTCAGAGGTCACAGTCTCTTTTAAAGTCCAGACATAATCTTGGTCAGATCATGTGAAGACCATGTAGATTTGTGTCTGAAATGGTCTTTTGAGGAAAAACCACACAGATTGAGTGGACCTGTCCAGTCAGTGCACGCATTTGTCAGTAATCGTGTAGCTCAAATCAGAACTAAAATAGCTCAATGATTCGACGAACAATACCAAAGAAAAGACATTTGGGTAGGCCACAAAAATTACTCAAACTGCCAGACCATGATTAAAATTAACTGAGGAGAAAAAAAAAGCAACAATGACCCACATAGTCTTCACATTCACAATATTAAAATGATAATCAATGTAGCCTGAATGCTACTCACATTCACAGACAGTTTTCTCTTTAAAAGTCATTAAAAATACGATAAGTTATTATATAAGGACATCATTAATTCTAAAACACTCATTCACAGTATAAAATGGATTGTTGCTTGGGGGAACATTGAAGTGGCTTAGTTAATCCCAAGCCTTTTTGTCATCCAAGTAATATTTAACTTTATAGAAACCTTTTTGACAGAGTTTCTGTTTAATAAATGATTTAAATTTATTGAGGCTCAGTTCTTTAACAAGACTTGGGAGTTTGTTGTAAAAACGTATACTTTGGCAATTAAATGAATTACAAATTTTTTGGAGCCTAGTCGAGGGCACAATAAATAAATCTTTGTTTCTAGTATTTATGTTATGAACGTCGCTGTGTTTGGAATATAGATTAATATTCTTTTATACATAAATCAGGTTTTCATATACATATTGAGTTGCGACTGTCATTATATTTATTTCCTTAAATTTATCCCTCAGTGAATGCCTACAACTAAGGTTATAAATTGCTCGAATGGCTCGTTTCTGCAGCACAAATATAGCCTGAATGTCGGCTGCATTTCCCCACAGCAAAATGCTGTACGACATTACACTATGGAAATAACTAAAATATACTAATCGAGCTGTTTCGACATCAGTCAAATGACGGATTTTATAGACCGCGTAGGTTGCAGAGCTTAGCCGCTTCGACAATTTGGTTATATGTGGGCCCCACTGTAGCTTCGAGCCCAAAGTAATACCTAAGAACACAGTGGTGTCCACGAGATCCAATTCCGCCACATTAACTAGTACATTGGTTTTCACCTGCTTAACGTTAGGTGTCAGAAATCTAATACATTTAGTCTTTTTCTCGTTTAAAAGTAAATTATTAATACTAAACCAATGTACTATTTTAGCGATAGCATTATTTACATCATCAGTAACTATCTGTTGTCTTTTAAGCTTAAATAAAAGTGATGTGTCATCTGCAAATAACACTATTTCATGACTATTCTTTACAAGGGAAGGTAGATCATTAATATATACGAGAAATAAAAAAGGGCCATGAATTGAGCCCTGCGGAACTCCCATAGTGACAATCGAACCCGGGGATCGCTTGACGTTAACGTCCACTCTGTGGATCCTATTATCCAAATAAGAAATAAGAAGATCCAAAGTAGTGTTTCTAATACCATAGTGATGCAATTTCCTGACCAATGTATCATGAGAAACACAATCGAAAGCCTTAGACAAGTCACAAAAAATACCTAGGGCATCATGCGACTTTTCCCAGGTCTCAAAGATATGTGCAAGAAGCTCAACGCCAGCGTCGGTAGTAGAGCGACCCCTTGTGAAACCGAATTGTTTACTGTTTAATAATTTATATTTATTAAAATGCCTTTGCAATTGATCTAGCATGAATTTTTCAAATGTTTTACTAAAGGTGGGTAGCACAGAAATTGGTCTAAAGTTCGTGGGGTCTGATGTGCAGCCCGATTTAAACAAAGGTATTATTTTACTACTCTTCATTAAGTCAGGAATTGTACCACAGTCAATACATTTATTAAAAATAATTGTCAATTCAGGCGCTACAGTGTTGATGATACATTTTGTAACCTCTACGGAATTTCCCCACAGATCAGCAGTTTTTTTAATATTAAGTGTATTGAAAGTTTTAATAATATCTCGAGCACTAACATAGTCGAAATTAAATACATGGTTACAAATATCAACATTTTCTTTTAATAGGGACTCGGCAACAGTGGATGAAGAATTTAAAGTTTTTGTGGTTGAGACTGAAATATCGGCAAAAGAAATTTTCAAAAACTGAGGCAACTTCTAAATCTTTTTTAATAACTTTATTATTAATATTAAGGCTGTAGTCACTGCTACGCTTTTTGTCTCTTCCAGTCTCATTGTTTATAATATCCCAAGTCGTTTTTATTTTATTTTGACTATTTTTAATCTTGGAGCTTAAATACCGACACTTAGCTTCGCTACAAACTTGTTTCAATAATTTGGAATAGTTCTTAACATATTGATAAAATTATTTACTTTTATTATAATTTATTTCTTCATATAGTTCAAAAAGTTTGATTCTACTATACCCTAACTATACCCTTTGTTTGATTCTTATATCCCTTCAGTTGCCCATTCACTGAAGGTTGCAGAACTGAGATCTGCTTGGGTATAAATGTTGAGTTAAATTCTGTACAATACATGGCAAAGAAAGAATTGTACAGTTCATTGGGATCATCACTGTAAGGCAAGTAGGGTAATTTACTACTAAGTTTATTTTTAAAGTTCTCCAAGCGACCTGCAGTTTTGGCACTACAGTGATATCTTTCTTAGCCACTTTTTTATTTTGCTTACTAAATGTAATCAGTTGTCCGCAGTGGTCAGAATCCAGTTGGCTTATATTTTTTTTATTAATAGGTAAAATGTCAGTAAATATATTATCTAAACATGTAGCTGAGGTAGCAGTTATTCTAGTAGGCTCCAAAAATAAATGATTAAGGTTATATAACTGAAATATTTTTTTCATTTTTAGGCACATCAATGAGTCCTCTAATAAATTGACATTAAAATCACCGCATACAATTATATTCTTTCCTAATTTACAAAGTTTTTGTAACACATCATCCATGATACTCTCAAAGCAATCATAAATCGATGACGGAGGCCGGTACATGCTCAATACAACAAGCCGCTCCAACTCCACACAGGCTATTTCTATAGTCCGCTCAACAGAGAGGCTTACAATATCCTTACGTTCTTTGAATTGAAGTAGTTTATTTAAAAGTATCAATGAGCCACCATGTATTGCATTTTCTCTGCTGAACGAACTACCAACCTGGTGATTACTGAAATTAAACATGAACTGATGGCTTTTTAACCAATGTTCTGTAATACATAAAATATCAATGTTGTTATAGTTCATGAATAATTCAATTTCAAGGTCTTTTTTCAACATACCTTGAATATTTTGGTGCACCAGGTTAACTGTGTTCGAACTTATTCTGACATTTTGATGATTTGGACTAGTATTTAAATTTAAATTATCTCCATTAATAATGCAAGAGGTTTTCTCTATTGTCTCAATTTCTAATTTAAATTAATGTCAGCTTGTGTAGTCAAGTTATTAGCTGAATCAATGAAAATGTCAGGTAATTGCTCAATAGAAGCAACAGTTTTATTAGCCAACTTCTTGGCTGAATCAATTAAAAAAAAGTATAGCGCTAAAGCTATTTGTCTTTTCAAACATTTTGGCAAATACAATTTGTATTTTGTCACACATAAATATTTATTAACCTACTTGTTAGAGTCAATAATATGAAATTTATTATTGTTTAATGTCACATTATTTAACATTATATTTAATTTGTACATTCAATTATTTTCTTTCTGTGGCAAATTGTTACCATAAGGAAATGTAAACATAACAATCTGTTTTAAGTCTAGCTCACATAGTTTGTTAATGTAATGGAGCGGACTGTCCTGATTCACATTTCCTTTGTTACTAATCAATATTATTAAAGTTGTATCCTGGTGGAAATTTAAACTAATAATCTTTCTCATTATATCCACATAACTTAAGCCAGGCATACAATAAGTAATTGGTAACTGACTGTCCCTTGCAAATATTTGATAATAAAAAAAAGTATATTTAAGAAGCTATTTTTTATGTAAGTTACTAATTCACCCTATCTCAATGCATATGTTATTTTTTTATTATGTTAATGTTTCTAGTGAATATAGGTCGTTGGTGTACCTTTAAAATAAAATAAAATAAATAACCTGTTTTAGCCAATATTTTATTGATTCAATAAACTCTTATCGTTAGGTATGACTTAAAAGTTTTTATGGTAAAGTATGTATTTGGTAAACGGTTGCTTTTAAATTAAACACCCTAACTTCTTTCATTTAAAACAGCAGTTTGTTTGTGCCTGTCTGTACCAATATTATAAAGAGGTAAAAGTTTTAAGTTTTCAAGTAAGTCGTAAACTTCGGATCTACTGATCTAAATTCGAAAATTCTTTCACTAATGGGAAGCTACAGTATTATCGAGATAATTATTTTATGTTTGAACAATACATTTCACGAGGATGAAAAAACTAAAAAAAAAATGAGTTCTACTATAGTTAGATCCTTATCAGCAGCAGATTTATAGTGATGATTTTTTACTAAAACTATATACTTTTTGAATGCGAAGCAAGTGTAAGTTGAACGAAAGATGAACTAAACGCAGTATTTTAACGCCGTTTTGTCATACAAACAACGATTGGTAGATGATGGATTTGTTTTCGATCCATCTTAGATACATAGAAATAGGCTTACAGAAAGAAATAATCCACTTTGAGGTTAAAAAAACTTTTTTACAAAAAAAAAACAACCATCTTCAAAAAAAGACACTACATAGTGAAAAATAACTTTAATTTCTGAAGTCGGTGTCCTTGGATCTGTATTTTAGTTTTTTGCCACCGACTTCCGAAATTAAAGTTATTTTTCACAATGTAGTGTCTTTTTTTGAAGTTGGTTGTTTTTTTTTTTTTTTGTAAAAAAGTTTTGAATTTTTCACTTTTTAGTGTTTCAGTTATTAATTTATCTAAGTTACAATAGCCTAATGTCAACTGCTCATCACTTTTTACAAAAGATTTGTGTTTAAATGCCTTCCAGAAAAGTACCTATTTTACGAGTACTACCAACAATTTCGAAATACTCACCAAATTGTGTCCAACAGAATGAATAAATGCTCACCAAATTGTGTTTCATAAAGTATTTTAGACATGAACCTATTTTCCTTTTTTTTGTTTATAAGGCGTAGTCGACGAAGCCCCGCTTGGCGGGGCTCCTTCTTCTAACCTAACCTGTCCAAGTCGGGGTGCCCCAAGTCCCGAGGTCGCTTCGCTCGCTCTTGCATTCTATCCCACCCTTACATTTTGAAACAAACTTATTTTTGGTGAGCAACTTAAACAAGATTTGGTGAGCATTCATCCATTTTGGTAGGCAAAAGGAATATAAATACAACACCTACAATTATTCTGATGAGTGTATAATTATTTTGGAACTTAAAACGTTGTTCTTTAGGCACCTCGGTATAGAGTGGGTTTATATTATTTGAAGTTAACATATTTTACTTGGTACTTAGTCTTAGGGTCTAAAAAATATTTTGGTGAGCATTTAAATTGTTGCCTTTACAAAATATTCCTTTTTCCGATGCGTTCATTATTGAGGAGTTCTACTGAAAAAGAACTGGGCTGATGATGAAGCCACCATCAGCTCTATTTCACCATATGCATTGTGACGAGCAAAAATTGCTTAGCAACCATGTTAAAGTAATTGAATCGCAACCCGTGAAATACCTACTTATTATTGAGTAGTTCCGGTGGCCACCTCTGGTCTTCATCATCAGTTCCACTTCACGGAATGGTGCTTTCCGAGAGCAAATGCACGAGTAACTATAAAAAATACCCAAATCGCTATTGATGTGCATATAAAATTTGAGGATTACCCTCGATTTCCATGGGATCCCTTCATTGGATTCAGACTTGGTAACAATGGGACCACCTCGAGAGTATACTCTTTCAAACAAAAAAATAATTTTGCAAATCCGTCTATATATGACGGAGTTATGCCCGAACATACATAAAAAGAAATAATATAAACATCCGAATTGATAACCTCCTCCTTTTTGAAGTCGGTTAAAAAGCCCTCAATATTAACTCATTTCTTATTTTCTTTGCCACTAAAAACCAATCAGGTTCTGACAACAAAACTCTTTTTGCACCTATTAAGACTCTACAGTCACTTGTACTCCCCGTCATCATAATATTTTTTTTTGTACTGGACGATATCTGGGAACCTTCTGGTTACGGAGATATTGAAGGTCAAAATTACAACTTTAACTATGTTTTTTTTTTTACGTGAACACGTTTTTAATGTCATGACACAACTTTAAATACCCCCACGACCCTTGTTCCGTTGCATGCACCCTATGCACATTGTTTTGCGTGTATTACATTTCACACTACCGCAAATAGCAAATTAATATTCACACCAAAAATAAAAGTAGTTTCCCCGCAATTGTTTTTGTACAATGTTACTTAGTTTGATGTATGTACAGAAGGCGTATTTGACGGCTATGTGATGGGTCTTTTTACACCCAGAATTTAGTCTGAAACTGGCTGAAATTCCCATTTTACTTAGGACTACTATTATAGAGGTATCAGGAACAGGGTGCAGTTCACTCATCCTCTATAGAAAAGGGAGGATCATTGGGCCAGACGGTTATCGTGTCTGGTGAGCAACTGCCCAACGTTTTATGTCGGGTCGTTATATATATACTAGTTGCGCGGTAAACTCTGCTTGCGCGATGCAGAATTTTGCGTGACGTCTGTGTGACGCGTAGCTCACATGTGGCGATGTAGATACCGTTACATCACTCCCCCCTGGAGCCAGAGGTTGATAGTGGGCTGAGTCGTGTATCGTATGATGTTTGCCAGGGCAGTTGAGGTTCCAGTGGGTCGGAACTGGGTGCCGCTTTGTTCACAGTGGGTCGGAACTGTCTGCGATGATTCCCCAGTGACTCGGGGTGGTGCTGCGTTATGCTTCAGTGCATCGAATGTGGTACAGCGCCGGGTTGAGGCTGACTCCTGGCGTCAATCAGGAGAGGGTTTTAAGGTCTCTGCTTGTGGACCGGCCGAGAGTGCAGTGCGCTGTGCCAAAATTGCCGATGAGGCTGAAGGTGATGACCAGGTAGGCGCTCGCGCTGCATGATGGTGGTCAGGATACCCGTTGAAGCCGTGGGTGCTGGCTAGCTGTTTGACGAGTCAAACAGCCAGCTTTCGAGCGGTGAGCCGCTCGAAAGCTTGAAGAAAGTGATGATGACGTCATGCTGATGTAGTTGCACGAAGGCTGCGCTGACGTTCATGTTTGGAGTCACCAGTATAGAGATATGAGGAACAGGGTGTAAAGTTCACTCATACTCTATGGAAAACGGAGGATCCTCTGACCAGACGGGTGTCGTGTCTGGTGGGCAACTGCCCAACGTTTTATGACGGGACGTTGTATATATGCTAGTTGCACGGTAAACTCTGCTTGCGTGATACAGAATTTTGTGTGACGTCAGTGTGACGCATAGCTTGCATGTGGCGATCTAGATACCGCTACACTATTAAGTTCGCCTCTAACCCTTCTAAACTAGTACCTTTGGTACTTTGAGTTAGAAGTAAGTGACCTAATTGGGTTGGTACCCACACTTCAGTCCTTCCAAAATTTTACCATCCAAAAGACAGTCTTGACTATGAAAAAAGTAAGTCGCTTTCACCTTGTTCAATTAGTTGGGTGAAATGAAGATTGCGCCTCGACTAACCAATTTATTGTACCTCTAACTAACTGGAGAAGTAATGGTGATGTCTACTTAAATGTTAATCCAATAAGGAAAGGCAATTTTGTTTTCTTAGTTAACAATTCCTGTCAATGAAATTATGTTCCCTCGCGCCTTTAAAATTATTTTAGGTTCTTAAATAGTAAAAGGGACGCTGGGGGCGCACAAATGGTAATTTAGATACTTTCATATTTGAAAAGGGCTTTCTAGTCATTGTAAAATGAAATTAAACGATTTTATTTCCAAACTTTTGTTTTACACGAAATATTTAGAATTAAAACTGTAGTGCTGTAAGAACTAGTCTCTTTCCGGCTTTATCACCTTTTACCACACTCAGACAGATGGCAGCCGTAATAAACTCGCTGTGGCAAACTAAAAACTATATTTTTCGACAAAATTGGTATAGCCCGAAGCATCGAAGCCTTGCTGTAAAATGGGATTGAACGAAAATTTTATAACCAAATTATTTCGGAAGCTGTGAAAAAAAAAATCGACAGAATTAATAAGTTTTAAAACTAAATTCAACGTAAACGAAAAACTTCCAACGAGCTTGTCCGAGCCTTTTCCAATATCAATTCTTCCAGCAATGTAATTTTAATCAACATATTCCAAAGCATGCTCGTATAGAGAAATAAAACGATTCTTTCCATTCAATAATGATCGAAGCGACCGACAATAGCCGAGAATAGTCTGCAAATGGTAATTGAAGAGCAGAATCAACCCGTTTAATGCTGATCAGGGATATTTTCCGCCCCCGTGCACTTTCTAGCCACTTCCCCACTCGATTATCTTCATAATCTTTAACGTGCAAAAAATTTTAATCACCACCAAATATATTTTTACCTTGATTCTAAGGGGCATTATTGTGCTTACCTACAATTTTGTTACCAGTTTATGATGAAAGTGGAAAATTGTTTCCTGTTTCTTTTTGACGTAATTTTTTAATTAGAATTTTTTCTTGCGCATTAGGGACAATTACAGTCTGCAAGCTACTGTCGTAAATTGTAAATGTTTGTTTAATATTTTTTTAATATATTTTAATTTATGCAAGACATTGTATTGAGAGACGAGAGTCCCGCAACGGACACTCGGCAGTAGTCTTCAGTGGACAATAACTTTCCTTGAACCAAAATATTGTTAGATACGAAATGCATAGTAGATCTTTAATTTTGCATCTATCATTCGCTCAGTCTAGGCTTACGTCACAGATCAGAAAACTTGTATTGGCAGTGTTAATAGTGCAAGTGCTATTTAAAAGCATAAAGATAGTTTGATTGAGTAGCTCGTATCAACACTTCTCACTTATCGAGGCTAATGCATTTTTAAGCATCGATCAAACTGCTGTTTGTATAAAATCGATGGCCAAACTGAGCTTAACGTTTACAGAAAAGACTTTATGAATATTATATTTTTTAAACAGTTGGAAGTAAGAGATAATTAAATTAGCTAGCAAAACCCCGCAGACGTGATGGGAATCGATGTGTAAACACGATGAAAAAAAAACAAAAAGAAACAAAGACACAAAACAGAATTGTTGATTTGATTTTTGAAATTGATTTGAATTTGAATTTGAAAATTTTTTTGAAAGAATCTCAAAATATTACTAATTAAGTAAGTAAGTAAATATGAAAGTTAAAGGACCAGGCCCGAAAATTTTATTTTTTACTTTTTATAAAGGTTTTTTTTGTTCGGGGGTTATTAAATTTAATTTTTTTGATGTTTGTTTCTAAATTTTTAAACCAAGTTACAAAAGAAGATATATATACTTATACGTATAATATATCAATAAATAAAAAATACTGATCAAAACCGAATCCAAATATGACATATCTGCTAAAAAAAAAACAGAGTGTACTATTGTGCTGGATATCCTGGCTACAGCATCAGACCAAAAAGTCCATAACCTTGCATAGTTATGTAGCATACATGGGTGATTCAAATTTTAGGTCACACATATATTTAAAAGTAAAGTAATTAACTTATAATAAACCTATTATGCGTCTAAGATCCCTACCGCAGCTAACAAAAAGGGGCTGATGACCTTGAAACGGTTGAACCGATTTTGATGAAACATGTCTAAGAAACACTGCTACCGCTAGAAAACCTGCTTTCAAATAAAAAAAACCGCATCCAAATCCGTTCACCCTTTTAAGAGCTACGGTACCTCAGACAGACGCACATAGCGGTCAAACTTATAACATCCGTCTTTTGGCGTCGGTAAAAGACCTGTGCGAAGCCAAAAAGGCTCGTATCTCAGCATAATGCTGCAATATTAAAAATTAGACACCTTTGGTGTTGCTGGTGGTCATAGGCGTTCTTATCCACCTAATCAGATGGGTCGTCGGCCTCTTTGCCAAGCGAGCTAAGCCACTCAACAGAAATTAGTTGTCAAGTTTGGCTGTTATTTAATTATTTTTAATAAGCCTGTGAGCTTTTCACACAAACATTTTAACTTAAACGTGCTTGAAAAAATAAACACCAAACTTTATTAAACCATTACGTCTACTAGATATTTTAAGTATTCACGTAACAGTGGTACTACGCATTATGAATACAAATTAAGAAATCCTTAAAAAGGGACAAAGAAAATATAACATTAGACGTATAGTTACCAACGTAGAATTGTATGGGCAACAACAAAAGGTAGCGCTAAGTGATGACCCAGCAATAGTAGCAACCTTTTATGGATCATTTTTAAAGGCTTGTTGACGTCACGGTTTTAGTCTAGTGCATAATGGGGTTTATTTATAAATGTTGCTTAAAATTAAGAGACATTTAAACATCAAAAATGTATGGTTAAACAGTCGCCAATCAACGTTTATAAATAAAGGGGTAAATGTCTATCTCTTTCATTAATGTGTAATTAGTTAATTAATTTAAAAAAAACAAATTATATTCTAACTTAACAAAATATTCACAAACTAAAACATGGCGTTGAAAAATTCCTCTGCATCGCTGTCGACTGGTAATGCACCCAAGAGATTGGCGGCTTTGCCACGTTGTATGGCAATGCTTAACCTCTGGCCAAGGTAAAAGCCAGCCCTTATGTCACGGGAAGTGTCAACCAGCTGCACATAATATTGTTTCGTATTTACGAGTATACACAGAGGTTTTTTATCAAAATAACAGGGGTTCAATAATCAAGCTAGACTGAAATATAATAAACATAGCATAACATAACATATATATATATATATATATATAACTAATGTGCTGATAACTAGGTGCTCAATGGGATAACTTGATAATGTAAAGCAATGCTTCCTAAGGAGTACTTATATAGGCTCCCGCAGACATGCGCGATGTGACAGCGCGACGCCACTCTAGTAGAACCAGAATCGCGTCGCCCCTGTTTGTAGGAGCCTTATTGCTGTTCCATTTAGATTTTATTCACATTGTTTTATTTTCATTCTATCGAAAGGGTTTGCTTATTTATTTCCTAACATTATTTTAAATTTGTAACAGTAAAAGTTGATTCAGGTGTTTTAGAATCAATGAGTTTAGAATGTTTTTGGTGTCATAAAATTAATTAAGTGTGTTTATCCCGGAGTAATAGAACCTGGATGAATTGATTTATTGCTTACACCCTACTTAACATATTTAAGCTTTTTAACACATTTATTCATATTAATATTATAAATTCGAAAGTAACTGTGTGTATGATACCTTTTCACGATTACACCACTGAACGGATTTCGATAAAATTTGGCAAGGAGATAGCTGGGGCCCTGGGAAAGGACGTAGACTTTTTGTCTCGGAAGCACGTTCCCCTGGGATAATTTCCGACATCCATGCGGGCAAAGCCGCGGGCAGAAGCTAGTTCTTTATAAAATTGGAAAAGCAATGCACTCATTTGTGGCATCTTGAACCAATTTCAAAATTATTAATCGATGAGTAATTAATATTCTGCCGGAACAGATTTTCCCCAAAACGGTAGGATGCATACTCTTTTTAATTAATTAAAACGGACGGCTAATCAATCTTGTTGACACAATTTTTGCTCCGTTCAAAATTGTTACTTTTTTTCTGTTTTTACATCGATTCTATTGACACCATTATTACTGGATCCAAAGTATTGTGTGCGATGAGAAAATAACGCAAGTTTTTTGGAACAGGAATTTTGTGGTAGATATTGTTTTTATTCTCAAATAAATATTAGTCACAATCGCTTGCAATAAATAACTTTAGCAGAAATACCACTGCCTGATCTGATAATCTTTTAATAGATATCCAGATAACAGGTTTTTAAAACAAAACAGTAAACATTGTTTAAAGCCATTTAAACTAATCACTACGTATAATACCTGCTTAAGATAAAATAAAGTAGGTACCCTCAGGCAAATTAATTGATAAGCAAATTGACACCCTACTTCAATCTGCCGTTTTATAGCCATTTCATACAACTGTCAAACATTACACTTGTGATTCGACTATATGGACAATTTAAGTTGGTATTCTGTTTGATAAACAATTAATTTGTCCAACTTTACCAAGATTTATTTATAAAATTAAGACAAACCACTCTAACAGCCTATTGCAGAATACTCGTAAATCGCTGTACCTATGTATCTAAATGAGCCCTGAAGTAGACCACAGGTGTTATGCTAATGGAGCACGAAACGAAAGTACAGCTACGCGGACTTAGGAATTATGAAGCTAAGCTCGTTTAGATAAATGGTACTTGTATTCACATGTTTTGATAAAAAGTGAGAATATAATATAGGCCATATTGTTGTGGTCTGTTAGGTTGCTAACCCGCTATTTATGCACCGAATCTAGGTCAACGTCATGTAAAGTCAGGGAAATAAATTGTTTATTAAATTGCCTACCACCTTAAATTGCCCGTGTATTCAAATCGCAGCTGTCATTGTTTGACAGTTGTATGAAATGGCTATAACACTGCAAATTGACGTAGTGTGTTCATTTGGTAAACAATTTATTCCCTGACTGAATTTCGTAGGGTACTTAGATACCACTGACACGATGCAAGCATCTGAAGCCGTTACCTTGAGTCTGCGTAGTGATGCACGTCGTGTATCTATCTTCTCCGACTGTATTACTGAACTTCAAAGTTTAAAATATCGATGTATTTAATTGAGAATGTTCATAATCGCGATGTACGGAACTTCGAAATAATGTCTATTCAAACTTCGAAGTTCAGTATGACATTCTTTCGAAGTTCCGTACATCGCGATTATGAACATTCTTAAATAAATACATCGATATTTTAAACTTCGAAGTTTAGTAATACAGTCATCTTCTCCCATTGTACAGAGAAAATCCAGTAAACCGTAAATATATGTAAAAGTATAAGTTTCTGTTCCCGTCATCGTTTGCGTGGAAGTGTGCCGTGATTGTTGCGATGGCACGTCAGAGTTAAATTCGGAACTATGGAAAAAGTGGTCAAAGGAACCATGACCTCAACTTTAAAGGAAAATAAAACCACTGTTGCATTTTTTTTTTGTTTTTTGAAAAATCTTCTTTCTGAACCGGAAATCGAACACGATTCCTCTTATCAAAAAGCAACCTGTATTTTTATACTGAGTGATAGTGTAAAACTAGCTGACAAGGATTAAATACTGCAAAGGAATGCTTTGTGTAAAATCAAAGGAAGTCGGCGTATTAGCAATTTCATGTTCCATAAATAACGAAAAATTGCCATTTCCTTTGATTTGTCACATTATATTTGTTTACAGCATTTGATCTATACCATCTACATTATCGATTAGTGCAATAAAATAGGGTGCTGTTTTTGTAAAAAAAAACTGGTTCGATTCTTGGCTCAGGCAGAAGCTTTTAAAAAAAAACAAAAATGCAGTTTCATTTTCCTTCAAAATTGAGATCAAGGTTCATTGGTAACTTTGCCTTATTACCCATAGTTTCGAATTTAGCCTGATATGGCATCGCAACCATCATGTTCATTTACGGGACTGACATAATTGTATTTTCCCCACTTCCATGCAACTGACAATTATTTTTGGGTTGAAGATTATCCCAAATACCATCTCATAAGGTTTTGGCGCAGTAAGAAACGACTATTTAAAAAAAAAACAGCTTTGAGATGCTCTAACTTTGGACTGCCCCACTATTTGAGCAGTTGACGCGTTTTACACTCAGGAAAATCTATTTTTGGTATGATTTGCAGGCGGTATAAAATTATTTTTTAAACTAACACTACCGTCCGTACTATTATGTCATGATTATCTGCTTAGCACCTTAAAGGTATAGCGGAATGATAATCATTTAGAAGGTTAAATCTGTAACTATCTGCAATATTCTAACCTTGTGGCTCGTCTTTTCACAATTTGCGGTAAACTATAGAAGAATACGAATAAATTGTAGTATTGCTCACCCCCCATAGCAAATAGCGTAATAATTTATAAGCTACAGACGGATCAGGCTTATAGGGAATATCCATGCAAAATATGAACAAAATCTATCCAGTAGTATTTGCGTGATGCTGAAACATACATTCAGACAAACAGACAAAAATTTCAAAACCTATATTTTCGGCATTAGAATCGTTCCCAGTCCTCGAAGTAATTCCTTTTGAAAAAAAAATGCAAACTTTAGACTTCGGTACGATTGTATTATATGTATAGATTATTGCGAGCTTTCCAGAACCATCAGTAATAATTCGACAGTTCGAAATGTTGGTTATCTTTTTCTTATCGGTCATCAGCTCGCACGAGTGAGTTCGATTCGTTTCATCATTAATGAAGAGGACTGCACAGAAAGAGAATTCGCGCCTGCGTCTGCTGCATTTTAAAAATGTTACAGCCCTAGGGTTTTTAATAGGTTATTGTATACCTACCTACCACAGCGGGTCCTATTAGAATACCAGCGTTGCGGTTTTTTCTTTACATATTGCAACTGTATGCTGAGAGCCTTTTTGGCCTTTTTCTAACACTGGTCTTTTTTAAATTTGTTTGTTTTTGATGTTCCTTTTTTAATGTGTGTATTACCTGTGCTATTTCTTTTTTAAATGTGTTCTTCATTCAGACACGAAAAGAAAACTATAAAGCTACGATTAATAGGTACTTATGTAAGCAATCCCAAAGAAACCTGAATATTATATTACTTAGCACGAAATACATCGCATTAATTAAAATAACTAGTTTCGTTAGTCTTCGTCCAAACAATTTTGGTTTTCGATAAACATTAATCAAGTAAAAGCAAACTTAAAAATAAAAAACAATCTCCAAACGAGTTTTTAGTAAAAGCTCACCTATTTGGGTATGTTAAAATACAAAAATGATGTGGGCTTGCCTCATAATTAATTCATGACAAAACTATATAAACCAAAGGACAGAAAGTAATGTACCGAGGAAAGGAAATCCTGAAAGGGTGATATTTGAATTTGATTCGAACCTGTCGCCTTTGAGGCATCCCAAGGGCGGTTGGGGTCACAGAAATGGGACGAAAGACTTGAGTATTTATTCGGGGATAGAAGATAGTGAATATTCAGAAACTACAATCTTGGAACATTCTCGTTTTGTATTCGTCACTTCTCTTTTACTGACTTTGGAAGAAGGGTTGTGATGCGATGTTTATTTAAGTTTTAAGGCTACCGCAGACAGGCGCGACCCTACTCTTGTAGAACAATTTCAACGAAAACTTCATGGAAATTGTTCTATTACGATTGCGTCGCGCCTGTCTGCGGGAGCCATTACTCATCATGACTGCGTCTTTAGTCTACTTGTCGCAGCGCTAGTTCGGAGCATGAGGGCAAAGTGTTATTGGGTTTTTCCACCTGAAATTTCTCAGTAGCAGCCCGGAGTCTTGGTTTGTGCCCGGTTGATGGCAATAGACTCGTCCACTATTACGTGGGACTTCAACATAACTGGCAAAATATGGGTGTACTATAAGTGCACCCCTGTCTAACCCTTTGGAGAATACCGGCGTGATGTTTTCTTATGTTAACTCATTCTTTTTTTAAACTTACTCAAGCTGTTCAGTATCTCTGATCTTAAATATTTTTTTGTTTCAACTGATCCAACATTTGTTCGGGAACTATTTGTAATTCCAAATAAATCGCAGTAACAAAGAAAGGTTTGCTTTCGGCAAACTTGGCAAGTGATGAAAATATCATTGGCCCATAAATATGAGATATCGCGGATTTTGCGACAGCAAACGATAGTTTCCAGCGATGACTTCACTTTTACACTTTATTGCACACTAAAAATAACTCCCGAGATGATAAAGTAACGAATAGTACACTGTTTGGAGTTTTTAATTACATTTTGGGACAAAAACTTAAAAATATCGATACTTTAATCCGGTTATCTCTTTTTCCCGAAAGTTCAGCAGTTGTGCGAAAAAAGATAATTAATAATCTGAAATTATTAATGAATATCTTTGTAGTTTTTTTTTATTGAGAATATATTTTTATTTAATCAATCTAAATAGATTACAATATACAGAAGCTAAAACTAAAATATATATACCTACTATTTACTAGTATATAATAAAAAATAGAAATGAACAATATTAAAGGGAAGAGCTCATAGGGCATCAAAAAATTCGTCCGCGTCGCTGTCAATGGGATCGATGCCCAAAAGACAGGCAGCATTGCCACGTTGGATGGCAATGCTGATTCTTTGGGCTAAAAATTTGTATTTCATTGGTTCTAGCCTGAGCTCATAATATAAGAACTAGTCAATGAGAACTGTATTTTTCTTTAAAATGTCCATTGTTATACTCCTTTTTGTATGAATATTTATTCACTTCTCAAAACGGTGAAGGAAAATCGTGACGAAATCGGCATGTCCTAAACCCAAAAATTTGAAGACATATGACATCTACCAACCCGCACTGGGCCCGCGCGGTAGATTACAACCATTTACAGCCCACTCCCTCTCGAAGAGAGAAGGCCTGTGTCCCAGCAGTGGGAACATTATAGGCTGATTATACTTATGGTATTCATTCTACTAATGAGAATTTATGCCACAGTCACAGAAAACTTTTCCAGTAACACCATTTCTGTAACAACTATCAAGAGGTCACTGAAACACAGTCCAAGTACCCAAGTCCAATCATAATCATCAACAAAGTGATCAAACTACTATCAAAACTTAGGTCATCTTGAACATCTAAGGCCTTAAACTGAAATCTGTTACCGAGAACCGATTATCTCTTCGACCTTAACAAACTTATCACTTACAAGTGCTCTTCGGATGCTTTTGTGGTGGTAAATAGGCTCGAAAGCCTGGGCCACGAAAATACCGCGTTTTAGGGGTTTTCGCTACAGGCTTAGTTTAAAAAAAAAAACGTAGATACATTTTCACAAAGATCTTTTGGCGCTTGAATAACGTTGACAGGAGGATGCTGTTGATGAACTTGCGTGCAATTGTTTTGTGAAATGTATTGAAAAATAAGAAGGCGGCTTTATAGGACCGATTTTGGCCGCGCGCCAAATGATCCGTGTACAGCTATTGAAATCCTTGCAAGCTATGTCTCACCTCCTATTTTGCCCTCTATGTCCCAAAACCTGCAATCAAAGATAACTCTGTGTCCATCAACGACGCCGTGGTTGTAGCGAATTTCTGGGCCTAAAGAATTTGTAAAACTGTCGTTTCATCGACACGAAGGAGAATAATATTCAAATCCTTGTTTCCAAATTCCAAAACACGTTATTTCCACTTAGCAATTATCGACTTTTGGAAATCAAGTTGATTTCCCAATGGCTATCGTAGGTAAACTTTTGGAAAAAATAAAGAATTTGTTCCAACGCATTTTTTTTTCTAGGTATTCTACGGTTGTTTCTTGAAGCGCTAAGTAGGTAAAAACGCTGTGAGCATTAATTTCGTGGCCATCGAGTAAAGCCGTGTTTACACTATCAGAGTGAATAAGAGCGGGGGACGTTGACGGATGGTGTTTGTACATACGACGAGGGCCCCCTGTGGTTCTGCGTAAACAACAGGTTTATTTATTTGCAAAGTTTTCTGAGTATTATAGTGGTGGCGGAAGTTTTGGGACTTGGTTTTTCCGACTCTGTCTGTGTTGGGATTATTAACTACTTATGTTAAGGATAAGGCTTGTTGACGGTAAGTGGCTATATCTCCGGATATCTACGAGTGTGAATTAACTGTAGTTATTAACTGTTCTGTGTTCACTTTTGAGGGTACCGCTCGTAGTGATCTTGTGGAAGACACGGGAATGTGCTGGATGTAAGTAGCACAGATCTCGTTGTCGTGATGCTTAGCTGCGGCGTATGTCCAACGCAGCGCATCTTTCAGCTCTGATGTTGATGACTCTGTTTTTTGTATGATGCCATGTATACGTACCTATAGATTTTTACAGAGGTAACAAAAAACATAAATCAACATAATCGTTGGGATAAAATAGTTAAGAGGTTATGTTTTCGCATTTGTTATAACTTGAAGAATTATGATATCAAATCAAATTATTTTTATATTCATTTTATGATCATACATATTATAAATCACCTACAATAGGTATTTTTTTTTATACAGCTTCACAGTTCTTTTGCAACAATAACGTGAAAATGTATACATCAGCAACAGTCATAAATCGTAGCAAATGGTTTTACACTCGTTTTATCACTAAGCGCGAGTGTGTTTGTGATTTTTTAGTGCAAACCTTTATGGGCTAGACTGGAAACTGTTTGGCTTGTAAGCAATAAATCTAAAGCTTTTTGTGGATTAGTAAAAAGATTTAGAAATATTTCTTCAGATTTGGTAATTTAGACACCAATTGTAATTTTATACAATTTAATTCTTCGTAATTTTGTATGTGTTTAAAGAAATTATGAATTGAATGGAACATTGGAGTAGCATTGTTTGCTCCTTTATTCGTAAATAATGAGCACAGGGTGTTGTGGCGCACCCTGGGAGAGACCTATGTCCAGCAGTCCTGGGTCGATTGAGGATAACAGTCCAGGTAATAAAACAGATCTAAAGTTAAAGATTATAAAACAGGTGCTCGGTTTTTCATATGGAATTTCTCTGTAACAGCTGGTTAGTGATAATCACGGCATAAATACATGTTATCTATTCTGTAGCTACAATAGAAACGTATGTATTTTCACTAAAGAAGCGGTACCCAAGAAGAGCGGTGTCCGCCACATAACGTCCGCAGTGACGGCTGTCATAAAAATGATAGCGGAGTTTGACTTTACGGTTTCAAAAAACGCTCTCTAGGAAACCACACCAACTTACTTTCATAAATAACGTCATTTTATATTAACCGAATGTGTCTGCAACGAGGAATTCAGAAATAGCTTAGATTGTAGGATTGGAGAGATAGGTTACTGTAATAGTGTCCTAGCTGAGCCACTTTCTGATGCAGCTAGAATACTCTACAAACTAGCTATGCTAAGGTTAAGTTAAATAGAGATTAGTATGATTTTGTTAAGCTAACCAGGGCGGCATAAATGCTTGTGCGACAAAGCCCTTTAAATTTTAATATAAAATAAATAAAAACAAAAAAAAAGCGTCATTCCCCGATAGATTGCAGACGCTATGTGGCGGCCACCGCTCTATTAGGAAACCGTAGCTTAACCGGGCCATTATTTGGGATTTATAACTGCTGAAAGGCATATTTAGAGAATAGGTACAAAATAATGTGATCTAACTTCGTGTTTATTGGCTAATATTATTAAGACAACTCCAGCCAAGCATAAATTAGGTTAGTGCCGTTCGTTAGCACATTAACTTACTGTGTTTAAGTAAAAGTTAGGTAATGAAGCAATCTGTCTAAACTGTAATTATTAATTCACTGGAGTAAACTGACAGATGCTAACTAATGTCACTTCGTAAAATAATGTTGCCATATTTATTGTAATAGTAATGCGATTCGTTCGTTGTGATTCAGCTCAATCACACAAAGTCAATAGGAACATTTGTTCGTCGAATCGTTGAGCTCCTTAAGTTTTGAGTTGAGCTGCACGATTACTGACAAATGCGTGCACTGACCGGACAGGTCCACTTTTTCTATGTGTTTTTTTTTCCTCAAAAGACCATTTCAGACTCAAATCTACATGGTCTTCACATGATCTGACCAAGATTATGTCTGGACTTTAAAAGAGACTGTGACCTCTGACTTTGTTTCGGTCTTTCTTCTCAGAGTAGTCAGATAGGAAACAGCGACCTCATCTTGTTTTAAAATATGATTGATGTGTAAAAGTGTTTGTACAAACCTACTTACAGAAATAAAATCGTTTATCATTTATTTATTATAAAAAGTAATACATAAAATACGTAATAAATACATAAATTCTATCAGAGAAGAATTACACGAATTATTGGGCTGGACATTATTGGGCATTATTGCTTCCTTACGTGACGGACGCCACTCGCGCAAACATCTTGGTTTGTTTATCATTCATTTGGCTTCCAACATCTAGTTCACCTCTGGTTCTCGTTGGTGGTCTGGTGCATGAATGTTTCTTTTGCTCACACGCTGTTCATTGTCAAGTTTTTTTATGTTGTGTTTGTTGTTATTGTGAAGCGTTGTTTTGTTAACGTGTCTTTGTATTCTTTTGTTATCAATACGAAATATATGAATCCTCAACCAGGAACATCACGCCAATAAGACTTTATTTCTCCAAAGAAAAAGAGACCAAAGGTTGCTCTTAGTGCTAACGAAGAACTTAGTTAGGCAATGTTTACAAATACTTTTTTGAGGAAAAATCAGCTTTGTTACAAATAGAGTGCGAATCTCCGAAAAGAACAGAATGGGTATCTAAAACGACTGAAATCTTAGGTATTAGTAATTAATAATAATTATTAGTAATCTTAGCTTAATCTTAGCTTTTAAAAGAATACAACGAGAATGAACGCTTTAAATCTCCTCAAAAAACTGGACCAAAACACGACTTCAAAGATAAATTAGATGATTTTATGTTTGCGGCTATTAGACGAAAAGTTCATCAATTTTTTTATGCAAATGAAGCTCCCACCATAGCAAAGGTAACTTTAGACTTTTTTTCTTTGAAATTAATCTGGACTAATTAATCGTTAATAAGTAATCCTACTTCAAAATTTGTGTTTTACACTTTTTAAAAATACTTTTTTTATTTCATTTCAGGTCCTTAAGGCTGTTAATGATGACTCGGAGTCACCCAACTTGTCATGGGGTACAATGAGATTTTTTTGAAACATTTATATTTCAAATATGCCACGAAATCAAGGAAAAGTGTCCTAATTGATAGACAAGACATCATATTACGGCACCTGCGATATCTTCTAAAAATTTAAGACGACCGAAGGGAAGGAGGGTACATCTATTATCAAGACATGAGTGCTTGTAAAGTATTATATTATTGTAATAATTGTGAATGTGAGGACTATGTGGGTCATTGCTTTTTTTTTCTTGGTTTGTTTTAATCATGATCGCCAGTTTGAGTAATTTATGCGCCGTAACCAAATGTCCTTATTTTGGTATTGTGCGTCAAATCGTTGAGCTCCTTAAGTTCTGAGTGGAGTTGCACGATTACTGACAAATGCGTGCATTGACTGCACAGGTCCACTCAATCTGTGTGGTTCTTTCCTCAAAAGACCATTTCAGACACCAATTTACATGGTCTTCACATGATCTGACCAAGATTATGTCTGGACTTTGACCTCTGACTGTACCTCTGAGTTAATTTCGGCCTTTCTTCTCAGAGTAATCAGATAGGAAACAGCGACCTCATCTGCGGGGTAATTACGTAACACACTATCAGTAGGAATGGGTTTAATTTTGACAGTTCAACAACATTCATTGCGTTATATAGGTGGATGAGCAGACAAATTTTTCGAACATATGAAGCAATGTATTAGCAATAGGCTTCAAAATGATTCAGATTGTGATAGATAGTGTGTTACGTAATTAGGGTGCTGGTTTAACAAATATGATTGACGTGTAAAAGTGTTTGTACAAACTTACTTACAGAAATAAAATCATTTATCATTTATAAGATGAAATCTGGGTCAACGAAGGTATCTATGTAATTTCAATTTTGTGTTTTGGATTATTATACTTGATTGTTTTTTTTTAAATCCGCCCTCTCACTTTGTAGCGTCTTCCGACTTTCGCCCACACATGCCCATTATGTATTTATTTTATTTAATATTTTTGTTGTTTTGCAGGTCAGACATCAAAGAAGGAGTGGATTGATACAAAGATACAATCATCCCGGCAAGCATTTTTAGATGGTTTGACCATCGGTTAAATAGCCCCTTCGGGAAAAGGGAAACGCCTGATCATCGGCCATATTGGCGGGGAAGAGGGATATGTCGACGAAAGTTTACTAATGTTCGAGGCCAAAAAGGGTGCAGAAGATTACCATAAGGAAATGAACGCTGAGTGTTTCGAGGAACGGTTTAGGGGGGTTTTGCCGAAACTAAAACCCAATTCTGTAGAGGTCATAGAAAATGCCCCCTACCATATCCGGAAAAAAGGATCACTACCTACAATGTCACGAATTAAAGCAAGAATATAGGAGTTGCTGACTAGGAAAAATATTAAATTTGAAGAGAAAATGACAAAGCCCACTCTTATAGACATCGTACGGCAGAACAAAGATTCACACCGCGACAATTATCTGTGGAAGAGATGGCAGCGGAGCACGGAGTCACTGTCTTACGCCTGCCCTAGAACCACTGCGAGCTCAATTCTATTGAGCTGGTTTGGGAGCAGGGGAAAGGATACGTTGCCAGCAACAACAAAACATTTAAAATGACAGAGGTCAAAAAATTGTTAGAAAAAGGACTTAAAAACGTGACTGCCGAAAGAAGGAGCAGCTGTGTGGGTCATGAAATAAAAGCAGAAAATAAAATGTGCAATCTCGACCATATGATAGATAACGTTACGGATCGTTTTATAATAAGTGTCACTAACAGCGACAGCGATAGTGCTGATATTATATCTGACAACGAGGAATAAAAATATATCCAATGCATTTTTATTTCATTTTATATAATTCGCTTTTGAAAAGTCATTATCAATCGGCCTATAAAGGTATTATTACTAATATTTTATTTCGATTAAACAAAACTATGCTGGGAGATTTCTTATCAAAATAATGTGATTTGATTCAGGACGTAATGAGAATGACTGAGTGTGTGTTAGGTTGAATGTTGGCATTCATCGAAAAGAACGCAGTGGTTCAATTTTGTATATGAGATATCTTGTAGATTCTGTAGATGAAAGCACTAGTAAATTGTGTGTCGAGATTTTAATATGTTGTATTAATATTTTAATATCTGCATACAATAAAAACTATCTGTCTCTATCCTACTTTGCGTACCATTGTATTAACTTGGAAATTACTTATATTGGATGGGCTGTATGTCTACGCTTACATAAAATATAACTACCATTTCAATATCCACGAACTATAATCTCCAGGTTTGTGAATGGGAGAGAAGAGCAAGGAAAACAGACAAAGCAACGTATGTATTGTGTATGTAGCGAATTCTAATGATACACCAAATGAGCTAAACATAGTCAAACGGTCCAAAAACCCGAATGAGTGAGTGTGTGATTGATGTCAATCTTCCTGTCACAACACTATTTTCTTTTCATCAGAAACTGGTAACACCGTTAACGTCAGATTACTCCATTGAATTAATAATTATTAAATATATATAACGCAAGTTTGTGTTCTTGGTAACGCGTCTAGTTACTGTTTTGTGTATAGAAATAGTTCTAACACTTCAATGTGTCTTTTATAATTTTTAACGCGACGATATTATCGCGGACGTCCACGTCCAGTCACAGCATCATGTTAACACAGGGAAGTAAAATGTATGGAAATATATGAAGACACTCTTTTTAAGGACGGATACAATTTGGCACAGCACGGAAAAAGAGTTAACTGTATAAAAAAAAACTGATAGTATTGAAATCCCACTACAGTTATTATTATTTTGACTCAAATATTCGGGTAGATATTTATGTTGCCAATTTTGGAAATAAAATGTTAATTGGGACATGCTTGATTTTATCAATTAGTAAGATTTCACGAGTCTTTTTAAAATAATATAAAATATTAAAACTGTATTTAAATCAGACTGAATAATAAGTAGGCCGTAATGAACATGGTATTTTAATAATTGATTAATGTGTCAATTTCATTTTTTTATCAATTATATTTAGTTTAATAAGTATGCAATGGCGGCACCTCATAATCATTGTCACTGCTAGTCAATGTCTTGCATTTGTCATCATAATTATGTTATTTAATTATGATTTGCACAGAGCTATACCTAACATAGACTTAGGCATTAAAAGTTATAGAATGCAACACAATATTTTATTTTTCTTATTTCTATACCAAACTTCCTGTGTGTTAGGATGAGTACGCTTTAGTACCTATATATATGTGCCATCGTTATTTTTTTACGTAGACATTAGACGATTCCAAAAATATGACTTATGACTTAGTGATTGTTGCACTGTTGCATATACATTTTTTCATGTTACCCTTAGCATAAAACCAGTGTAAACAATTGTTGGTGAACCAATAAAAATAAATAAATAACCCTGGTGATTCCAGGGTTTTAAGTCTTTGCTTATCTGCTGGCGAATTTGCGTGCCCAGCGTGGCACTGATCCAGTCATGCCAAGCACGTAGACACTGCTCTAAATGAGACGTGTCGGATAATATCAGGCTGCTTTAAACCAACTCCACTCTATAAGCTCTACCCGCTAGCAGGTATAGCACCACTTGCCGTACGAAGGGATGTCACATGCGCGCTGGAATAAAAAAAGAACCCGATTCCCGATATCCCCTCTATGACTACACGAGTACTCCGGGGGTGCTAAAAAGTCGCAAGAGCTTCTTACGCTCCACGCAGGCAATCCAAGACAGGCCACCTAAATAGCGAAGTAAATTGTGGTCAGAAAGGTGTCCACCACCTCAAGACTTAAAGCCCCAAGAACACTTACCTCCCTGTCGCAAACTGCAGTGGCCTATATATTTGGAAAGCACTGAATCGATTACGTACCCAAGTTGACCGCTGAACATATTTTTCTTCAAATAAAACTACCGCAGAAATAACTATGTTTTTTACAGTTTCTGTGAGAAATACTATGAAATACAAACTAAACTTATGCTTTTGATAAAATAAATATTGAGCTTGCTTATATTCATCCCGACAGAATCCTTGACTGTGCGTGGTTTGATACAAACCTGGCCGGTTTTTTATTTTAAAATTCATCGTGGTCATCGTCATCTTCAGAGCAACTAATATTATCATTTTGTAGTCTCTTCGTTTTCAGAATTTTTGACTACATCATCTAAACCTCCAGGCACGTTACTGCCTTCTAGCCAGACGGGCTGATATTTGGTGTCATTTATTTCCCATCCATTACCTTCTGGGGTTGTGTTAAAAGGGTGAACTATTTCAGCTCTTTTCCACAATTGGCATTTAAAATGCATCTTTTAATTTTTGCAATAGAGCGTTTTTAGTAGGCGGATACAAGTAAGGATCTGAATTCTTTATGTTTTCAAAAACTCATTAATTTGATTTGATCTTAAGAATCATCATTTCCTTCAGTTTGCCATTTGATACGCATTAAAACCTCCTTCTTTTTGAAATCGGCTAAAAATAAATCTGTATCTCATTTCTTTTATTTAACCTAGTTAATTTAAAGCTGGCGGCCTAAGTACAAGTTTTGAGGCCTATTTAATAAAACTCACAAAAACTAACTATCACTCAGAATTAGGGGCGGTATGAGTAACGATATCGAGCACAGAGGTTCTTAGTTACAATAAAAACCTCGAACAGAAAAGTGTTCTGACGTAAATAAGACGTTAATTAAACGTTTTTGTAAATATGTAAGTACTGCTTTCTATCTTTGCCAGTACTGCTTTTTATCTTTGCGCAAGAACGAGCTCCGCGCCGGGTACCTATTTACCCGCGTGGCCGCGTCGAGCACGCTCCAAGGGTCTGGCAAGACCATCTGTCGACCGTCACCTTCCCTGGCGTCTGCAGCGTACACACCGAGTTGCACCGGGTTGCATCACACCAGGCTGAGTCAGGAGAGTACCGTACTACTCCCAAGGGAAGTTAGGGAAACTTGTGACCATAGACTGACCTGCCCCCCTTTCTCAATTTATTTTTATCACTATACTTTTATGTTGACAAAGTTACGTGGTTTCATTTATTTACCGACCACGTAAACCTCTTCCGTCACATTGGCAACAAACATACAGAATCTAACAAGAATTAATGTATCAGTATCATTAAGCTCTGTCAACATCGAAGTTCACTAATTACCTACTCTAGTCACTAATACTCGTATCAAAACTTTGTCAACTTTGAAATATATTTGTCGAGACAAAAATAAAAGTCACACAAGTTTCTATGAGAAATGTGATGTCAACTCGAGTTGACAACGACAACGTCAAGAAAAGTTTATGAACCAGAATTGTTATTAAGATAAAACAGACACAATAACCGTTTCAGTAAACATAGAAAAACTAAATGAGCATTGAACTTTGTAAATAAGTGGTTCCTGAAGTTTAATGAGCAGCCAGTAGACGACTATTGGGTCCTAATTTAGCTTCAGGAACTTGCTTTAACACGAGTATATGTTGAGAAGAGCAGTAAAGAAACAATTGGCAACAATTAGATAATGGATATTATAATCTGTCAATAAAACTTGAACCGCGCAGGTAAACAATAATATAATCTCAAGGTTGCTAATTAAGAACACTACTAGTATAGCCATCCACCAAGTAAACACAACACGATTAAAATCTAAACCAAACAACGTTAAACTTCTACATACAACTAGAGAAATTAATGAAAGTTTTCCGACAAATGGTCCTCTAAATATTTGCAGAAGTGTTACACTTAATTAATGAAGGGTCCATGGCTTGTATAAAACCATTAATATCTGGGCTACAACACAAATAGATAGGTATAGAAGGTTAGCTACGTACGACGAACGAAAACGCACGCAAACATAGACACACGTCTACGTACAGCGAGTGCAAGCGCACTCGCGACTGGCTTTTGTTTCAGATCGACGCAGGAAGGCGTCTATGTTTGCGTGCGCCTGTTTTCGCTCGTTGTATTAAACCTTCCGTACCTCTCTATCCTGTGGCTACAAGTAAAGCAAAGCAGTGTGGCACTAATGGCTCAGCTCTAATGTCCACACCATCTGTCAATGTCATGTCTTTGGCCGCTTTTTGCAGCACTGATGTACGAAAGTCTCAGTTCTATTCACTTTATTATATAATGTTTTCCCTTTTTATTTGCTATGATGACCAGATGGATAGATTTATAATTAAGTGGCTGGCTTTTGGAAGTTACTTTGTTGTTGAATCGATGATTGCAATTTGAGAGTCGTCCTTATTAAAAAATACGGTTTGTTTAATAAAAATCGCAATGAGCTTTCATGTTCTCCATTAACAATTTTAACCTTAACTACAACTCGTTTAAGTATTGTCGCTTACAATAATGATAATTACTTATTATGATTAAAAATTAATACGATAAATACAGGCTAGAAAAGAGTATCAACTCAAAATTTTAATATGAATTACTTGTATATATAAAAGTGTTGTTAACAAACTGCGTGAGTACAGATATAAGTAATTAATTATGTAATTAAGCGGTGTTCATAATGAGTCTAGAATGACACAAGCACGAACAAGAGAATTACACGACTCGTTATTAATAATGGTTAATGTTAAGGAGAGAATAACTTTGAATTTGCCACCAACGGTCACCAATAGGCCAATTTGCCAATAGGTTTAATGCTTTTTACAACATTTAGACAAAATATGTGACCCTTTTTACATCATAGATTTGTAGTTAATGGTGAGTTCATTACGAAATTACTTTTATAACGATAGCAGTTATTAATGAAGAATATAATCATTATTTTAGGATTTTGAAAGTACAGCTAATAGAGTATCACGGAAGAAGAAGACAAATTGGTTTGTTGGTTGTAATTGGTGTTGTACCGTTTCAATTAAAAATAAATAAACAAGGATTATGGTCAGAAAGATTATAAAAACGTTTCCGCACAGACCAAACCTAAGTAAAGACCCTAACAAAGAAAGGAAAAGCCCATTGAATTAAAACCAAGTAAAAAATTAAATGATTGCAAAAAGAAGCTGGAATGCTGAACGTATCACAAAAGTACAGCAGACCTCTCGACTTATACATAAGTCCCGTTTTACGACCAACGAGAATTTCTATCCAATTTCATACTCGGATTATAATATTTTATACTTCACGATCTATATCCGAACGATTTATATTGATGAGATGCTTAAAAGTTTAATTTCGTCAGGATACGTTCCGTTCGCGAAACTTTTAATAGAGCTTTTCAATGCAGACGCAAGTTTAAGCCAATTTTAATTACAAGCCACCGAGGTATTTTGTCACTAGTTATAGACACGTCGACTGGAAAAAAAATGAGAATAATAACTAATATAAATGTTTTACATTATCATGCTAGAAGACTAAATGATGGCATAACGGTTGACAGGGGAGACTGGAAGAAGGCAACGTGTGATGCCAACCCCAAGTAATGTAAGACATGAGCAGAAAGATGATGACGATGGTGATCATGCCAGAAGACAGCTGAAAGACATTCCACTATTGGACAGACCTGAGGTCTATGTCGAGGAATGGAATGCCTTTCCGCTGAATAATGATGATGGTGTTGGTATTATTATGTCTCAGTAATATCTTAAGAAAATGGTAAGTACAGTTGCTAGAATGCCCGCAATCTCTTTTCAGTAGTCTTAGTTAGTAGTCTTAGTCTGAAAGACATATTGTCTTCTGCGATAAATTTGCCGTGTTCATTGTTAATTTTAATTTGAAGGTGTAGAAACAATAAATTTGGTTCGAGTATGTATTGAATTTTTTTTATGGGACAGCTCATTATTTTTTCGCGATTTCGATGTTGGTCCCATGGAGAAAGTGGTTCAGTGTGATGATTTGTACCACACTCTTGATTATGACCACACATTTCTAATCCACGCTGTTTATTAATAATTCTTTCAAGGCGGATAAATACATTTTGGGTGGCACCACCCCAAACGGGCAAGCAGTACGTTAGGACAGACAATAGGGCAAAATATACTAATTTTAGCGTTTCGTAATCAGCAGAGTTTCGTAGCTTCTTGAAAGCATATATTAGCTTACGTATGCGGGACGTGACCTTGACTATATGGGGGTGCTAGTTGAGATGCTGATCAATGTACTCATTGATCAGTATCTCAACTGGCACCCCCATCCATTCATTCATCCATCCATCTGGCACTCCTAGATACCTTACACAAGTGGATTTGGCGAGAAAGAGGCAGCTACTCTGCGTTAAGGCACCATAAACGTGTGCTTTTAGGTTAAGGGAATTTGAGGAACACAGATTTGCCTATTATAAATAAAGATTTGTTAGCAAAAAGGCATATCAAAATTGATATCAAATATTTCAGCTCATAATTCTGAATAATTAGTTAATGACACGCCATTCTGTGAAGTTGAATGGTATTGTTCTAATTTTAGTTCTACTATTTTGAGTTCGAAGAGATTCCGTTTGGTAAAGAAAAATGATTAGAGGTGCTCCGATTTAAGAAGTTTACTTTTTTATGTAGCCCTCAATGACAATAAATCTTTGTAGTATGGGTCAAATTAATAAACTTATTTTCTTTCACTCTCTATCATCCTAAGGTTTGCTGTTAGAAAACTTTATTCTAAGTCAAGTTGTTTTGTATATAAAATTACAATCTGTAAAATATTTTGTGCATGTGCTTTTGTGTAGTACACTACCATTAAAATAACAAAGCGGTTCATATTATTTGGTAGCTACCAATAGGTAATTTCAAATATGAAATTATCTTTTATGATCCATTATTATAGTGCTGATTGATAAGCGCTGAAAGAAAATAATTTAATAACCGATCTATCAAAATATTGTTGAAATATGAACAACACAATAGGTCGAGGGAAAAGTGTTTCGTATTTTATAGGTAGAAAGTTCTAGTAAAATCTCTTTGGCTGTACTGTTTGCATCCGGCTGGTTTTGATACCATTAAATAGATGATATTTAAAAAAAGAAAAATTATAATTAAAAACGATTCATCATTTTTTTATTGTTTTTCTGTCCGCCGAAACGAATATACCTAACGAAGAAATTCGATACATTTTGAAGTAATTTAAAATTAAAATAATAAAGACAACTATAGTATTGTATAATTTAAAATAGATAATTAATTTTAATAATTGATTTTAATTTTTAATATAGATAATGTTAAATGATTCTTTTTTTGAAGTTTTATTACAAAAAAGGGAAAAATGCGACACAAGCCGCGAAAAAATAGTGTGACGTTTATGGACACAACGCGGTGTCATTAAGAGTAGCACAAAGTTGGTTCAAGTGTTTTCAGTCCGAGAATTTTGATGTCAAAGATACAGCCCGTTGTGGTTGCCCTGTTAGGGATAAAGTCGACGCCATTTTTGAAAAAGTGGAGCAAGATTGACATATTAGTAGTTACAACATAGCTGAAGAGTTAAGGGTTGACTACAAAACAGTTTTTACCCATTTTAAAAATTCTGGGTACACAGAAAAGCTCGATATTTGAGTGCTACACGAGCTCTTATTCTTGAATTTGTATATAAATTACGAAATAAATTTTTCGGTGACCTAATATAAAACGTTACACGTACGTATCACGTTAAAATAAAACCTAGAATTCAATATGTTCTGTTTCAAAGGAATCGGATGAGGATGTGAAACAAATGGATCAGAAACGTACCCGTGGATGCCAATTTGTAGTGCTATTTTGTATTGAAACCTAAAAGCTAATTAGAAGTCATTTTAAAAATGTTTTAAATTTCATAATAAAAAAAATATATCTTAATTTTGGTCAATGATTTTCAATTTCAATTTGCAAACGGCTGGTTGACACTTCCCGCGACCCAAGGGCTGGCTTTGACCTTGGTCAGAGGCTAAGCATTGCCGTAAAATGTGGCAATGCCGCTGGTCTTTTGGGTAAATTACCAGTCGACAGCGATGCCAAGGAATTTTTCGACGCCATATTTTAGTTTTTTAATAGTTTTAGTTAGGTTAGGTTATTATATTTTTATGGTAGTAGTTTGTTAGTTAATTAATTAGATGTAAGTTTTTTGGTTTTTGTACATATAATTTTAATTCTGAATAAAGATTACTAGTGTAAAAAAAATACAATTCAGTAATGTTATTCAAACAATAATTGTTGAAAAAGTGGTGAGACATAGAATTCAATTCTTATATTCCTTTAGGTCAATACTTGCGTAAGAATATAACCTGAACATGGTTTGTTTACACTTTCATCAGATACTTTTGGAACATACTTTAGGGATAGCTTTTAGCTGTTCTTTGTTTTCGCGATCTCTGTGTTTTGGCTCCAATTTCTGTGTTTATGACGACTAGCAATTGATACTAAGCAAAGATCAAGTTTTTCTGGTATTAGCGCTGTCTAAGCAAACAACTAATATCGCTGTCTATTTGTCGATATTTCTTTCAACTTACTGACCTATTGTTAGTTAGTAGCTTAAATACTCCTTCAAACAGGCGCGACACGTGACGCGAATCGCACGCGACACAAAGGCACCGCTCGTCACGCGAAAGGCGGTTCCTTTAAGTCGAGTCGCGTTTCGCGCCTGTTTGAAGGAGCCCTAAACTTGTCTAGATGTACCTATGCAATAGATCTGCTTAGCTGAGTATGTTACGTTCCTATCAGGAACATTTAATTTAGTTTTTATTGGAGAAGACCTGGTAACTTATGAAACTCTAGCTTCCTGGGCGCTTTTATAATTTTACCGCAGCACGGTACGTCACGATTTTACCGTCACGAGTCACGACACAATAGGAAAACAAAATGTATGGAATAACGTTCGATAACGTAATACGGCATGTCGTTATCGTTGACGGAGAATTAGGAAGACACACAATTCCATGTATTTTATTAAGATTCGGTAATATTTAGTGTTGGTACGGTCGGACCAATATACAATACAGGTTGGCAGGTACATCCATAAGTTTTTCGTCGGATAATTAAATAAAAATTTGCTGTTCCATACATTTTGACCGCGTAAGTAGGCACTTTGGTAGGAAACAGCTGTTTTTTTTAAGTAACCGGCAGTAAATTTCAACGCAGGGGGGGTCGAGAATATTTACTGAATCCATGGTAACAGGTTGTGCGTCAATGTTCGTTCCAACCTGTATTATTAGGCCTACGTGTTATTGGGTTTTTCCATTAGAATTTTTTTAGTAACAGCCCGGAGTTTGGAAGTTGGCGGTGTGATACCCCCCGTGCCTTGGAAAGCACGTTAAGCCCATTCGTTCTGCGCCTGATCTCTCTCCGGTCGTGTCGGATTGCCGTCCCATCGGACTATGAAAGTGAGGGAAGAGAGAGTGTACCTGTGTCTGCGCACACACTTGTACACTATAATATCTTCCGCGCCGAAGGCTAGTTTTCGTAGAGATTGGCTGCCATGGTCGAAATACGGTCAGGAGGACTATATTAGACCTACATAGTATTTTGTAAAAGAAGAAGGGATCGTGGTTAAATGATGACAGCGGCGCAGGTTGATCGAAGGTTAAGCTACACTTGTCGTGTTTGGTTCGTGGATGGGTGACCATCCATTACTTACCAAAACCCCTCCGTGCCTCGGAAAGCACGTTAAACCGTTGATCCCGTCTGTCATTCGTAGGTAAGACATAGACGAAAATCGTTACGAATAGTCAGAAGCCCGAAAGTCTGACAACCATGGTCTTACCAAAGGGTATCGTTTTATCCAGTAATTGGATTGTGGAGGTCAGATAAGCAGTCGCTCCATGTCTAATACTGCTATTCAGTTGCATTCGGTTAGACTGGAAGTCGATCCCAACATAGGTGTAAAAGGCTAGACAGATTGATTTTTGATAGTAATGCAAAAAGAACGCAAACCTAAATGCTTGCAGATCAAACTTTTTTACAAAAAAATAAGTTTTTATTTTTCACTTTTTAGTTGTGGTACCTACCCCACACAAATTCGTATACCACTACTTGATAGTAAATAACAATAGGTAACGATATAACGAAATAACGATAACTTGATAGTAAGTGACAGGAAATTATTAAAACATCATCAATATAGACTAGTGGAAAAATAAGCAGTATTAAGGATAACTCAAAAAGTACTGGTCAGATCTTGATCAAATTTATATGGGACTACATGAGGAGCATCAAAGGGAGACGGAAAACGGTGGGCCCAAATGTAATAAGATGAGATATGATCTACAAAATTAGTCATATTTTTTTATCTTAGAATATGAAAAATCACCTCAATTCTCAATCTGGAAGCGGCGAAATTTTAGAAAGATAGTTTTCGTGAGATTATCGATTGAGTAATCAATTACACAGTAACAAAAATAAAACCTTTGCACTAAATAATTAACTCAAAATAGGTAATTAAATGCACTATATATGCAATATTGTGCATATAATTACAGTCATATTAATAAATAAAATAACAATTAATTACTGAAAACCCAATATTAATCATTATCAATTTCATATCGATTAAAATCAGTCTTCTATTTTTAGTCTATGTCACTGGCATGACAGCTGACTGACATTGACACTAAACAGTTGCCGACTGTTCATGTTTGCTCACTAGTATTGTGTTTTCAGATTTGTTTTGAGTACTTTCCCGATTATTTATCATTTTTCACGACCACTGCTTTGTATTTTACGGATTCCGACCCTGCCTAACTTGTACGACCCTTGCTCTCACACTGGACACAGATCACTCACACGTTTGACTTGGAATTGTTATTTTGGATTTTACCGCTGGCTTGTGGACAAACTATGGATCGCTGTGTGAATTGTGGGATAACAACTGGTCACTACAATACATTGTCAATACATTTTCTACTAAATATTATAACTATTAGTGCAAAAGAACATATTTTGCATTTCGGGAATCAGCTGTTAGTTAAAGATTGTAAAATAACCTCACTTTTACTTAATCTCTTATATCGCTGTTCTCAGATTGACAAAATCCGCAGAATTTTCAGTGAAAGGTTGATAATATTTATGTTATTAATTGACACCACTTTCATCTTTTTACACCCAGGCCCAAGATTGTATGTAATCGTTTCAGTCTCCTTTCAAATAAAAAAGGAATCATCCAAATCGGTTCACCTAGAAAAGAGTTCAAAGCTAACACACATAAAAAAAGCAGTCGAATTGAGAACCTCCTCCTTCTTTTGAATTCGGTTAAAAATACACATCTCTAGCCAATTTACGCTACAACAGTCACTGGTATTCTAAAGGCTCCCACAGACAGGCGCGACGCGACGAGCGGTGCCTTTGTGTCGCGCGCGATTCGCGTCGCGTAGCGCGTCTATTTGTAGGAGCCTTAAAGCGTACACATCGTAGCCACATACTTACACATCTGCCTTATGTTGAGTTGTGAGCGTGACAGTGACATGACCGCAATGTCCTCCTGCCCTTACTGCGGGGCACCGTGACGACACGACTTTAATAAAAACAGCGAACTTATATTATCTTGTAGAGGGTTTTTTTTTCTGTAGACAGTTACTGTAGCAGTTTTTACATAGTCTCACGGAAGTGTTGAAAGGTGTTTGTATTCAATTATTTTGATTATATTGGGTACTGACAGAACGATTATTTTTTGTAGGTATATTGGGACGAGCTTTCTTATCGCACGTTATACTCTGCACAATTGGCGAATGAAAGCTAGATCGAAAAAAAAACATTTTCACACCATTTCATTTTTTCTGTTTTTTTTCTCTCTTAATGAAAAAGCGAAAGGAACTTCGTTCCAATCTATGTCCTGCGACACCTCTGGACTGTTTTTTAATACCGTATATACCCTGAACTATGAATTTCTGAACCAACCAATCGTCCTGAATGAACGGATAACATTAGAAATATGAGTTATATAACCCTAAAAATAAGTACAAAATGGACGCTTTCAGCTTTTTTCCTACATCGATTGCTTATTGCGTTATCAAGAAATCTGTCTCTCGTTGTCATTCACAGCCAGATTCCACCCACTCTTAGTTATTTATGGCAATTGATCGGCCCTTACTGAAATCCCACGCAGTCTTTTAGGCCCCGTCAACATTTTGCAGAGCTAGAATGTAATGAAAAAATAATTTGGACATCGTTACGACATTACTACAATGTTGGAATTTATACAGGTGGAATTTGAAAAAAAAATATAAGTACAGTATGGAAATCACATATAATTATGCAATAAATGAAACCGTATACTTGTTATCGCTTTTACTGACGATATACAAAAAATGAACGAAGTTTGTCCAGTAATTAGATCAAAAAGTTATGTTAAAATTTTTAGCAAATTTGAATACTATAGAATTAATCACTAAGTCAATGATTCAATGAACTTGAACCCTTGAACATTGAAAAACAACGTTGCCACGCAATTCAAACTATCACGACGCTGTTATGTATTCTACTTATTTGCCTAAAATGTAAAATCGGTACCTGAACTTAACGACAAGGTACGAAGGTACGTTGTCTAAACAGTTCCTACGTCTCACATAGTTCTATAATTAAATTACATCAAAGAAAAAAACCTGCATTCAAATCAAGCGCGGATACAGGGGGCCGGGCAACTGAGTCTAAAACTCTAAATAAGACACGGCTTGAGAAATCCCCCCCCCCCCCCTCAGAGAGAATCATGTCCCCCCCTTGAGCCAAAACCTAGAATCACGCCTGATTCAAATATCACCCTAGTTAAAATAAAAACACAATGTCGTGATAAAAAACCTTACACGAGGCCAAGTTCTAACATCCACCTACTCTGTAATGTTCAAATCACAACGTTTCGTTGTTGCGGTTTCACAATGTGGAACATAATATCGCCCCGTATGAAAGCGGCTCTCGGCAGCTCAAACATAATTTTGTGCGGATTCAAAATGCATTTAGAGGGTTGTGTAATACTAACATTATGTGGAGGTTTATGCTATGGGGTTCTAATTTCAATCAGAGTTTGAACTTGGAGGTGGATAGATTTCAGCCACTTTAAAATATCAAATCGTATTTTTTCCTCCATGAACAAGTTCTGTAACGTTTGGGTGATTTGTTTTTAGGGTTCCGTACCCAAAGGGTAAAACGAGACACTATTACTAAGACTCCGCTGTCCGTCCGTCTGTCTATCCGTCTGTCACCAGGCTTTATCTCATGAACCGTGATAGTTAGACAGTTGAAATTTTCACAGATGATATATTTCTGTTGCTGCTATAATAACAAATACTAAAAAACAGAATTAAATAAATATTTAAGGGTGCTCCCATACAACAGACATGATTTTTTTGCCGTTCTTATAGATAATGGTACGAAACTCTTCGTGCGCGAGTCCGACTCGCATTTGGCCGGTTTTTTTGGTCTTTCCGATACAAGTAAAATAAGCAGGTACGGTATTAATTACGATCTTATCCTTAGCCCTAGAACCGATAGCCGTAGGGCAAACGAACTTTCTGGTTTAAAGACCGGGACAGGTTTCTAGGAAACCCTTCTTGGTAGCTAGCTGGTACTAGTTGCAAGGGATTGTTCAAGGATCAAGCTTCTATAGCCTCGGCCATTGCTAATGTAATCGCATGATCATCAAGGAACATAAAAGCGACTAACTGTATGCGATTACAAGTTCTAATTATTATGTAAAGCTCTTATGTATTACTCTCCTCAATCTGCCTAGCCTTTCCCTACTATGGTGGGGTCGGCTTCCAGTCTAACCGGATGCAGCTGAATACCAGCACTTTACATGGAGCAACTGCCATTCTGACCTCCACAACCAAGTTACTGGGTAACACGATACCCCTTAGTAAGAGTGGTTGTCAGACTTTTAGGCTTCTGACTACCCATAACGACTGTCAAATATCTACGAATGACAGCTGGGACCAACGGCTTAACGTGCTTTCCGAGGCACGGAGTGGTCTTGAGATGTAGTGCATCGTCACCCATCCACAAACCGACCGCGGCAAGCGTACGACCCGTGCGGCAGTTATTATTTAGCCACGAGCCACTATTACCCTAGTATTACTCCCTTATCACCAATATACAAACACTAGAAGTACTCGAATCGATTGAAATTAGCTACAGCAGGGCCCGGAAACATTATTTGAAATAACGTTTGTAGAACGTTTCTAACAGCTTTTGTACACACGGCTACATATCAAGGTATACATTTCTAGTATAAGCTGATCTCGCATTGTATAGAATTTCCGTACAGTGAGAGGTCAGCTTATACTGGAAATCATAGGTACTTAGCTTGATATGTAGCCGTGGGTACAACATAACCGGTTTATTCCACAGGACGCAGCCGCGCACAGCGTGGCATGTGGCGACAAGCACGAACTTGTTTAATTACGTTAGGTACCGTATATAGGGTGACTGGTAATTAGTGACCGATACTTAAACACATGATTGTACTCATCATAACAAACAACTTTCCCAAAGAAACGATTTTTAATTTACCAAGCGCTTGACCCCAGTCACCCCAATAGAATATTGAGTACTTACCTAACAAGAATAATACACCATCAGCTGTTATTTAATTTAGTTACTAATCCCTTATAACAAACAAAATTATTCCACTTTTACCATGCATTATTCCTGTTTCATTCATTTAACAACTGTACGGAGTCTATGTGTTTAAGTATCGTCACTAATTACCAGTCACCTTAAATAGGTACTCATTTGACATCTTCAGTGTCATCTTGACATTAGATCTGCGAGTTTAGTTTGAAGGCTAAGTAAAATTTTTCCGTAAAACTCAATAAATCTAGGAAAACTGTTTAAGACATTGTATTTATGCTGCAAAAAGATATGGCAAGTCATCCAGGACTTGGAAGTACCGATCAAAAATATGGCATAACATTCAACCTTTAAAAAAATTACTATTTACCGAGTCGTCCAGCAGAGCTCTAGTTATGTTGGGAAACCGACAAAAGTCACGTGATATATTTTTGTAAAGTGTTTTTCTCCCATTACGAAAATATATAGGTATTTTTGCCCATTGCATTGTCACGCTTAGGTTTGGCAACACTCCACTTCGCGATGATAACCAACTATCGATGTTTTCATACCTAGCAGTTGATGTAATAATTTATGAAATTAGGTAGTGACGGCAGTGTTATAATAAATGGAATTGAATAATAATGGATATTTATGAGAAAGAGGGAATAAACGTATTCTCGATTTAAGGCCTGCGCAGACGACGAACTTTTCTCCGCGGCGGAGAAAATAGTACGCTCCGTGAATAAAAAATCGGTCGCGGATTTACCGCGAACTCAACGCACACGGTGTGCGAACATTTGTTGCCCGGAAATGTAGAGAAATGTAGCGCACGACGCGGACTAAAGTCCGCCATGTGCGTTGCTTCGCCTAGTCACACGAGTTCTATTTTTTTCGGGGACTTCCCCGTACTTTTGTCCGGTCCGCTCTCTGCATGTCCTCGGTTATTCGGGGGACTTTTTGTACGCGGTACTTTTAATCCCTCGTTTGCGTTACTCGATACAGTTGTAAGCGATCTATTTTTAGCGGATAAAAAAGTCCGCGGACAAAAATCCCTCGTCTGCGCAGGCCTTTAAGTATTATTTTTCTTACGTTGCTGCTAAAAGTCATTCTGTGTTACTTTTTAGTATTGTAGGTATATTCAAAGATAAGCATACAGATAGATTACTCTTTGTATTGTATCTATGTACAGTACAGTCAGCCCTAAAAGGATGTACGCGGGACAAAATTGTTACTTTGTTTTGGTAAAATAAATCTTTATATATATAAAAATTACGTGTCACGTTGTTTGTCCGCGATGGACTCCTAAACTACTGAACCGATTTTAAATTTGATTTGCACACCATGTGCAATTTGATCTAACTTGAAAGATAGGATAGCTTACTTCTCAATTTATAGTCGTATATAGGTATGAGGAACAGGGTGTAAAGCTCACTCATACTCTATAGAAAAGGGAGGATCCTCCGACCAGACGGGTGTTGTGTCTGGTGGGCAACTGCCCAACGTTTGATGTCGGGATGTTGTATATATGCTAGTTGCGCGGTAAACTCTGATTGCGCGATGCAGGATTTTGCGTGACGTCAGTCTGACGCGTAGCTCGCATGTGGCGTTGTAGATGCCGCTACAGTCGCAATATTATTATATTGCAAATTATTTGTCTATTATTTGACAGTCACAATTATCTGTTAGCTCCAAACGATTCTAACAGATGGTGATATCTGTTGACTGGATTGTGTAAGTATTCAATAGATGGCGCTATGTTAAAAATACAAACGTTTCAAATTGTATTCTATGTTTTGGACTTGTACAATGGATACAATGTTATGGAACAACGCTTGTAGAAAATAAAATGGCTTCTTGTCCATGTATACATCTTTTTGGGGCTGACTGTTCAAAGATAATCAAAGTTAGACAGGGCTTCATAATGGGAACTCGTACCGAAAATTTAAAAACCAGCCAAGTGTGAGTCGGACTCACGATGGGTGGATGGTGGGTGGGTAGATGTGAAGGACATACACACTTTCTAACTACTGTTAGAAGAATAACATAGTTAGTAATAAAATTTCCTTATTTTCAATAGACTTAAAAAAAAAAACGATAGGTATCTATTGTCGACATTTCATGTATCTATCCCATCACTACAGAGTGGACTACTACTGGGTACTCACAGAATAATAGTCAAAGATACTTTAAGCTTTAACGAAACGAGGAAACTAAGCCACGAAATACCAACTGAATTAAATTCGTAATAGTCGTAGTTTCGTATCGAACAACCCAAAAAATGGAAAGAAACAGTTAAAAACGTTTTATTAATCAAGAACGATTTATATTTTGTTCTTCTTGAAAAACGTTATATAGAACGCTACGTTCGAACGTAACCGAAACAAATCGTTTCTTAGGTATTTTAGACTAAATCGTTTCGAGAAATATACCAGTATCCGAGCCCTGAATTACAGTACTTTAACTGTATACAGGCATACAAAGCAGCTGATTCGCTGCGAGAATATTGACCAATAAATATTCTATTCTCTCTATGATGTTTGGCTCATGATGGATTAGTTTGTGCAACGTGCTAATATCAAACTGTGTGCTTTATGTGATGAATTTATGCTGTATTTTACAGCTAATATTAATTGCCTGTAGAAGTTTATTATTGCGCGTCATTGGCTTAGCTTCGCTGTTAACACGAGGTCCTAGCTTCCATAGGGATGTCTTTGAAAAAAGTTTTATTTTATTTTATTTTATTTTACAATTTTAGGAAAACTTACAGCTATACATTTTCTCAGGAATAAGAGTAACAAAAATAAGGCCAATTAAAAGTTTTCACAGATAGTTTGTTTAGAATCCCAAGATTTTGGCTTCTCTACTAAGTTAGGTGTCATAGAAAGTGACTGTAACCACGTCCCGGTTTTACATGACAACAACATCATAATAACTGAACAGGAGTTAGGTAAATAACAACATTCTGTAGAGTGTAATTAAATATCTTGATATTTTATTTCTTTAATATATATTTTTTTTTCATTTCATTTCACCTTACCCATTTTCCTTTTCATCGTTAAATTATATGTATATTTTCATATATTACATACCTTAAAATAAAATACCGAACTGCCATGCAACAGACTATATTTTCCAACAACAATCTTTTATTTTACCCTCGATTCACCACCTCATCCTAACCCTAACTAGTCCTAATCCTAACTTCCTAACTAATTTATATATATATATATTTATATATTATATTATATATATATTATAATTATTTATATATTTATATATTATTTATATATATTTATATATATATATATAATATTCTAAATGCGAAAGTAAGTTTGTTTAATAATAATAAAAATAATAAAATTGTTTATTTATCTCAATAAATAATACACACAGACACAGTTCATAACAATGCGACAAGAGTAGTGAGTATAAAAAAAAAAAAAAAACATAACTTGTGTACAGAAGATTTAGGTTTACAAAAAGAAAAAAGTCTATGCATACAAGAAATAATGAACCCTGTCTCTTAAACTAGGAAACCTGTATCTTAAGAGACAGTGCTCGGCCAGAATTTAAATTTTATAAAACTAAGTATACAGGAGTGTGAAAGTGTGATGATCTACCAGTACAAATGAATATTAATATTAATCAAATATGTGAGAGTATTGAGGTGCGTGTGTGTGTGAGACGGGAAAGGGAGAGTGTAAAATGTTTATGTGTGTGTGAGTGTGAGTATTATGTCAAGCGAAATATGATACTAGTAAGTATGATACTAGTTTTAATATAGTCCTGCTGTTTGAGCCACTCAGAGGTTTTTGATTTGACATTAAATTTATTTAGGTCTATTATGTCTAGTTCTTTCTGTATTCTTTTGAAAACATGATGGCTTAAGACATAGTATTGACGTCTTGCAAATGAGGTTTTGTACTGTACACCTGGGGAAACATATGTACGCTTTCTTGGATTAGATGGAGGTAAGCGGGCATGTATCCTCAGGACAGATTGGAGGATAAACAGCTGCCGTACCGTTAGCACTTTGCAATCAGCGTAAAGTTGTGCTGTAGGGTATCTGTAGGGTTTCCTTAACATAACTTTAAGTACAGCCCTTTGGGACCTTTCTGCTCTCAAAAGATAGGTCTTCGCGGCTCCACCCCATACAGTTATACAGTAACTAATAATAGACTGGCATAGACTCAAGTACACCATTTTTAGAATGTCAAAACTGGCGGATTCTCGGAGTGATTTGAAAATATGAATCAGACGAAGTGTTCGAGAAGTTAAGGTATCTAGTTGTTTGTCCCATTTTAGTCCATCGTCTATATGCACACCCAAGTATTTGACACTGTTTGCTCTGGGAATGGGAGGGCATGAGCACGAGACTAGCTGATTCTGGCATGAGTGAGCCATTATTGTGAAACTAATGGGAGGTTTGGAGTTGGACCGGATCGCAAAGGGTATGTAATACGTCTTTTTTAGGTTTAATGTCAGCAAGTTAAGGTCAAGCCAGTTCATGATTGAAGACATTGCAAATTCGGCCTTTCGTTTCACATCCTCCCATGAGGGCCCATCAACCAGAACCGCTGTGTCATCTGCATACGCATAGATTTTACAGGCTGGTATTGACATTCTACAAAGGTCATCTATGTAAATTTGAAAAAGGGTGGGGCCTAGAATGCTTCCCTGTGGGACACCGTACTGCACAAACTCTTCATCACTGAAGCTAGTGCCAATCTTTACCAGTTGAGTGCGATTCCTCAGGTAATCTTTGAAGATTTCCAAAGCTATACCACGTACACCCAAAAACTCCAACTTGGATATTAGTTTGGGAACAGAAACTGTGTCGAAGGCTTTTGACAGGTCCAAAAATATACCAAGGCACTTTCTTCTACTGTCCAGAGTCTTGGCAATAGATTGAGTTAGATCCAAAACTGCATCTTCAGTGGAGACTCCTGACCGGAAGCCGTACTGATTGTCCGCTATAATATTGTATTTATCGAGAAAGCTTCTAAGATTTTGATTAAGAATCTTCTCGAGGATTTTAGAGAGCGACGACAGTACTGATATCGGCCTATAATTATCGACACAGCCTCTGTTCCCGCCCTTAAAAATTGGGTGGACTATGGCTACATGTTTGTTTGTTTGTTATCTTTTCACGCCTAAACCACTGAACCGATCATCCTGAAATTTTGCATATACGTTGTCAAGTGTACATAGGGTACCTTTCATTACGAAAAAAAGTACTGTTCCCGAGGAAAACAACAATAACGTTCTTATGATAATAGATGGCGACACGTGTCTTACGAATCATGATTGAATTATATTATTATAGAAACATTAGTAGTGTGTGAAGGGTTTTTTTTTAATTTAAGCACCTATTACATTTTGTGAGTGAGTGTCGATAGACCGGTTTTTCATCCTCCTAACTATAATTCCCCGAACAACGCGAATTGATTTTCATATTCTAAATTAACGCGAGCGAAGCCGCGGGCGAAAGCTAGTTTAATAATAAACTAAATAGAAATACAAACAAAGAATGAAGCGGAAAAGTAAAAACATTAAAAATAATTGTATTTTATAAAATGTCGACTCGACTTATAAATCTTGAGAGACTGCAGTGCTTACACTTAACAATGAAATAAGTTCACTTGAAAACTATTATTAAGCTTTTGCTGCCGACCAGCCAGCTATTTATGAGAAAAATAACTCATTAATTAACTCAGAACAAATAGAAACCAAGTTGTTTGTATTGTCTCTTTTGTATTTCTTTAATATTGAGTGTGATTTTTCTATGAATGAATTCATGAATAAGGGATTTCTGTTCAAAAGTATTTCTATTGAATTGCATGGATGTTCTTAGTTTATTAGATTTTAGTTTAACTCAATCTGTCTAGTCTTTTCTCAACAATGTTAAGGTCGGCTTCCAGTCTAACTGGATGAAAGAAAAGAAAGAAAGAAAGAAAAATATTTTTTCAATACACTTCCTCGAAAACTGGTTCTTATCGCACTACGATTAGGTTGAATATGCAGTGTATTTCACACGCGTGCGTTTTTTTCATTGACCAACACGTGTGCGGAAATAAAAATTGCCACAGATAACTATACCTATACTTAGTCAAAATTGGTTCAATGCCTATAGTCGGCGGTGATTGTTTTTTTTTAAATCTCGGCAAAGACATATGCGTCTTTACGCCGTTATTACTTTTTTAATATTTAAATTATGTTTATAAATAGAATATCATCAAAAACCATGATTATTAAAAAAAGAATTATACATTTGCCTGTCCTTTAACCTGCGAAGGTGAAGCGCGGGAAAAAAAGCAAATTCACTCTTATTTATTTAGTGACAAAAATATTTTTCGTTCTTTTATTTTATTTCTTCAAAAGTGTATTGAAAAACGTTGTTTGATACACGTGGACATTTGTTATTGCAGTTCTCGGTTCCATAACACCCTCGCCTACGGCTCGTGTGTCTGTTCCGCCTCGAATGCAATAACAAAATTTCTCCACACACACGCACACACATAGGAAATCCAAACAAACAAAAAAAAAAGAAAGTATAATATATGAAAAAGGAGCATTTTGTTAGTTTTAACAAAATTAACATAAAAACAACAATAAACAAGTAAAAAATAAAAGACCTGTGCGAGGCCAAAATGTCTCCCGTCTCAGCATAATGCTGCGATATTTAAAAAAAGAAATACCGCAGCGCTGGTATTCTGATAGGGCCCGCTGTGATGCCACGGACACACCTAGGGACATCCATAAATCCCACTAGGTGATTTCTTATTTTATGAATGCAGCTGAATATCAGTATTTTACATGGATCACCTGCCTATCTGACCTCCACAACCCAGTTACGGGGAACAGGATACCCGAGTCAGAAGCCTAAAAGCTTGACCAAGTCAAGCTTTTAGGCTTCTGACTACCCGTAACGACTGTCAAAGATCTACGAATGACAGCCGGGACCAACGGCTTAACGTGTTTTCCGAGTCACGGAGGGGTCTCGATATGTTATAGATGGCGTGGCTAAATCTTCGATCGATCCGTGTGGTTATCATTTAGCCACGAGCCCCGATTTTAGTTTAACCGCAGCATAAATAATTTAACTGATTATAAAGTTTATTAATTTATTATACTTTTGTAACTATAAAACAAAACTTAATGCGGACTTTATTATTTTGTTATTCTCTACCAGTCAACCATAATATTGAGTAAGAGGATAAAGTTATGGCCGTATGAACATTATGTTAGATTAATTAAATAAGATTACTTAAAAAAGGTAAGCTGTCCACACAAGACTTCAAAGACATTGCGTTTTCTAATATAAATTCAGAAATTCAACGAATTTAGTGAATAAAGAATGCTTTGTGCACTCTCTGAAGAGAACGGAACAGGCTTAAATAGTTTTTTTTTAAGACGTGACGTAAGTTTTATTAAATATAGATCTCTATGGAGAAGAACGGGCAAGAAACTCCAAGGACAGTTTTAAATCAAGATATTACATAATCCTGGGTACATTATTATTTTTGCGTCAATATGCGAGAAAAATGTAAAAAAAAACTTTACAAAATATGAGATTAAAAATAAGCCCTTACATGCTATAAACTTAACCAGTCCAATAATCGTGTACGCTGAAGACGAATACAACCAGTATAGGGTGGCCTTCCTTTACCTCAGTAGCTTCTCAACCAAATTGGCATCGCAAGAGATTTATGAGAGGTCAGCTTAAAATGGTGGCGGCTTCCACCTGATTTTCCCGAACAATAAGCTGGATACGTTCAATATTTCGACGCTGAATACTAACTAAGCACGGCTTATTTATAGTATATTTTGATGCTATCAGTTTATAGATCGATATTAATAGTGTATTTATGATGGGTTAAGTATATGCAATTTCGTGCTATCCTGTAATTCTGGATAATCCTGCTATTGGAAATCATGAACAGTATAATAAGTCTGTTAATTAAAGTTTGAAAAGTTTGCTTTACTAGGTAGGAAGTTGGTAAGTACGTAAGTAAAAAATAGAATTTAATAAAAGTGGTAATTTTATATTCCATTGGTAAGACAAATTTATTGGAATATGCAACGGCAATCCTAACTAATATTATAAATGCGAAAGTAGGTTTGTTTGTTTCTTTGTTACGCTGTCACGCCAAAACAGCTGAACGGATTTGGATGAAATTTGGCACACAAATAGACCATGATCTGCGTAAGGACCTAGGCTACTTCTCATCTTGGATCGCAGACGAAGTCGCGGGCAACAGTTAGTTATTGTTATAATAGAAGAATTATGGACTAGTGACTGCTCTTTTAACATTACGCTTGCGCACTTCTTTTATTTACCAAATATATATATATGTATCAAGTGTGAAGTCACTTTTCATTTCAATAACAAAGTTTTGTTGTTCAGTTTGTAATGTTTAATAAACTTAACAACGTGATTGATGTCACAATTAATGTGACCTTCGGGGTAATAGCGTAACACACTAACAGTAGATATGGCTTTCATTTTGACAGTTCAACAACATTCACTGCGTTATTTACGTTGCTGAGCCGTCGATTTTTTCGAACATATGAAGCAATGGATTAGCAATATTCTTCGAAATGGTTCAAATTTTGATTGATAGTGTGTCGCGCAATTAGGTGCAGCTACTGAAGCCATACAAATAAAGTTACGTTAAAATAATAAAGTGTCGATACGAAAAGAATATGGAGCAGTGGTCGCCCAGTAGTATCAGCCCTGACTTACGTACGAGTTGTGGGTGGTGTGAACCCAGGCAGGCACTTTACTTTGTGTAAATAATTTCATCACCACTGCTTTCAAAACGGTGAAGGAAAACATCTTGAGGAATCCGGCGTGTCCTAGAACCAAACATTCAAAGACATGTGACATCTACCAACCCGCACTGGGCCCGCGTGGTAGATTACAGCCCACTCCCTCTTGAAGAGAAGAGTCCTGTGTTCCAGCAGTGGGAACATTAATGGCTGATTAGGCTACGAAAAGAACATGGGAGGGGCTCGTGGCTAAATAATAACAGCCACACGAGACGATCTAAGGTAAAGCTACGCTAGCCCCGGTCGGTTCATGGATGGGTGACCATCCATTATCAACATATCGAGACCCCTCCGTGCCTCGAAAAACGCGCTAAGCTGTTGGTCGCGGCTGTCATTCGTAAAACTTTGACACTCATTACGGGTAATCAGAAACTCCAAAATCTGACAACCAGTCTTACCAAGGGGTATTGTGATACCCAGTAACTGGATTGTGGAGGTCAGATAGGCAGTAGCTCCATATAGAATACAGATATCAAGCTGCATCCGGTTATACTGGAAGCCGATCCCACAAAAGTTTGGAAAAGGCTAAAGTAGACAGACAGATTTTTGACGAAAATAATATGAAGAAAATAAAAGAAAATGTTTTTAAAGTTGTGTTATTAAATAACATTAAAAACGTATATAGAAACGTCAAAGATTTTTGCAACTTTTCGACTGATATTTATAAACAAAGTAATAATATGAGTTCAAACGACGAATCCGATATTAATATTATACATACTGTTTTCTACCAATTGTGTTGAAAAAGTTGTATGACACACGTGCGGAAATTGGTATTTATAAACTTGTGACAATGAACAATTTTTATGTACAATGGAATACAAATTCGTTTATTTGGCCAAGTAAAAAGCTTTTCAGGGACAAAGTTATTGTAAAATAGAATAAATAATCAGCCAATCGTGGAAATAGAAATTGATTCACCCTAACAAATTAGTAATTCACTATTATTATCTAAAAGAAAAAGAAAAAAAAGAAAAATGCGTTTATTGGCATTGCAGCAACAAAAATACACCTTAAAACTAAAAAATACGGAACAATGATTATAATGCCAATGGGGCCTCAGCTCAGCATAATGTCAGATGACAACACAAGGTGTACCACCTGACGCTGATTTCCTGATTGCCTGACGACGCCTGCAACCAGGGCAGCGGTTGCGAGGGCTGCGCCCTGCATGCGCGGCTTCTCAGGTTCCGAACGCGACTGCGCCGCACTCGTCATCTGTGACATTCTCCATTGACATTTTTTTAATGTGTAAATAGTGAAAAATTGGTTTTGTGTTTGATTTGAGTGGATGTGTATATACTTAGTTAATATTAATTTTGATAGGTAAGTGTAGGGTAGTATATGTTCAATGACGGCAGTTGCGATTCCGGAAACAGTGCCAGTCAACCTGTCACATCACTCGATGTCCAGCTGGTGAGATGCCCGTATTGCTCACAGGCACGCTTTTTTAAAGGCCACCGGGTCTGAGGATACACTATGGAAAGATCCACAGATCACATAGTGTACCATTGTGCCCCCCAGCTACATTCCCAACATCAACACCTCCGGACCAAACCTTGTGGCAAACGCTAACAAAATTAAAAAATTCAACCCCGGTTTTAAACAGAGTTCCCCGGGGCGCGAGACGATCTGTTGCACTAAGTTTGGCGCAATGTCTCCGTCTTGCGACCCAGGAGAACTCACTAAGTGCCTGGGAGCAATTACTTACCTTCCCTTATAGGATTCTACATGTGCAAAAAAATTTGACACCCAAAATAAACATTATCTAACCCAATTAAAGACAATTGTAACAATTCGACCCTAATTTTAGATCCAAAATTACCTAAATTTAACAACCAACCACAAAAAAGCTTACGTTCACATGTGGAATCCAAATTAAGTGAAGGTGGCATCAGGGGCGCGGCCAGGATACTGTTTAGCAGCGATGTGGTGGCGCCTTACTCTCCAGAAACGCTAACAGCTCTAGAGAGTAAACACTCAGCGCCTGCGGATGGTCTTACCTTTCCCGACCCATCCGACTCTCCCAATCTTAATTCAACCTTTCTAAGCCTTTCGGCCCCCCAGTTGATTGCAGCCGTGAGCTCTTTTCGAAGTGGTTCCGCCGACGGCCTCGACGGCCTGACTCCACAACACTTAAAAGATCTACTGAGTTCAGGCGCCGGGGAAGCCAGTGAGTCGCTTTTGAAAGAGCTTGCGGCCCTGATTAACCTCATGCTCTCCGGCGGTGTGAACGATGCCGTCGTCGATATTTTGTACGGGGCTAACCTATGTGCCCGGCGCAAGAGGTATGGTGGCATTCGTCCCACCGCCGTTGGGTGCACCTACAGGCGTACGGCAGCCAAAATATGCTGTAAGCTGTATAGCGAATCGCTTACAGCTAAGTTTTAGCCCCTACAGCTTGTTTTGGCTCGAAAGAGCTTGAGCTTGTTTTGGCTGTGAGGCTGACATACATGCCCTTTCCACATTTTTAAACTCCAACAGAGGTGAGGTCATCCTCAAGGTTGACGTGAAGTGAAACAAGATCGACTTGGAGAGGGTGGATAATGAAACACTGGACTTTATAATTAAGCGCGTATAATATAAGTACCACAGTGATTGCTGCTCACAAAACAAAAAAATGTATCTTTGACCTAGTTGAACGACGGAAAATCTTGACACCGTGATTCAGAAACCGTCGCTCAACTAACAACGCCATCTCTTGGCAACAGTCGATACTAATGTCCCAATATTTTCTCGCGATTATGTCGCTAGCACTTTTAAACCTAAACATACCGCCCACCAAGGACATTATTGCAGAATGTCTTTCAACATGGCCACATTGTTCAATAAGGTAAAAATATCTCGCATGCCTGAACTTAAATCTAAGTACATCCTTGGTGAGAAGCACTTCCATACATTTCTTTTAACCCTTGACATGTTTGGTTACAATTGACCTCTTTATGACTGTTAAAATTAAAACTAAAACTACTTGACAAACAATTAAAACAATGAGTTCAACATTTGCTTGCATCTAACAATTATTCCAGTTCAATTGGACACAGGCAGTAAACATAATTTAGAAGTCGGTCTTTTTATCGTAGACGATTTTGTGCGTAGTGTGACGACACGAGTAAGACCGTCCGACCCGGGATGTTTTTGTTCGATCCTGCCTAGCAACCACTTGCCAGGAGGCATATCATCCTCTTTAACCAAAACTACATCCCCGACAGATGGTTCCGGAATTTTATATTGCCACTTATATCGTTGCAAGAATTGGTGAAGATAGTCGTGAGACCAGCGTCGCCAGAAATCTTGCATCATTCTCTGCTGCAGGTGCCATCGCTTTAACATACTAACATTTGTTCTTTCGAAATTTAAATCGGGAGATAAAACTAATGGCTCCCCCACCAGAAAATGCCCGGGAGTTAGGATGGTTAATTTGTTCTGATCCTCCACATACGATAACGGCCTCGAATTGAGGCACGCTTCAATTTGAGCTAGTACAGTAGCCATCTCTTCGTATGTCAGAGTAGTGTTTCCTATGACCCTCTTTAAATGGTACTTGGTAGACTTAATCCCTGCCTCCCAAAGTCCCCCAAAATTTGGCGCATGAGGAGGAATAAAGTTCCACTCCGTGCCACTTGTAGCGAGATACTCTGCTAATTCCGTATTAAAATTTGATTTTTCTTCATTATATAAATGAAGCAATTCCCGTGCAGCCCCTACAAAATTAGTCCCATTGTCGCTGTACAATTCGGCGCAGCGACCACGCCTTGCCACAAATCTTTTGTACGCAGCCAGGAAACCTTTGGTACTCAACTCACTAACCGCCTCTATGTGCACTGCTCGAGTGGACATGCATATAAAGAGTGCAATGTAACCCTTATACGACTTGTTCCCGCGACCCTTGGATACCCGTATGTTTATGGGTCCTGCATAATCCACTCCTGTGCACAGAAAGGGTTTATTTTGCGTCACACGTGCCGATGGTAGTTGCCCCATAAGTTGGGGTCGAGTTTTGGCTGAATACCTAATGCATTTAACGCAGTTTCTTACATATTTTTTGGCGAGCAATTTAATCCCTATGATCCAATATTTGGATCGTACATATGTAAACATAAGCTGCGGGCCACCATGCATGGTTTTTGAATGAGCATCAGCAATCACAAGTTCGCTCAAAAAAGATTCCCTTGGCAAGAGGATTGGGTGCACGCGATTATAATCCAATTGAGACATTTCAAGTCTTCCTCCAACTCTTATGATTCCATTTGAGTCCATAAAGGCATTTAACGAATTAAGACTCCCCTTTTTCTTTGATATCGTACTATTTTTTAATTCTTTCCTTTCTTCTGAAAACTCCTCTTGGCATTTCTTTATGCATGTGTCTGTGGCTTCGTCAAGCTCCTGTTTCGTTAATTCCCGCGTACAATGTTGTGTTGTTGCTTGTTTTCTTAAATTCAAAAAACGCCGACAGTAAGCGACCACTCTTATTAATTTTGACAACCTGGAAAACTTATTCCAGATGGTAACTGTTTCGACCGCAGTCGTGTGCGCCTTGACTTCTTCCAAATGTGTTACAAGATGCTTCGGCCTTTTATAGTCAATTACCTGCTGTCGCAACAAGTCCGGACCATTCCACCATATAGCCGTAGATTTCAATACAGCTGGGCACACACCGCGGGAAGCACAATCTGCGGGATTTTGCTTAGACGATACGTGGGACCAGTGGTATGTATCCAAGGTGTTTAAAATATCCGAAACTCTATTGGCTACAAAAGTTTTCCAGCGACTAGGATGACTATTGAGCCAAGCTAGTACCACCTCACTATCTGTCCATGCATGCCAATCAATCTTCTGGACACCCATTATTTCTCCTACTTCAGCCATCAGTTTGGCTAAAAGAACAGCCCCACAAAGTTCTAGTCTAGGTATAGACACTTGTCTAATGGGTGCCACCTTCGTCTTTGACGCGACTAAAGAAATGTGAATATTTCCTTCGTGATCCAGAACTCTGAGATAAATGACAGCCGCATACGCCATTTTGGAAGCATCCGAAAAGCCATGCAGTTCCTTCTTTACGTTAGTAGCAGTATGCAGCCATCGTGGGATTCTAACCTCCACCAAAGAAGATAAGTTGCGACGATAAGTCGCCCATTCATGTACTAAATTGTTAGGAACCTCTTGGTCCCATTCTAAACCTGCCAACCACAGCCTTTGTATCAACACCTTTGCTATAATTATGCTTGGTGCTAGCCACCCCAATGGATCGAATAATCTTGCAATATCGGATATAATTTTTCTTTTTGTTATAGGTCCAGTTATCTGCTGAAGTACCAGAGAGTATTGGAAGCAATCGTCGCGCGAATTCCAGGTAAGTCCTAAGATTTTTGTTACATCGTCTATTTTTATCTGTAATGCTTCATCATTCCTCTCCTTAATGCTTTTTAATAATTCTTCGCTATTGCTTTTCCATTTTTGTAGTTGAAATCCACCTTTAGCTAGCACATTTGTTATTTCCGTATAGATTTTTAACGCATCTTCTTTAGTTTCAGCTCCTGACATTAAATCGTCCATATAAAAATCATTTACGATTATTTTAGCTATATCTACATTATCCCCGCATTCGTCAACTGCAAGCTGTTGAAGAGCCCGTACAGCTAAGTATGGTGCCGAGGCTGTCCCGAATGTAACGGTTATCAATTCGTACTCCTTTATTTCCCTTTCAGGACTATCCCGCCAAAGGATTCGTTGCATTGGAGTATGTTGCCTATTTACTAAAACTTGCCGGTACATTTTTATAATATCAGCCACTATACAAATCTTATGCGCCCTCCAACGCATAATAATATGACGAAGTTCGTCTTGTAAAGACGGACCCACCATTAGGTCATCGTTAAGTGACCTCCCGTTGCTGCGCTTGCAGGACGCATCGAACACAACACGCACTTTGGTTGTGTCTTTATCCTCCCGGACGACAGCGTGATGAGGTAAGTAAACACCCTTTTTATTATCCTTATCCTGGTCTTTTATTTCTACCATGTGGTTAAGGCTTAAATATTCCTGTATGACCTTAGCGTAGTCGGCCTTTAATTTATCATTTTTTGTTAACCTTGTTTCTAACCCTTTAAGTCTTTTTTCAGCTATCCCTTTGGATTCACCGCCACTACCAACCAGGTTTGTATCCCGTACTGGCAATCTTACTACATATCTGCCGTCATTATTTCTTGTCGTTGTAGTTTTAAACAATTCTTCACATTTAATTTCCTCTCCTGTAAGCATCCTTTTTGTTCCAGATGTTTCTTCCAGTTCCCAGAATTTTCTCAATAATTCATCATCTTGGACGCTGGTATGCATCACAGTTATTTTTGAGGGAGAACTTATACCTTGGTCAACTTCAAACGCACCCGACAATACCCATCCTAATGTGGTTTCTTGCGCCAGCAGAGTCCCGTTTGCATTCTTCTTAACACCGTGCTGAATGACCTGACTGTATACTTCAGCGCCCAATAAAATATCAATTTTATTAGGTCTGAAGTAATCCGGGTCAGCCAAATCATTTTCGTTCAATTCTACCCGTTCAACTCTAGCTACTTTAGAGGATGGGAGAAGAGACGTTACTGACTTCAAAACATAGGCATTTACCTTTATTTTAAAAGAAGGATTTACTCTTGACCGAAGATTTATAACCACTACAGCCGTCGACGTTGTACCTTTGTCTCCCACACCGAGCACCGTATTTTTTGAAGCTATTTTCTTTAACCCCAGATACTGAACCAGGGATTCCGTAACAAAGGAACCCTGTGATCCCTGATCCAGCAATGCCCTAACCACGTGGTAAGTTCCATTCTTCGACTCCGCCTTAACTAACGCCGTCGTTAGTAATACCGTTTTCCTACTCCCTTTCGCAAGACATGAGATTACCGGCGTATTGGACCCCTCCACTTGATTAGCGGCTGTATTTTCCCCATTCGATGAGGTTTCCGAGCGAGCAGCACTACTGCCCTCACCAACTTCCGACCCTACACCACCCGGTGGGTGTAGCAATGAATGGTGGCGGCGTTTGCACACCTGGCACTTGAGAGTGTTTTTGCAAAACCTAACAGAGTGGTTACTAAGCAAGCAAACGAAACATAATTTTTTCTTGAGAACAAAGTCTCTCCGATTGTCAATACTTTCGTTAATGAATTTTTTACATGCACTTATTTTGTGTTCACCTGCACAAAATGCACAAGATCCTTTTCCATCTTTCATTACGTGTAGTGCCTGTGTCGTCCTTTGGACCCTATCTATCTTAGTATCTAAATTTTCTAACCCCCTAAATCGATTAATCAAAAAATCTTTTAGTTGATCAAAGGTAGGAAGATCATCGCTTGGATCCGATGCTACCTTTAATTCCCAATCCCTTCTAGTAGCCTTATCCAGTTTTTCGGTTACAATATGAACAATTAAAAATGATGCAAGATCTAAATCTAAAGGGCAATGCCCATCACCCATACAAAAAAATGCCTAAAATGAACAACAATGAAATAAAAGCCAAATTGCACTACAAATCGTAGGAAACCCAATACAATTTCAATAATTATCAAAAAACTAGGTAGAAGCCAGTTCCAAACATTTTTTCTACAATATGGGTTAAGTCAAGGTTAATGATTAATATGCAATAATTAAACAACAAAAAGCATTTAAATGCTTCATTAATCAATTTAAAAAAAAAATCGTCAAGAAATGCAGGAGGATAGATATTGGATTGGTACTGGGCCCATGCTAAGTATCATACATAGTATGGGCGAAGATACCAATGGTTTGCCGTTTAAATGATGACTACATATTTTTTAATTCTTTGGTACATAATGATAATACTTGGAGTCCTTGAAGAGCCACACCAGAAAGAGGTACTACATGTCTGTGTCTGATATTACATCCCGGATAGAAACAATAACTTTCGAGTGTCGACTGCTCTTCCTTAATTACGTAACAGTGTGATGGATCTCATTTGAGGAACTTCTTCATATAGAGATATATTCAAACTATCTGCCTGACTGGGTACTGGACTTGGGTGAAGGAGTAGTAGAGGGTGAGGCAGCCCGGTTGCATTGTTGCCAACATGGGTGACATATCAAATGTGAAGAACGTAGCTGCGAAAAAAATTAAAAGCAATAGTTAGTTTTTTTTGTTTTACTAAAAGCTGTGGAGTTGGGGATGAAGCTCAGGAATTAACAACTTATTATATAAGCAGGTATCGTACCTGGGGTGGTTGAATTCTGTGCTACTACAGTAATTATGTGCCTTTCACGATCAATGTTATTTCTTAAGCTATGTGATAGTTGTCTTATAACAGACTGTTCACAGCAAACGCACACATGGTGGTGGCCTACTTGTCTATTTGATCGACTGGTTACTGGCAAGAAAACTCACAATAATTACAGCTTGTGGTGTTATCCATGCCTGTATTAAATAACGTACTTCATCATTTTGCACTGATAAGAGAATACGTCTCATCCTTGCAATATCGAGATAGCAATTAACACAGTGTAGGTTTCTATCCATTTGTTTAAATGTACACTGGGCACAAGTCCAAAACAACAGCAGCGTCGTATATAAAGCAGGTTCCGGTCCAGCGTCAAAAAGCCAAGTCATCATTTAGGCGGATCAAATGTAAGTCCGTGTTCAAAAATAGGTATCGTGTGCAGAAGTATAATCAAAATCCTTAATAAATGGCCACAGTCGTTGTTAAATATCATAGAAAGCAATCCGTAATTCCGCAAAAACATGAATCAAGTAATATTAAAAGGTACTTGTGTCAACTATACAAACGAAAAAATGAAAACCAGTAATGTCAAACTGTCAATAAGGCAAAAGACATGTAATTCATACAGCCTACGATACGTTGTCGATTTAGAAAATAATTTGATTTTTAATTAATATTGACATACATATATTATTTTAATTAGATTTAGGGTACACATAGGTCGAGTTATATTAAATTAATGATAACTGTGCACTAATTCTATAAAATAGTTCGTTAAGGGCTATTTGAGGATTCCTGTTTGGCTGAATGTCACTTACTCATGTCAAATAAACACTAACCTTCAATAAAAAATAAGAATGAACTAACGGATATCAAGTTAAATATTTTAAAGAACATTATATTTTTACCCTAGATAAACAAACTTGAGAATTATTTCATTATACATAATAAAGTCTAATTAGAATTACGGACTATTAGTAGTTTCTGTCCATTTCAGGCATTTTTCGGGCGTTCCCCTTTTTTATTGACTCTAGGCAATCGGTAGTTGTACTTAAAAGTTTTTTAATTTCCGATGCGGATTCTCCTGTTAATGTTCTTTGATTAAATAAAGATTTTACAATACCATTTGCTAAAAATCTTTTATTATTATACATAGAGTCTAATTTTTTCCAACTTGTACTATAATTTTCCGATGTCACTTTTATATTTTTTAATAACAGTTCAGCTTCTCCGGTTAGATACCCTTTTAAATAGTACAATTTTTGTGCCTCCTCTAGGCTACTATTTTTGTGTATTAAACCAATAAACAAATCTCTAAAGGTTACCCACTCGTGATATTTGCCAGAAAACATTGGTATTTTAACTTCTGGTAACCGAAAGTTATGGAAATCTTTGTTACCGCTAAGTCCCGGGCTACTACTATTCTCTCCACTTGATACAATTTTATCTTTCCTTAGTAGGTCTTTTAAAGTACTTTTTAACTGAATATATAATTCTTCAACCTCGTCATAAAAACAATCTTTATGGTAATTGGAACTATGTAATTCGGATTTTTTAACTTCGCTGATTATTCTAACATGCGTATTATAAAAAAGTTGCCATTGTTGTTCTAACCCTTCTAAACGTGTTTCAATATACGACACTGTAAGCCTATCTTTTAGGCATATTTTTAAGTTAATCCCAGACTTTTCGATTCTTGTTTTCACATCTTCTTGGATATTGATAAATGAATCCATTTTAAAAACACGAATTATACGTAAACAAACAAATAAATTTCTATCTACAGCACAATAAACAAACAACTTTAAACAATAAAGAGTGGAAGAATATAATTCTAAACTTAATGTTCACTATAGACAATCTTCTTGCACTCGTAAAACCAACGAAAATTTTACAAGTCCGAAATCACACACAAACAGCAAAGTTAATTTTCAAATGAGTATAAAGTTCAAATTCTAATGCACTTTTTCTATTAGATTCTTCCTGATTTAATAAGGTTGAAAGTACTCACGATTGTTTCACCAGATACACTCACTGACACTGACGACGGCGACGTCACGTCGCGATGTATTGCACCACACACAAGTGGCGCCCCCTGCCTGCTGGACCACGAACTGTTGAGCTTCTGCTCCTCCCTTGCCTCGTCCCTCCGGCTGCTGCTGCCACCAGTAGTGCTGCACCACGCTCCACTGGCTGCTCCCTGCGCCAACCGGTCTTCCACCTCCAGCTCCTGGCACCTCTCACCTGGTACCCACTGAAGGGATGCTCTGGACAGCGATCCACTGCCCAGTAACGAAGCGAAGGGTGGTAATTTCTACCACCACCGGAAACCACCACAAACACTCCCGACCACACCCGGCTCTCGAAGGACCATGAACAAGATCGACTTGGAGAGGGTGGATAATGAAACACTGGACTTTATAATTAAGCGCGTATAATATAAGTACCAGAGTGATTGCTGCTCACAAAACAAAAAAATGTATCTTTGACCTAGTTGAACGACGGAAAATCTTGACACCGTGATTCAGAAACCGTCGCTCAACTAACAACGCCATCTCTTGGCAACAGTCGATACTAATGTCCCAATATTTTCTCGCGATTATGTCGCTAGCACTTTTAAACCTAAACATGAAGAATGCCTATAACTCTGTAAACAGGGACACTTTGTTGGCTGAAGTCAAATAGGAACTACCCGAAATTTATGGTTTTTTGTGGCAATGTTACAGGTACCCTTCCAAATTATTATACAAGGACAATGTTTTAGAATCTGCAGTAGGATGCCAATAAGGTGACCCTCTCGGGCCAGTGATTTTCAGCTGGGCTATTCATCCAATTATCCAAAAACTAAATTATAAATTTAACGTGTGGTATTTAGATGATGGAACGCTAGGAGGTGATGTAGACACTGTTTTGAAAGACCTTCAATTGCTCAAACAGAAATTTAAGTCTATTGGCTTGGACCTAAACCCCTCAAAATGTGAAATTTACCTTTCTGACATTACCGACAGAGAACTGACCATAGAGAAATTTAATGCAATAGCCCCACAAATCAAAATTCTAGAAAAAAGTTCACTGCATCTCCTAGGGTCCCCAATTTTAAAAAAACAGCTTTTCTCCTTTCATCGACGAAAAAATCAAAAACTTCAACGAAATTTCAGACAGAATTTCCAAAATTAATTTACATTCGGCATTCACCCTGATTAGATATTGTTGTTTTGGCCCAAATTTTATATATTTTCTAAGTTCTTCCCCTTTATGGAAGCAGCCACATCTGTTGGACAAAATTGAACAAATTATTCGCAGCACAGTAACATCCATTTTAAACGTGGCCTTGGACGACCGAGCGTGGCTTCAAGCCACACTACCCATCCGTTTTGGTAGCCTCGGCATCCGTAAAATTACCAGTATTAGCTTAGCGTTCCTGTCCTCTGTCCACAGCACCGAAAAGTTAACCAGGAAAATTTTAGCCCCCTCCCTGGTTGACTCTGAAGTGCCGTGCTTGACTGAAGCGGTGAACGCCTGGACAGCGGCTTGCCCAGATACAGATCGGCCCGTAAACCCATCTTCCCAGAGACAATGGGATGAGCCGCTCTGCAGATTGGTACGGAATAAACTTTTCAATACGTCCTCCAATACTGCTGAGCGTGCCCGTCTGCTGGCTGTGGGAGAGTGGGAGTCGGGCCTCTGGCTTCAGGCGCTTCCATCACCTAACATAGGCACTATGCTGGGTGACACCACTTTCCGACTCGCTACTTGTCTCCGTCTGGGCGCTCCTTGCGGGGCTCCGCATCGCTGCCAGTGCGGTGAAGCTGTCGACTGCCTCGGACACCATGGCCTATCTTGCAGTAAGAGCGCAGGCCGGATAGCACGACACGCCAGCATTAATTACATCATCCACCGTGCTCTTGCCACCGCCGGGGTGCCAGCTGTTTTAGAACCCAACAGCTTGGCACGCGACGATGGGAAGAGACCAGACGGAATGACCATAATGCCCTGGAAGTAAGGCAGGCCTTTGGTGTGGGATGCAACGTGTGTCGACACCCTTGCGCCATCCCATCTTCCTAGCACGGCGGGCTGTGCTGGAGCGGCTGCTGCAGGTGCGGAAAACCTCAAACGGCGAAAATATTCGAATCTTATTGGGAGTTATATGTTCGAGCCGTTTGGGGTTGAAACACTAGGGCCGTGCGGTCCGAGTGCCCACTTGGTTTTTGGAGACATCGCTAAGCGGTTGGTCGACTCTTCACGTGACCAGAGGGCTGGCCTATTTTTTGGCCAAAGAATCAGCATCGCAATACAACGTGGCAATGCTGCCAGCCTTTTGGGCACTTTTCCTGTCGACAGCGATGCGGACGAATTTTTTGATGTCCTATGATTCTTTTCCTTCTTTCTTTTTTATTTTTATTTATTGTTATTTCGTTGTACATACTATTAATATTATTTGTAGATTATGTAAGATATGTTATGTTTAAATAAATTTTACCCAACATAGGTAATGATTATGAAGAAAACCAACCTAAAACATTAAATAACTAGCTTTTGCCCGCGGCTTCGCCCGCGTGGATGTCGGAAATTATCCCAAGGGAACGTACTACCGAGATAAAAAGTAGTCCTACGTGTTAATCCAGGTTATAGACTATCTGTGTTCCAAACTCCATCCAAATCCGTTCAGGAGATTTTGCGTGAAAGAGTGACAAACATCCATCCATCCATCCTCACAAACTTTCTCATTTATAATATTAGTAGGATTGTCTATTAGTCTACCGTTGTACCAATCGTTCATCAGCTAACCTTCATGTCTAAAACGAATTAATTCAAAGACGGTTCGAGCAATTAGCGATAGGAAATGAACAGCTGATCCTAGGCGGGTCATCGAGTGTAATCAATTAATTAAGTTCAGGATGTGCGCCCAAATGGCTACTTATGGTTTGATCTACCAATGTGCGATTGCTTGGGTGTTTCTGAGATCAACTAGATAGTGATATGAGATATGATATTCTATCTATATAATTATGTGAATTTTATTCCAGTTTGGTCAATTTTGGAATTTCTCAGCCCGGAGTCTGGATTTGTGCCCGGTTGATGGCAATTGGCTCGTCCCTTATTGTATGGGACATAGAAATAGCTGGCAAAACGTGAGTGTTACTATAAGTACATCTCTGCCTAATCCTTCGGAGAATATAGGCGTGATGTTATGTTTTTCTGGTAAATTTTATTAAAAACTTAAGCAACTCATTTTTGAAGACCGTATTTTTGACTGATAGAGAAGAGACTTTAACGGTAATGTAGAATTGAATAATATTTTAATTAAAAACCTACAATCGATCTACGCATGTTTTTGTCAAGTATCATCCACGTATTAGAACAAAAGCAATTTACTTTCGTACGAAAATATTATATACATAATTTTAATAGATTGTATCAACCAGACAAATAACAACAAACCCCACTTGCAAAAGGAATAAAAATCCTCCACAATCTACGCTTATAAACTTAAAACGAAATACAAAGCTCTTATTTTAATAACAAAGAAAAATAGCTTTATACAATATACCCGTAACAAGATATTCGATTGAAGTTCGGAGACTCACTCAACGGCCTGAATGAAACCGTCTCTTTGGGAATGTAAAGCACGGAGTATAGTCATAGTATAATCTAAACAGTAATGCAACTTGACTGCGTTATTAAAATAAAATCATCGTCTCAACTCTATAAATTAACGCGAATTGCGTGCGTTAGTTTCTCTGAAATATCGCATACAGTAACCATAATAAGTAGTATGTTAATTGTTAACAAATATTTACCAGGACACCTCTGCCCTTCGTGGTAACCTACGAATTTGATTCGAACTTAAGTAGCAGGGGGGGTAGCAAATCCCTCGCTGAACTGGTGGCCGAAGACTCCCAGATTTGCGGCCACGTACCGTAAGGCGCATCATGGCTAGAATCCCAACTAAGTAGGTGGACCTGGTGAAAGTCGCCGAAATCAATTAAATTAAGATAACGCAGGACCAGTTGTTGTCTTGTTGTTGTCCTGGCCTATATTTTAGTCTTTTGGCTGAAATATTGTTAATTTTCTGCCTTTCGAGTTCTTCTTTCGAAAAAAAAGAAGAAGATAAATTATTTCTAGCTCACACAAGGTGCATTCATCATAGATTTTTGAATTCATCACAAAGTTCATTAATTAAAGTTTGCATTACCTACTGTTCTCTATTTTCCGTGGTACAGTCCTACTAGAAATGTATCCCCGGGGATAGGCACAGCTGCGCGATTTAAACTACTGGCTATACGAAGTGTGTGGGTATTTGTCAATAGGTTGTGTAGTTTATTGGCGTTTCGGGTGGATGTGGGTGAACGGTTCAGACTGACGCATTAGCTCTGTTTACTTAATCCCCAGTTGGGTGAAGCGAGGATTTTGGAGTTTACAAGAGCGCGGTGAGCTATAAAAGTTCGTTATTCGAATGTTCATTGAAGTTTCTATAAATAACATAACATAAATGACGCCTATGTATTCCCGGAAAGGTTCAGCAGAGGTGTACCTATAATACACCCAAATTTCGCCGGTTATATTTAAGTCCCATGTAGTAGGAGGTGAGCCTATATAAATAGCTGTTAGACTATCAATCAAATCACTTCATTGGTATCTTCTGCTGAAAAAATGCCTTTTCTCATTTGATTCTCAGGTTTAGACTGATCTATAAGGTCCATTGTGTCTATTTGAACTGAATCAAAGTTTCCCTGAGCGGGAAAACTATAAAGCAATTAATTGGAAGGGCAAACTAATTGCCAAGTAGTGAGAACTTTAGATCGATCTGTGTGGTAAACTAAAGTCTGATTATTTATTACTCCTCGTCGTATTTTATCAGGCTATTTTCTTTCCTCCAACCGTATTGTCCTTCCTTTCTATTTACAGCATTTCCACAAAACGTCACACGATATTACAACCTAAGAAAATCCCCACCTGTCTAAAAGTACATCCTCGGGGTTAACTCTGCTAACGTGGTAAAGTAAGGAACTTCTCACACTGATTGTAATGCGATAACGTGCGGCGAAATGCGGCGCGCGACAAGACGGAAACGAGTCTCCTGTCGCTTATTGGCCCTAGATATTGCCAGTAAGGAATGCTAGAAATATTATGCTTTTTAATAAAACGTATCCTCGTTTTCTTATGAAGTGGTAACTTACTCATAAATTGTAAAGGTAAAGAAAACATCATCATAGAAACCTCGCACATGTAATGGAGATTCTAAATGATAAACATATTTTCCAAAAATTTGTAAGGCTGTTTCAAATACACGTATTTCGTGCTACAAGGTTTGTGAAATCTCAATGAAATCAAATCAAATCAAATGTTATCGAGTTCTCACTCTTGCTTCTTGTTTCAAACATTGCGTTGAATGAAACAACAAGCTTTTCAATCATGCTCGCTTTGGCGATAGACGGACCGGGAAGGGCCGTCTTAACTTACATTTTTCGTAGCGTTGTATGTAGCAACTTCCTTATTTTCTTCTTGTGTACTTTCGTGTGTAGTGACATAAAGTTAATTTGTTAATTTTCCGCATCGGTACCATAATCTGTGGCGTAATAAGGGCATTTGTAATTATTATGGTTGATTTTTATATTAAAAGGAGCAGCCTTTTCTGGATCCAAGATTGGATTCGTGAAAATTATTAAAATGAGGCTGTCATTTCTTTTTTGGGTCGCGTGGAAAACGTCAAATGGAAGCTTCATTTTGAATAAAAAAATCAAATCCAAATTTGTCTAATATTTGGATTTTTATTAAATCAATAGGTTATCAATAGGTTCAAATGCGGGCAAGTACCAGTGTGACTTTTTCAATTCATATGTACTTTCTGAGTTGATCTCGCACATTACTGACATCGGTGAAGGAAAACATCATGAGGAAAGCTGGACTGATAGTCAACTAGCTTTTGCTCGAGGGCCGTGTGGAGGTCGGAAATTATCCCACGCTAAGGTACTACCGGGATAAAAAGTATCCCATGTGTTAAAACCAGGTTATAAAGTAAGGATGTGCCAAATTTCATCCAAATTTGTCTTTGAATTTTATAACATGACATTTCATTTTAAACGTATTGTGTGTAGTTTTCATGGAGATTTAGTTTATTGATTGACGAAAACGTTAGCTGAGGTAAAATATGTTTAAGTTTTTTATAATTTGTTTTATTTTTTATGCGTTCATGTATATATTGCGTGCTGATATAGATTACCAAATTTTACTTACTACAACGTCGAACAATATTAAATAAAAAATAAGTTATCAGCGGTACATCATAACGTCAATTTATTTTGACATTACTAACACAGTAACACTAACCCAGAGTTTAGTAACTTAACTCTCCCACATCGGTGGGTTTAATATGTGTAAGTTTAACTCTAAGTTTACCTCAGACTCTTGGTGGCGCAAGACAAATTATTTGATTAACCCTCAGTTAGCTGTTAACTCCGAGTAATTTAGAATAACTCATTAACGCGAAAGTGGGCCTAATTAAGATAGTACTAATGATTGAAATACTATCGTGAAATCATGCAAGTCCAGTACTTTTTGTTAGCTGCTCAGAAATTTTGCACGTGTTGTGAACAAAATACCGTCTTGTATCCATGAACCGTACTACAAAGATGAAAAGTATCCTATGTCATAACCCAGGTCATGGTTATGTGCCAAATTTCATCCAAATCTGTTCAGCTGTTTTAGGATGAAACGTAACAAACAAATAAACAAACTTACATTCGCATTTTATAATATTATAAGTTAAAATAAAATAAAATATCGGATGTTTGATAAATGTATAAGTATCCGATACAAAATTCGAATATAATTACATCGTGTATAAAAAAAGATACGATTTTCATTCTGTAAGTGGTTTATAGGTGTTTTAGTTGTAGAATAATAGTTTGTTTGATTATTTGACCTATTTATTATAAAAGTAACAAAAAATTATCCACTCGTAGATATCAGCGAACCCTGGTGTGGTTGCTGAATAATCCTAACTTCCTAACTAATATTATAAATGCGAAAGTAAGTTTGTTTGTTTGTTTGTTACCTTTTCACGCCTAAACCACTGAACCGATTATCCTGAAATTTTGCATATACGTTGTCTGGTGTACAGAAACGGACATAGGGTACATTTCATCCCGAAAGAAAGTACTGTTCCCGAGGAAAACAACAATAACGTTCTTATGATAATAGATGGCGCCACGTGTCTTTCGAATCATGATTGAATTATATAACCCGAATCGATAGTCAAAGTCTTAATTAACGCGAGCGAAGCCGCGGGCAAAAGCTAGTTGTTTAATAATTTTTAATAATTTTTTATTTTTTATTTTTCTTCATAATTTTCTTTGTTTTAATTGCTGGTGGCAGCAGGTTGCTTGTGGGAAGCACTTATGCACCAGACACAAATATTAATTATTCTTTGAATCTTAAACTCTTCACAATAGAAATTGTTGATTATTTCCACAGTTATGAATATAAATGTACAGAGTGTGTGTATGACGAATGACTGTACCAGAGAGAGAGGGAGAGCGTGAAAGGGATCGATAGATGTGAATATAAATTAGTATGGCAATACTAAACATCTGGTAAGGATATAAGTCTGAAATCCCTAATCCGTCTTGAGCAAGCGCGGTGATCAATGCTCTTGCCTTCTCTGTATGAGAAAACGTATCTGTTTATCACTCAAATATCCTACTAATATTATAAAAATATCCTACTAATATTATAAAAATATCCTACTAATATTATAAATGTGAAAGTTTGTGAGGATGGATGGACGTTTGTTACTATTTCACGCAAATTCTACTGAACAGATTTTAAAAGAAATTGGAAAACAGATAGTTTATAACCTGGATTAACACGTACGATACTTTTTATCCCGATAGTACGTTCGCGTAGGATAATTTCCAAAATACATAACACAGAAAATTTCCAACGAGTTCGTGTCTTTTAAAATGTATAGCGACAAATATAATTTCCGTAAAAGCGCTGTTGACTCTGTGTATCCAAACATTTGATCTGAGGGTTTCTTTGGAATATTTAACAGTTTATTCAGCTATAAAGAAACTTCAATTTCCGTCAGTATGTACACTGAAATCCATTGGGTGGACTGACTCGACGAGATATCTATTTGGTCTAAGAATTATTATCTTCACAGTTTATTGGATGACTGTTTTCCGTAAATCTATACAAATAAATAAAATTTAAGTGTCTGTCTGTAATGTCAAAATAAAAACTTTTTACTAAATGCATATGAAAGTATATACGGTACTTATAACAAAATAATTTCATTTTTATTTTTGTTTGTCTCTCTGTCTTTTTTCTGTCTGTTTGTTCCGGCTAATCTCAGAAACGGCTGGACCGATTTTGATGGGACTTTCACTGGGATAGCTGATGCTATAAGAAGTAACATAGATTACTTTTTGTCCTGATAGCACATTCCACTGGGATATTTTATGAAAGCGCGCGGGCGAAGCCGCGGGCAGCAGCTAGTTACAAATATATCAGTCAGGTATTCTATATGGATGACTGCTGGGGAGTTTGTAGCGCCCCATTTTCGAGGGTTTTAAATTTTTAACACTAGGAAGTGGTAAAGAGTGGACATATTGGGGTCTATCATTTGTAACTTGTGACCTTAAAAACTTATCTACGCAATGTAAGAGTCTAATTTGATTTATGATTTTGAGACATACTTCTTGTAATTATTGCTCGCACTTAAGATAAAAGCCATGAGTTTTCACAAAGAGTCTTCAATGCCTGTTTGTCATTCCAGATCTTGAAATCTAGGATTTTTCATGACAATTAGTTACACCGTTATGATAATATAGGAAAATACAAAAAAATGCAACTAAAACGGCCAAAGAATTATTATCCATATCTATCCATACACTAATTTAGTCTATTTTTAAACAGATCATAAAGAAAATTCAGACTCCACAAATATTTTAAAGCAACATACTTTTTACACGTTGTTACTCTATTTTAAAGATTGTAACACCCCTTTTTTTTTTTTTTTGGTTGGGCAGTCATCAAATGACCTCTCCCGCTCTGGGCGGAGCGGAAGGGCGTGTCATACTCTTACTGACTAAAACCCGCCCGCGTTCCTTCAGTTGCCTGTGCGCCAGGGCCACGGTAACTCTTTCGAACAATCCGCGACATTGTAGCACCCCTAGGAACATTATTCCGTACAGGTGTACCGCATAGCTTATCCCGACTCCTTGCACTCGCTGATCATTTTAGTGGCAGTTCTTTGTGAAATTTATTTCTGATTTTCTTTGTACCTTATCTAGATTTAGGTCAGTATGTTCAAAAATTTTGTTAGATTTAAAGGTAAAGCAAGTTGCACTTTTTTATTTTTATTAGACTTATCAAAGTATTATTTACTTCTTTCTATTTTCTTCTTGAAGTATATTTCAGCCTTATATTTGCTTACTATCTATGTACTACTGTTGCTGTAACAAATAAATAAATAAATATGTTTAAAGCATAAGTTCAGGGTCGGTGATAACACTATAAAGCTCTAAGCTCAAGTTCTTCCTGTTAGAACAATAATAAAAAACACAGACTCAAGGACTGGTCAAACTGAGGCAAAACCCGTGCGATTTAATGATTATTAAGTCACGTGACTATTCGCGCCAGTTTGAATAGTAAGTAGTTGACACAATCAGCGTTAGCGAGTTTTCCACTGTAGTTTTGCCTAAGTCTGACCAGAGCTTTACAGTTTTGGTGAAATAAAAACATTTTACCGATATTTTTATAAAAAAGATATTAATAAGTATACAGGGTTATTGGTTGTATGTCGGCAATCCGTTAAGGGGATGTAGGAGCGGTGATTTGCAACCGAATAACCCGTGATGACCCCTATGCAAATGTCAACCATTTTCGAGTAATTTGACATTTTAAGCTATTGCATAGCTTTTATCGCGGGTTTTGAGCGCGGCGACCGAATCAAGAAATTCCGTAACGAAAATAAAACCTAACATCCCCCACTCCGCCTACCATGTAGCTCGGCCGAGCGTTCGCTTAACGTGTATGTATATGGTACGACTGTACTTGAATTAATATCAAAGAAAAAAAAATACTGCATAAATAAAAAATAAATAAATAATTATAATTGCATACGTTGATAAAAAATTCTATGCAATAGCTTTACCGCGGCAGTCCCCGAGTGCCACACGTGTTTTTTATATTTTTTTGAAGATATCTTATATCTTATTGTATCTCGCTGGATAGCTAAGCAGTTGTACATATTTTTGGAATGTTCTGCCGATACAGTACTTCCATGGTTTTTTGAAGAAATCGACTATTGTAGTCAAATAACCTGCTCAAAATGATAGAAAATTGTAACGATTTGTAAAACTATTAAAGATAATTGTCATTTTATGGTTGATTATTATGAATTGAAGTAGAAGCAGATAATAATAATTTAAAAAATAATGCATTGTCTTTTTAAAATTAATTTTCAAAGTTGTGTACCGCAAAAAAATTATTAAATGTCAAATTACGCAAAAATGGTTGACATTTGCATGGGGGTCATCAGGGGTCGTTTTGTTACAAATGACCTCTCCTACATCCCCTTAATGGATACTGGTACACTCATTTAGGTATATTTTTTTAATAAAAGTTTCAGTAAAATGTTTTTGTTTCGCCAAAACATATGACAAATATTATATTTTATCCCTACATCTTTACCTTGCCAATAACGAATGCAGAAAGTGAGCATTTAATCATTAAAACCCACACAGATTTGCCCACACACCGCATTCGGCAAATAACAATATGCGATAGCTGTTTAATCAATGACAACAGTCAGAACAAAATTAACTGCGGCCACGCAACTACAGTAATTAATGAGTGAATTGAAACAGTCCGTTGGTAAACCTTGTTTGTATGAAATGTTACTGGTTAATTTTGGGAGATACAGCTCGACGTAAATGATAAAATAGTAGGTACAAACAAATTATCGGACGCAACTTTAAGCTCCCAGAGACAGGCGCGACGCGACTCTTGTAGAAAAATTTCCATGATGTTTTCATAGAAATTGTTCTACCAGAGTCGCGTCGCGCTGTTGCGTCGTGTCTGTTTGCGGGAGCCTTTACAGAGGCAGTTAGTAGTGATGCTGTAACTCCATAGCTACTCGTATAAACAAAAAATCGATACGCTTCCGTTCCGAATCGAGCATACGTCAATGTTATTGAAGGAGTTCCCTAAACGCTAGGCTGTTTACAAATCCAGAACCCGAAAAAAATTATCATTTTAAATCATATAGAGGACCGCTATCCTTCCAACGGTTGTTTGTTGTCGGGGGCAAGGCAAATCTGCACCCTAATTACATAACACACTACCTCTCTATCACAATATGAATCATTTTGAAGCTTATTGTTTATATATTGCTTGATATGTTTGAAAAATTTGTCTGCTCAGCAACGTAAATAAAGCAATGAATGTGGTTCAACTGTCAAAATGAAAGTTATTCCTGCTGTTAAATAGTGTGTTACGCAATTACCCCGCAGGTTACCGAAATGGGTAATTTTCGATACGATAGCTAGTCCATAAAATTTCACTCACACTCATGCAAATTGTCGTGAATATGGGCGCAGACAGTTCGCGAAATTCTGGTACTCAGATCTTTTTAGGGTTTCCGTACCCAAACGCTGCCAAAGGAATCTAAATAAATTACTTTCTGCATCATTTCAATTTCAAAACGTCCAACAACAAGTCAATCCTTGATCTTGAAACTTGAATACATATAACATAACATCACGCCGGTAATCCCCGAAAGGTTAAGCAGAAGTGTACCTATAGTATACCTATGTTTCGTGACTGCATCGTTGGTCTAGAGGTCGCAAGCGCTACTGCTGCGCACGAGGTCCTGGGTTCGATTCCCGGGTCGGGAATAGTGTTATTGGGTTTTTTCATCCGAAATTTCTAAGTAGCATCCCGGAGTCTGGATTTGTCCCCGGTTGATGGCATTAGGCTCGCCCCCTATTACATAAACGTTACTGGCGAAATGTGATACTTGAATATTGATCAAAATAAGAAAGAAAGAAAATACGTTTAATAGCGTTTTTTTACGTTTAAAATCCCCACTGCTATTGTTAAAAACAAAACCCAACTAAAATTAAAATGATATGCCCAGTCGATAACGGCTCCTTCAAACAGGCGCGACACGCGACGCGACACAAAGGCAGTCGCATCATCGCCATCGCTCTGAAAACTATTCCTACAAACTACAGTTTGTAGGAATAGTTTATAAATTTAATTTAACTAATTAATTTAATTAATTTAATTTCTTAATTTTATTAGTAATAAAATTTTAGTACACTAAAATTTTATTCGACAATTTGGGAACTCGTAAAACGGAAACTTATTCACTTTCCGACATTGGTGTGGACGTATCTTTGTCGATCGTCATTTATTTACTTTGTCTATTACATTTTAAAATTTGGATTATTTTGTGAAGCGTAGATAATCCCATAAATAATATAATTAAACACCAGCCTAATTTTGGCCGGGCAAAGGCTGCGGGGCAAAGGCCTCTTCTCATAGTACAGAGAAGGCACGAGCATTGATCACCGCGCTTGCTCAAGACGGGTTGGCGATTTCAGACTTTTAACCTACTAATATTATAAATGTGAAAGTTGGTGAGAATGGATGGATGGATGGATGTTTGTTACTCTTTCACGCAAAAACTACTGAACGGATTTGGATGGACTTTGGAACACACATAGTTTCTAACCTGGATTAACATATAGGATACTTTTATCCCGGTGGTACGTTCCCGTGCGATAATGTCCGATCTCCACGCGGTCGAAGCCGCGGGCAAAAGCTAGTTAACTATAAGTCCAGGTTTCCTCACGCTGTTTTTCTTTTACCGATGTCAGTAATGTCCAAGATAAACTCTGAAACTACATAGGAATTGAAAAGTCACACTGGTACTTGCCGGGATTTAAACCCACAACAACCGCATGCATGAGAGGCGAGGCCTTAACCACTGGGCCACCATACCATATATCTTACCTTTTCACGAAGCTGACTATTCCTTCGGACAAGCTCCAGTCTATTAAAAAACAAATCATTGTGCGTAGTACTCGCGACCGGCGTGCGTGTACGACCAGATGTATGAACGTAAACCAAGAAGTATGTAAGGTAGCAGGCGGCGTTCTGTAGTTTCTGCCTTCTCCCAATGGGAAAAGGTGTGAGTTCTTATTCTTCTTCGTGTCGCTGGCACGACTTTTCTCATATTTTGTTAGCCCAAAACTTCGCCACTTCCACGGCGTCATCGGTGGCAGCGCAGAGGTTTGTCTTGACTGGTCCTGGCCGCGATGTGTCTCTTGTAAACAAAGTATGTCACAGTTGGTAGTGCGACAAAGCTCTGAAAGAATTTGTGCCTTTTCTTTCGAAATTCCTTCGATATTGATTGAAATAACACAGAGAGCTGAAGTAGTTAAGTTCCAGGGCTCGGCTCTTAAAAGAGCCTGTTGGGATGGGTCTTGAGAAAGACCGGTTCATGCCATCGTGGTGAAAGGATTAGTCACCTAGACTCTGCGTTACCGATTGCTAGGTGTCCAGGGTGCGCCGGACGTTTGGGTGATTGGGTACCGATTTCTAACGTCACTCGGGAGGCTCCTTTCTTGCACCCCAAGGTGTGAGTTTATGTACGGTCAGCAAAAGAGATAAGTATCCAAGGTCGCCGGATATAGTTGAAGTTTAGTAAGAAACCGATGAATGTTTTCGAATGAAATTTAATTTGATAAATTACCTGTTTGCTTTTATTTATTTTATTTTATTCGAAAAAAATCATCGGTTTCTTACTAAACTTCAACTATATCCGGCGACCATTTTTTTAATTTTTTTTTATGGGAAATCTCCAAATGACCGCTTTGGGCGGAGCGGAAGGGCGTCAGACTCTTACTGGCTAAAACCCACCCGTGTTCCTTCAGTTGCCTGTGCGCCAGGGCCACGGTAACTCTTTCGAACAATCTGCAGCCCCGGCAGGCATCGGCCCTATCGCAAGCCCGCGCCTACGGTGGCCGGGAGTCGGCAATCGACTCCCGACGCCCAGGGTGTCCCTGAATACTTATATCTTTTGCTGACTGTACGTACCTACCTACCTACGTATACAATGTGACAACAATACGACAGTAAATTTTAATGAAAACACTGGCAATATTAATGCGGAGTATTTTAGAACTGCCAAATAAATCTTAACGAATATTAGTGATGAAACAAACGAATTATTAGTGATGGGCTGACTATGGGATTTGCCGATCTTTGATTTGCTATAGTGACTAAACCATTGGATATATTTAATTGCATTTTCTATTCCTTTCTATTCTATTTTTCTCTATAGCAATGGGGCCGATGTCGACAATTCTGCCAATGTCAGATGTGTTACGAGAAAACGTGCGAATGGAGAGTTGCATTTTCGTATGCAGACTAATAACATCATTAGATACACGAAGTTTAAATTATTGTTGTATCGTCGTCTCCAACTTGTTTATGAATCATTTAAAAAAAGGTGTAAAATTTTACTAAATCTACATATATACATACGTAAAACAACAAACTACTTTCCCGCAATGTCAACCAAATTTTATTGTCAACTCACCTTCAATGTCAAATTGACCTCAATGCAAAGTCACTGTCTACCATACCTAGGCCACGAAGAGTAGGACAAACAAATAATAGAAATATTGACAAACTAACTTCGCTCATTTCAAATAATAAACTATTCGGTTGGCCGACAACTTTCTGTCATGGTCGCCTGATAAATCCACACAATACACATACATTTATTTACAGTCTCATTGTTTAGATATGACACGGATTGATTGAGTTTATAAAGTGGCTCGTGGCTAAGTGGCTGCCGCTGCCTTGTTCCCGATCCTTGAAGTGAATTTATTCAAACCAATCTTAACTTTTTGAATTGTGACATTTTAGAGGCAATTTTACCTATATCATCGCTTCTAAAACTGGACCGACCTTTCTATGACTGCCTGATAAATCCACAGTCGCATTGTTTAGATATGAGATGGATTGATTGAGTTTATAAAGTGGCTCATGGCTAAGTCACTGCCTTGTTCCCGAACCTTAAAGTGAATTTATTCAAACCAAACTTAACTTTTTGAATTGTGACCTTTTAAAGGCAATTTACTTAAAGTAGCGTTTCTAAAACTGGACCGACCTTTCTATGACTGCCTGATAAATCTATAGTCTCGTTGTTTAGATATGATACGGATTGATTGAGTTTATAAAGTGACTCGTGGCTAAGTGGCTACCTAGTTCCTGATTCGGAAAGTGAAAAGAACAGTTCGTTAACTAACCGATAGTTACTTACTAATTCTTCTGCTAGCAGTACTTTATAAATATTTTAAAGGCAGCTTCAGTTACTATTACAAGGCTGCCTCTTTGGTCTAGTGGTTGCAAGTGCTGCTGCTGAGCATGAGGTCCTGGGTTGGATTCCCGGGTCGGGCAAAGTGTTATTGGGTTTTTCTATGAGGAATTTCTCAGTAGCAGCCTGGAGTCTGGTTTTGTGCCCGGTTAATGGCAATAGGCTCGCCCCCTATAACATGGGACTTAAATATAACTGTCAAAATGTTGGTGTTACTATATGTACACCTCTGCCTAACTCTTTGGGGATTATAGGCGTGATGTTATGTTTATGTCTTATTTACTAATAATTCTAAATGAGGTATCAATAAATAGGTTATACAATGGTGGGGTTTGTGCAATGAACTTTTCGAAGCTATTCTGCATGCGTTTAAGTTTGTGGCTTTCTGATTGACAAAACTAAATTGTGGTCATACGCGTTTTAGGCGGGCTTTGGCTTTGTTTTGTTAAAATTAAATTTATATAACACTAACTGTACCTAACTAAATTATTATGTTTTATTGCCACTGACAATAAAATTATAACCTAATACACCTGGCAACATAGTGGTTGTGAATTAGACAACCATGAGAATCATTTTCTTTCCAATTAATGTCAACAACCGAACTATAACGTCAGTCTGCCTAGCATTTCCCAATGTTAGGGTCGGCTTCCAGTCTAACCGAATGCAGCTGAATACAAGCATTTTACATGGAGCGACTGCCTATCGGACCTTCACAACCCAGTTACTGGGTAACACGATACCCCATCCTAAGACTGGTTGTCAGACTTCCGGGCTCCTGACTACCCGTAACGACTGTCAAAGATCTACGAAGCAGCATTATAAATCACCCAGGACCAGCGGCTTTACGTGCTTTTTGAGGCACGAAGTGGCCTCAATATGTAATGGATGGTCACCCATCCAAGAATCGACCCGGGCAACTGTAGCTTAACCTTTGATCGACCTGTGTGGCTGTTATTGTTTAGCCACGAGCCCCTATGAATACGTAATAGTATTTTATTTAATAGTTCAAATACAATACACGAATGTGTAACAAAATTCGAGTACTGCTTCTATAAGCACAATTTTCACGGCCCTGGTATTCGACATAGATTTCCACAACATTGAACTAGTTTTACTTCCACTTCCGTACGAAACATTCAACATATGCTTACGCCTAACAACGCAACTGCAAACATGACGTCACACAAGTCAATTTAAAGTTACTCTGACTGCAATCTTGTATTAGTATGCCGTTTAGACCTTGTTTCTACTGGGGATGTCCGTAAGTCAAACTATGGCTAGCTAGTGGCCTGTTGGTCCTGCAATCACGAATTTTTTAACAAATACAGGGTTATTTTACATTGGCTAGCTAAACTCCGCAGATGCAATGGGTATTGATAAAAGATTTGATAAAATATTTATCTATGTGTTTTTTTTTTTGGGAGGTCTACGACCGCATTTACTCAACAGTAACAACTTACTTGAAGTATGAGTTGAGGAAGTCTTCCTATACTTTGTCGTGTTTAGATATCGATACCCATCACGTCTGTGAAGTTTACACAGAAAAAAACTGGTATTCCAAGACTACAATAATTGCGGGCGACGCACCCACAAAAAATACATCAAATTTTATTTATTTTTTGTTTTATCATATGTAGCCATCAATACCCATCACGTCTGCGGAATTTAGCTAGCTAATTTAATTTAGCCCTGTATGTATCAATTTCGAGAATGCAGGACAAAATCAGCTCATTCTAATGGTGGTCGCTCTGGCAACTGTTTGTGCATTGTTTGTGGGTTTCACACAAAAAGGGGAGGAAAGGAGGATACAAGAAAAAAATCTTATAGATAAATCACGTAGGTATTGTAAGGCCCCCTTTATGTTTCGTCTTACTTGTTTCGTTGGTCACCTGCATAGCTATTCAAAACCATTCGGCAGGGTTTCCAGTCGAAAATGACACATTTTCGGTTACCTGATTTACCTAGTCCCCGACCGCGAAATAATAGCCTTCGGAAGAATAGTGGCTTAAACTGAAAAAAAATCGGGCTTAGAATTTGTGAACAGCGTTTAGAGGACTCCTTCGATAACATTGATTGATGTTCGATTCGGCACGGAATTGTATCGAACGATTGTGAACAGCTATGCTGGTCTGGTTTCCGTCCGACAGTGACAAGTGATTATAGTCCTCATGGACGTATGCATGTGCTTACTAATGGCCGATTCCTATAATTTACGGATCGTTATTGGTTAAAATTTTGACTCTTGTATCTTTACCAATAATGAAGCAATGACCTCATATTGCCAAAGTTTGTACACGGGCAATCTATGAGTCAATTGTACTAAGAGATCGCTGGATGTCCTGCGCGTCCAATATAACAATGCTTTTGGGATGTTGTTGAGGCTGCCTCGTTACTGTAGCGCGTCGGAAATGTTTGCGCAAGCCCGCACTGACGCCTTCTATGCAATTATACGTAAATAGTGCGTCGCTACTGAGGAGAGTGAGGAGCAGTCGGAATAGCATCCTGAAAACTGTAGCCGAGAGCTTCGGCTCTCCGATTGTGCAGCAGTTTGTGCGGAGGTTGATTTTTACTAACACTAGTATAGAGGTATGAGGAACAGGGTGTAAAGTTCACTCATACTCTATGGAAAAGGTAGGATCCTCCGACCAGACGGGTGCCGTGTCTGTTGGGCAACTGCCCGACGTTTGATGTCGGGACGTTGTATATATGCTAGTTGCGCGGTAAACTCTGCTTGCGCGATGCAGGATTTTGCGTGACGTCATTGGGACGTGTAGCTCGCATGTGGCGATTGTAGATGCCGCTACACTAGACAATAAGTAATTTTTTGTATGTTACTAACACTATATAGATATTTGTGTCCGAAATAAAGCGATTACATATTATTATTATTTCCTTTATTTCATTATGTACATATAAACAGGATTAAAAGATGCCAGATGTCCAGCAAGCTCACGGGCGCCCAGCGTCCGTCGCCGAATCTCTGGATGCTTTTGTGTATATTTGAGGTTCACATTAGTGGAATTATAATATTTAAAAATATATTGTGGTCAATAAAACATGGCTTCTCTGTGGGTCGGTTTTCTTCTACCCATTTATTAAAAAGTCGACTTGACAACTGACGTTTCTTTATTATTGTTATTATTATAGCTTTGCGTTGTAGATCCTCCCATATGGAAGTAGCTATCACAGATAAAATTTGCTTACAAATCTATTTTTATGCACAGTTTGGCAATAAAAATGCTACCATTGGTAAGCAAAACGATTCTTTTTTATTTATAGGAACCGAACATAAGTTAGCCTACGATGCAAAAATATTGTTAAAGTATAGCAAAGATAAAAAGGTTGAATTGGAATATGAAAATAGTCTTTTATTTTAATACAAAATTGTTGCACACAACCCTAATATCATTTCATTTAAACAGCTCTAAGTCACTGAGTTCACGAAACTTGCACCTGAAAGTAGGTAGTTTGTATATAATAATGTTCGCTGTGAAATATTTTGGAACGATTAGAAGAGTAGTTAATGTAACTGTTACCTTGATAACAGGGGTTATTAAAACACGAGTCAGGTATGGCTTATAATAAACAAGCTTCTCCCCGTGACTTGGTTCGCGTGAAGTTTCTCGTTTTAACATAAAACATATCATATTATAATGATACCCACAGATAATGTAGCTTCCCACTAATTAAAGAATTTTTGGGATCGGATCCGTCGTTCCGAAAATTACTCCCTACATACAGACTCACAAATTTTACCACTTTATAATATTAGTATAGAGAGTATCACACGAGTGTTTTAACAACTAGAGATGTGCAGTTTCATACACTACTTTATCTAAACTCCTGCAATTTCGTCAAAATAATATCGTAAATATGGTAACCAAATCCAATATTCCACCGCTGAGGTACGCTCCACAGCAGCCTCCACCACAATTAAACAAAATCAGGATAATCAAACTAAAATCATGGTAATTAATTTCAATGAAAAAAAAAACCGGAGAAGTGCGAGTTGAATTCGCGCGGAGAGGGTTCCGTACGATGAGTATGCTACCCACTAAAAACGATTCATGTAAAGTAGGTTGCCAAGTCTTACATAACGCTTTCACTGTTAAAAAGTTATCAGATCTAACGTAGATGTAAGGTTTGTAGAGTTAGGGCCTTGGCTCTATATTAATTCTGATAACTTTTTAACGCTGAGACCGTTATTTAATTCGTGCCAACCTACTTTATATGAAATGTTTTTGGTGGGATTTCATTTCTTTTTGTAGGGTACTCTGTTTATTTTTATTTTAGCGGTGATATTGTACACAGCCATGTTAAGATCATAACCCTTACTTCTAGCACAGTCGGGTAAAAAAGGTATTTCTTGCACGCCAGCAGTTACTTTCTTTATACTTCTTATACTTCTTCTTTATACTTCTTCTTTATACTTCTTCTTTATACTTCTTCTTCTGCAAAGAAGATATTTCAAACTATAGACCTATTGCCTTGATACCTGTTTTCTCAAAATTAATAGAAAAAATAATCTATGAAAGACTTTACTCATTTTTGACACGATACGATATATTATGCGATGAACAGAAGGGATTTAGGAAAAATAAAAATATCAATATGGCAATTTACGATTTCCTTTTTAAAATACTGCCTATTGTAGATGTTAAGACACCCATATGTGCAATCTATGCAGATATGTCCAAAGCGTTTGATTATGTTAATCACGATATCCTTCTTAGAAAACTTCAAGCATACGGAATTCGAGGTAACGCCCTGAATCTGATAAAATCTTATTTATATGACCGCAGTCAATGTACCGAGGTATCTAGGATATGTCTAAAAACAAAAAATGAATTAAAGTACAGATCTTCTTACAGAGTAATCAAACATGGCGTCCCTCAGGGCAGCGTCCTTGGCCCTTTATTGTTTCTATTGTATACAGGGTGTCCCGTAAATAATGGATCAAACGTAACAGGAAGCTAGCTCACTTGATTGCCAACAACTAATTTGAATAGTTTAAAAAAAACCGCAATAATATATTTTTTTTATTGAAGACATAATTTTTCTCGAATTTCACCATTTTTTTTACCAGAATTCCGTTTTTTTAATGCTATCGCTGCAAATGATAACATTTTTAGGTATGATTTTTGTTAAACATTTCTGAATAGCTTAATAATGTAATAGGATACCATTTTTATAAATAAAGTTTAATTTGCCTTAGAAAAAAAAAACTTAAATGGAAAAGATTTTTTTTCACCGTGAAAAGACCAAAATTGAAAATAATAAAAAACTTTTCAAATTAGTTGTTGGAAATCAGGTGAGCTGACTACCCGTTACGTTTGATCCATTATTTACGGGACACCCTGTATAAACGACCTCCCCCGCGAAACACCAAATCCAATGGTATTATTCGCCGATGACAGTACGTCTTTGATAAAATGTACCAATAAACAAAATTATGAACAAGATATTAATAACACACTCGGTTCTCTAATAAATTGGCTAAACCATAATAATTTAATAATAAATCTTCAAAAGACTAAAGTTATGCATTTTTTCCAAAGAATCGCCCCTAATAACATTAATACAAACCACAATGGTCAAGCCGTTGGCACAGTGGATGTTGCAAAGTTTTTGGGTATATTAATTGATAGCCAACTCACTTGGAAGGCTCAAGCAGAGAGTATTTGTAAGAGATTGAGTACATCTGCTTTCATGCTGCACAATTTGTCCAAAAAAGTGGACCTGTCTAGCGTGTTGGTTGCCTACCACGGACTGGTTGTTTCACTTTTAAGGTTTGGTGTAATATTCTGGGGCAACTGTAGCGAGAAAGAAAGTATTTTTAAAGCTCAAAAACGCTGCATCAGAGCTATGTTTGCCCTAAAAGTAACTGACAGCTGTCTACCTATATTTCAGTCTCATAAACTGTTAACCTTCCCATGTCTTTATATATTGGAATTATGTATATTTGTTAAAACGAATTCTCACCAGTTTACCACCTTGAAAGAAACTCGAAATAGAACAATAAGTATTAGATCCCAATATAAAAATCTTTTAAGCACGGGTGTCTTTAAGACTGCACTTTTAAGAAAAAGTGTTATTTGTATGGCACCACTCGTTTATAATAAATTACCAAATAATGTCAAGGAACAACCACTAACTAAATTTAAAAAGCTTGTTACGGAATTACTTTTGCACAAGTGTTATTATTCAGTACAAGAATTCTTAGATGATAAGTTTTATTAAATTCTTTTAAAATGTAAATTTGCATGCCAATTAAGGTAGAATGTACAAGGAACCATAACACTTTGTAACACCTAATAATATGTACCTACATTTATTGCAAATAAATAAATCTATTCTATTCTATTCTATTCTATAGCCAACGAAAAAGAGTTTCTTCTTCAAAATGTAAGTAGGTATACCTATTATCCGTAAGAAATACAGACTTGCTTCCTTTAAGGGAGTTGGAGGGTGAAAGAAAAAATTTTTTTTAGAACTAATTTCTGTACTTTTTTTCAAAATTTTATGCTAAGTTGTTTCGTAGTAAAAAATATATCTGAGACTCTCACAACAAATTATTTCATTTAATATGTCACACGGTACCTACAGTTTGCAAAACTTATGATTTTAATTGCCCAGTTTAGCCCCCAAAAGTGACCCCTATATTAAAATTAATTTGTTTGCCACGTCGGTGTTTGAGTCACAGAAATTCATATGTGTACCATATTTCAACTTAATCAATCCAGTAGATTCGGAGCACATTGGCTGTGACAAACGGACAGACAGACACACGAGTGATCCTATAAAGGTTCCATTTTTTCATTAAGGCGTACGGAACCCTAAAAATTAAGCGAACAATGTAGTTAAGGTCGGGTGGGGATTATTCGACTATGGGGTAGGAGAATACTATGGTTATTCTCTGGTATTTGTACAAAAACGTCATCTACATATATCCAGGTACGCGAACAGTTTATTTCGAAAAAGAATCATAGGCAAAGCGGCAAACGTGCAAATGGCGCGCCTTTTAATCGGCCCTACATTACGTTAGAGATTCGCGTAATTGAGGCCCATTTTACTCGCCAATTTCCCTAAGTCGAAATCTTTGGAGCCTTAATTTTTATATATTTTTACCTTAACCTCAATTATTTAAATTAAATAATTTTTCTTATAATATGTCCCTTAATCATATTAAATAACAACTTTTAACATATAAAACTACACATAATAAAATTTTCGTAGAACATAAACACATAATAACATTTTCCCTTACACACATTTCTTTATAACTTCTAAATGCGTCGTCCGATTTACATGAATTTAATTGGAATATTAGTTTTACATACAAGTCTATAATTTGAGACTAAAATGATTCCAATATTTATATTTAAACAAAAAATCACAACTTACTTTAGTCAGTCTTATTAGATCAGAATATGAAAACTACTAACAAACCTAAGCTAAATAAACTATTTAGAAACAGATAAACATAATAATGAACAAAATTTCTTTAAATTCTAATTAGTGACTTAGAAAACTTTTCTGACTCACGACTCGATACGTTATAATGAGAGCGCGCGCGTAGCAGTCCTCACACTACTTGCGCCTTAGTGCGTAGATAGGGTCTCGTCGCCGACATGCAGCCAGACACCCCCCAACCCTTGCTCGACGAAGCGCCAGCCCGCGCCGTAGCTGAGCCTGTAGCTTTAAATTCCCCTGTTAATAATAATTCTGTTATTATAAATAATTCGATCCAGCCTGACCCACCTTGCTGTCCTCCACCCAGCGACGCCCTAAGCCGAGGTTCGTACTCCACAGGAGGTGCCCTTAGCGTGCAGTCGCTCAGTTATATAAGAAATTCGCTCCTGGCTGGAGGCTTTGAGTTAGCTTGAGGAAACCACGGGATAGTTCGGTTAAGTAGTCACGACCTCTCATGGTTAACTACGAGACCCCAAATAAAAAAAAATATAATGTCACTGTTGCTGCTTTTACAGGTCAGTAGGTAAACTAATATTTTCAAGACTAGTTTATTTGATGACAATTTTTTTTTTTTTTGTTTAATTTATTTATTTTTATGTTTAGTAAGTTTAATTGTATATCTAAGAGAACATCAACTTGTAATAACCGTCTTTTCCGCTTTTAGTGTGAAAACCTTATCGCTATTCTGTATAAATACATTTTCTGTCTTTGTTATCCTTTTATGACAAACTTATTTACTCTTTGCTCAAATCAAAACATAGTTCAGAAGAGCTATATGGTATTGCTAATTACATATTTTAATTAAGACGCCTAGTCGTCCCACGTACTCATTACAACTTCTTCCCGGGTTTGCCACAGTAAAGCAGGAATGGATCTAATTTCACGTTCACTCAGAATACACGCTACAATTTAGTTCGAAGTGAATTAATTAGCTTAGCACTAATGGTAGGCTGGAGGTACAAATTCGATTACAATATTATGTAATATAACTCTAAATAATATACGGTATAAAGTAAGGTATTATATTCATAATGATTGATTTACGACAGATGTCAATACATAAGTACCTACAGATGCCGATATAAAAATATGTAATCCAGATTTAATTATTAAAAAAACTGTTTCTTTATGAAGAATAATTTTCCGGACCCTGACGTGTGTGTCTTATCTTTATCTAGGCAACTTTGCCTAAATGTAGTTTAAATACTAGCTTACTTTGAATTTCTTAGGGTAACCCGAAAGAAACACCAGCAAGACCTGACTATGCGAAACGAAAAATAAGTACTAACCTTCCTACATAAATAATTGAAAATAGTATAGGGTCAGAAGCATCCTATATTAATACGCCATCATAAGCTTTAATGGGATAGCTTCACCTCTGTATAGACGTGCATCTATGACGACCTTTTACTGTAAACGGATCGGAAACGATTATCAATATGCGTAAGAGAATTATTAAATAAAGAAGAAACTCCGTACCAGATCCGAGTCTCAAGGTTCTTCCCAAAATATATCGTTTCTTGTGTTGGCTTTTGTAATGTATATTTTAAGTAAAGTTCAGTGTTCTAGACTTTTGGCCCTAACGGTCTGAGTCTAAGGAGCGTTTCAGTGACTGGTTTTTTAATTTATGAAATTAAGTCTCGGTTTGCATCGCGACGTTTAGATAGATAGATGGATAGATAAATCATTTATTCAGTGCACACAAAATAAATAGCAAAACACGTAAAAGCACAATAAATGATAGCAAATTACGTGAAAATAAATATAAAAATCAAGGTGCCAATATACAAAAAAGAAAAATCTACTTTAAAAAATATGGTGACACCATGGCATACTTCAAAACAAATAACGAATATACAATGTTCGGTGTACGTCTCAAGATTGCACCAAATGGGAGTCCAGCTCAGCAAGTGTCAGGCAAATATACCTGACGCTAAATTAGAGAGTATAGATTAGATAGTACCTATAATATTTTGGTAGCAAAAAATACACTATACACAACACCACCACTCACTGTTTGCTTACGAAATTAACATCATTATATCAACCCGGGTTTTTTTCCTGATGATTTCTCTGTGTGTACACATGATGATATATCAAGCTATACATTTCCAATTTGAGCTGACCTCGCATTATATAGGCTTTCTGCTACGACGAGAAGTCAGCATATACTGGAAATGTAAAGCTTGATATATCGTCGTGCGAACCAAATATGCCAACCCGTAAGCGTCAGAAAATAAAAATAGCAAGTTGTAGTTTCTGATTAAAACGAGTTGCTCTGCTTAGGTATAATATTGGTATTACCAACCTACCCGAAAGTAAAAATGACTACAAACTAAAGTGAGATAAAATAGTAATAGAATAAGAGTCATGAAATGTATATTTAAGTACTGTAAAAGTTTTTCACAAGAACAAGTTAAGTCAATTTGCGTTAGCGTTGACGAATCAATTATTATTTATCAAGTTCTCTTGAAACTTTTGTAATTGAATGAGTTTTACTCTTCAACGATCAAAAAGGCTTAAGACTAGATAACGACACTACAATTTCAAGCAAGATGGATCAAGAATATAAATGATCAACGAAATGCAACTGCCAGTAACAGCTAATGTGTTTTAAAGTGAGTTAGGAGAAAATGGTCTTAAAGGCAAAAACTATTTGCCACTTTATTTCATATTCAACTCAGTTCTCCACTTTTTTCGTCTTTAGCGTGTGCATTGCGACTGTAAAGACTTCGAAAATGGTATTTTGATCTTGATTCGTACTAGAAAAATTATTGCTACTTGCCTGATAATTCTCGCGACTGTAAATTTCTTAAGTGTCGACACCTTGTGCCAAACCAAATGTGCTCAAGTGCTGATAAGGCGTATTTCTGTGTTTTTAGATCTACCATTTTCCGATATACTTGCCCTATCACTGCCTTCAGATCGACATGAATATTTCCGGTGAAATCTATGCTCTACTTTCCCCTTTTGTTTACTCGGAAAACCATGACACCATGACACATTCTTCCAACAAAACGCATATATTTTCATTTGAAAATACTTCTTCATTCTTAAAAATAAATTTTCATTCAGCGAGGAGGTTTTATTTTTCGTGAGTCAAAACAAGTGGGTGTGTGTTATCTGTGGCGCTAATGGTGGCGTTCTTGACGTCACTTGACACTCATTAGGCGTTGGTTACGGTGTACTGGGTGCGTAAACAATGGTGTTAGGATCTGTGTACATTGGATGAGGGTGTAGCAAGTATTTACCTACAGTTAAAACAGGGGTGTTTCTGTTTTGTTCGTCATTAAGTTATCTTTTTGACAACGATAAGTTATCTAATAGGTTTGGCCTAAAGGTTTTGGGTTATTTAGGTAAACCTGAGGATCAGCCTGATTGTAATTAATTTTCAACTGAATAGAATCTAAGACAATTATGCAATTAAACTAAGCATTCACAAAACCCTGAAAATTTATTGTCATCTTAGGTTCATTAGCTAACAACTGAACTGCTACTGAATGAAATTTAGTAGTCATTAATTTGTTTCAAAAAACTTTTCCTACTTTTCTCCACTTTGAGTTTCATAAAACAACGAGCGAAGAAAAGCAATAAAACATTGATTCTATACGACTGTGGGATCAAAAAGAAAATGGAAATTCTATGTAGTCGGCTTCTAAGTGTGCCCTCTGAAATATACGGGATCCATTATAGTCCGCGGGCTCAAAGGTAATATTCTTCGTGCGAAGTTCAAAACTGTGTAAAAGCATTCTTGTCGTACAAATTAGATTTTAAAGCGCGACGCTGTCACAAGCACTTGACACTCATTACTGCTTGGTTTGGGGAGAGAACCGCATAAACAATTGTGTATACGGGCCCCTGTGTCGTGCTTACTGAAACCTGCATAAATTCCTATCTGAAAAGAAAATAAACATGTTTGTATTTCGGCGTAGGAAAAGTGCACAGTGCATGTTTTCTGGTTTTCTGTTATATTGTTTTGAATGCACGACCGTTTTGTGATAAAATAGCATTGTATTAATGTTGATGAATGTTCCTTTTGATGATTTTTTTCATATTTTTGTAGAGGTTAGTAGTTTCGAATTTTGATCTGGGAATGTTAAATTGTAACCGTTTGTTTCAGCAATAATAATTACACATGGATAGGTACCTACTAATACCTGTTCCTGCAAACCATGTAATTCAAATCTAGTAACAAAGAGCGCTACAAAAAAAATTGCTTAATTCTTTACCTTTTTGGAAAATAATGAGGCATTCTTCTACAAAGTGATGTTACATTCATGGTCTTTGTATAAAGCCTCAAAGACGATAACCACACGACTATAAAGAAGAACGAATTTCTCAGAAACCTTAACAAAGATTCCAAAAATAGGATTCTGTCAAAGACTACGTAACATCTTCCTACCAACCAAGAATCTTTTCTGTCAATCAATTCCAACAAACAAAAAAGATTCATATACAAAAAGTATCTTCACAAGAAACAGATCTACAAACTTTTTATCGCTGTGTTTGCCGCTCCAATTCAACAAAAACTGTAAGAAAAGTAAAATATTTTCTATTGTCTTGTAAAACTGTTTGTCTTTTCACCGTTCTTTAAGGGCAAGACTCGCAGATCGCAAGTTGACTTCACTTTGCTAAGAGGATAACATAAGCGTCGTATATACATAAAAACATTATTCGTAGAACGTTAACGTTTGTATTCGTTAAGATAAGATTTGCTAAGACTGCAGTGGTCGCCACATAGCGTCCGCAAATTACCGTGGAATGTCATCATTGAAACTTTATTAATGAAAGTACGTTGGTGTGTTTCTCTATAGAGCGTTTTTTGACAACGTTTGGCGCGTTTTGATTACTACGCGTACAGGCCGCAACTGCCTTCTCACTACGAACGTACAGCCACCGAAAAGCTGCCGCGGAACGACCACGCAGCGCTCACTCAGCTGCTAGGGTTTCCATTCTATAGTCCGCAGTTCATCTGTCATGTACTCCGTGAATAAAAAAAAGAAACTCCTATTTGCGTATTAATTTATAAAACATGGAAAAATGAAGAAAATTAAAGAGAACTTTGGGTGCATCCTATTTTCGCCCGTCGAACAAAATGTGGTGAATTCCACACGTTATATGAAGAACTTCGAGACGATGAAAAGGAGTTTGAAAAATATTTTCGTATGAAAATTAAGACATTTGATAAATTATTGTCTATTTTATGTGACAAACTCAGTCGGGAAAATACTGGATTAGATAAATGGAAGGATACCCTAGTCACGTGGATGAGGCATGGGTGCAGAGCGAATACTGAGCGGAGGCTGCGCGGTCGCTGTTCGGTGACTGCACGGTTGCTGCTCGGAAGCTGCGCGTACGCGGTGTTTGTAGGAGGATCTCAAAATAAACTTTGTGTTATTTGCATAGGACTCAAAATTGCAATAACCTTTGGGAGTACACACGACGCGCGCCGTATCCGCGCGCGCATAAAACGCGTATGTCGATACGCGGCCTTAAGTCAAACCCTGCTGCGATCATTATCATGGCAGACGTCACTGCGGCTGTTATGTGGCGGCCACCGCTCTTTTCGGAAACTGCAGCTTTAGCGACACTTTCTCACATTCGCCTATACGAATATGAACATGTGTGCGTATGAATAAGGTTCATATTCCTATGTAATGCTTACTTTACTTAGCAAAGTAAATTCACAGTGCGCTTTACGAATTTTGTCTTAAGACTGTTGTGCAATAGTAAATCTACAGGTATTGATGCTAGTCGCACTTATAATGCACTTCTCAAACGAAAAGCAGTTTAATAATCCCGAGGTGAGCTTAACTGCGAGGTAATTTTAGTAGTATTTACTTTGAAGTCATGTACAACAACGTCTTTTACATTTAAAATTCTGACTTAAACGTTTGGTTTTAATTTTACATCGGTGACTTATCTCTTTTGATATAGAGTATCGTGACTTAAATGTACTATTTTAACCTCCCTAAAAAATGTGCCTACCAATATTATTCTATCCATTTTCGATGGACTTTGCAAGCTAATTTTGGACAACCTCCTCTTCACCTATCAATTTAAAAGTTTGAATATTTGTTTTGTTCTGATGAAATTATCTCAATAATACGCAATCATTTAAATATTTGGTAATGAAATTGCCCCCTACTTCGAGGGACTTAAACATAACTGGCATTTGGGTGCACCTATTATACACGTCTGCCTATCTCTTTCGGAATACAGGCGCGATGGTATGTTATGTTATTTAAATACGTTTAAATAAATGTGTGCAGATTATTAAAGGCCGGCGGAGCATGAGTCGTTGCCCGGTATGTTACCAGTTTATAAATACCTATTATATTTATATAAACATTTAGAACTAGAGTGTAATTATTTTATTTCTTATTTGTTTTGTTATTTTTAATTTTCGTATGCTGCTCTGGTTGACGTCATCACGTCAAACGCCGGCTGTCGCTGAAAACCAGCGCTGGGGCTCTGTCTCGCAAAGGGTCGTAGCATTATGCTGAGGGATTGCAGTTTTGCGTGGATGTGTCGCATATTTTCCTCCAACTCGTTATTTTTTTGTTTTTGTGTGTTTTTCTCTGCGTCATGTTTACCGCAAATAAACGTATTTTCTTTCTTTTATTTTCTTTCTAAAATCATAAGATTCACTTCAATTTCCTTCCCTTATGGGTACTACATATATCAGTGTCGTAAATCTTCAGGCATAGTTTCCAATCTCGTGTACCCGCATACACGCAATCAGTTACCAAACTGTATTGGACGTTAATGGTGCGAAAGATTTCACATTGATCTGTATTTTAGTAGACATGTTTAGTTGTACGTAAATGACTTCTGTACCTACTTGTACAAAACGGTGTAAGGAAGAAAATTGAGATTTCCGTCTTAAGTAATGTTGTAAGAGGTCCTGAAAAAGGACTGGCTTCATTTCAGATTTCTTTTCTAGTTCAGAAGATAGAGTCAATATCCAAAGTAAACCTCTCCTTACCACCACAAATGTTGCTGGATTATTTTTGTATAATGTAGGTATATGACATAAGCATACTTACCTAGTATTCAGTACTTTTAAATTGTTATCCTTGTTGCTATGCTGGTGAGAAATAAACAATTCTTTTTTTCCATTTCCTGCGTAACGTAGGATGCGAGGAAAACGTCTGTGGTAGACAATGTAACTCGAGTGATCTTCCGGTTTAGTGTCCGTTTAAGATATTGAGTCTTAAGAAGGTTGGTTTTATCTAATAACATAATATTATTATTTGAAGTTATATAGATACTAATTTATGTTTCTTGCAATGTGCTGTTAGTCAAGCTCTGCAATAGCATTGAGAACTTGAATTTCTTTGATATTTGCATCGCAGAGGGAGGTTTCATTAAAAAAAGAAACATCTACAACAGCTTTCAAGAATACTGTTAAAATGTTAAAGTCCTTGGATAATGGGGACTAGTGAGAGCATCTGCAAAAAACCCAGGACAAGATTATGACGTCACTCGGAGAAAATGGAAAGCGAGCAAAACAAAACCCTGTCGGCTGCATCAGACGGCAGCCGGCCAGTATGACCCTCAGTAGACAGACATTGCAGTAGGTCTGTATAAAATGTACACTAGACTGAAATATGTATAAACGAGACTTTTGGGATAGATTCGGAGTCTAGAGGTGAGATGTCTGACAATTTTCCCGGGCTTTTGCAGCATTAAAGTTTGTAGTACATAGTGTACCTCATCATTTTATCTGAGAACTGTAAGTTTACATATTCAATCATTTATTAAGTGTTTTAAGTAAAATTATAACGGAGAAAAAATCTGTCCAACTATTTGGCGCGTTTTGAAATCGATCAATCATTTATTTTGTTCCTTTAAAGAGCAAAATCTCTTGTCTCGTATACCCTTGAAAAGAAAGTGGCCACAATGTTTGTTATAAAGCAATTAAAAGACAACCTTCTGTTAATATATCTGTATGATGTGACGAAAATCTCGTAGGCATATAAAGTGCATCTTCTCACTGTACAAACATTGTTTTACAAAACATGAAGGGGATACTTATGATGATCCTTAAAAAATGAAATAAACATTTTAGTAGCCGCAATGATTCTTTTTATTGCTTTTTACTTTAGCCAAAACAATGGGATTTATATTTCATGCAGACGGTGCAAAGTCACAAAACTCACAGATCTGCTGAAAAAACGTTTTATAGATCTAGAAACTTTTTCTCTAATATTTAATGGTAGTGTTTTAGGCCCACTTGCTCCACAAATCGCTAAATACATTTAGACTAAAATAAATTAAAACATTATTGTATTTCTGACAATCTTTTGAAAATGACAGATGCACAATTATGTTTTAAAGACGAAGTATAAACTACAATAATTTAATGCTTTTACGTACCTAACGAGCCACTTCATTCAGCATTAGCCATTTCTAATCTCAGTATCGCTAACACCTTAGCCCTAAAGGTCACCACCCACCCCTATTCCATTATAATTTGATCATTCATCGACAAGTTAAGCACAACACTACCCTATGCCAAGTGTTGTTATGTGAACGGAAAAGTTATTGCTTTGGCTAGCCGCCATGTTGCGTGACTCGGTGACTTAGTTTTGGCGAGAACAAGTTGTTCGAGACTTCATCGCTCATGTGCTGGTGTCTAATATATTCTGATCAGTATGGAATATATTCACGAAAGTCTGGCATTTTTGGTAATCTCTGGTAGGTCAGTTCGGTCATGTACATCAAATATTCAGTAACAACTTGTAAGACTGAAAACCGTAAGATTGGAAGCCTTCCATAACATAGACTAACCAGATAATAAAGGTTTTTACTTGCATACTCGTACCAATGAATGCTTTTTAATGAATTGATACTTCGAAAGTAAGACTATGTGAACGTCGCAGATGGATTGTTTAATTGGCTGTTTTACATAACCGCTAGCTTTTTTACAAAACAGATCCGTTATGTAAAACAGCTGAAACACGTTTAGCTGTTTTTCTTAATTACTGATAACGCAGAATTGCAGAAACTTTTTGCATTTATCAATACAGCGGGTCAATGATAATAGGATATGTAAAACAGCATGAAAGGAAACATCAGATTGTATATTTTAGTTTTAAATTTTGTCGCTCATAGTTTTGTGTGTCATAACAACAATAAAGGCGTCTGAAACAGAAATAAATAAAACGAGTAATATGAGTGAAAATGACCCAAACTCAAGTGAGAACAGTGATTTTAAGGGCAATGTAATAAAAAGTTAGTTTTATGAACGTCTGTCCTAAAAATACTAAATAGCCAAGTAATTGCGAGCAACTTGGAAGGAGCACGTGGTTGATCACAGTTCCAACCTAACCTAACCCGTTTGGTCGGGATACCCTAACTTAGTTACTGCGACCAACTGTGATTAAAAGGTCATCATTAGAAGCCACATCAAACGCTTACTGTGACTGCACATCATTTCGCATTACGTCTAAACTTGGGAAACAGTTTTGTTAAACATAGCGCAATGGTAATCCACATCTGTTTTATATAACGGAGCTGTTTTGTAAAACGACTAACGGTTTTAAAAAAAGCAGATTCGGCAATCTATCTGCGACATGAACATTACAATGTAGGTCCTCTGTCGAACTAATGAGGATTGAATTTTTTGTACTTTACATTATTCCTTAAAACACGAATATTACATAGCAACACGGCAGTAATCCTCGAAGGGTTACGCAGAAGACAAAAAAAAAATATGGATAATTTTAAATTTATTATAATAATTTTCATATTTTCGTATACTGTCCAGATATTAAATAATTTTGACTTGACTTTGATTTAGAACTGGTAAATTCCAGCTTTACTGTTTCAAAACAGAAGAACAATTGCAGCTGAAAAACTGAAGATAACGTTATGCTATAGCATAACGTTATCTTCAGTTTAAAGCAGCATAAAGTTTTTGATGAAGTATACTTCATCAAAAACTTTTAGCCGGACTCACTTTCTAGTATAAACTATGTACTGAAAAACAACGCTTCAGTTGGGTCGATCGTATTAAACTAGGGAAGTTAAATGGGTTTAAAAAGTTACTTAGCACACTGCAATAAAATATGAACTATCGTCTATTAATGAACATCAACTAGACAAAATGTATCTGTAAACAGGAACTTTTCTTTTTCTTTGTGTATAATATATCAAAATGACAATAACGAAACACTTTGTGATTTGTAACAATTGACATAAAATGAACCAAATTATTACGAAATAAATTGGAAAATATTCCCTTAATTATTCACACTTAAGAATATTAATCAAAGCTTAATGACCACTAGAGAGCAATCAATTAATTTCAACACAATCTGACTTCTGGCTATTGATATCAATTGTCTCAGGGCAATTAGCAGACGGCATCAAGTAGCCGAGATTAATATAACTTAATTTGTGTACAAAAGGCAATAAATTACTCTCATCTAACAGCGATATTACTTTGATGAAACGATATTTCTCGTGTGATGTAAACAAATTGTTATACAGCGAATAATCGTTAAGTGTGGTGAGCAATCATTTGTCTTAATGTGGTTAATTTGTTTTTAATTTGCTGTTAATAAGATTAGCCCAATGTTTTAAGAGCCTATTCAATTTCGTGAATTGTCAAACCACATTTCAAGTTTTTAATTTCGATGTTGTAATTTTTTTTTATCCAGCCTATCGGTTAACGTGAGTTTAGACAGTATATTACTGTGTTGGTAACGGATGACGAGGTGATATCACGCGATCAGCTGTCAACCGATAAGAGGTTATAAAAGGAGGCGCGCGGTGCGGTAACGGTCTCTTTTTGCTTGGACGGCACTCGAAACGGACGTGCTATCTGACCATTATCGTGTGCTTGATTATGATTGATTTTTATTGATTTTTAGGTTATGTTATTGGTCATGTACTGATTATTCATGTTGGCTTGTGTTATTTCTATTTGATTAATATTTGCAGTGTTTCTTTTGATATTTTTATCTGTTTTGTAAACTGTAATTTTGAGGACTGAAGGATTGTTTATTTTTTTTTACTTATTTCACTACTGATTCCTTACAACTGATTAATCTCTCAGAAATCGGGGAGTAGGTTTGAGTTAGTTTGCAGTAGAATAATCGAGTCGTAAAATTGTAACGGGCAAAACTGCAAAGTACTCAATTAAACAAACATCATTTAGTTAGTCATAGTTATGTGACTACTTCTTCTAGTCTATGCTCTGATCCTAGAAGAGTACTTCTAGTCTGTATTTTTTCATTTAAAATGAGTGATTTAAATATGCAAGTTTATTCATTTACATGGAGAAGAAAGACATACTAAGGTATGGGCGACTGTCTCAAGCAACATCGGCATAATACGCCAGTCATAGGTAATTCTGCCTCAATTGGCAGACACATGCCGTCTCCCGTCTTATGACATTCTAAGCTACCATTCAATTTAAAATTTTCGTTCCAATATCGCGTGAAAATCTTATCTTTCGTTTTACTTCGGGTGTAACCAGCCTGACACACCTGGTCGATACTCAAATCAGATAAAAATAAATAAAATTGAACTTTTGGGCCGGACAATTCTCAGCTGCAGCCCGGGGGTTGCAATAAAGGTACTGTCGGTATTTTCAGGCGTAGCTACGTCAGTATATTTCTGTCTGGGTACCCCTTCGGGATGCCTGTGGAGGAAGGTGTAGACAATATAGACATAACGGTTATTAAGTTACCTCTGAGTATTCTCAGAGAGAGCATTTTAGAGTTTTAAAGTCATTTTAGAATTTGTTCTAGCAACAGCCTTGCTTTTAGATTTTGCCATATGTGGTGATAGAATTAGGAAAACTGAGACAGTCGAAATTAAGAAAAATGAGGAAGTAAGATCACCAAAACACGGGACAAGGAACTTTTGGAAAAAAAGGAAGGAAGTTTGTATTGAACAGTTATTTATACGCCCCCTAATAATGATAATAGTGTTAGCCCCCTCGACGTTTTTCTTATCTACTTGGTATTGCATCCGTACATAGTTACCCAATTTCACAATAAAATCTGATATGTCCATAAACTTTCGAATATCGACAGATTATTACGCCAATCCAACAAATAATCATTCCTATTTTCTTCTTTGAACCCTTCATTTTCCTCAAACAACGCCAAGCAAACAAGAGTTTCAGAAATCAAATCTTATGTAGATACACAATCATAATTTAATATCATACTGTGCAAATATGCGCTCAAGTCGAAGTCGTAAGCTATTTCCAAGGAACTATTGTCTCGTACATATGAGGATATTGGAAAGGAAGGAAACAGCCTTCCAACATTACGGAAAGTAGGCTCGGCGTTCCGTATGAAGTACGATTTACACCAGCAGGCGCGCGTCGGGTCGCATCGGAGCGCATTTTATAATGTTCTAACGTAAAGTAAAACGTTTAAGAAGTCGTCAAATGCCATATTTGCTTTGAATTTACACAGCTCAGGAACCCGGTTCTATACGTGCGCATGCCGCGGTAGCCAATCGTGTCCTCGCGTACGCGTACGGCTGCCATCGCGTTTAGTCGGCTCCTTTCGGATACGCAGCAACGTGCACTCAGGTGTCGTCGCCGGCTAGCAAGTTGAAGCAGTAAGGGCCCTAATTCACTATGACCACTTAACGATTCCTTACTTCGAAACCACGTCAATTCCTTATCTGATCACGGCATCTGTTAATAACGTATTCTCTATGATAGAATTACCGAAACCGCGTATTCTCTATGATACTGTTGAGGATAGTTTTTAAATAAGACTACTCAACCTTGTTTGAAGAATGATGAATGTAGATATATTCAATAAGTGAGAAGGCACATTACATTTATAATGGTAGACGCACGATCACGACATAAATATGCGTATTCGACCGGTGTCTCTTGCCGACTAAAGATGGCGCGCGCGCTGCCGGCGACCGCGTCCGGTCCCCCGCGCTTGTCCCGCTGCTTCCGCCGTCTCGTTCAGAAACGCGCTTATGGACGCGTTCATACTCCGCGCCGTTGAAATCCTTTCAACTAATAATTTTGATCAGCCACAGGTAAGGGGCATATTTTATTGATTGCCCGTTTGATGGTGCCTGTAGTAGTATGGATGTCGGCTACTCTGCAGGTCCCGTCGGCTCCTGGATATAATTTGGTGACGCGACCTATACGCCAGTGGAGCGGCATCAAGTTGTCCTCTTTAAGTATAATAAGATCTCCGACATTGATAGGTTTGCATTCCTTCTTCCATTTTGCTCGACTTTGTACGAGTAGTTCCGCCATGAACTCCCGTCGCCACCTCTCCCAGAACCGCTGCCGTATTTCTTCGATGAGCTGGTATCTGTTGGGTCTAGACGTTTTCACAGGTAGTGAAGGTACTGACATCAGCGGACGTCCGATAAGGAAGTGCCCGGGGGTTAAAGGATTGGTATCAGTGGGGTCTGACGACAGGGTGGAAAGGGGTCGGGAATTGAGGATCGCTTCTATTTGAGTAAAAAGCGTCGCTAACTCTTCCAACGTGAGGGAGGCATTGCCAGCTACGCGTTTTAAGTGGAATTTCGCGGATTTAACGCCGGCTTCCCATATTCCACCAAATGTGGAGAGTATGCCGGAATAAACTTGAATTTAATAGCCTCGTTAGCTGCATAATCTGAGACAGCATGAACGCTGGACTGGATCACCCTACCCAACTCATTGTTAGCGTCAACAAAGTTCCTTCCGTTGTCGCAGTAGATGGTATGTGGCTTGCCGCGACGCGACACAAACCTGCGCAGACATGATATGAAGGCCTCAGTGGTAAGATCGCTTACAACTTCCAAATGTAAGGCCTTAGTAACTAAACATACTAATACACATAAGTAGGCCTTGGTGATACGATTACCTCGTCCCTTTTTTGAAGAAATCATAAAGGGCCCAGCAAAATCGATCCCACAAGAATTAAAGGGAAAGTCTGGATTGACTCTAACACTCGGCAAGTCGCCCATTAAAGGTTGTGCAGTCTGACCTTTCATTCGAGTACAGACAACACACTGTCTAATGATAGTGCGGGCTAAGATCCTGCCACCTAGTGGCCAAAATCTCTCGCGAACAGCCGACAAAAGCAATTGTGGACCTGCGTGCAATAAATGTAAATGTTCATATTTCATTATAAGTTTAGTAAAATGATGTTTAGCATCCATTAAAATTGGGTGCTTTTTGTCGTATTGACAATCAGACTGACTTAACCTGCCACCCACTCTTATTAAACCATTGTTATCTAACCTTGGATTTAAGGATAGCAATTTACTTTTGTGATGCAGTTCTAATCCATTTTGAAGGTTTTTTATATCCTTTGCGAATGACTCAGATTGACTAACTTTAAGCAATCGTATTAATGAGTTCTCAAGTTCGTCAGCTTGCAAATGTCCTTTTAATTTTAACTGTGTGCTTTTACAATTATTAATAAAACGTAAAACATATGCATAAACTCTTTTAAGTCTGATGTAACTCGAATATTTTTCAAATGATATTGACGGACAACTATTTTTGGATGTGTCATCAACAGAGACTAATACTTTGACTTCAGGCAATTTTTTAAGTGTTGTGTGAGGTTGACTAGGCCACTGGTTCTGTTTTAGAAACGAAGGACCTTCCCACCATAAGGATGATGACTGCAGCTGCTGTGGGTCTACACCCCTAGAAGCTAAATCAGCCGGGTTTAACTCTGTAGGAACATGTTTCCATTCAAACTCTTTTGTGATTTCATTAATTTTATTGACTCGGTTACGTACAAACGTCGGTAAGACTTTGCTCTTAGTTTTCAGCCACCCGAGTACAACTGTGGAATCAGTCCACATATATTTTTTGGTAATATTGCATGGTACAGACTGTAATACCTTTTCACTTACTTGAGCCCCTAACAGAGCAGCACACAACTCCAAACGTGGGATGGTGAGCTCTTTAATCGGAGAAACTCTAGTTTTTGCACAGAGTAACCTTACTGTAACATTCTGTTTACTATCTTGAGAACGCATATAAACACACGCTCCATATGCCTGCTGACTTGCATCTACAAAGCAATGTAGCTCTGCTGACTGAGATTCTAAATTATTACTTAATACATAACGAGGTACTACAATATCAGATAAATGATGCAAGTTTTGAATGAAATTGAACCATCTTTTTGCATAAGGCTCAGGTACGGGATCATCCCAGTTTAATTTTGCAATCCACAATTGTTGCAATAAAATTTTGCTTTTATAATACAACTGCTAACTAACCCGAGCGGGTCAAATACTTTACACGTTGTTGAAATAATAATACGTTTAGTAACCTTTGTAGTGAAGTCAATTCCACTTGGAAAGCGCAACTCATCAGCCTTAAGCGACCATTTCAGACCCAAGACATTAGCTTCGTCATGAAAATTAAGACAATTAGATGATTCTGATATGCCACCTAGGATACGAGAGTTTGTGCGAAATTTTCGTAATGGGAAACAAGCTGAATTTAAAGTTTCAGTGACATTTAAATAAATATGTTTTAATTCCTCTTCAGTTGAGGCACCTGTGTTAAGGTCGTCGATATAGAAATCATTCTTTATGATATTTGAAACAACCTCATCCTGACATTTATCAGCCAGCTCAACCAGACACCTAGTAGCTAAAAATGGAGCTGAAGCCATCCCATATGTCAACGTATTGAGCTGTAAAATTCTAATAGGTTTATCGACGTGATCCCTCCACAACACAAGCTGCAGGTGCCGCTGTGATTTATCTAAGGCTACTTGTCGGTACATTTTTTCGACGTCTGCTGTTAGAACAAACTTATGTATTCTAAAACGAATAAGAATCGAGAATAAGTCACTCTGCACCGTGGGACCAACTGCCTGGATATCATTCAAAGATTTTCCTGAACTGGTTTTAGCTGAAGCGTCAAATACTACTCTCAGCTTTGTGGTATCATGTTGTTCCCGAATGACACAATGATGGGGTAAGTAACAACCAAACTTAGGTTTTTCGATTTCACTTAAATGTCCCAAACTACTATATTCTTGTATAAATTCACTGTATTGTTTCTTAACTTCAGGGTTTTTAATTAATTTATTTTCTAGACTCAAGAAACGTTTAATTGCAATAGAAAACGATTTGCCCAGTGCTTGCTCTGGGGCCTCCGTCAGCGGCAGCATGACTGAAAATCGTCCCTCTGGTAAACGACAAGTGTTTTTTATAAAATGGGACTCGCAATATTGTTCATCAACTGAATAATTATTTGAACCTGTAGGTAGTTCTTCTACTTCCCAGAAATTTTGTAAAGAGTCATGGATATCCTGAAGTGATACCATTTTATTATTTTTTACTAAATTACAATGTATATTATTATAACTAAAATAAGATTCACCAATAGGGCCAGCAACTAGCCACCCTAAATGGCTATCCTGTAATATGGGCTTATTCACACCTAAGACTATTCTCTTAGTATTTACAATTTCAAAAAAATGGTCTGCACCAAGCAAAATATCTATTTCAGCAGGCTCATGAAACAAAGGATCTGCCAGAACCACCCCATTGGGCAGTCCCAAATGCTCAACATTTACTTGAATGCTGGGTAATGTTCCTGTAATTTTAGGAATTATTAGGCAGTTGACAGTTGTATTAAATGAACTAATTCGAGATTTTAACATTATCTTGCATTGTTCTGTTACTTTACATGCTACATTATTTATACCACTAACATTAAAAGAATTTATTTGATTTGCTTGTAACCCTAGCCTTTCTTTCAGATTTTTTGTTATAAATGAAGACTGGCTTCCAGTGTCTAGCAATGCACGCGCTAGGTAAGTATTATTGTTATGTGTATTCATTATTTCAACTTGTGCAGTACATAATAAAACTTGGCCTGACGAGCGAGCTGACAAACTGACAGGAAGAAGACTGGTTGATGGCTGAGTGGCTTCCGCCCTTTCTGTGACAACATTAGCAATTGTACTGTTGTTATGCAACATTGAATTATGTTTTTCCTTACAGGTCCGGCAAGAACTATTCAATGGACATTCTGAATTGTTGTGACCACTACGAAGACAGTTTCTGCACAAGTTATGCTTAGCCACTTCAGACAGCTTCTCATTCAAACCCAAAGCCTTAAATTTATGACACTGATGTACATAATGTGATTTGTTACAGATAAAACATTTTTTAGTTTGAGAACCAACCAAAGTAGTTGTTAATGACTTGACAGATTTATTTTCCTTACCGTGATTCGAATCTTTATTGTCATAATATCGACTACTGTTTGCTGTCTCTAAGACATTTGCTCGATTATCTAAAAATTTTACAAATTCTTCAAGAGAAGGCAGGTGTGTCAAATTACCTTTGTGTTCCTCCCATTTGCTTTTAGTTCTGGGATCTAACTTTGCTGAGACCAAGAATATAACTAGAGGATCCCAGCCAGTTGTGGAAATTTCTAATATATTCAAAGCATGTAAATTTTTTTGAATCTGATCCATCAAATATCTTAAAGCTTTGAAAGATTCCCTTTGGATCGGATTAATACTAACTAAAGCCTGCAAGTGATTATTTATAAGAATATTTTTGTTATTGAATCTGTCACATAAAGACTTCCATGCAATTTGATAGTTGGCTGCGGTGAAGTCTATGGACCTCACTATAACACTAGCACTACCTACTAACGAATTTCTTAAATAATGAAACTTATTTATTAGTGGTATTGAATCATTATTATTAATTAAAGAGTCAAATGTATCTCTGTACTCTAGCCATTTAGAATAGTTTCCATCAAAAGATGGCAAATTAATGGTTGGTAGTTTAACCGAGTTGCTCATATTGTTGCAACTGGAATGTACAGATTCACAGTTTTCTTTCTTATTTAGTGAACCAATACTTATTAATTCTTGTGTAAAAGAAATTATGGAGTAGAATTCCCCTTCTGTACAATCACGCTCTGAGACTTGTTCATCAATATTAGGAGCGATCTCCTCTATCTCAGATTGTATTGTATCAAATTTAGACATTAACTCTTGTAACTGTGTGAGTCGCAAAGACAGCTCTCGCACTTCTAAACCAGTAAGACTAGAGGCTTTCTCAATTTGGAATTTACATATGAAATTTTTAAATACTGTTAATCGACTACGTATACCACCACGTCTGCGAATTAATGTTTTTATCTCATTACCCTCCACATTAGGAGAGGCAATCGTATCGTCCGGCATGTTTGAAATTTAAATACACTAGGTATATTAAACAACACGCTCGAAACAATGAGTTGGGCACACGGAACTACGTAAGTAGGTAAATAATTGTGCAATCCCACCGGTTAATCCAGTCCAGCAGTCAAACAGCTCAAACCACACCGCTGCCGCTGAGCCCGCCAACAGCTACCGCGAGCACGTTGGCAGCACGTGGCAGCAAGCGCGCCGCGCGGCACCAGGCACGAAGTAAGTACTTCAGCGCGGGCCGTGCACGCGGACCCGGATACGCTGGAATGTTCGGCAAATGTCGTTGAATAAAATATAACGACAGGATTTTACACGCCTAAGTAACCAATGTGTAACTTGTTTTTTAATATTCTTAGGTATTTAGGATACCTAGAACTTAAAATATTATCGATATCGAATAGAATTAGATGCCACATGCGCCTCAATTATTGTTTGTATTTGTGCGATTAAGCCAAACAACTAAATGGGTACAGTATAGTACCTATGGCAGCGAGGTGCGCCAGTATAGACGTACCTAAGCTGATAAAGTAAAAGGCGTAAAAACTTGTTTGTATTAGTGCGATTAAGCCAAACAACCAAATGGGTACAGTATAGTAACTGTGGCAGCGAGGTGCGCCAGTATAGACGTACCTAAGCTGATAAAAAGTAAAAGGCGTTAAACCTCCCCATGCGCTTACAAAGCAGCTAGGCTTATACACAAAACAGGAATAGGTAAAAGGAGGGAATAAGGAACGGGCTTACTTCCACACAACGCCGCTGGCGCAGATAGTTCGTAGCACAGCGAAAACCCACGCAGCGAGCTCTTTGGCAGCACGTGCAGCAACCTCACACAACGCCGCTGCTGGCACTGATAGTTCGCAGCACAGCGAAGGAAGACCCACGTTCACACGACGGGTCGAACCGGAGTGTTCAGCTTCACCTTCTAACAGCCACCGCCGCCATCATACGAGCAGAAAGCGCGTCGGTTGTCCACGTGTTTTTTCTTGACTGGTTCTTATGTCCACGTGTTTTTTCTTGACTGGTTCTTATGTTCACGGTCGCCATATGTTGAGGATAGTTTTTAAATAAGACTACTCAACCTTGTTTGAAGAATGATGAATGTAGATATATTCAATAAGTGAGAAGGCACATTACATTTATAATGGTAGACGCACGATCACGACATAAATATGCGTATTCGACCGGTGTCTCTTGCCGACTAAAGATGGCGCGCGCGCTGCCGGCGACCGCGTCCGGTCCCCCGCGCTTGTCCCGCTGCTTCCGCCGTCTCGTTCAGAAACGCGCTTATGGACGCGTTCAGATACAATTACCGAAACCGTTTCTACAAGACACGATATTGACGTGGTTTGCACGTGCTAAGATTAAGCAGGGTATAAATAATTACCATACAGAATTGGGGCCCTGGTCGCTCTCCTCATAATAGCGTGCCGGCAGATGCGCACAGACGCGCCCAGGTTCCAGCGGGCGGACGCAGTCGGCTGCCCCCGTGCGCGTACATCCACTACAACGCCGACGCGTTGCGCCGGGACCCGGCCGGTGTAAATCGTACTTACCGCGTGTCACCGTCGCCGTCGCTGATATGTGTTTCAATTCGTGTCGCACGGTTTTATAGGTTGCGGTTCAGAAGGAAAATTGAGCACTGATTTGTGTTAAGGGTTGAACGTTGGGGTTAAAGATGGTATGTGGGTTAGATCGGCGTATTGTTACTGCGAGTTAATAGTCATGGCTTTTTAAACTTTTGAAAGAATTGGTAATAGTAATATTAGTATTTGAATGATTCGTTTGGAATTTTACGAAAATCTATAAAAACGGGAACTACGTGTACTACGTATACCACGTTTTGTTTTATGTTATTGAAACCTTTTAAAGGTTAGTTAGGAAGTTTTCCTTGTTGTACGGTATCTTTATCTTTCCCCCCAGTTTTTGACTCTCGAACTCGAATCGTAAATCTCATATGAGTAGTAAGTTGTGATCAATTTATGAGTCATAACAACTCTCAATCATAAGGGAATGTCCAGAGGGATACCAGTATCCTCTTCTCTCTCTCTCTCTTCTGCTAGTAAAGGTCAGCGCACAACGGCGGATAGTGGGGGACGGCATCGAGGAGGATTTGCCGCTGACGGGCGCACACTGATGATTTGCGACGCCGCCAGCGGCCGCCAGCGCACTACCGGATGCTGCGGCATGCCGACAGCAACCCACGGCAGCCCGCGGTGTACGCCGCCGATGTACGCTGACCTTAACAGTTCAATACTGCTGTCATCAATCGTTTTTCGACACGTGATCTGATAAGACCTATATTATCTAATGTATTGGAGTATGTTCAGCTAGCAACAGAAATTGTTTAGTGACTTGAGATGTAATGTCGTTGAGCAACTTACAGCATATTGGTGTTTAGAATTTTTATTTTACTTTCAAACGACCAGGTTGCCTTGTTCTCTATTTTAATAAGCAATGTATAGATAGTTATAGTATTCAGTTGTTGTTTTGAATTTAATTAAGTATAAACTTTCGTTGCCTAGTGACTGTATCTGACAGTGAATTAAATAATTAAATTGAAGTAATTTACTAGCTTTCATCATCAGTTAAACTTCTCAAACCTCCCGGGATCACAGAGCCACAACATACTGAATTAAATCCACTATGAAAACTCGTGACGTAATGCCACTTGCCTATAATGTGATTTTTTAAGAAAATTTCATACGTTGCCTGCACAACAAGTACGTGTGCAGACTACATGTGACGCTTGTTAGCAATGTACAGGAAATGATTGGCACAAATTGGGCGTATCGCGAGACTGTCGTTATTGGATACCGATCACGATTTCCCACTAGATGTGATGTGATTGGGAGACATCGATTAGTACATTTTGAGTTTGATCATAGATAATGAAGATGCAGTTTGGATTATAAACTGTCATACCGTCTTAGTTTTATCTTGTGTCATTATGACTCGTCATGCCTGTTTGTTTGTGATTAAAACGTACACGTGTTTTAGTTGACTATTCTACAGCAAAGGGAGGTCTAAGTTTTTCACGCGCCCGTCTTTCAACAACGCTGTATTAATTTAGAATTAATTAAATAACTGCAGATAACAAATCACAAAGATTGCGAAAGTCGTTAAAAGTAATACGACCACTTTTAAAAAAAATCTACCAGATCGAGCCGCAAAATTGCTGCCAATAGCTAAAAATATAACAAAAGTTCAACATTTCTGAATCGTTTTAGCACAGGACTTTGTTAGAAATTCGACTAATTAAAAGTTTTAGAAACGGCTTCCTTCGTCATAACTTGTATATTTTACGACGATTGAAGGATGGAAAATCAGCTCGTTACCTGACTTTATGACAAAAGTGTCGACTAATTACCGTTTTCAATTGTTTACAATCCACCCTGGTTTTAAACTGTTCCTATATATTTAACTTGTGGATTTAACAAAAGGATTTGGAAAAATCTATTATGCACGCTAATGTTTGAAACGCTTCATTACCTATTCTCCTCTTCTGTGATGTGAAAGGCAGTGGCTATAGAAAATTTACGATCATTTTGAAATAAATAGCTAATCAGCGTAGTTCATACGAGGTTGACCCCATAAGGATGAAGTCTCCTATAAACGTCATCGACCGGATGCAGCGTCTTACCGTACGCTGCATCAAGATGCTTGTTATAAGAATGTACTGATTTGGTGTCTTTTAAACACTGAGGTCTGTAGCTTTAACTGTACTCTGTGAAATCTAGACTGATGCTATTTGATAGGAGACTCCAACCTAAGTATTGTTATTTATAACAGTAACGGTATTTTAAGGCGCTGCACAAACGTAGGACGCCCTAAAACGTTCAGTTTTTGTCGCACAGTTAGGCGTATTGGTATACACGGCTACACATCAAGCTATACATTTCCAGCTTAAGCTGATCTCGCATTGTATACGATTTCCGTACAGTGCGAGATCAGCGGAAACTGGAAATGTATAGCTTGATGTGTTGTCGTGTGTACATATTACAAGCCAGATTTTTTTGTGTATTTTCAAATGCTAATTGAAAAGACTTATTTAAAAATGTTTCGTTTAAATAAAATAGTATTATGTTAAAAAAAACCTAAACGAGAGTTCAAAAATATTTTCTTTGTTGCATAATTCTCAAAAATTTTAGCGTAAACTATAGTATTTTATGTGATGACTAGCTAGCAAGCAAAGCTAGTAGCTAGCAAAGCTGCATGCAGCAGAGCCTGCAGCGTGAATGTCGTAAATTATTCCACGGGAACGTGCTACCGAGACAAAAATTACTCCTTATAACATCAGCTATCTGCCAATGAAAGTCCTGTTAAAATAGGTCCAGCTGTTTCGAAGATTAACCGGAACAAACAGACAGACAAAAAAATTGAACATTGGAATTTTGTATAAGTACCGTACATACTTTCATAATGCTTGTACAAAGCTGTTATTTTGACATCACAAACAGACACTAAAATTTTATTTATTTAGATAATAAAGGGAATTTAATCAACTAAAGAAATAACTTAAAATTATTCCACAGCCGTGCATTCATTTGTATTCAATTAAAACTGCAAAATCTGGTGGTCATTCGGTTCAACTTACATCAATCGCACCGTTTTTTTAAACCTTATTTGTTGTCGCGATTCGCCATTTGTCAATTACCTAAAAATTTGCTTCTTCAGCTATTCCTTGGGGTGTCATAATCAATTAGATATGAGTTGAAATGCTGTTTACTCTGTAAATGGGATTTAACAAACACGGTTTTTAAATATTTAGAAAACTAGATGAGGTCGGTGTTTCCTATCCGAATACTCTGAAAACAAACAAGGAACGGTATTCAATGTTGTAAATGAACGGACGGTACAGAATAGGAACAAAATTCAAGATAATATTGTGTTATTTCAGTTCACAATCTCACATAAACGGTAAATAACCGAGCTTGGTCGTGTCAATAACTATCTATGCTGCTATTCTCAATCGTAGGCCATTTGTAATGCTTTATTGAGGTCAACACTTGTAACGATTGGTAGCTTTGGTGGTAGCAATGGGGAGTGTTCTCGGGCGATTGGCGAAATTTATAACTGCCTGTTTTTGGAGTTTTGTGAAATACTGTACCTACTTGAAATGAAGAATAACAAAGAGGTAATTCCTTGCAGACTCTCAGACTGAAATGAATAAATGTCTCTTGTTTCTGTCACTGTCGCATAACTGTCAAACTACAAATGCAAGATAGAGACTGGCACATAATAATATCTAAGCTGAAGCACGTGCTAAGGATTTTTTTCCCTTTATTTAATTTAGGGACTTTTATATAAAATCCATGACAGTCCCATCATACCTTATTACAGCTACAATACAAAAAAATCCTAATTAACCTCTTAGACCAAACGTGAACTCATTAGGTAGACTTACTTTAGTGAATAAGCTACCCCCAGAACAGCTATCGCATGTCAAGTCAAAGGATCAATTTAAAATAATTCTACAAAAACATTATCTCTCATTGTGTCCATAGCTGTGTTTGGAACAAACCTCAAGTTTGCATAAATGCCTTTCTGTAAAAGGTAAGATTTTTGGTCTCGACTGTAGATAATTATGTTATTTTATACGAGTACGTGTAATTTACTTAGCTTAATTAGGTTTTAGCTTATTATTAATTTTCAATATTTCAAAACGTTACTAGTCGAGAACATCTGCCGACAAACTGTTATGCAGTTTGGAAGACTATAAATAATGTTATTGTTGATACAGATTTCGAGTAATAAAAAAATAAAACTTAAACCGAAGACTTACAAAATCTAAACAGGATTTCCCATGAAAAAGTGCAACTCACCAAACTGTGAGACAATAATTATGGTAAGGTAGAAGACGTTTTGCATTTGTTGATGGAATGTGTCCGCTTTCAGACTGAGAGAGAAAAATTTATACCAGATCTACAATTAAATAAAAATAACATGGATTGTTTCACGAGATTTTGTCTATGGCACTGTCTGATGGTGCTAAGGTCAAAACATTCATCAATCTAGGCCTAAGATAACTAGATTTTAACATAATTACTTACGCATATGACGTAACCCACACAAAACATCACGCCAGTATTCCCCGAAGGTTAGGGCAGAGGTGTTACTTACACAATTTTCGAAATTCTTTCATAATACCTAGTATATTAGTAAACCAAGTGACTTAAAGCCTCGTCTAAAATGTTCACAAGCACAATAATACCCTTAGTTGTGTTGCGAATTTCTCGACTTACCTCTTTTCTTGCCTCTAAGTCGATTTCTTTCCGGTAGTAAGTAGAGTTTTATTTATAGTAACTGATGATTTGCACTCACGAAGAATTAACAATATTGTAATAGATGTTCTATAATAGCCCTATCGAGTATGAGTCCTTTTATTGGGTAGTTATTAGGAATACCTAATAACTAAGAGAACCCGATATATATAATAATATAAAGTCAAAGTCAAAGTCAAAGTCAAATCATTTATTTCAAATAGGCACATAAAAGGCACTTTTGAACGTCAAAATTTACAAAAAAATAGAATTGATTCTAGTTGCCCCTTCCAAAAGGTAGTTTCGTATGGAGAAGAATGGGCAAGAAACTCCACCGTTACTCTTTTAAAATATTTTACAATATTATGTAAGTTCACATTAATTATGTAATCATATGTGAAGACGATGCACCTAGAATAAAATTACTATACCACAATAGGTAAAAATAATTAAATATAATGCAAAGGCAGGTAAATTAATTATGTGATAGATACATGGTGCTCACATATTTACAAATATTGAAAAGTAGATGATGTTTCCAAAATTTTAACAAGTAATAATTTAGTGTGTGAGTTAAAGTAGTTAAGTACATAATGTAACAATCAATGTCATAAAAATTATAAATTATACAATTAAATTAGCAACCAGTTTGATTTTGTCTACACTCTAGATTGTCCTATGGAGCAGGACCAGCATGTTTCCAAGCATTCTTATCTAGGATATAATCCTCTAATTTGTAATATGCTTGTTTACAAAGTGTACTTTTTATATGAGTTTTAAATTTTCTTTCATTTAATTGCAATATGTCACAAGGTATTTTGTTGTAACATTTAACACAGTACCCCATAAAAGATGTATGTACTTTAGATAATCTAAAAAATGGTTGATCGATTTTATCTTTATTTCTAGTATTCAAATTATGTCTATCACTTATTTTATTAAAAAGATGTAGATTTTTTCTTACATACATAATATTTTCATAAATGAATTGACAAGGTACCGTCATAATATTAATCTTTTTAAATAGTTCCCTAAGAGGTTCGCGACGACATAGATTGTAAATGGCTCTGACAGCTCTCTTTTGCAAAATGAAAATGGATTCAATGTCAGCAGCCCGACTCTCTCAGCCCGGTCTAAAATAGACCAAACGCGCGGTTTCTACATCTGTTAACTGTCTTATCTTCCTAACAGCATAAGTGGCCGAGCTTAACCGCCCCGCAAGAGATGTTATATGGGGTCCCCATTGTAATTTCTCGTCTAGCGTGATTCCCAGGAAAACCGTCTGATTAATAAATTCTAGTTTTTCTCCATTCAATATGATGTCACATTCGCAATTTCTAACATTAGGTAATTTAAATCTAATGCATTTGGTTTTTTTTTCATTTAGTACCAAATTATTTACCATAAACCAATCTTGGACCTGAAGAATAGAGTTATTTACATCGTCAAGATTTTGTGACCGTCGGTCTACTTTAAAGATCAATGATGTGTCATTTGCAAATAACACCATCTTCGGTTGATTCTGCAGTAATTGGGGTAAATCATTAATGTAAACTAAAAAGAGGAATGGACCCAATATCGAACCTTGAGGAACGCCCATTGTCATTTCAGACCCTAATGAGTTCATGCCGTTTACTTGAACTTTAACCTTTCTATCTTTCAGGTATGACCTTAGTAGATCAAGAGCTGTATTCCTAATGATAAATGATAAATGATAAATGATAAATGATTTTATTTCTGTAAGTAGGTTTGTACAAACACTTTTACACGTCAATCATGTTTTTTAAACTAGATGAGGTCGGCGTTTCCTACCTGACTACTCTGAGAAGAAAGGCCGAAACAAACTCAGAGGTCACAGTCTCTTTTAAAGTCCAGACATAATCTTGGTCAGGTCATGCGAAGACCATGCAGATTGGTATCCGAAATGGTCTTTTGAGGAAAGAACCACACAGTTTGAGTGGACCTGTCCAGTCAGTGCACGCATTTGTCAGTAATCGTGCAGCTCGACTCAGGAAGTCAGGACTTAAGGAGCTCAACGATTCGACGAACAATACCAAAGAAAGGACATTTGGGTAGGCCGCATAAATTACTCAAACTGCCAGATCATAATTAAAATTAAATTAGAAAAAAAAAAAAAAAAAGCAATTACCCACATAGTCTTCACATTCACAAAATTAAAATAATATAATACTTTACAAGTAAATACTCATGTCATTGTATATATAAAATTTATCAATGTCAATGTGTATATATAAATTCGGTAATAATGTTTGAAGATCATGTAGATCGGTGTCTGAAATGGTCTTTTGAGGAAAGAACCACACAGATTAAGTCGACCTGTCCAGTCAGTGCACGCATTTGTCAGTAACCGTGCAGCTCAACTCAGAACTTAAGGAGCTCAACGATTCGACGAACAATACCAAAGAAAGGACATTTGGGTAGGCCGCATAAACTACTTAAACTGCCAGACCAAGAATAAAACTGAAAAAAAAAATTGACCCACATAGTCCTCATATTCACAATAATGAAAATAACATAATACTTTTTATAGTAAATATTCATGTCTAAAAAGAGTTAGCAAACTAAAATCAACATTCACTGTGTAAATTTATTGGAGCAGCTCAATCCCAAGCTTTTTTGTCTTCAATATAGTCTTTCACAGTATAGTAGGCTTTCTGGCATAATTTCCGCTTTATAAAAGATTTGAATTTATTAAAGCTTAGATCTTGAATGTGGCTAGGAAGTTTATTATAAAAACGTATACATTGGCATCTAAAGGAGCCACCAATTTTTTTGAGCCTGGTTGTAGGAACAAGAAATTTGTGTTTGTTCCTGGTATTTATATTGTGGATATCACTCAATCCCATAGTGCTCTAGTTTCAGCAGAAGTGTATCATGGTTTACGCAATCGAACGCCTTAGAGAGGTCGCAAAAGATTCCAATGGCATCCTGTGCTCCTTCCCAGGCGTTAAAAATGTTCTTTAGTAGGGTGACACCAGCGTCAGTGGTACAGCGCCCTTTGGTGAAACCGTACTGTTGTTCATGAAAGATGGAATTTTTATTAAAGTGACGTAACATTTGATTAAGCATTAACTTTTCAAACACCTTACTGAGAACTGGCAGAATTGACACAGGCCTATAATTGTTGGGTTCTTTACTATCACCGGATTTGAACAACGGAACTACTTTACTGTGTTTCAAAAGATCCGGAAAAACTCCTTGGTCTACACTGGTGTTAAATATGAAAGCTAAATAGGGAGCAATGGTTTCGATGAGAGATCTACAGACTTTTACAGACATTCCCCAGAGATCCTCTGTTGATTTAATTTTAAGATCTTTAAAAGCTTTTATAACAGCTTGGGGGTTTGTATGCTGAAACCTAAACTCCAAAGGGCATGCCTTTACATTCTTTGTAAGTAAGGCAGCAGAAAGCGCGGGTGAGGAATTTAAAGCTTCAGTAGTTTTAAGGGGAATATTAGTAAAAAAGTTTTCAAATTCCTGAGCTATTTCTACATCAGCGTTGATGAGGCCATGTGCAGTCTCTAAATTAAATTCTGTATTACGCTATTTTTTCCTGCCTGTTTCATTATTTATTATTTGCCAGGTAGTTTTTATTTTATCATCAGCAGATTTTATTTTATTGCTAATATAAAGAGCTTTTGCTAGTTTGCACACACTTTTAAAAGTTTTTGAATATTTTGCAACATACTGATGAAATCTTGTAGTATTCATATGTTGCTTTAGACCATAAAGTTCAAATAGCTTTTCCCTGCTTTTACGAATACCTGGAGTCGCCCAATCACTAAATAAAAACTTTGTGTAAATAATTTTAGTCTTTAGTGGAAAAGTGTCATTAAATTGCGTGTTTAATAGTGAAAAGAACTCGGCGTAGAACTCATTTGGGTCACCTACATTATTAAAACTTTGACCACATAATGTACTGGCTAAAGAATTATTTAATTGCTCTAATTTTTTACATGTAATTGGCCTAAACCTTATTTGAATTTTTTGTAAAGGCATGTAGGAGCAAAATGTTATTGTTTGGCCACTGTAATCAGATGGCAACTTATTTACAATTTGTTTGTGTAAATAATCACAATTACAAAAAATATTATCTATACAAGTGGCAGAAGAAGCTGTCACTCGGGTTGGTTCAATAAAAACATTTGACAAATCAAATGACCCGAAAAGATTTAATAATCTAACAGTATTCGAGTTATTTTCTAATAAATTAATATTAAAATCTCCACATATGACTATTGACTTACTACTAGTACTAAGTTTCTTTAAAACATCTTCAATTACAGAATCAAACACAGATAGATTCTGGTAATTTGGAGGTCTGTATACACATACTATAACATGCTTATCAAGCTCAACACAGGACAATTCAATGGTGTGCTCGACAGACAGTCCGATGACATCTTTTCATTCTTTTGATTTAATTGAATTTTTAACTAATATTAATGACCCGCCATGTATCATACGTTTTCGGCTGAAATGGCTAACTACACAATAATTTTCATAATTAATTGACATTACTTGATGATCTTTTAACCAATGTTCTGTTAAACAAATGACATCAAACTTAGTATTTTCTAAAAACAATTCTATTTCCAGTAATTTGGAAGCGCAACCTTGGATATTTTGATTAAATAATTTTAAAGTATGTTGCACTCCCTTTGGTATTTTATTATTATGAGTTATATTGCCAGAAGATACCTTTTTATTATTCTCTAATAATAATAATAATTGGTTACTTGAAGGGGTAACTTCTGTTGTCTTACTGACTAGTTTAAATGATTATCCGGAGTGACCTCCACAACTACAAATGAAGTGTCTAGAATGCCCGTACCAGTTCCAGCAGGAAGAGAATACCCTATCTGACTGGTGGTGACCTCCAAAGATGTTAGTATTATAGGTGGATTCTCCTCCTTTGTACAGCATGAGGATTCATAATTAATCACTATGTTGTTAGTATGACTAGGCAACACAGACTCGTCCCTAATACTAAAAGTTGTTATATTATTTATAACCTCATTAATACTATATGCTATCAACATAGCAATCAGATGTCGACATTCCCAAGACAGAGATAGAGTTCTCAGAGTTAACTTAAAACCACTAACAAACTTGTTAGTGTCAAAATACAATAACTTGTCACTATGACAACATGTCAGCTTATGAATTGTATTATTCAACTTATAAATATAATTATTTTCGTCATCTGATGAAGTATCAGAGTAAGGAAAAGCACACAACATCAGCTTTCCTACATTTAACTTTAATAAGGTGTTTACACCATCCATTATGTCCTTTCTGGTAATACCAGTACTATTACCTAATAGCAAAACCATGCTATAATAATTATCTAGGTTTGAGTTTGCAATTCTTTTAATCATTTGTTTAAAACTTATGTTATGATAAGTATGATTGGTAAAACTATGGCTAAGGTAATTGAGTAAAATTTTTCCAAAGCCAGAACCTAATTTGTCACAAAAAAATATAGATTTGTTTTTTCTGTGTGTTAACATAAGTCTCTGCTGGAAGAGCTTACACCGGAATGGGCAAGTCCGGCTGAGGCTGAAGAGGTTGTGGTTGGTTGGTACAGCTGCATGAGTGATTATTAGTCAGAGACTCATACCTCTCAGCATTGCACTTCACCAAATCCAGTAGTTCCCCAGCCTCAAACATGCGGTCACTTAGTTGTTTTTGTGAAGTCTCATATTTTTCAAAAATGTCCTTCAGCAAATGCTCCTTGTGTAATATATCATTATAGAGGAGCTGGATATCAGTGTCATACTTTTCCCTACATTTATCTAACTCAAAAGTACAAATATTTAAACTTTTTGATAGGACAACACGTTCCTTTCTAAGCGAAAGATTTAATTTTAAGTGATTTTGTTTCTTAATTGCTCTCTGTGACCGTTTAATTAACTTATTGATTTTAATATATTTCTTCAATTTGTTGTGACTCATAACAATAGGACATAATGGTATGGTATCATCACCAGTCAAATCTATCGTTACAGCTGGCTCATACACTGATTTTGACACACTACCTACCAACTTATCAAATAGATTACTGGTTCTAGCAACCTGCTTGGTAACCTTAATACACTCTGAGAGAGATAGTGCCTGTTGGGCTTCACACAATTTTTGTTCCAGTTCTGTTATTCGATTCAAAGCCAGTTCATGGGTGTCACTGCACTCCTGAAATGTTGACACTAGATGTTGTAGTTCACTGTGCTGATCAGCTAAGTCCATGTGTTGTATGTGTAGGTGAGACAGCTCATTCTTGAGGGAGGTGTTTTTTAAATTAATGTTTTCGACTTCCACTTCGCTGTCTTCCCTTTCCTGGAGCAGCTGTTTGCACATAGCTTTAGAAGCCTCGAGTTCCTTCAACGTAGCTCTTAATTTTGCTTCCATCTCCCTGATTGTAGCACTGCGGGTCATCATTTTATTTGAAATGTCAGTGACCTGGAATGTGTGAAGATAAGCAGCTAAATAACAGTGTAAGAAAAAATGTTCTAATATTTAGATAAGAAGGAGGTAGAAGAGAAAAACAAAGATAAAAATTAAATTAAGTTAAAAATAAGTAATGAATTGTTAACAAATAGATATTACAATTAGGTGAAGTTAATAAGGAATTAGATGGGAATGTTAAACAGAAGAGAAGTTACAAGGAATACACTGTTTTTATTAAAAGACACTAAGAAACTTGATTGACAATAACAAGTTTATGACTCATTACAGGTTTTACAGTATGAATAAATAATCATTAAGCTATATTGAGCCTATTTTTGTGTAGTAAATTATGTATATTATGTAGTGCTTATTGTCTGAGCGAATGTTTTCGTCGTCGATTTTGCTTCCACTAGTTGTCAAGCAAAAGGAGACATAAACCGTGCCAGTGTGTGATGGACGTAGCTCAGAGACCTGAGCAGTATTTTGTGATGTTCTATGGTCTGTAAATATTCTGTAAAATAACTTAAAAAAAACAAAATACTCCCCGGGATTGATGATATTTTGAATTCCGTCACCGTTGAGTTGGTTGCGTTGACAGCCGGTTATATATCCTTTGTGCGAAGTTCTCGCGCCAAAAAACACTGTATAATCACTAAATATACTTCTTAATAACTAGGTACGACTATATTACACTAATTTAACATAAATAAACTACTATTAATAATTTTATAAATTAATTAGCCTAGAGACCGTTTTTTTTGACGACCGGCTACCAGTGTTGTCAGCAGTGTTCTGTTTCGATTTACACATTCTAAATATGGCACGATTTAGATTGAGGTGATATTATTAATATTATCTCTTTTCTCACAACACAAACATACATACAAACAGAAAAAAAAAGTAATTTGATGCCATTACCAAACTTTGCACACAATTAAACTACTTTTTAAGACATACATATTTTAGTGTTAAACTATTTTCTTGATAAATATCTGGCTCAATCATAGCTGGCGAAGTTTGGGTGAACTGTACACCCCTGCCTACTCCTTCGAGGACACATGCATGATACAATGTGATACGTGTTGTTAAAAATCTGTGTTGCTTAACTTAGACAATAAAAGGAAACGTGTAATATTTAAAAATAAGTACAAATGTTTGGATGATTTAAAAAAAAATTGCGACAGTAACCGTTATAAGGAGTACGTAAAACATCATAAATTGTTAGTTCTATAACCATCTGTAAGGATATTACGGTTTTCCTTCCAGTTTCAGAGATAATTGGATTTTTCATACGAGTCTCATACGAATTTTTCGAAAAAAAAAATAAGTCCTCTGTTTTTAAACCAAATTACTTTATGTGACATATTTGACCATAGTAATACTTAATAGAAAACATTTCAAGCATAACAAACGGCACCTAAAACTTAGCAGCTCTATGTTTTCTTGAGGCAATTTTCGATCCACAGTGCGTCAGTACATAGCAATTGTTTTGTTATTCATGTCACTTGTTATTTCAAATATTCAACTCTAAAGAGTTCTTAATCTACACTTGATGCTATGCAACCTTTAACAAGTTGACTATCTCTATCACAGATTTGAACTTATTTACATCTATATTAGTCAGGGAGTCTTGCCGGTCGATCATTATCTCTTCCGCGCCGAATTTCCTTATAATATTTCAGTCACTACCTCCAAGGAGTGTATTTTTTATGAACCAATATATGGGAAGGCGCGTTCTAATTTATAGCTTAGTTTACCCCTTTGCCTACGCTTCTACTTACACTGTTCTTTTCAAGTTGAATAGATTCAGAATATAGATATTTTGGAACAAGTTCCTTAATGCGGCTTGCGGTAGGACTGTAGGCATTGACTGGTAGAATCGTCACGTAAAGTGTCCCCAAAACGATTAATTGCAATTGATCAATTTCAATCAATTGCAATTGTAGTAATATTGTCAATCGCTTCAATTGCATTTTGTAAACGATCATTTTGCGCATCAATATGCATCAATCATGTAAAAATTGACAATTGAGGAAAAGCGTTATATGCCCCGTCCATTCGACTTTCTCTCTTTGTCTCTTTCTATTACACAACGTGTCCCGGAATTAAAGCACACCACCAAACACCCCAATTAGAATATTATGTTATTATCTTATTAAATATACTGAATTTTTACTATTATGTATAAAACATTGGTTATTTATTAAATTATTTATACTGATGGTGGAAGAAAATTGTGGTCACCTTACAAATCTGCGCACGAACTCAGTCGCACACGTTTATGGGTACCTAGCGTAGTAGATACTTCGTCCATTTTGGTTTGTTTTGACTGTACAGCGGAAATGTGATTACAAATTCAAATACAAAATTATTTTGTTGGAACAACTAGATCCAAAGGTTAGTATACAAAAACTTAGGAAGGAATGTCAGTACTTCAATACAATTACAAATGACAACACTTATCAATAAATCCAATTCTATAAACAAATGCCCCTGTGCTGAGACAACCCGCCCCGTCAACATAACCAATAGATGGGATCCCTTCTTTTCGCATAATGTTCTTTATCCTAATATACGTCGGCATAACGATTTTGGCACAATTTGTTTTGGCATAATAATACTTCGGCATAATATTTTTAGGCATACATTTTATGTTGGCATAATCGTCTTAAAGACTAATTTGTTTTGGCATAAATTTGATTCGCATAACGTTAGTAGGCCTAATGACTATTAGCATAATATTGTTGGTTAAAAATGTAATATGCTGTGCAACAAAAGTTAGTGACAGAACCGAATTGCTGCAAAACCGACTCCACGTAGTCTTGTTTGTCCTACCCCTAGAGTGAAATTTAAAATCGCGTAGGCGCGTGGGGCCGCCGGAGGCCCGCAGCGCCGGAGCCGTGACAGAAACCCTGCCTGCTGCATGCTGCATGCTTGCTTGCATGCTGCATGCTTGCTTGCATGCTGTATGCTTGCTTGCTTCATGCTTCCTACAGCGAAAAAAAAAAACCCACAAAATTGTTCATAAAAAAGTTATGCTTAATAAATTTATGCTTTAGAATATTATGCTTAATCATTATTACAGTTAGAGAAATTATGCTTAAAAAAATTATGCGTAAGCTGTTATGCGTAATTACATTATGCGAAAATATAATTATGCCAAACAAAATTATGCTAAGTTATATTAGGTCTTAAAATTTTATGCAAATGGATAGGGAACCCCAATAGATACCTCCTTAAAAGATCACTAGACGAACGAAATGCCTCAACACAGTTGCACGTACATCTTCAGCTATAGTTTTCAGGATGCTGTTGTGACTCCCCCGCACCCTCCTCATAAGTGACACGACGTAGCGTTTTACGTAGCATTAATAATTTTTTGGTTAAAAAATTACCTAAGATTAAAAATTACAGAAATCGATTCAGTAAACGATTCTGAACTAACTTCTTTCATAATGTGCGTTAATTAAGTTACACATTGTATACGAGAGTGTGTGTGCGTGCGAGTATCACGTAAGGAACTTGTGTTTCTGACGGGGATCCCCCGAAATTACACGTTTTTTTTCTCTTTGCCGACATGATGTCTTAAATCTAGGTATCGTTTTGCATCATGAGCGTAGGTACGCACCGAACATAGGTTGTTAGCCTACGCGGTCACAATTCGAGAACAAGTTTTTTTTTTTTATTTAAAGATATTTTCAATTTAAATAACGTCTAAAATTGTTTCAATTCCACAGGTTTTCACCAGCCTTCATCACTCATTCACACGTTATTGCATCTAGTCGGCTGGAATCCGAAGGCAGAGGTTATAAACAGTTTTATAGTTTCTATCTGCTATAATGAAACCATCGTTATCCGGTGATGCGGTGTATTAAAGTCGGTGCCTATACTTCCCGTTTACGATTTCTTGTTACAATTTTATAGTAGAATATAGGAAATAAGCGTATAATATGGGAAGGGTGAAAATTGGATTATTTTATTATTTTTGTTTGTCATATCGAGTCCTATTCCATCCTAGAATTGGGTAGATATGTTATGTTTATATTTCATGACCATATCAAATTCAGAAAATTCCAGAATTCCATTTTGCTCCTTGACTTATAAAAAAATATATTTTAGAACAGTTAGGTGCGCGTACATTAATAACTAATAATAAAATAATATGTCATTTGTGTCAAAAAACTCATCATTATCACTTCCAAGCGCTAGAAATAAAGCAAATCTTAAGGCAATTTGTATCAAAGAAAAACTACTATTTTCAATGCAGTAGAGATTTTAAAGCTGTAGTAATTTATTGGCAGTCTAGTGAAATATTACATTTCTTTCACTACCGCTCGTTCCCCGTTTCGGTTGCAAAAGGACAGAAAAGTGAATAAAAGAGGTATTTCTGGGACTTCCAGTTTTCCTCGACGGGACTAAGAGCCATTACTGTTGGATAAATAAACAGGTTTATCCATTAATAGTGTACGGCGAGGTGACTGAGGATCTCTTGAATACAGCTTTCATAGTCTGTCCTTAATTACTGTTTACTTCATTACAAACGCTTACAATTTAGTTATGTAGTTTTTAGGTCAAGTTTTTTCTTGGTATATTCACGGTGGTTTTCACTGGTTGGTTTATTTACGTCGCTATAATTAGTAATAGTACATTACTGCAGCGGCCGACAACAGAGGCATTGATGGACGAACGTGAAAATGTGAGCCGAGGCACACATACGTGAGTCCATCAATGCCTGGTTGCGGCCAAGGCTTGTATAGTACTTTTCTCCAATAATGCGCGGAAATTCAAACTAAGTAAATCAATTTTAAATTTCAGAATCAATGACGAACCACGATAACTTTTCTCGCGCCAATATCTATATAATTTTTTTTTTTATTATAGGCATCTGTATTTGCTAAGCCAATTCGAGATTTAAATAAAATCTTTGATAAATTACCTCCTTAGTTGCCATGGGTCGAAGTAAAAAGTTCATTCCATTTTTAAATTACACGACAGATACCTATGAGTTTACATAATAATTTATTCGGCCGCTAAACATGACAGATGATTATGGATTTTCATATTAACATTGCCGGCCGCTAAACACGACAGATAAGGATTTTTATACTAACATTGCCGGCCGCTGCTCGCGTGTATATGACCAGTACAGCATTTTCGATTTATCTCGAAGAAGGTTGTCATCATGCTCGAATTTTCAAGCATGTTTGAGAAAAAGTAGTTATTTTTGTTTTTGAAAATAAATTTAGGCTGTTGGATTTCTGCCTAAAACTAGTCATATTAAGTAGTTTTTTTTTATCATCCTGAATTGTACCTACTACATCCTATACCACAGTTCTCCGAAGACTTCCGTATCTCTTTCTCATCTGTTATAGTAAAATCATCAAAATATTTCATTAATCTAAAACCAAGATACCAAGTGCTTTATTATTTACTTACAACTACTTTTATAGACAGATATATTGATATTTACATCACTTTAACAATACCATCCTTATTTTCAATTTTACTATACACATCGTGGATTCAATTAGTGAAACGATCCATACAAAATGGTACTTATTATTTTCCTACGAATCATTGCACTGTTTAATATGAAATCTCAACGCTATGAGATTCCATACCTGAACGTTCCTCCATTATGTGAAGGCAAAAGGCAGTTTTGAATTCATGGATATTAATTTCCTTCTATACCAGCGATAAATTGGATGGGAGAGTTATTTAATGAAAATACCTACTAGGACGTTGTGGTTTTAGCACAAAATTGTGCTATAGGTACTTACCTTACTTACATACCTACACTAGGGCCTTGGGGTCACAGTGCTCATCGAATATTTCGGGACATCGCCAAGCGGTTGGTCGAATCTTCAAGTGACCACAGGGCTGGCCTATTTTTAGCCCAAAGAATCAGCATTGCCATCCAACGTGGCAATTCAGCCCGCTTTTTGGGAACTTATCCCATTGACAGCAATGCGGACGAATTATTTGAAGTCCTATGAGCTATTCCATTTTTTTTAATTGTGTACTTCTACTTCTAACATATAAAAATCTTGTGTCACGGTGTTTGTTACCGAACTCTTCCGAAACGGCTTGACTGATTTTTATGATTTTTTTTTGTGTAGGTCTGGGAAAAGGTCGTGAAGTATATTTCATACCGCTGCGGGTGAAACCGCGGGGAGCAGCTAGTAGTATATATATATTTTAGTGTTGGCTTGTATACTGTAATTTATTTGGTACTTATCTAAATATAGCTAAATTGTGTTGTGGTTTCATTTCTGAGAAGGCGTTATAATGAGTGCCGAAAATAATGTGATTAAGCTACTATTGCGGTGATTGAATACTATTAATAATCGTACTATTCCTTGACTAAAAATAATTACTTTTGTTTTTATTCAAGGAGATTCTGGGAATATCGGCAACATCAAAAACAAAACAAAAGAAAGGTGTTTTTTTTTCAGTATTTATCAATGACGTTAATTATTCTACATACAACGAAGATGATCCAAATCAAAAACAAAATATTTTTATTTCACACTAGCCCGCGGTTTCGCCCACGTGAAATTTCTTATTCCACCGATCCGACCTGTCGCATCGCATCACCTGCCCGCTTTATCACTTCGTTTTTGCTAAGCGATCTTACTGACTTTTTTTCATTTTGCTCGGCTCCTAATGATCATATCGTGAAGTTAAATAGCCTATATCATTCCTCAATAACTGAGCTCTCAAATACAAAAATAATTTTGAAATCCGACCTGTAGTTCCAGTGATTACCCCGTACATACAAACAAACAAATAAATAAATAAACCTACATGGGCACTTATGAAACGTCAGAAGCTAGGTGCACAGTTTCAATACTTAGGTCGTTTTTTATGGATAAGAGCCGGCAAGAAACTCCACGGTTACTCATGAACATTTTTGGCGAAAAAAACTTAATCTTCCATCAGTCAGCAACCCTTATTAACCAGGAGAAGTGTCTCAGTGAAACAATAATTAATTTTGAAACAATGAAATTGTTCGCATTTTCATTACTACAAGCAAACGCATACTTCTATCCAATATGTATAAAGTAAGTGGAAGAGTGGTAGCCCAGTGGTAATGGCCCCGACTAACGAGTTGTACGTCATGAGTTCGAACCCAAGCAGGCGCTTTACTTTGTAAATAATTTCATCACCACTGCTCTTAAAACGGTTAAGAAAAATATCGTGAGGAAACCGGCATCTCCTGGAACTAAAAATTCGAAGACAAAACCTGCACTGGGCCCGCTTGGTGGATTACGGCCGACTCTCTGTCACCGAGAGGACGCCTGTGTCCCAGCAGTGGGAACATTATCGGCTGATTATGCTAAGTGGAGGCTAAAAATACATAATTAAGTATTTACATTTATATTAAATTGCTTTTTGAAGTGGAAAAGCAATTAAATACTACTTACTGATCACGGAGCGTTTTAAAATATAGATATGCCTGTATGTTCTTGTCATGTGAAAAGAGGGAGGTGTATATCACTACATATTATAAAATAAAGTCCCCTAGCCGCGTCTGTCTGAACGCGATAAACTCAAAAACTACCGAACGGATAGTCATACGGTTTTTTCCAATGGACGGAATGATTTATGAAAAAGGTTTAGGTGTATAACTCATTAGCGATTTGTGTAAAGGCTCCTTCAGACAGGCGCGACGCGACACTTGTAGGACAATATCCATTAAGTTTTTATAGAAATTGTTCTATTAGAGTTGCGTCGCTCTGTCGCGTTGATTTAATTGGCTGAAATATGACGATGATTGTTGAAGATGTCGGAAAATCATACCGATTGGAAGCTTTACTAGAGTGCGCCGCGTAAACCAATTGAGTTATATTTGGATGAAATTTCGCACATATATAGTTTATAACCTGGATTAACACATAGGGTATGTACGTTTAATCCTGGTTAGTATGTTCCTGTGGGATATTTTTCGACATCCAGGCGGGCGAAGCCGCGTGCTAAAAAGCTATAAAACTGAGAATTTTTCTGTAGTAGTTAGGTACCTACTACTTGTACTTGGGCGATTTTAAATAAAATTACAGAGTTACCTACTTACAATTTTATTGACCTCATTTTAATACATATTATTAAAGATCAGCTTTCAGGCTTTTCGATCTTTCAGAAATCGGGGGCATCTGATTTAAAAATAAAACTTATTTAGGTACATAAAAAAAACCAACCGACTTGCAAAAAAAAACACTAGTAACAAAGTGAAAAATTACTTTAATTTCGGATGTCGGTATCTTTGGTTCTGTATTTTTGTTTTTTGCCACCGACTTCCGATATTAAAGTTATTTTTAATATTGATATTTTTGGAAGTCGGTGGCTTTTTTAAAAGTTTTTTGTCACTTTCTAGTTCTAGCACCTACCCCACCCAAATTCGTATATCACTACTTGCTATGTAAATAACTGTGAGAGGAAATTATTATTACATCATCAATATACACTAGGTGGAATGGAATAAATACGTAGGTATTATTGAAGCTAACTGAAAAATTACAGTTAATACTCAATTTATATGGGACCACCCCGTCCCATATACATTGAGGCATACCCAATCCATTGAAAAAAGAATTTTCGAAATTGATCTACAATTGCCGGAGATATCGCGTAACAAACATTAAATAGAAACATACAAACGAATTGAAAACCTCCTCTTTTTTGAATTCGGTTAAAAATCTGTTGAAATCTTAGATCAAATCTCGCGTTAGGAAATAACAACAGTCAATCAAACTACTTGACAACTTGAACAGACGTTCGGAAACTAGGTGTACGCGTATTTATAATACAATCCTGATATTCCAAATAAGCAATGACGAAAAAAAAAGCAAAAAAAAAAGCAACACAACACAACAACAACAACACAACACAACACAACAACAACAACACAACACAACACACACAAATGCTTGTTGCAAACAGCTCAACACAAATGCTTGTGCAGTCAATGAATATCTCATGAATGTAATTCTATTAATAAGGGTAACATTTCACCGCGGAAATCACATACACACATGTAGAGGGTAAGATTATATCCCATAGTGACACAGGTCACGTCTGAAACATTCAGTGTGACCGAGACTGGGTCCCACATATAAAATAATAATACCATTCGGTATACTGTGTATTATAAAACGATCCGTCTGTCCGTACGTGTTATTTATAATAAGGAGAAAATTGTAGGAGGATGTTATTGGAGTTAGAAGGATAGTGGATATGAATACAATGTTATTATGTGTTGCAGAATATCTTTCTGAAGCTGCGTATCATCAAGTAAAAAATTCCCTTGCAGGAATAAAGGGTTATCACGTACGTGTTGGGATGCCTTAGGGAGATAAGAGTCAACATATTGCTGCACCGTAATACCAGTGTATTACGGTGCAGCAATATGTTGACTCTTATTGCACGTCAGTACGTGCAATATAAAAAAGCCACTAACTTATCATGGAAATATTTCCGAAACCACGCAAGCTAGTTTCTTGAAGTGACAAGCAACATTCAAATTTGTTTACTAACGCATTAAGAAAACACCAAATAAAAATAAAAAAACAGTGTTTTAAAAAACAAAATAGGAGTTTTGGACTGGTTTACGAAATTGAAACGATTTTTTTTAAACATTCAAGATTTCGTATTGTCTCAGCGTGCTCTCAATACAGCTTCTACACGATTTGGTATGTTGAGTACCAGATTTCTCAGCATATGCTGAGGAATATTCTCCCATTCTTCAACTAGTGCATTGTTCGGAGCATGAAGTGTGACTGGAGGTGGATTTCGGCTTCTAACACGTCTGCCAATCCAACCCAGGCATGTTCGATAGGGTTTAGGTCAGACCTTCCAGGCCAGTCCATTTGATGGGTTTTCACGTCTTGAAGGTACTTGTTTACCACATAAGCTGTGTGGTGTCGGGCCTTATCATGCATAAACAATGCATTATCGCCCATATTGACCAAATACGGACTGAAAACTGACAAAATGGACATTGAGAATCTCGTTTACGTATCTCGCACAGCGGTCAAATTACCATTTTCTATCGGCACTAGCGCCGTGCGACTATCTGATGAAATACCGGCCCACACGTGTACAGAACGTCTCCAGTATGGGACCTTTTCTTCGAAACATGCTTGGGTAAAACGTTCTCCTGGCCGTCTTTACACTCGACATCTCCCTTCATGAGTATACAGCATGAATCTCGATCCATTCGAGAACATTAATTTGCCCCATTCATCCTCACCCCATTCGATGTGCTCACGGGCATAATCTTAATCTTGCAACTTTTGGATATCGTTCAAGTTTTGGGCCATTTGCTGGCCGGTAAGGCTTTAATTTGGCTTCTATAGGACGTCTCCTGACTGTCCACTGACTGGTTGGGTCCCTTCGGGCCTGCAAAAATTGTTGCTGGATCGCTACTCCCGTCTAATGTCAATTTCTTAACATCGTTGACACAATGTTTCGATCTTCTCGGGCTGTTGTGCACCTTGGCTTGCCATTGCTTGGTCTTTTTAGGTTAAGTTCAGTCTCCGTAATCCTCCGAAGCACTTGTGAACCATTTGTCTCTGGGTACTCCCCAATTGCACCATAGTGATGATCCTGGTACATTCTTCGGGTGTGAGAGGCATGATGATACCTTTATTTACAAATCAACGTCTGCCAAAAAACAACGACGTGAAAATAAAAGTATTCAAAATGTAATCCAAAATTATGAAACATGCAATTTTTTTTTTTTTTTTTTTTCTATCTGTGACTTCGAACAGGCAAGTATGTAATAAGGTAACAGTATTATGGGCAACATAATACTGTTTTCAAGTTTTTTTTACTTTATACAACTAACTTGTGTGGTTTAGGAATATTTAGATTTCTTTAAGCACTTTGCAAGTGGCTTTTTATGTTGCTCTTCAGTGGATTTGATATTGTGAGTAGCCTGCTGTTTCGATCATGGTTTCACACGGCATACCTTCTTTCGCCCAGTTGGAGTAGTATGTTCCTTTTAAAGATCTTTGGAGTAATCAACCCTCACTTGAAACTTTTCAGTAGCTAGGTACACTAAGCTAATGACATATGACATTCATTATAATTTAAACTACGGATTTGATATATTCATTAAGTATAAATATATCCATGCTTTTAGTTAGCAAGGTCTCTGCCTTGCTAACTAAAATGTTAAATTGAATTTAATGGACAAAAAGTAGACTCGACAAATGTTACAAAATTCCTTGGTATTATAATTGATAGCAAACTGACCTGGAAACCGCATTCAGAGGATGTATGTAAGAGGTTAAGCAAGTCAACTTACGTACTTTATAACCTGGCAAAAAAAGTAAGCATCCGCACCGTTCTTGAAGCTTATCATGGTCTAATTGCGTCAGTTTTGAGATTCGGAGTTATATTCTGGGGTAACTGTACTGAAAGGGAGAGGATATTTAAAGCCCAAAAACGTTGTATAAAATCAATGATTAGTCTTAAAAATACGTCTCTAAAATTACTCACCTTTCCTTCTTTGTATATACTTGAAGTTGCAATATTTTTTAGAACAAACATACACCTTTTTACCCCAACGGACGATGTTAGAACACGTCCGGGATCTGTTAAATCGCAATACAAAAATCTAATGTTTACAGGTAGGCACAAAACAGCATTATTAAAAAATAGCTTACTATCAATGGGGCCCGTCATCTATAATAAAATACCTCATGCTTACAAAGAAGAATCATTAAGTATATTTAAAAAGAGGCTAACATCCTTCCTAATAGATAAATGTTACTATTCTATACAAGATTTTTTGAATGACAAGATTTTATAATGTTATATTAATTTATTATTTTAGTTTCAAATCTCATCCTTTTTTTTTTGTTTAATTAAGTAAAATAACCAATTTAACCAATCATTTATAAAATATAGAATTAAGATTGTTGTTTTTGATGTTTAGTTTATTTAGAAAGGCTGCAGTAGCTCTTCATAGCTGTTTAGTTAAATGAGTAGACATAAATATATATTTTTATACTTTTGCGTGCCGTAAGGTAGAGTGTGTTGGAACTGCTCTTACAATGTTTACATCTTATTTTGAACCCACATTCATTGCATTCATTATTTCTTATTTCTTAAATGCTGACAAAATACACCTATAAAAATATTTTATCAAAAAATATACGCACGTAAACGCTTATATTTTTCTAATGACAAATGTTAATATTTTTCTACTGTAATAGATTTCCCCTTTTTCTTTTAAGTGAGAGTTATATTTTAAAACTTTCTATTGTAAAAAATTATTAACGTTTTTAAACTTCATTCACCATTAACCCAGCGCGCAGCGTGACCTTTCTCCCAGACAGTGTTATTATTAAACCTATGCTTAAAACACTCGTAATTTGCAAGATTAAAAGCTTAGTTCAGACAAATGAAATCGTCTCTTTCATGGTGAAACTCGAAATGACACAGACGCGAAACGCTGTGACGCACACGTAGTCTTAATAGTCTCAGATCCCGTCTTACAACAACCTTGACTCATCTGTCAACGAAAAATATTTTTATCAATCATGATTCCTATGCATATAACGGGAATGGGTTATGTGCTGATAAAAAATTGTACAATTAACGTATTTTCATTTCTTTATTGAATATACAGGCTCAAATTAATTTAGCTAGCGAAACTTCGCAGACCTGATGGCTATCGATATCTAAACACGATAAAACATATTTTTTCATCTCATAGTTACTTCGTGTAACAATACTATCAGCGGTCGCTGACCCCTAAAAGAAGCATCAAATATTTTATTTTTTTAATTAATCGTATTTAGATATCGATACCCAACACGTCTACGGAGTTTCTGTAGCTAATTTAATTTGACCCTATACAGAGTCAAATTAAATTAGCTAGCGAAACTATATACAGGGTGTCTCGTAAATAATGGATCAAACGTAACGGGTAGGTAATTCACCTGATTTCCAACAACTAATTTGCAGATCATTTATTTTCATCGTAAAAAAACTTTTCAATTCAAGATTAATTTCTAAGCAAAATGAAATGTTATTTAAAAATCATGATATTTTATAACATTAGTAAGCTATCCAGAAATTTTTAACAAAAATCGTACCTAAAAATGTTATCATTTGCAGCGACAGCATTAAAAAAAAATGGATTCTGGTAGAGAAATTGGTAAAATTTCCAAAAAAAAACTTGGTTACCGTAACGGTTTTTTTTAAACTATTCAAATTAGTTGTTCAAAATCAGGTAATCTACCTACCCGTTACGTTTGATCCATTATTTACGGGACACCCTGTATAGCTATACTACTAATATTTCTTACGAATTTAATCGGTAAAAGTATTAGTAGTATAGGAAGTCCGAATTGAAAGTATGAAGCATAAAGAACTGAAAAAGTTAATTTGCCTGTCTATTTTGTTCTCTTTGGTCGATGGTTACAAGATACAAACATTTGTGTCTTCAAGGGACAGAAAAAGATGATTAATGGACGATGTAAGACTGACTCTTGTACTACAGTGACAATAAAACACGGGAGATTTCACGCTAAAGATTTTCCGTGTCTACGCGGCTGCAACCATTTGTTATAATTTCCTGACTAAATACGCCTCGGTAACAACATAAAAAACATCCTATTGCAAATTGTGACAGATTATTATGGCGGACACAAAAAGCTACGTAATTATGGAAGCCACATTAAAATTAGAGGCCTGATGGTATTTTTGGATTTTTATTCATTTAGTTGTTTAATTTTAGGATCATTGTTTTCAAAACAACAAAGACTTTACTACACAAATCAGATCTACAAATCGATTTGACGAATTCAGGAAACTGATTCTGAAAAATGCTAAATTCTCATAATATTATTAAGAGTTTAATGATTTTATTGTTGCTATCTGTTTTTTATTTTCATGGACGATTTTGCATATTGTAATTGGATTTCATTATCTGGGGGTGAGTCTTCTTGTTCCCTAAAAAAACCTTATTAACTTTGGCGTTTTAGGAGAAGACTCACATCTAGCCATACTCTTACAGACTGCTAAATGATAGTGTTATTACCACACAAACTATCGATTACTTAACTCCTACAAAATCATTTCTTTTCAACAATTTGCATGATCCAAACAATATGATTTTCAAACGATACAGGCGAGGAGCGAGACGTCTTGTCAATGATGTTATTACGTTCCAAATTACACGGCCTGCATGTAAACGGGCTCTTGCGCTAGAAAGCCCTTAAAATGAGAATGTTCTATCGGAAAAAGGGAAGTTACTATTTTTTTTTATAAAGCTTAAGCTTGTATTGTTTGATTAAAGTTAGGTTGGGATTCCTTTTCTTATTTATTTTTTAGTCGGTAAAGGAAAATCTGTACTGATGATTTTATCATTCTATACGTATACTCAAATTTATTTAAAAACGAGCCTGGTGTCCGTGCCTCTTCTTGTATACAAACTGACTCTGTTGGTCAAACTTTGGAGTTAAAAAATTATAATTGTGTGTGCACTTCTAAGACCATAACTACCTACTTTCATATTTCTGTTTTCAGAGATCTGCTTCAGTCAGTCATAAAACTGTCAGCTGTTTATTTTATTCCATTATATACACACGCAGTAAATTACCAAAACACCTATTCCATATTCAAACACTTGTTGCCAATTGATATTAATTCCATTTTTAAACAAAATATATTAACTAAACATCTGTGTTAATTAAGTTCAATTCAAAATTACCAGCACATAGAAAAAGTTATAGAGCAAAATTGACTAATATTGTGGGCTTAAAAGTACTTTTTCCAAAAAAACATTTTTGTTTACATATTAGGAAATTAAATTGCGAACGCAGGATACCCACCTTATTTAAATTAATTCAGCCCGTACTTCAGCTTTCAAATCGCAACCTTGCAGAACTGTGTTATAAAAATACTGAGGACAGGTCCACGAGATAAGCCGGTCTAAAGTCCCAACATCAACACGTTTACTGTCGCTTAGGCGTCCGATTTCAGCTGTAAACCGTAGTCTGGCCGTAAAAAATAGCCGTAAACTATACGTATCATAGATGGACTAGTTTAGTTGTGCTGCAGTGATATTGTTTAAACCGGACGACGCGTCGTTGCGGTCCTGAGCAATTTGATTTGTTTGTCAATGGAAGATGTTTGCATACTATTTCTTTAAATGTGTGCATATTGCAGATAGATATACGAGCACAAAAAAGTGGATTTATGAATCAATATTTGTATTCGATTATTTACCTGGCTACGGAAACATCTTAGTAAGAATCGTTACCTTCCTACCTACTAGTAAAGCATTGCGTGCCGCTAAATCTCAAATTATTTTTACCTTCTCGGTCGTATTATGTTTGGAGGAGGTATGGAGTATGACTAACAATAATTTATAACATAGCGTAAGCAATTTTAGAATATTTCTTCCACGAATTTGATGTTTATAGGATTACGGCATATTATGTATGGCGTAATGATTTTGTTAATCTTGAATTATTGTGTTGTCTTGTCTTGTTGTATTATTGAATTAGTGACATTTTTCATTTTATTTTGTTTTGTTACTTTATTTAATTTGACATTTTATCTAATTTTTACATGATTTATAATTATTGTGATTTTACTTTTATTTATTTATTTATTTATTTATTTTATTATTTATGTACACACAGTAAAATAGATACAGATACGGCATATTAGTATTAAGTACAAAGGTACTGCTTATTTCTTAAGAAATTTCTTCCAGCAGACCTGCGAAAGGAGAAATGAAAAAGAAATGTAGACAATAGTGTGTGAGAACAAGAAGAGAAGAATTTGATTTGTGACGTCTTAAACTAGAATATTAAATATACTTACATATAATGCAAAATAAAAATAACATATACTCAAATAAATACATAATGCTAAAATAAATAAACTTATATATATAAATATATAAAATTCTCACAGTTAAAAGGAAAGGTAATGCTCTTTTACTCGGTATTTGAAATAATATATATATTGGTATTTTAATGGCTAAAATGTATCTGTTTTTGAGAGAAAAAAGAAAAAGGACCTTTGATATTTTGTATGCCTTTTGGCGGGACACAGCTCGGATCTAATCTATTTTATTACAACATCTTCTGTATGTACCCTGTGTTCACGAAATAAATTAATTTGTATTTGTACCTATAAGACACTGTTATTATTTTGATTACAAGTGAAAATTACCCGCTATTTTTCCGCAATTATTATATTATTCAGACTCGGCAATTTTATAGTGTAAATAACATCTGCCAAATCTTCACAATTATTGTAGACAAATGCGATCGCTTTTTATCTTGTTTTTCATCACGTTTTTGCATTCCTACCATAGGTACCGTCAAACGGGAATAGGGATGCAGGGGTGAATCGGAACGAAACTTAAAAAAGGATTTTAACATTGAAATAATATAGTTTGTTGCCAACAAGGTCACTTAATCGTTAATTATAATACAGTAAACAAGTTAGAGTCCTTGTTGGCAACAAACTATATTATTTCAATGTTAAAATCCCTTTTAAAGTTTCGTCGCGATTCACCCCTGCATTTCACACCGTTTGACGATATCGAAGTACCAAAATCACAATTATTCTACTTTTTGTATTCAAGAGTGACCACGACACGGTCCTTTAGATAACCCCACAGAAAAACAAGGGACGTGTCGCGTAATCCTATGTCCAAAATGACATGTGTTACTCTTAACGATTTGTATAAAAATATATATAGCAGTTGTTCAACCTGTTTAAGAACTTCAGGATAAAATTACTGAAAGTATGGTAATGATCATGGTATTATGCAGTATACATAACGAATTTGCCGCATTTTAACTATCTAATGGATATAAAACAACTGCTAAATATGGCGCTGCCACCCTGTACTGTATTTGAAAGATGTGCAAAAACATTAACCAATTCAGATATACAGGCTGAGACTGATGCAGACGTAGAGCAGGCGTTTGTCTATTACCAACTTCTCTCTTGCAAATTCCCACAAACAGATACGTGAGTACACGGCGTATAATGTAATGACACGACAGATTTTATCATGTTTATGTCACATCCACGTCTCGAATTCTATACGTGAACGCATAGTTATAGGTTATTAGATCTACAGCATTCACTATTCTGCTTGCTAAGTATGGTGAATACTAGACTGTGTTTCTCTCATATTTAATGTTTTGTTATTTCATAACCTGAATTTGGAATTAGAACTAGAAAAGTAGTGGGAAGTAATCGTTTTTTGCAGGGGTGCTTTCTGTGTCTCCTCTCGACTGTAGGAGGCTGGAAGATGTTTTGTTTTCTTGTTACGTAAAATAAAACACAAAAGTTTTACAAACAATTTATTTTCTCTCCGTTTGCTGATTTAACATTTAAGTAGACATCAACAATGTTTTTAATCATTACTTCATTATGTATAGAAGAAAAGTATTGTGCGATCTGAATAACTTTAAGAATTTCCCTTCAAACAGTCTTATTATTATTTACATACAGAATAACTTCACATTAGTATCAGTGAAAGTTTTATACATGAAGTTATAAAGAAATATAGTAAGAACTAATTTTATAAGACATTACAATTAGAAATACACAAAATCTCTTTCCTTACATTAATTTATAGGTAGGTATAGTTTCATAATCTCCAATTCGACTATTACAAAAAATACAAAACTTCCTTTACCTGATTTGATACTAAAACATCTCGTTAACACTCGGTACCTATGCATACGCTGTATAAATATTTACGTTATACAATATACTATTCTTCTGGGAAAATTATTTACACAAACATTTGTGACTCCCGAAGAGGTAGTTGGAAATCACAAAGTGCTACGTCTATATTCTTGGCACAATTGTTTTTCAACATCCATAAATCACATTCACACACTATTGAATCATTTACAGAAATCAGACCCGAAGCTACTGGTCCACATGTACTTAAACCTAATATTTCTCTTCTAAACCATCGAACAACTAAGGATGTCTTTTAACTGACAACATACACTTCTGCTTACAATGGTGTCTATGTTCCGGGGATAAATCCAAATGAACAACATTTACGGCCTTATCAAAGGTAACCCTCGGGAGTCATCGCGTTAACGTCACTTCAGTGTCACTCGAGCTCCTAGAGCTCTCTTTGATAACGTCAAGTTCTCTATTAGATAGCGATGAAGTACGAGAGAATTTATGAGCACTGTATTCACTTTTTTCATCATGAACGTCATGACCACAACCGTTACCGTAGTCCTTATTTTCATCAGAATCGTCATCCACAATATCATTCACTTCAACTTCTAATAAATTATCGTGTTCTTTTAGTCCGTAAGCGTTAAAGCTTCTCTCGTGACTTAAACTGCGTATTCTATCGAGATTATGTTCTAAATTTTGCATATCATCGTCAGCACCTGGCGAGTCATCGAACTTCCACTTAATGTTTGAATTAAAATGTTCCACCCCTGGATACATACTTATGCTATTACTTCTATGCCCGAAAACCGGACAGTTTCGGAACTCTCACAACTCCGGATGCCTACCATTACAAGTCTTGTTGAAGTTTCCCTCATCTAAGCTTAAATTGGAACGAGAGCGACCACATTCAAAACCAGGACTAGGTCTAAACAGGCACATGTCTGAGTTCTTCAATCTACACTGACGTGAACAAGATTCTATTTGAAAGGCTGATCTATCCAGGTGTCTGTAATCTGTTGGGCCATAGCCGTCAAAGTATCTGGGGTCTTGTTTACAAGCACTACTCTGGCAACCAGTTCCTTTGAAGGAGCCGGAACATCGTAGAGGGTCTCGATGGCATGCCTTCTGGATAGCATGAAGGGATGAAGATGACACAGTGCGTTCTAATATCTCGCCCCAATATTTTTCTCCGAGGCCTTCAAATTCTCCTTTTGAATGTAGACCATCTGATGTGACGGGGGACCCACAACATCCTGTTGTGGGTTTCTCGTAGCTCGGGAAAGATTTTGATCTCCGACAACAGACCTGTAAGAAATAACTTTTTAGTATGAGTATCGCTTAAGATAATTATGCAAGTTATCATCCTATCTGCATCTATTACTTAGTTTACCTTATTGTCACTAATGTGTCTTAAAACGTATACAAACATTTATTTTTTCAGATGAGTTTAATTTATTAAATTCAATTTTATGTAAATTCCCATTTCGCGTAAAAATAAATACACACCATATAATAGTTAATACTTACGTAATATTGAAGTAACTCATGACTAATCCTCCTAAAGTGACTATTTAATAGCCAGTACAGAAATGGATTCCAAAAACTGTTGCTCAGGGCCAACCACGTGACAATGAAATCCAGGGAAGGTGGAACCTGTATAATAAAAACTAAAATTAGCAAAATACAAAAACTAAATTTTAAATAATCATCTTTTATAATATATCCCGGTAAAATGAGTTCTGAATATGGATATCAAAATAAGGCTCTATTCCCATCCATTACCAAGAGCTAATACCATTTGGTATTAGTTTATTTTCGAATTTATTTTCTATTCCCAACGAGTACCACATTTTAAAACCAATACCAAAACAAGTTTGAAGAAATCAGATACAGTCAGGTTCAGTAAAATTAAAATGCTTTGAGTGACGAACTAAGTTTCCGAAAACATAATAAATGTTCCCGAAAATCCTAACCCTAGACGGTCGACGTCAGTGGCATCCCGAGGTTCGGTTGGTTAGGTTCCTTTAAACCCTTTAGACAGAAATAGGAGCCCCGCTAAGCGGGGCTCCGTCTACCAGCTTATTAACCCTAACCCTATATTTAGATTACCCTAGATTTCGGTAAAACGCAATTTAAATAAAACTTTGTGTAGCTGAGTGTACAAAAAGTCACGCTTTGGTATTCGTGAGTAATAGATTTTTTATTTAAAAAAATGTGGTACTCGTTGGGAATAGAAAATAAATTCGGAAATAAACTAATACCAAATGGTATTAGCTCTTGGTATTGGATGGGAATAGATCAAAATAAGATACATGTGAGATAGTTTCGCATTGTAAAAGACTTACTTCTAAAATAATACAGCCATTTAAAACAATAAAGCAAAACGAAAAAAATAAGCTTGTAAAATGGGCAAATAAAAGACGAGTGACGATTGCATTATATTCATTTTCGTTATTATCTACAAAGGCCTTCATTATTATTCAGTAGAAGAAAGAATTAATAAATGCTTTCAAAAGAAAAGACGGTTCCGAAACATTTTCCTTGGTCAGGCGAAAATAGATATACACCTTGTAATTGACATATTTTGAAAAGGAAGTCGTTTAAAATGGTGTTGCGTAGTCTCTGATAAATTTCAATGATGGAAATAATAATATACCTCGAGAATTTTATCAATTTTTTTTTTTATCTATACGATTTTGGTCCCGGCTGTTATTTGTAGATCTTTGACAGTCATTATAGGGAGTCAGAAGCCTGAAACTATGACAACCAGTCTTACCAAAGGATATCGTGTTACCCAGTAACTGGATTGTGGACGTCTTGACCGGCAGTCGCTTCATGTAAACTAGGTTCTGGCTGCATCTAGTTAGACTGGAAGCCGACCCCAACATAATTGGGAAAGGCTAGGCAGATGATGATGATTTTTGTGATAAAACAGATAGAGCATCTATAATAATCAAATTAATATTAGCTACAAACAATATCAAAGCAGAAATCCATACCTTGCACCCGGTACAAGCCGCAACCACTTCCTGTATAGTAGCCGGAGTGACCATAACGATGAAACCTAATGACATCGCTGCCATAGTCCGAGATGTACTCACACTATGGGGTCTTACTGGAGCTTGAATCTGTATCGCAAAAAAATATTTGCTCTAAATATGATGTAATCGACATACAGGATGGTAATCAGCATCAGTTGTGATTGATCGCAACGGTATCATATTGATTGATGATGGTTTTACAAAGATACGACCATGGGTATACCATAACCACGAAATGAATCAAACTACATTTCGTCATTCACGAGAGCATTCTCAAAATCTAAAATTGAATAACTTACTTCACTTTTACGACTAAAAGAGAGATAGAGATAACTAATCCAATCTTCACAACAATCTCGATTTAGAAAGCAGAGACGTAATTCTAGACTAATGTTTCACTCGATCTAATACAATCTCAGCGAGAACGCGGCACTTAAATCAATGAAACTTGGAAGCGTCAAAGATATAATATATAATCATAACTCGAGAACATTGGTAACGAAGTTTTTAAAAAGATAGGGAAGTAAGCACACGGGATGATTGTATTCTTCTTGATACGATTACTGTGAGCGAGATTTTATTTATCATCTTGATTTATAAAAGTAACTTTTTCTGTGTAATGAATGCATAAGGTATTCTTTATTTTATCTTAGGATGGAGATATATTACGGATAAGAAAAACAAGGTATTCTCGTAAACTATGAATAGGTATACGCTACCTACGTGAACTGTTTAGGGAAACAAATATTGAATGTAATCATTGTGGAAATTGTTTACCTACAGTAGAAACTCTAGGAAGATCTAGGAATATGTTGTCGAGGAATGGGATGGTGGGCAGGTTGATGATGATGCATATCGGTATAAATAATATCAAAGTCTAAAGAGCTTGAAATTCCTGGGATAAACCTAGTGTTGACCACAAATTGACCAAGAACGTCCTCTGCGATTAAATGAAAATCTTTTCACAGTTACTGGGTAAAGCTGTATGGAAGCGGTAGAGTTTGTTAAAGATTGGTTAAAGATTGATTTAGATGAATGCAAGGAATACGCATTAAACTGTTGACAAATCTAAGCTCAAAATTAAATAATATCTTACCACTACTTCATGTTCACTATGCGATGTTTTCGCACAAGGGACAGGCACTCCGTTGGGTCGTAGTGGTTCTGGATCAAATTTTCCTCTATTTTTGCTAACGTGGAACCCAGATCCGTAGCAGTACATCAGGGCCATAGTCGTAGGAAAGTAGTAGGCGCAGCATGAGAGGATCCTGGTACAGAAAATTGTTAAATATGGATATTTTAAAGAGTTCTAAAGAGATGTTTAATTCAAACCAAAATAAACCTTTCAAAAGTCTAAAAATAATATAATAACTTTGGTTTCATAGATGCAGTTTAGTGTTTGAAGTAATTTATACGTTCTCTGCTTAGTTGACTAAATTGAATTAGGTACTAAGATTTGTCACTATACCTTTCAAAGAATCATTATAATTATAACTTTAACTAATGCATATGGTTATGTTTATAATAAATAGTAGACACATGAAATCTTAGTAAAAGTACAAAAACGTTTTCCATTTATGCAGTTAAGTTACACTAACCTGAAAGCCACTCTGCTATGGAAAACATCGCAAGCCATGAGTCCCGTTGAGTTGAAGTAGTATCCAGACCTTGGTAGCACCATGATAGCAAACAGTGACACTGATAGTATCCACGTTATACTTATTACTAGGACGCAACCCTGCATAAAAAAAATAACATTTAATATATTTTTTAATCATCGGTGATTGCTAATCTAAACAAAAACAAACATTTATACCATTTCATATTCTTAAATATTAGTGGTCCGAAAACAAGTTCGTGAAATGACTTATTCAATAAAGTAACCTTGTCGTTCTCAACCTCAGAATAATATCAATGGTATTTTCAGTATATTTTATACAGACTAGTGACCCCTGGAGCTTAATTTACGTCAACGTTATGAATAATAATCCCTTTAATAATCTAGACACTCGAGGTCAGTAAAATATTATTATCTGTCAGGACAGTGATAACATTTTAGTAGTCTCACACAAAAACAGTTTAAGTTTTATCTTCGTATGTACCACCTTCTAAAACTAAGGAGGTCTCTAAACAATTTGAATCCCTAAATCTTTTTCAAGTCAGCTTTAACTGATTTCAAAGACAAGACTAAAAGTTTCAGCATAAACCTAATAAATTATACAAAACATCTTATTTTGAAGCACGAAAAAGTTCATTTTAATCACGTACTGAACTACCCTTTGCATCTAAGAAAGTTTTGTCCGATACTTTGAGCAACTTCCTAAGCCGCTCAAAGAGAGATTTCTGAGAAAGATACGAGTATATGTATCCCTAAATAAAGCTCTTTAAAGGACTCACAAGTTACTAAAATATATCAAATATTTAAACGCTTAACTTCTTACGTGAAGTGATTTTAATTTTAGATAAGCAAGTGAAGTGATTTTAATTCTACTACATTTTTACTGGGACTTAGTTCCATAAAAAAATACTTTCGGAGGTATGGTTGTCGAAGATACGGTTGAAGAACGCTTGTGAACTGTGGAGCTTATTATGAGTATAAAAGCAATAAAAAACGAAATATGAATCTCACAGCAGCAATATAGAAGAAAGAAACGAACACAAATTAAAAACGATATTAAAACGAACGCCTACTCACCTTTTTACTCGAGTGTTTATGATAGGTATCCGGATGCAACAAGTACAAATATCTGTCGATAGCCATGCAGACCAATATAATCGCACTCTGTTGACTCACAGCTCCACGGAGAAGAGCCTGTAATAAACAACCAGGATTTAAAACAAATAAATTCAGAAACAGGTCACGTCAAAGACGAGGAAACATTGCTGGGCATCTAAATAGCCTTGATCTACGAAACAAAAGGGCCACTTCGTAAAAGGAATAACGAGTCAGCAGGCGTCGGGCGTAACTTACAAAGCTTAAACTTCATCCTTACTTTTTGCTCGGTCACTATAAACCATTAGCTTATACCGCATTATGTGCTTTCATAGAAGTTTTAGCAATTTATTGTTCACGGATCGCAGATTCTCCGAAACGTCAACAATAACCCTTTTATAAAGTTGATCTTGTAACTATAAAAGGCCTTCAGATATTTTTCTTTGTTTAACGTCTTGATCCCTATTGTTGTATTGTGTCCATTTTTTTTAAACATCGCTTTGTTATCCCATCCGAATTTACTCAGAAAACAAAAAAAAATCGACTTCTAAAATGGTCATCAAGTATCAGCTGGGGGCCTACCATCAACTCTTATATCAGTATTATTTTAATCTTACTTCGGTGTGATTCAGGACCTGTACCTCTTGCATAGCTCCATCTCAGGGCCGTAGGCAGGGGGTTTTATTTTGGGGTCCAACCCCCTCCCTCCGAAATGAGAGAATCCAGAATCTCAATCCAGAGATCGTTGTCACCTGCATTATTTCTGACTGGCTGCTGCCCATGGCTTCACCCACGTGGATGTCGGAAATTATCCCACGGAACGTGCTTCCGGGGCAAAAAGTACTAATGTCACTCCTTATAAGTGAAAGTCCGGTTAGTTCAGCCGTTTCGGAGACTAGCCGGAAGAAACACTCAGACAGACAATTTTGTTATTAGTACCGAATATACTTTCATTATGCAATTAGTACAAAAGCTGTTATTTTTACGTTACAAACATACACTTCAAGTGTATTTATTTGTGTAGATGTATAGATGAAGTGACCACCATTCACGTCGGTTGAATTTTAATTTAATTTGAAAATATGTAAAATTATTTTAAATGCTTATTGTAAAATTAAGTTGTTACTAATATTTTCTGCTCCAGAGCTCAACTAATACTAAATGAGTTCCTGGCTACGGCCTTGTCCATCTCTTACCTACACTGAATTAAGATTAAAATAATACTGCTTTGAGAGGTTGTGGTAGGCCCCCAGTTATGTATATTATAGCAATTTATCCCTGACATCCGATTACCATTTAACTTTGCTTTGCGAATTCCAATTTTTTCCTTCGAGGTAACTTTACTCATTTTCTCTTCATCTCTTGTTTAAACAAAGTTTGCAAGGATCTCGTAACTCCGCCTAGCTCTAACTAAATTAAGTAACTCTTCTGAAATTTTGATGGCAAACTAATTTTAGTGTACTCAGTTGGAGTGCAAGTAAACTTTTCTTTAGTATTTTAAGACTTAAGATAGTTTACCAGTATTGAACACAGAATTAATGGAATCATCCAAATATACTTAAACTGGAACAAATTTGATCAAACTTATTGAATTGCAAAAGTAACTTACCTGTATTTGACAGAATATCTCTCCGTATGGCCAGCACTTATACAAAGCTGGGAGGAGAGCTACTGGCGCGATCAAGATTCCCGTGAATAAATCGTTGAGTGCAAGCGAGGTCAGTAAGTACCTCGGCTGTAAAATATGGCACCACATAAATTACTTTCGTTGAGAACTATCATTGTGAATTAATGACCAAGAAAGATGTCTTATGATGCCAAATAACTTAGGTAGAACCTAGTAATATTCCACCATTATTCTGCAGTCAAACATTGTTATTATCTGACAAGCAATTATTCAGACACAACCAAGGTTTTATTATAATTGGTGGTTTGAAAATGGAGCGAATGCTTTACTGAAAATGATGAAAGTAAATTATATTGAAATTGCCCATTGTGGAAAGTTAAACTGGTTTTACTATTGAATTAAAAAGGTATCATAAAATGATTTTAGTATAACCAACACGATTAAACGGTTGCAAGGGACATAATATTGGCATAATTTATATTAGCAAACTTAACAATAAAGTTAATGAATACGCAAAAACATACCTGATTATCAATATACTTGATATACCTCCTATTATTCAGGACGCAGATCAGAACCAAGTTGCCAAAAACAATTGACATGGACAAAGCAAATATGAAGAATGCTTTTAAAATATCAGCTGGTGCAGGGAATGTAGAAGGCCAGCCTTTGCCGTTCAGCCAACAGGAGCTGTTGGATAGAGATGGCGCTACGAGTAGTGCGCCTTTGGTCGAGTCAAACATAGTCGGCGCCTGTCGGCAGCGCACTTTTCTCTTAAATAAGGCATTTAGATCATATGATGTACACTGTCTTCAGACTTTCTTGGTTTATGTTCTTATTTAGCATAATATGAAGCACTTGATATCTTTTTATCTTGGGTCTGTGATTTTGAGGTGTGCCACCATCATAAGTTTTTAGTGATGAATTTGTTTTCTTCCAGTTCTTGTTTTGTCTTCATATTTCATCTGAAACAAATAAGAAAATCTGACTAAAATTCTGATACAAACATTTCTTTGTACAGAAGGCAGAGACATTTTAATGCAGGGAGGTACTCATTTTCATGTCATTATGTCTTAAAATGTCTAAATAATGAGGGCTGGCGTAGTATAATTACCTAAATTAAGTGATTAAATGTTTCGGGGACTCAGTTACATTTCTTAGCTTCCAAGGTAATACTGATAATTTGTCTTTGTACTCTGAAAGCCGAGTAATATTTCAAATGCTTTAAGTTTTTCTAAATGCAAAAAAGAAACAGCTTTAATAATACAGAATTTAATTGAAGTCAAATACTCTGTTGGAAGTAATTTGTGAAGTTCCCTAAGGTCTAAATCTTGAGTCTCATGCGATGTGCGATGTTACTTTAAAACATTTTACGATAGCAAGAATTCTTCGCCGTAGTTTAAAAAGAGAGGAAAAATAAAAGGACATATGTGAGCGTGCGTGACAAGACACGTCTTTGGAATCTTTTCCGTGAGATATATTTTTCCAATCGGAACTTTTCCTCAGATTGGTGGAGAGTGCTCTGTCAATTTCCTGGAGGAAATAGAGTCTTGTGTCAAGAGTGAAGTGCTTTTTATCACATCGTACTATTAGCAATTCTGTGTTAATTGTTATAAAAGTCTATTAAGCTTACTCTTAAAACTATTGTGCTTATTAAATATATTTTTTTAAATTTTGTGGGTCAAAAAGAAAATAATTCTTACCCCAAAGTTCAAAGAATGAACACAAAAACTGAAGGCAAAAACGTACATAATAAATAACTCTGTAGTCTTATTAACACTGGCCAAACAATGTACGAAGTTGTACACACCCTTATACCAATAAGGGAAAACGGATCCAGAAGCGAAATTTTACTAGCAGCCATAAATTTGTTTTGTTCCAGAGACGAGATATATTAGGAAGTTAATGCTAAGTAGATTGATCCATCTGATGGAGACGACGCGCCTATAAAATAAAGAGTACTTCTTTTTGTATCTACAACACATCAGTCCGTGAAGGTCTGTCTATAAACATACATAGACCTATTTGAACTGGATGAACTTGAAAGAGGAAGGACTAATTTCAATTTACTAGGTAAATTGTAGTAAGAGACAATTGGACTGATCATTTTATTGAATATACAATTACAGATTACACATAACATAACATCACGCTTGTAATACCCAAAGGGTTAGGCAGAGGTGTACCCACAAATACACATAAACATACATACATAAATTGTTTTGTTTGTTTGTTGTTGCTTTGTGCTTTTGCCATCAACAGGGCACAAATCCAAACTCCGGGCTTCTACTGAGTTTAAATATTACAATTAAATCACGTTAAATTCAATTTTGATAATAATTGAACTGAGCAAGCTGATCCAATTAAAAACTGTACTTATAGTTAGTATAACTTTTAAGAAGCAATCAGTTGACATTTCAAATTAAAGAAAAGCTACGAAACATTAAGAACTAATTGCTGTCCTTCCGTTAGCACTAAAAACATCTAAATACTTATGAGCTCAAATTGAAATCTTGGCTCGCAAACTTTATTAGCTCTCCGAGCTCGAACTGTAAATACAAGAATCTCGACTCCTAGTGCCAAAGTAGAAATATATATTAAAAAAAAACCTTCATTAGGAGCACTTGGAAGGTCACAAAGTCCGTGATGTTTTCACATAAAAAGTGCTAAGACATGAAAACTAGAATGTCTGTAAACAATGAAAAAGTCAAAATATAGACTTAAGACGAATATATTTGTTGGCTGCCATAAAAACACGTACATAAATGGGCGTTATAATGTCAATTGCTTATGCCTTTGGCTGTAATCCAGTAAGAAGTAAGGACATTATTCTTAAAATTAAAATGTACTTCCTTTTTAATTATTATTAAAATTATGTAATTATTATTATAGTTTCCACAGTTAAGTACCTAGCAGCTCTTTACCAGATTGTAAGAAAGAACGAAATATAAACATAGGTAGGTACACATCCGTAATATACGCACGTATGCATACTCGTACTACATATAATATGAACGCCATGTTTGATCGATTCCAAACTAGATACTACTAGCAATGAGTTCTCTTCAGTCACATTCTCAAATAAAAGGAATTTCTTACAAATAATGTTAAGTTCTACCTTCAACTCAAGGTCTTCAAGACCAACTGACGTGAAAATAATCCTCTGATTACATCTAAGATCAAAGGACATTCTGACCTTAGCGAGATTGAATGAGACTCTACCGTACTACTATCGGTAAATACTTCGTTATACTCATTAAGGTTAATAAGTAAAAGCTCTTTAGATGAGAGATACCTGAGTAAGGGAAAGTGATGTGGTTTTAGTTAATTATTGAAACTAAAGGTCCAGTATTATGTGTTTCTAGCAGGGATTGACAACCGGTACGAATTTGGGTACCGGTTCTTCATTTCGGTTCTTAAAAAGGTTCGACTTTTCGTTACAGTTACGGTTCTGGTTCCGGTTTGGTTCTGGTTCCAAAGTATCGATTCCAAATAAAGATTCCAATATACCGGTTCCGTACCATTCGATTTAAAGGTTCTCTAAGAAAGAACTATACATGATCTACCAAAACAAAAGTGCCTTTCTCCCTTCTCACAAAAACTCCAACCTCTTCACCCGACAGCGGCCGCCCTTACCTCGCCGCTATCGTACAAAGTTTCGTCCTACACTGAGTGGCATCATATGAACTTGTTCGGACTCGCTTTGAAGAAGAACCGGTAAAATAAAGGTTCTTAAAGGTTCCAATTTAGGTTCCTGTTCCGGTTCGGGTTCTAGTAACGGAACCACTAAATACCGGTTCTTTACCGGTATTTTAGGAACGTTTTCAATCACTGGTTTCTCAAGTCAACTTCTGTAACGTAGGTGCCGGTCGTACACTTCTTAACTGTACCACGGAATCACAATTCATTTAAAAAAAATCGGTGCCGTTAGTGGAATTGCTTAGGTGCCGTCCAAATCGATGCCGCAAGTGGAATACCTCCCTGATTTTGTAGTGTATGTGACCTTAACATGTTGGAAAGATCTCGGATACACAGCGGGGGTCCACTTACTTTTAGTAGCCCCGTTTTATTACTGAGGGAAGAGTCTTGGGTGGTTGATTATAATGCTGGTTTTATGTGTTAAGAAAATATATTTAGTTTGATACCAAAGACACTTTCCTTCTGAAAATACACCAATCCCCACAATCTTACACAACCAATCTTTCATAATCTTAATACATTTTTATAACACTTTGGCATAATTATGGTTAAGAAGATTTAACTAACGATAGAAAAGCCGTCCAATTTCACAAGTTAACCAAATATTTAAAACAATTTTAATAGAACAGCTTGTCTTACATTTAATTTTCTCCCATCAATAAATCTACGATAAACAATAAAAACTGCTACAAAATAAGTTCCATTATATTCTTGCGATAATATCCTCGGTTTGGCCAAACTTAATGCCACATTTGGCGACAGCGTGTCTGGCCTCAGTGGTGACCTTTGTTTTGGTTTTCATATTTTTATTGAGGACGTGGGTTGAATAAAAAATGTATACTTTTTTATTAGTTCTTCTACTGTATCTTGGAGGCATTTTGTAAGGTCGTGAAACATATGAAAACGTGTGAAGGGTTTTGATATATCGCCAGGCTCTGCTTAAAGAATCCGAAAGATAATAGTTTGATTTTCCAAATAACACAGGATTAATGAACAGTGTTTTCCTATATCCAACAAAGGGTGGTATGATACCTGATACTGAATATACCTTTAGAATGTACCTTCTTTTGTACAAATACTTAACTAAGTCCTTATGGGAACACAAAGAAAAAAAAAGAAAAAAGATATTAGTATTTTTGAATTTACTGAAAATTCTGACGCTAAAACACAAGAATGACTCCAAAATATATATTTACCCTTTAAAGGCTCCGGCACATAGGCGCGAGGCGACACTTGTAGAACAAATTCCAATAATTATTCATAGAAATTGTTCTACTAGAGTCGCGTCTAGCTTTCGATTCGCACCTGTTTGCGAGAGCCCTAATGAAATAAATATACAAAGGCAAACTTATTGCTTTAGGTATTTTCAGTAGAACAGAACAATTGAGATTTAATTCGCTAGAAACAATACAAAGACTTCAAAATATCCAACATAAAAGTAGAATTTACCGTCTGAACTAGTATTAAAACCTTACATTCATTCATGCGTTTTTCAAAGCTTAACTTCCATTACAGAATGTGGTTGGCTATCGAATGTTCGGAATCCCCGCAAAATATTTCGCTGACACAGTTATGAGTACGCCATTTTGACCAGTTTATTTTATGATGCAGATTTTTATTAAATCCTTTTCTATATAGATCGAACATAATTACTTATGTTGTACTTTTCAAATTCAATAGTATTTTTTGTCAAGGTTTCATGAAGTTCTTACATTACAAACATTCTCACATTTGTAAAGATACTACATTATTTAAAATGGCTTCCATGGGAATTTTAGAAATGCTCTCAGTTTATTGAATCACTAGCTTTTACCCGCGACTTCGTCCGCGTGAAAGTTGTACTACTCCCGTCCCACCCGTCGCATCACATCACCTGCCCGCGCTATCACTTCGTTTTCGCTTAGCGTTCTTTATGACTTTTTTCGTTTTGCTTAGCTCCTAAGAGTCATAGCGTGATGTTAAATAGACTATATCCTTACTCAAGAATTGGGCTATAAAATTCAATTTTTTTTTTGAAATTCGACCGGTAATTCCAGAGATTACACCTACATTACAACATATAAACAAACGAACTTTTACCTCTTCATAATATTAGTATAGATTATGTGTAAATGATACAATTAAGAACAGAGGCACATTATTTATTACAGATAATTTCCTTCACAATTATACCTGAAATATCTTTCCGAGTCGTAACATTACATCCTACATAAGAGACATCCGACGTCACTGCGGTGAAGCCATCCTTATCTCCACACTTACTGCTAAATGGGGCATTACGGCGTTGCTAGTGTAATTAGTATTGCTAGAGCTTCAGGGTAAATTAATTTAGAGATTTGTGCGCTGACTGACCTGTAATAATTTCATGCAATGAAACGTGTTACATAAATGTGTACATATTGTTGTTGAAAGCGATTTAATTGGGAATAGGTGCGTCATGTTACGATTCGGTGATACAGTACACGTAGTACCTTCGGAAAGATATACCTACATAGTTAGTAACATGTTTTCGATAGTCTTCAACACTCTGCACTATTCTCTATAATGGATTCCTGCTACAAATTCCCATACCTACCTGTCATTACCATCAAATGGACTCCCATACCTGCATCCATCATTGAATGTTGATACAATATCTTCCTTAGTTCTTAATACACTTCGTGATTATATCCAGTCCAGTTGTGGTTATTTATACGGGTCAAGAGTTTGTACCAATTTACCATCTACTGCATATGCATAGTATATTTCGAGAGTAGGCACCTATACCCAGTCCAGACGTGGTTATATATACTGTTCAAGAGTTGGTACCCATTTACAATCTACTGCATATGCACAGTATAGTTCGTGAGTAAGTACCTATACCCAGTCCAGTCGCGGTTATTTATATGGGTCAAGAATTGGTACCCATTTACCGTCTACTGCATAAGCATAGTATAGTTTGTGAGTAGGTACCTATACCCAGTCCAGTCGCGGTTATTTATACGGGTCAAGAATTGGTACCCATTTATCATCTACTGCATATGCATAGTATAGTTCGTGAGTAGGTACCTATACCCAGTCCAGTCGTGGTTATTTATTATACTGGTCACAGGTTACCAAAACTCACTAATAAATCCAATCAGACTGCATACCTAGTCCTGAGGACTTATCATTAGCTAAAAAAAAATAGTTGACTTTTATAAAATTATTATATCTCGAAAGAGTGCATTCTTTTGAGGTACAATAATTTTATAAAAGTTGTTAAGAACATAATTCTTCATAACAAAGTAATTTGTTTAGAAAGTTCGGTAAATTTTTTCTCCAGTAAGGTCAATTTGTCATAATATTTTACGTGTGAGCATCGCTTAAATCTAATAAAAGCTATTGGGTTTGCCGCTAGGGACCTATAAATCTCAGGGTTTTTACGAGACTTGACTGTAAGCTTTATAATCTAGAGCTATAATGTGATACGGAGAGCGAAGCCGTGCGATTTTTTACTTTTTTGAAAACCATTAACTGAATGATAGGTGTTTATCAAAACATAACATAGTATTTGGGATCACGCGATCAAAGGCAAGAAAAGTTTACGTTGGTCGAGAAATCTTGAAAATTCAGCTGAATCCCACGGGTGAGTTTTGATATATTTTTTCATTGGTTCGTAAATTTTTACTGTGTTGTTAATTTTATGTCATCAACCTGTAAATGTCTAATTGCAAAACCCAATGTTCATGACATACAAACAACTGGTCCAAAGAAAAATTATAAGCGACTCGCTTTTGCCCGCGGGTTCGCCCGGATGGATCTCGGAAAATATCCCACGGGAATGTACTACAGAGATTAAAAGTACCCTATGTGTTAATCCACGTCATAAATTATCTGTGTGCCAAATGTCATCCAAATCCTTTAAGCCGTTTTTGTGCCAATCCGGAACATACATCCAGACAAACGCACAAAAATTGTGAAAACCATTTATTTTCGGCATCAGACTCATTCCCATACCTCCTAGCAATTACTTTTTATTAATATTAAATGTACAGTTTTGATTCGTTACTAGTATATGTAGAGATATACATGTATAGATGTTGTTGATAGATGTTGCACAGTTGTAGATCGGTAGGACAAAAGATTAGTAGGAGGTAAGAGAATGATGGCCCAGATAGAGAATAAAAAGAGTGTTTGGGCTAGTTTTCTTCATAACTACTTCATAGCAACTGTTAGCATCTGTCTTTAGAAAGATAGTGTTTGTTGTGATTAAAACAGCGGGGTAATTACGTAACACGCTAACAGTAGTAATGGGTTTCATTTGACAGTTCAACAACATTCATTGCGTTATTTACGTTGTCGAGCATACAATTTTTTGAACATATGAAGCAATGGATTAGCAATACGCTTCAAAATGATTCAGATTGTGGTAGATAGTGTGTTACGTAATTAGGGTGCTGGACTCGTTTTAATCCTGGCGCATTTTGTATGACAAACTGCCACCAGAGACATCTATTATGGATTCAAAAGATATAATATGGAAAATTGCTTTAGGGATAAAAATAAGCAAAGTGCTACATTTTATACTGGCTTGAACGTGACTGATAAAATGCTGATTAAATCAAATAAAAAGTTTACCCGAAGTTTTTACTTTATTATACAAGAAAATGTGTTAGTTTTATGGTTGAGACATTGTTTACTGACTCACTCATCTACCATTCAAAGTCAACAGAATTTAAATGTAATAATCTTACGCTTTATGATCTGAATGCTTACCTAATGCTATATGCTTACTGATTAATTTTGCATAAATTGCATTATCTTCAATAGGTATTCATATATTTTTGTTACTCAGCTTAACACTATGAGAAAAGTCATAAGACCGAAATTTTTACTTTATATCTCCACAGGCGCATTGCCAAGGCGATAAACTAAAATCACCATAAAGATACTGTAAAGGGCAATGCACACTTTTTCGTTGCACCCAAATTATGAAGGCGTAATCACGATCTATATTAGATTATGATACAGACTTAGCAAGAAGGCTAACCAATACTTTTTTACCAAAGAGTTTGTTATAGTGCGAATTCAACAAAAATAGTTCATTCAATACAGATATTGTACGATAAACACCAGAAAGCTTTTACTGTTGTTGCCGTTTTGGGTTTTGATCCCTATACTTCCGTACCTTTTCTGTTGGAACGAAGCCAGCTTTCACAAAATATAAAAACAGAATTTGGCCAATAAAAATAATTGTATTGGTATAAAAAGTTGTGGCGATATCACACAACGCTAGCGCATTATCACTGCGTGTCGGGTTGAACCTGATTTTGTGCGAGTTCTGCGATTTCGTTACGCGTATTTGTGTGTGTGTGTTACGCTTATAGTCTCCCGCAAACAGGCGCGACGCGACAGCACGACACATAGGCACCGCTCGTCGCGTGACACGCTTTCGCGTCGCGTTAAGGCTCCCGCAGACAGGCGCAACGCGACGCCCGACACAAAGACGCCGCTCGTCACGCGACATGCGGTGCCTTTGTGTCGGGCGTCGCGTCGCGCCTGTGTGTACGAACCTTTAGCGTGCACGAGTCTTAATAACCCGGTGTCGCGGCTTGAAACCGAATAATATTTTCACAAAATGCGTTATTTGCACAGTCGCAATCGTAAAATCTTTTATGCTTCGGCGCTCACACGACATCGTGGGATGATAGCTTCTAAAATTTCCTTCGAATAAATCCAGTCAGCCGGTTCCCTTTGAAATCCTATTGAGTAAGCTTGTTTTATTTGTTACCTCAAACGACTGCGATATTTGAAATACTTTACGTTCACGAAACTGTTGAGCTTAAATAGATGTCTTAAAACTAAAAGATTTAAGACCGAAAATAAGTTTTATACAGACAGTGGTTACAAATGGCTGCCATTTCTTTTCTTGATGTGTCTTTTCAGTTCGTTCTAAAGATTTTACAGTTTAATTTCATTTATAAGTGGGAAAGTATCTACGTATTTTATTACGAATAGTAGGTACTAGCAATGGTACCTGTATTCTTTTTTAAACGTTAATATTATTTGCAAACAAATTATTTGAATTCCCAATAATCATCTCATCTTTATGGGTACATAATTTTAACCAAAATATTAGGTACTGGATATTTATGAGGTTTTTTGACTGAAGTCGATTGGCCGCCAGATTCCCGGAAGCCCTAGGTATCGAATACCGAATCGGCTTTGGTCAGCTTCCAATAACAATACAATAACCAAGCTCACGATTCATTTAACAATTTTCCACTATTTGGATACACCGTAGCACGGCGTAACATCAATTTATTTGTTGTTACATTAGTACGAGTAAGTCGGTACCCACCTACCAGCAATTCTCATTAAAAAATTTCATAAGAATTTACAAACAAAAGATTAAAAAAAAAAACAAATCGCCTCATCTCGTAAAATTCGCCATTTAAATTGTTACTATGCCAAAACAAAATACCAATACGACAAAATTATGAGGTTTTTTTATCAGCCAGTGGGATACACCGGAAATACCGACTTGGCTTCGGACTGACCACCCACAGCGCGACTTACAACCAAACCCACGAAATCACGATTCATTTAACAATTTTCCTCACTCTAGTGGGCGCCTGTTTTATTTCCTGTAATCATATTTTCCTCTATCTTTATTTGTCTGTATCTAAAATTGGTTGTGTTTTCCAACTTTCAGTGTTGTTTTCCGAGTTATGATGTTATTGTATTTTCATGAAAGACATAATATCACGCCTGTTTTCTCGACGGGTAAGGCAGATGTGTATCAATAGCACTGGCGAAATGTGGGGTGCGAAATGTGGGGGTTAACCCACATTTCGCCAGTTGTGTTCGTAAAAGTAACGGAATTTTGTAAATATTGTGGTAAGAATTCCTCTGCGTAGACTTCTCCCAACTATTTTGGGACCGGCTTCCAGTCTAACCGGATGCAGCTGAAAAACAGTATTTTTACACGGAGCGACTGCCTGTCTGACCTCAACAACCCAGTTACTGGGTAACACGATACCCCTTGGTAAGATAGTATATCAGACTTTCGGGCTTCTGACTACACGTAAGGACTGTCAAAGATATACAAATGCCAGCCGGAACCAACAGCTAAACGTGCTGTCCAAGGCACGGAGCGATCTCGGTATATAATGGATGGTCACCCATCCACGAACCGACCTCGGCAAGCGTTGCTTAACCTTCGGTTCGGTCTGCGATCGACCCGTGCGGCAGTTATTATTTAGCCACGAACCTCACTTAGACATCTTAGAAATTGTGGTGAGTCACCTAAGAAGATGCAATAAACATATAAGGACACGGAAAAAGGGAACGAACAATACTGTAGTTGTCGAATCGTAGAAAAATAACATTATGGAAATAGTATCACCAACGCCAACTTCTACATTACTTATTGTCTTTTGCTTTTAAAACTACGTCTACTAGCTTTTACGTTGCAACAATATTATTACTTTAAGGCAACAGCAACACTTCTCTATCAGAGTCGTTATCGTCAAACTATCGCCATTACTGTGACGTTATGGCGCTAAAGATATTGGCACGATAAGTGTCATAAATCTAAACTTTTTTACTGTTTTTCAATAGAATGATGGTAAACAAAGCGTTGAAAAAAGTAACTTCTTCACCTGTTTCTATTACCATTTTTCTATCTTTTGTAAATAGTTTTACTTTTTTTCTTAAGGAAATCGTAACATTTTTCTCATTTACTATAACATTCACATCTAAAAGTAAAACATATTGTTATAAATGTTTTTAGGCTTTTTAATTATGTAAATCTTATTCTTGGAAACTGAAATAAAAACCCATAATAATATAAAAGTGAAAAATAACAAAAAACTTACAAAAAATAACACAACTTATAAAAAAGATTTTATTTTTCAGTTTTTTGTTGTGGTACCTATTCCACACCAATTCGTATAAAGGCTCGTACACACTGGCGCGACGCGACGCCCGCCACAAAGGCACCGCGTGTCGCGCGACGAGCGGCGCCTTTGTGTAGCGCTGTCGCGTCGCGCCTGTCTGTCGGCGCCTTTACCCTACATGCTTGTAAACAACAGTGACGTGACAGGAAGTTTTATAACATCATCAACATACACCAAGTGGATTAAATACGTACTATTGAAGCTAAATCAAAAACCACCCAAGCAAACTTAGTAAAATTTAAATGAGACCACCGCGCAAGCTTTTCTACCAAATGAAAAAATCACTTTCTAAATCGGTTCACAATTGATGTATATATTGATGAACATACATACAAAATACATACAACCGAACATGGAACCTCCTCCTTTCTAGAAGTTGGTTAAAAATAACAAATTAACTGTGTATTTGACCTTTAAAAAAAAAAAACGTAGGCTGATATTTACGGTACAGTGCAAAGAAACCTTAGAAGTTAGCTTGGTAGGGAAACATGTTTAATTTCTATTTATGTAACTATTATGAGGAAAAACACGCACCGAATCACTAAACCACAAGTTGGAACCCTTAACTTTTACTCGTTAAATTATTCATCATTTTCGTATCGAGCACGATATTCATTAAATACTTAATTTCCAAACGAATTGAATTACGCTACCAATGAGACTTACATAATGAAAATGCAACAAAAATATCCCGACAAAAATCCCGAACACTTATGCAAAACCTCCATAATTACACAGTTTCACAACACTAAATAACGTCCATTGGGACATCACTAGCGGAAGATAAAAACAACAAATTCAACTAAGTGTCCCTAAAAATAAACGAACAAAACAGGTCAGGGATATGTCGTCCCATTTGGCTGCAGCATGAACTTGGCTGGACGGCCAAGACTAGAGTGAGCGAAACCAACCCCTATATTATAAGTACGAAAATTATTCTCCCAGTTTCTTTGTGCTTCCTATGTAGACACTGGCTTTATACGACAACTGCACCACGTTTGCTGATTAAAAAGTAAAAACCTTTTGTAGATACATATTTAGCAATGAAAAGGGGAACATCAAAATTTTATTTGAATAAAGTTGTGGAGTTTTTAATTGACATTGTTTTGGATTGAAAAGTAATTGAGCACTATTTAATATAAATGTTGAGATAAAAAGGGGAAATGTATCTGTTTGTTTATTATTCTGTCAATTCATAAACGTCAACGGGAGTAATGAGTGATGATGCTTTCAGAAGGAAAAAGAACTGTTTAATATTCCTCTATGTAGGTTAGTATTTTAATTATGTGATTGTGCATTCAGTATGTTTAATTACTTTAACAAAACACAATGCATTCATCAGTTTTTGTCTATTTAATTAAATCAAAAAGTTTAATTGCCCTGCTTTTCAGCACCTGTAATCACAGGCTACAAGCGTTGTGAAGTACAAACAATCGAACATGTGCAATAGAAACTGTTCGATCGACGCTCAAAGGAGACCACATTGGAGACGCCTATATCCACAAAACCAATCGACCTAATACACTCATCCTGGTGTTCACATAATGTGAATGAATTCATTTATTGTAAGGCGCAAAAAAAAAAACACAAAAAAAAACCCATTGCAGTTGCAACGAACCACCCATTTCCTCCACAATGATCATAACACCACCAATAACTTTGTAAAGACTACAATCAAATCACGGGACCTATTGTACAAACTAACGACCACAACAACCACTGTAATGATCAGTTTTCCTGCACCACACCAAACTAACTCTTTTTCTTTCCGGCGATCTGACATTACATGGCAATAAAGGGCAAACTTTACTAGTAAGCGGAAAACTTACTAAGCTTATTTTCGGAGCGACACGAGAATTAGCGAGAGCGAGAAACAGGGTTCACTGTCAACATGGAATACCGAGTACAGAAGGCCAGCTCCATGCAAAGGACGTAAACAGACACACACTCACTTATATGCGTACGTACGGAGATCTTAAGGGCCTTAGCACACCTCCGCCGCAAAAATAATGACGGGAAACCGCTTAACGAATTCCGCTAAGAAAGATTACTACATTATGTCACGATTCGAATAGCGGAACATCATGAGGGTCAGTTGAATTGTGGAAATAGGAGCAAAATGTCGTCGCTTTTGACTTAGTAAATACAGTATAAGTCTACTTCAGATTATGTTTTTCGCAAAATCAACATCTGTTTTACAAAAAAAAAAATAAGTTTCTCTTAAAAAACTTGTCGACTGCCACAGATACGTGCGAAACAAATGCGGCACCGCAACAAAATATGGGTCTGAGTGCGGAGGTGTAACTGGCTTCCGAGCAGGTCGGCGAAATCGAGCGGGAAAAAGATAGAATCATAATCAAATCTGTGCGTTAGAAGAGGCAGTTTCGCTTCTGTTTCGCTTGTCGTACAACGTTCAAGTTATGGCGGAACTACTACGGTTTCTCTGCTATAATTTCGCGTTGGAGATATGATACCCGCCTTAACGAATTTCAGTCGCGAGTTCACTTGCATTCGGTGTAAGTCTGCCGCTTGTGTGCGTGCATTTTCGCTCATTGTATAGAGCAGACCTTCTGTAACTATCTATTCTGTGCTCTCAAATTGCAAGTCGGTGAGACGAAAACAACATTTGATACGGTCTGGTACATTTGTGTTTGGGGAAACCTCTCATTTTTACGATCAGTTGTTCAGAATAGGCTTCTATTCTAAGAAATTGTTATGTCGATACCGAAATTATTGCGTCGTATTGAAACGGAGATGTGGTTACTCATGTGGTTTTGTTTTATGCGCCCACTTATTTTTAGGAATCTATAAGATGAGTTGGTTGGTATGCAATAAAAGGAATATTATGAGAGTGATACCAACTTTTGTGGACATATTATAATTATTTGTAAAATACTACATTGCTACTGAATTGCGCAGTATAAACTCGTGCCGGGTTGATGACAATGGGCTCGTTCCCTATAACATAGGACTTAACTAGCGAACTGTGAGTGTACTATACGTATACCTCTGCCTATCCTTCGGGCAAAACAGGCATGAATATTTTACTAAAATTGGTCAGTTACTATTCGGAATCATATTTCCTCTTTAACTTCAATGATGTGCATATTTACTACTACTTATATTTTAACGCAAAAACCGAACGAAAAAAGATGTATTTAAAAAAGAAGTATAATCAGATTGGCTACGAAATTCTCATTGTGTATAATCAATAATGTCTTACACCGCTGAAGCGAGGTAACCAGCCAGTAAGTGTTTTAAGTAATTTACATACTTACATAATATCGTTTACGCCCGACCGCTTATCTTTTTCAGGTAAGTCCCAAGAGGTAGGTACGTGTGTCTGTTACCTTCTTGTTACCACTTTAGGTAATAGAGAGGTTAGTAAGACGTTTTTATGTATTCACAATTGTATTGTATTATTCTAGTAGCTAAACTTGTAAACGTTCGCCTAGGAACATGATTATTTTATTATGTTGTAGTTAAATAAAATAAGAAATAGCTTTTATACGAGACTAGAAACCTGTCCCTGCTTCGCACGGTTTTTACGACTTAAAAACATCAAGATTTCTTTATTATGTGCAAGTTTAATATTAATGTATTATACACATAAAGCAGAGAGACCAGTGGTGGCCCAGTGGTAACAGCCGCGACTTACGAGTTGTAGGTCGTAAGTTCGAACCCAGACAGGTGCTTTACTTTGTGTAAATTATTTTATCACCACTGCACTCAATTCGGTGAAGGAAATCATCGTGAGGAAACTGGCATGTCCTAGAACTGAAGCAAATCGAAGACTTGTGACAACTGCCAACCCGCTCTGGGCCTACATGGTGGATTACGGCCCACTCCCTCTTACTGAGAGGAGGCCTGTATCCCAGCAGTGGGATTATTATAGGTTAATTATATACACATACACCATCTGAAATAAATTCTCTAAATGATGGTGAAATCCACATCGACATCCATTGTGTAGTTTGGAAGAACAACGCGGTCAAACAGGCAAACACTAAAAGCTTTACTTTCGACTTTAATGTTTAATATGTATAGATTAGTTAAATATATAAATCACTTTAGGATCCCTATGTCAAACTCATGCAAGAAAATAAACTAAACTTTATCGACTATTCTCACCAACCTGTATACTGGGAAAAATCCTCTCAAAATTCTACCAACGTTCGCAAGCAAATTAAATTTTACCCTGACAGTTGACAAAACTTTTTCCAACGCAAATTCTAAGCGAAAAAACAAATAAACATCCTATCAGAAAAACGGCACCAAGTTCGTCTTGCTCTTTAAATCACAGCCTGGATAATGTCCTTTGAGTTTTTATGATCGTTTCCCGGAAGGGAATAGCTAAATAAAGATAACAGAAGTGCGATACGTAGACTCACATAAATCTGTATATACATATATTCGCAATCCCTGCTAATCACAAAATGTGGAGACACGACTTCCACACAAATCTTACAAGGAAAAAGTGAAAGCAATTTGTTTGACCATTTTACTTTCCGACAGAATATGATTAATATCAGAGCTAAAGTGGGATTATGTGTAAATGTGTCCGTCACGATTTTTGCCTTTAGACCTCCAACCCAAAGACGTAAGCAGCTGATAAATTCTTATATTTTTCATTTTTCTTTTTTTTTTCGTTGTTCTGGTTTTGTCTCTATCACCGAGAGATACGCTTGTCAAGTGTTCATTAACGATCGTTTGATCAGTTTCTTTAATTACGATGGAATCGAGTAGGTACTTCTACTAAGTACTACTACTCAAAGTCATCAGACTACGGCACTCCTAAAATATAACCACGTTTTCGTTGAATTTGGAATTTTCGTTTTCTCTATTGAGCATGGGGATGAATAACGTTGTTGCCTAAAACACGATGAAAGCCGAATGTTATATGTATTGCGGAATGAAACCTTTCATACCTATACCATGCTTTGGCATGTGTGATTTTGTTTTACCTACCGTTTTTATCGACCACAAATATCATAACTCATTTCCACTACCAATTTTGGGCAATGTGCAATTTTGTGTTCATTATTTTATTATTAAGTATAATAATATACTTCAAAATAAAATAATGAAATATGACCCTACCTACATTGTAGCATTTTCTTTAACGAACTCAAGATTGTTATTGTTCATAATAAAAGTAAAATATGTTCGCTAAGTCTCCTTACGTGAATCTTTAACAAATATTGTCATACGAGTATCCGAAACTTTTTGGCAAAATATGAAATATTTTTTCTGTAACAAACATTATTCGGGCTCATAAAATCTCGGAGATGAAAAAGTAAAGAAAGACGTTGATCGTATTACTGAAACCTCCGCTACGGTAATCGAATATGAGATATGCCACAATAAAACCAAATTCGCCGGTAAACGAGTAGAAAAGTAACCACATCCAAATTTATTATGATAACTCATGCGTGAAATTCAATGAGAATCAATATAATCCGATTGTAATAATGTTCATGAATATTTAGGAGATTGGAAAATCTCATTATTTTGGATTGTATACGATTGGTTACCTTAATTGGTAGGGGCTCGTGGCTAAATAATAACAGCCGGACGGATCGATTGAAGGTTAAGCTACGAGTGCCGCAGGCGGTTCGTAGATGGGTGACCATTCATTACATATCGAGACCCGCCATGCCTCGGAAAGCACGTTAAGCCGTTGGTCCTGGGCCGGCAGTCTCGACATAGATACCGACAAAAATCGGTCGTTAAGTCAAATCGTTGTCAAATTTCTTTAATAGATTTTCAACTGTATATCCAACGCATAAGGTTGAAAATCTATTAAAGGAATTTGACATCGATACGACTTAGCGACAGCTTTTCGTCGCTATCTAACGTCGAGACTGCAGGGCCTGGCTGCCATTCGTGGATCTTTGGCAGTCGTTACGGGTAGTCAGAATCCCAAAAGTCTGACAACCAATCTTACCAAGAGCTATCGTGTTACCCAGTAACTGAGTTGTGGAGGTGAAACAGGCAGTGCAGTCGCTCCATGTAAAATACTAGTATTTAGGTGCAGATGATTTATTGGTTACTATAGTTGGCACGCAAAATAAATTTCCGATCAAATATAGCCAAATACAAACGAACATGAAAAAGCTCTTCAAAGTTTTGGTATCAAATTGTTTTGACGAAGAAATGGCATACCATTAGAACAAAGAATTAGATTTTACTCAACGTTATTACATACAAGAAAAAGAAAAAGAGCATTACATAAAAACTTGATACGAAACTATTATTCCTACACGTGAAGGATAGGAAACAAACGCACATTATTTTAACCGTTCCAACATGTAACAGTCCCATACTGAAATATTGCCAAGACTTTGCAAACTAATACCGTTTCTTTGTCCCATTATTTGTATTCCCAATTCGTAAATAATTTGACAGTGAATAACTTTTGCTACATTTACAATTTACCCACACGATTGATGTTCCTCTAACTTCATCAAGAGCGCGAAGTAAAAAAATGTTCCTTCGAAGAACATGTCAATTCCACGAAGACATGGATGGATACAATATGTAAATACTCCAAGGCTTTGTACCGAGTACACAGATATCGCAACAATTTTGTTAAACGAAGACTTGTATTTGTTTTTTTGTGAAGAAATCAACATGCGTGGGCGGATTCATTTATTCCGTGTCAATAACATTAATTGGCTCTTCTATGTGGACTTACATGTATTTCTCATTAAAACAACCTTTAGTGTATCTGTTGGAAAAATAATAATTTGCCTCTTTACTTTTGTTGGTGTAAATTACCATTTCTGCGTTTATCGACGACCGCTCCTTTGTGACTTAACGATGTCAATTTATTTATTTCTAAGCTTGCTTTATTTCGCTTTCAACTCTGTTTCTCTTTACTTGTATCTTTATAGATCAATAATTTTGAAGCTTAACTAATAACTGTGCAGTTTAAAAACGATTTGCTCACAATTTCACCTGATACCTAGTATACAAAGGTCAGGTATATTAGGCTTAGTTTGCTAAGATTGTCAATGGTGCCGATTCTCTTGTACACCGAACTAAACTAACTAAACTATTACTATTTTTTTTTACTTTTGGCTATGAGAATCATAAAGCTATTCTGCAAAAAAAATATCTCTAAATTAAAAAAATAATTGTGACGCAACTAAAATTTTATTTGACAATCGCAACTCCACGTGGTACTTGTTTGCCCTACCCAGTGATTTTTTTTTAGAGCCACAGGCGCGTGTGTGCGGGCGCCTCGACGTGTTTTATATATTTTTTTTTTACTTTTTGTATGGACAAAAAAATACCTACATGTAGAGTTTTAGGGGTAAAAAGGTTCCATAAAGGGGGTCCAAATTTCAATTATTTTTGCGATAGAACACACCATTTTCGAGATATAAGCAAAATAAATGAAAAAAAGATACAGTACTGTTTTTGCACCTAAAGTCGAGGTGTTGTGGTGAATTTTAGTTCATGACAACTAATTTAATTCCACACCTTTTTAATCGCGGTTAAAAATAGTCAGATTTAGTTAGACCACCAAAATTTTTGGTGAAAAACGTCAAATTCAGAACAGCAAAATTGCAATTTTCACTAAATTACTAACTCAGTGCCATCTTAGTGCTGTCAAACTAAAATATAGTTAAGTTGTGTCACTATAGTCTATTTCAGAATGGGAAATCGTCGTTTGACAGGAATAAACTAAATTTTTGTGATTTTTAGTCTAGCTTAGAGATTTTGTGACAAGAGAATCGGCACCAATATCAATGATATTTGCTAACCTAGCTACGTTATCTCGACTGCCCCAAGTGCCCTTACCTGCACTTAAGATGACCTCAATACGGCTACTGATGACGTTATAAAGAGAGCACTTATTGGCAAATAATTATAATGGGAACTTTATTTCATGTAGCTTGGAGTCCCCTTCCTGTCTCTAATCTACATAAAATAAAGTTCTCATGAACCTTAAGTTCCTTATGACTAGGATTCACAGTAGGTACCAGTCGTAAACTTTATAGAATTTTTATGTCATGAATCTTTTAATGCACCACAAAAAGATACTAAAGGGTATTTTATCTTTTTTGTCAAACTTTTGATGCTTCATCATTAACACATAATTAATTTACCGTAACCAACAGAATGTTGATTGCAAATTTGAGTGCGGTCGTAGTTCGACAAATGAAACGAACGTGTTGTTTACCACTCACTTTGGTATTACTGTTGTTTTCTATGACTGCTTCTCATACATTTGCATATTTTGTTTATCGTAAGACTGAAGCGAATAATTTTCGTACGCTCAAAGCCTATTCATATGTTAATTTTATAAATGCGAAAGTGTTTGTTTGTCTGATTGTTTTGCATCTTATATCTTAGTAGTAGCTAGTAATGTTTCTATTATGACTGTCATTTATTGGTCATAGTCTCTTTTTGAACTTTATCTGTATCCGGTTCTATGTCCATGTTTTTACTGGTTTCTAGTGTATTTTCATGTCCAACTTTTAACGATACATGACTCCCACTCTCAACATAGTTAACATCAAATAATATTCCAGTTTCCTCTCAAATATTTCTACATGACACAGCTATTTCATTAATACATTTCAGTATAGAAGTTAAAGGCATTCAAAAGGCATTCTCTACGAAGACGGACGAGGCTCCCACACCTGATGGAAAATCAATAACTCTATTTGCATATCTTAACAACGGGATATATGTATTGTATAATATTTGCTGATATATGTTCATTTTATTCATTAAGTGCGTACTAAAGCTGCGGTACGATTCTTGTGAATTTCGTATCGCTACTGTAAAATGTATTTTGTTTGACAAAATGAAAACAATCCTTGAGAGCATATCCTAGCTAGCACATACAAATTCTGTGAGAACAATTGTGTGCCACTCTCACAGATTTTGAGAGTGGCATTAGAAATCACAATGTTCTACGGAATACATTTTGAACTGGACATGATTTACTGTAATTCCTAATAGTCACAAACGTTTCGAAGTCACTTAGGACCGAATTAGTTTGTTGGATCAAATCGATCATTGAAACCTCGTGGGTGTAAATTGTATTCTACCTACATGGTTCCAACCTAGCAAGTGATTTGGAGAAGTTACTTTTTCTTTTTCTTTATTTTAGTCTACTTTGAATTTTCATTAATATTGATAACTCTCAAAATATATTATCTTGTACTAGATTTATAAAACGTCACCAATTTAATAAATCTTCAAAAAAAAAATACCCTCTAGCCTTTGCCTTTAGACACATCCAATAGGCATGATAGTTTTCGAGAACCAAAACGTTAGATACTTAACCTAAATTGGTGTCCATTTCCGTGCTATAATCGCATCGTTTGTCTCTCACCGTCACAAAGGAAGCGTTGGAGAGTGCGAAAGCAGACAGCCGACTAATGGTCTGTACTCGGCGAATCGACGTCACTTGCTTTCACACAAGTGATAATGCATGGTACAAGCACGAAATATTACAGAAGGTCACCTTTATACAATGAGGTAAAACAGGCATACGCACATGCAGACTCATACATTCTATTCCAAAAGTATCTGATGATAATTTAAACAAATAAATCAGAAAACGTACCTGTGGATGTCAGTTTGTAGTGGCACTTACAAGAAGAGTGCTTTGATTTGATTATTTGAATGCTTTTAAACCCCAAATTCTAATTTGAAATCAGGCCTAGAAAGATTTTTTCATTTAAAATAATTGTCATTTATTTTATATCCCCAATTTTCGTCGACGATTTTTAAATTACCTACAGTTTAATAATGTTGTTCAAACAGTAATTAATGGAAAAAGTGGTGAGATATAAAGTTCCTTACCATAAGATGATTGTGTTACGGATTCCCCATAATGAGTGATTTCGTAAAAAAATAACCTGAAAAGGGTTTGTATACACTTTTATCAGACACTTTTGGAACAAACCTTAGGTACCTATGGCGATCTCGTTCGAATGCCAGTCGCGAGTGCGCTTGCACTCACTGTAAGTGAAGCTTGTCTATGTGTGCGTGCGTTTTAGCTCGTTGTATAAAATAGAACTTTTGTATCTATCTAGTCTGTGGTACGAGGTTTACGTCAACTCGCATCTTCACTAATATTTGTACAATACGTAATGGAGGAGCGTGTATTAAATTTTGTGTAAACATTTTTCAAGAACTAATTTTGTTGACAAATCACATGGATTTGTCAACAAAATTTGTCTTATGTGAGACCATTTGACCTCTTCGCACTTCGGAGTATAAATGGCTTCATATTTTTCTACGCTGTGAGATTTAGGACTTGTCTCCTTAACGCTAAGGCTCGCAAAAATAAGAGTACGCAGCTTTCTTGAAAAAGCCGTCGTTGGCTTGTTGAATTTCTTTTCGGAAAATATAATTTTGTACGTGATAGTTGAGCTTAGCAGAGCTTTGTCAAAGGTCAAAATCGGTACTTGCTGTGACTTAGAGAACATAAATATTATATGTACAGTAGATTAAACAGACGATTTCACTAGGAAACAACAATTGCGATATAAAACAGTACAATTAAGCTGATCAATTCAATTCAGTTGTAGCCGCAGGCGCTGCCATTTCCATTTACAATCAAAGGCTTGTTAACACGTATGGCTTATTTAAAACTAATCCTAAAATTTACAAATTCAAAATATTGCTACAGGTCATCCATGCAGTCTTTTACGAATATGAATACTTCTGTTAGCTTGGAAAGTAACTAATCAGAAACATTGACATTGTTGAAATTAGAAACAAAATTGACTTGTTTTCATGCTTGTAATTTCAACAGCATGTATAATGGTACTTACTGCTAAAGTATAATGCGGCTTTGCAGCAATAATTGGTTTGGTGACTTGTGTAAGTACCGTATCCGTGAACTTTACCGGATAAACTCTTTTACAATAGAGTTCTCTTATGTACTTTTTTGACAAACAAATAATAGTCATGAAAGCTACGTCAAAAGCGAGTGTGGCCTTTAATTATGCGCAAACTAAATTACAACTCCACATTTCAAAGCTACAGGTAAGGACTAAATCCCTATTAATCAGTTCACCTATCAATGCGATTACAGTCTGAAGTGCTTGTAAACACTAAATCAATGAGACAATGGTATCTCCACAGCTGTCCGCACCTTTGTGACGTCACTTAATGGCGATGAATTACCACCATTTTAGCTAAGCAATGGGTTGGAGTCTGAACAGGAATAGATCGCGAAGTCTAGACGATTAGTCAGATATTTTAGATGTAGGTAGAAAATAGACTTAAGTTCCTACCTTGCTATAAAATAGTAAATACCTAGAAAGTTTAAAAAACTGTCCATTAAAGTTTATAAATATAACTTAATGAAAGCCTTACTCGCTCGTGCTGCCTTGAAGGGAAGAAGAGAATAGGTAGGTTGACACTATTATCTAGGTACTTAAAAAAGCCTTTGACGACTTATAACTTAGTTTTTTTTATAAATAAGAAATTTGTTAAGCCAAAGTAAGCAAATATACAAGAAACTCATTATTCACTTAAAAAGATTCCGTTGTCAGATAATTATTTAAGTAACAAACAGTTTTCTTTTCCCTCCGGCGATTTCCAAGTCACACGTACCAAACTTTTTCTTCATACCAACTTTGCGACCAACTTTGGCCCCAACTTTTCGAATTTACCGCTTATACACGAGCAACGTTCGAATAGGTATTGTATCCTTTGAAATTTTTCGTACATTTTCATACATTTTCGAACCTTTTCCCAAAGTCACGTGCGATAAAAATGCGTACCTAGACTGAAAATGGAAAGAAAAATTCGGTTATTCCACGTACTTGATCTACGCATGAAGATAAATCGTGATGTGGTTGTATATTTTCCGCAATTGTAAGGACAGGAAATAAAATATATCGTCTACAGAACTAACCTATTTATATCTTGCTGCTTTGGTAGTAATATACTTACATTGGCTCATAACAAAGTTATTCATCGATATGGAATATTCTGAAGAAAATTTGATCGTGTACCTACGGCACCAATATTAAAAGCAACTCTAAAGAACCTTCCAAGGCGAACTGATTTTAAAATATAATCAAAAGACGGTGTGTTAGATAACAGTTCAAGAGGGTCACGATTTTCGTTACCTATAAAGCTATTTATACATCTTAAAGTCTATTATTACATTGCTAAATGTGTGGTTTAATTTATTATGAGCATGAATCTTTTCTAAATACTTTCTCTTTTCCCAGAACTGAATCACAACCGAATAATCACCTATCACTACTTTCCGACACAGAAATCAGACTACCCATTTCTCCACACAATAAAATCCTAATGTCAATACCATACCTCCCCATTGATCATTAGAAACAATAACTAGAACATATCACTCAACACTTAGAACAATGGCCGCCGAGACAAGCTCACAGCGTGTGATCGCAAATCGTCTTGTTTTGACAAGCAGTGACGTCACGTCGTCGTGTCGTTTTGCCGATATGCACTGTTTATCTAGTATATAATAGGTATAACTGCTGAACTGAATAATAGGCTTGTATGTGATGTGTGGGCTCAAGTCGATAGTGCTAGATTATGATCTAGTTTGGGGAGCTGTTGTTCCGAAGGTAATTGTCAAGTTAAATGGTACAGTCGGCATGAAGAGTGGATGAATATTCTTAGTATAGATTTTATCAAAGAGCTGTTGCAGTTTTTTATTTATTTTAGCATTTATTTCTACGGGTAATTATGTCAAAAATGGATTATGAAAATTGAAAAAGCTTCATATATTAATTAAGTTATTGATTTAGTGTATCTTAGATTTCCAGAAAAGTAGTATGTCGTACTCCCGAGTAGTGCTTAATTTATCTAAATTTAATTTTTTCAGAACATCCACATAAATTACCATAGTCGGGTATTCGCCATGGAAATATATGTTTTATATTATAAATAAATTACTCCAGCAGGAAGACGAACAATAAATTAATGTTGCAAAACTAATTTCTCTACGTCAAAGCATAATTTTTAATAGGATTCACCACGCTCGCGATAGCTTTAATAACTCACAATTAAAACGCACTCCTTTTATTTTTTTGCAGAAATTAAAATTGTATTTTAATTTGTTTTTAATAACGTATTAAAAAGAACCTTTTATGCAGACCTTGATTCATATGACGTTAGTAATATACACTAATTATATGCTATGTTAGTAACCAGTGTTATTCGATTTTTTTTTTCTGATTCGTTTCAGGACTGGCAAGTAATAAGTTAAATCTAGGATATTCGATTTAAAGCATAGAATAAATAAATGTATTCTATGGTTATGTTTAAGGAAGATATTTGGAGAAAATTTCGACTTAGGGCTGATTTTCCAAAAGTAAGATTTTTTTTATCTTGAGGAATAAAATTTGCAGTTTGACAGATTTTGTATGGAAAATATATTTCAAACTGCAATATTTATTATTCAGGTAAAAGCACAGAGCAAAAGTTATCTAACTATTTAACAATCAGCTCTTAATGTCATATAATTTACATCAACAAGAATCAGTGAGAAAGCATGGTAGTTGACCTGCTTGTGTCTTCTCTAAATGAGAAGAGGCTTTTGCTCTGCAGTGCGACAATTACATGCTACTAATATTATTATTTCATTTATTAATTCGTAATCAAAATGGCGGCTTTTAATCAAAGACTACACGTGACCTGTTAACTGGATAAATATTTAACACACACGACCGCATCCCGCGGTGTAGGTACTCACGAACCATAATATGTACACACTTGTCGTTACGTAATTCGAAAGCTAATTTCTCGCAGTATATTCATTCAAATGTAGAAATATTACTCAAACCATAATAATTATAGCGTTAAAAGAGATTCGGTCGGCACATAGACGCATAAATGATATTTTATTTCTGTAAATTGGTCCATCACTTTTACAGGTTTTTTTTTTTTAATATATGAGGTTGTTTTTTCCCTATCCGACTTCCGATTATATGAGCTCCATGCAGATTAGTGTTTGTTGTGGTATTTTGAGGAAAGAACCACACAGATTTGAGTGAAACTGTCCAGTCGTAATCATAACTATTTTTAATCAATAGTGACAGAAAATTCATCTCCGCTGCTTTAAAAAGGAAATCATTGAAAGGATAGTACTCTAGCATGTTCTAGAACCAAAACTTCGAGGCACTTGGCTCGCACTGGTGGATTAAGTATGGGTAATTTTCTCTCTCACAGAGAGTTGAGCCTTAGGAATATAAGGGGTTGATTATGTTACGAACGTCATATTAACAGAAGACAACCGTTGTTGAACTTCACTAAGTGCTTACATATTTTAGCTCGTGATTGTACATTAAACAAATCGATAAGTTAATTTGAGCCTCTACTTACGTAACGACGAAAGAGGCAAAGTGATGCCCAGTAATAATTTATAGGCGCTCATCAAATTTGAAAACTTTTTTAAGTAAGCAAGTTGGTACAAAGTTAGATTATTTCCTAAGAACGGAACGTCATCTTATAAAAAAAGTTTTGTGATCACTACGGGACAGTGTTGGACGTGGGTTTTATCGAATGGTGAAAGAAAGATTTTAGTAGAAGACTTCTGATCGGGATGTTACCTGGCTAAGTTTGTTTATGATCCTGTCATGTCAAGCTGTTTGATTGGTGATTGGTTATTTATTTATTTGGGATCACCAACAAAAGATACACAATAAATCACAATAATAAAATAGGTTCTTTTACGTGTGCTCCTTCAATTACAGAAGACCACAGCATGCACATAATTATTATAACTAGGTGTAAACATGATAAGAATAAAAACAGAGAAAATAGATGATGAATCACGAAAGAAAAAAAAAAATCATGTCAAGAGTGAGCCTTCATATTACAATGGTGTAAACAGGATAAAAATGAAAATAGAGAAAATAAATGAGTAAATGTGAGGGAAATAAAATAAAAAAAAATTACATGTAAAGATTGAGCATTCATATTACAATTGTTTAGTACAATAATAATTACATATACAGCGTGTATCAGAAATCCGTGATCATATTTAAGGGTGTGGTACAGACCATCAAACGATCAACTGAAAAAGTTATCAACTGCCCATACAATTAAAATTTTATATGGGACAGTCGTTTTTTTTCCAATTAAGGCGTTGGGCCCATGGAGAAAGTTGTTCGGTTTGGTGGTCTGTACCACACCTTTTAATATGGCCACACCTTTCTTATACATGCTGTATACTGAATAATATGTATAGACGTAACACATGTTACCACCTCTAACCACTTATTACGTAATGGCAGCCAATAAGCATAGTTTTATCGATATTAATTAAAAAAAAAATCCAAAAAAGAGAAACCTCTTGATTTTAGGACTATGAAGCTTACAATATGTTTATAGAATCTTGTTATACAAACTAAAAGACTTAGGGCCAGTTTCACCATGCTGTGTTTATTCTAAATGTCCCGTTATGCCATTTGATGAATTGTCGCACTACGAAAAATAGTCCGTCAAAATGCTTAGCATGGCATTTAGTAAAAGTAAAGTTTGGTGAAATTGGTGCTTAAGGTCAAACAGATACATAATAAAGTTACCCTTCTATTTACCGCATAACAGTCCTGTTTAAAGTGCCAACATGAAATCTATTCTCAAAGGATTTTCATTAAAACTATTGAAAAACATGACGTTTACTTTTACGCGGCCACTACACACTAAAAGGAAATCAGCTTTCCGGGTCATTTACCGGCCACCGTTTAATTTTATTTTCCTAGCGTTTCGGTAATTAAGCGAGTAAATAATAGGTACAGTTTCATATTTTATTCTGCGGGGTAATTGCGTAATACACTAACAGTAGGAATAGCTTCATTTTGACAGTTCAACAACATTCATTGCGTTATTTACGTTGTTGAGCAGATACATTTTTTCAACATATGAAGCAATGGATTAGCAATAGGCTTCAAAATGATTCAAATTGTGATTGATAGTGTGTGACACAATTAGGGTTCTAGCGTTATTAAGTTGACATTTTAAAATAAAATAGTTTTGTTTTGTGGCTAACATCGGGTAACCTTTTTAAAAGAGTACCTAACTGTTAGGAAGTGTTAAATACCGTGAAAATGGAGTTGTTTTCTTTTGCCTACAAAGCAATGAAGATTCGTCATCGATCTTGATAGGTACCGAACATGAGAACTACTTAATTTACTACATATTGTCATCATTAGCTAAATTATTCATTCTTGTGATGTAAGAAAATTGTAGTGAAATATTAGCAAAAAGAAAAAGAAAAAGTATATATATATATATATATACCTATATATATAAAAGATTCGAGGATGCAGTGATATCTGGTGGATAGGCTTTAATCAAATAGCTTCATAGTGCTATCAAAAATTGCCAAGCCAAGCAGAGTAAAATGCTGAGGCCCACTTGCACCGCCAATCACTCAACACGTTTAGCGCTAAACGAGTTTAAACCATAATTCTGTTTCTCAAATGTTTGAAGATGACAGAGACAGAATGATGTTTAAAACTCGTTTAAGATAAACGTGTTTAGTGATTGGCGGTACAAGTGGGTCTTAATCAATAAACCGTAAAGCAGATCCAAAGGAGTTCAGAAGCGTACATTTAAGAAGACCCCTACTCTCCAGTTCGAAATTCTACATACCTACATTATAAAAAAGAACATTATTAAAATTATACAAAAAAGTTGTTTCTCATTTGCGTAGATGATTTATCTTTGCTCCTCGTACTTGTAAGCCGAAACAAGATCACAAGTCTGACCTTTTTACGTTTTTAACAACACAAAAAAAATACGGCATTAAAATAACAAGTGAAATTTTCTTATTTTTTGTGTCTAGATTAAAGAAGCGTAAAAAAAATAAAAAGGTTTATTTTATTTCGATTATAAGAATTACGAAACTGCGTTGTTAAAATAACTTCTTTTAGACTATACTACAGAAGATAAAACAACTTTATTTACATTTGAACAAGAAAAACAATATCATTTTTATATTTTCGGAAAAAAACAAAAAGAACTGTAAATTAGCTTAGGCTGGGACGAGTTCTTGCTTTGTCCGCCTTTGAACAAAATTTTTGTAGAGTAAACATAACTCAAATCATGCATGAAGAATGAAAAAAAAGAAAAATATATATATCTATTCCCTAGAAGTGATCAGACTCAAAGAACAATTCACAGTACCAGACTCACTCCCGCAGGGCACGCCACAATTGCGGCGGTAAGACCCCTCTTTGAGGAGTGGCTTAAGAGGCGCCACGGCGTCCTCACCTTCCGCCTGACGCAGGTCCTCACCGGACATGGCTGTTTCGGGAGGTTCCTATTTCGAATAAGGCGGGAGGAAACGCCCGGGTGTTACCATTGTGTGGATCGACCGGAGGACACGGTGGAGCATACGGTGGAGGTCTGCCCGCCTTGGGCGGAGCACCGCCGGGTCCTCGTGGCGGCGATCGGCGGCGGCGACCTCTCGCGTCCGGCCCTGGTTCAGGCCATGGTACGGAGCGAGAGGGAATGGGAAGCCGTCACCTCCTTCTGCGAAGCAGTAATGCTCGCGAAGGAGGAGGCGGAGCGCGAGAGAGAGAGGCAATCACTGCGCCCTCGCGCCCCTAGTCGCCGCAGAAGGAGACACCCTGGGCGTCGGGAGTCGATTGCCGACTCCCGGCACCGTAGGCGCGGGCTTGCGGACGGCGAGCAATGGGCAGCTCGCCGTCCGGTAAGGACCAGGCCCGGGTCGACGGCGCGTCGTGTTCCACGCGCGCCTCAAAGAGATGTCAGCAAAATTGACGGGGTCCGATAGGACCGATGCCTGCCGGGGCTGCGGATTGTTCGAAAGAGTTACCGTGGCCCTGGCGCACAGGCAACTAAAGGAACACGGGTGTTTTAGTCAGTAAGAGTCTGACACGCCCTTCCGCTCCGCCCAGAGCGGGAGAGGTCATTTGATGATTTCCCAACCAAAAAAAAAAAAAAAAGACTCACTCCCGCATATACATTTCCCAATACACATTTGTGGGGTTTCAGTAAATATCTGTAGCTTGAATTAAACCACACATGTGGGTATCGTTTCCAACCAGCTTGTTTAATTCGGCACTCAAAATTGTAGTTGTTTTAATAGTCTGTATAAACGACATTGGAAACATGCACACTGATTAATTATATTACCTTTAGATTTTACGAAATTTTGGCCTTTTTATTGTACATTTTTACAGAAAGTTCATTTTGAACATTAAGAGGCAGTCGCTCCATGTAAAATATGGTATTCAGCTGCATTCGGTTAAACTGGAAGCCGACCCCAACGTAGTTAAGAAAATAGCAGATTTTTTGATTTTGAACAGTGATTTTTCAATGTCCAGTATTCCAGTATTCCCGTCTTTAATTAAGAAATAACCAAACGGTTACCTCCCTAAAGTCCTATAAGTATGCCAAAACTCTCTATTTCATGGTTATATTTAATATTATTTGTAATTGTGTTGTATCGTGTAACATGGGACTTTTAAGGCTGACGTAGACTTGGGCATTGCAAAAATCCTTCTACATCACTTTCATAATTTTTTTTTATGTTTTTTTTTTTTTAAAACATGCAGCACAATGGCGGCGGCACTGCGACCCGTTGCGTCCGTAATGTGCGCTTGACTTTAGTGTGTATTTTTTTATTTTATTTTTACTTTTATAATATGGGATCGAACATTATCATGATCTTTGATATACCACTCTTTCACTGAGGTCTCAAACTAAGGATATAACGATGCGGTGTGGATAGCTTTTACGTACCTTCAATTTTCAATCCATTTATATATATTTATATGAAACGCAGCACAAAAAACAAAACATCATCGGTAACCGACCATACTACACCGCACCGCACTCGAGCAGAGCTCGAGAATGCAGAATTTTCGCAATATCTTTTGATTTTCCGAAGATCATTATTCATCCCGTCGCAATGTATGACATATATGCATGATACGATATAAATAATAATAAAAATACCAGCCTATTATTGTCCTACTGCAGGGCAAAGGCCTCTTCTCATACAGACAAGGCACGAGCATTGATCACCACGCTTGCTCAAGACTGGTTGGCGATTTCAGAATTATAGTTCAACTATAAGACTAGGTTTCCTCACAATGTTTTCCTTCACCGATGCCAGTAATGTTCAAGATAAATTTAAAAAGTACAAATGAATTGAAAAGTCACTTGGTACTTGCTTGGATTTGAACCCACAACCTCGTGCATGAGAGGCGAGGCCCTATCTAACCACTGGGAAATCACGACCAATTGAAACTACAAACGTGGGTAGCAGCTTTAATATATTCGAAGCATATGTTAAAGACGATCCTTTATGTAAAGTGATCATTACTATATTGTTGACACGGGTCTCATTAGATATTCTATTACAGAATACTAAACCAAACAGTAATAATGCTTTAAATTACAAATGAATTTATAATTGGTAATACTAGTTACATCTAGTATTACCAATTATAAATTAATTTGTATGAAACCGTTTTCTGTTTCTGAGGCTGTCTATTACAATAATAGGTACCATTCTTATATACCCGTTGTATAATATTTTAAGTAGATTCTCAAAAGCCTGATGATGTTTTTTATATATATTTATTACTTATAATTGACCCACCTGAAGTTAAGCGAAAACCCGCCTATTAAATCCGGTCTCTATAGCACTTACTTATATAATACTACGTATGCCTATGTTGTGTACTTCATGACAGTTCATTGCGCCCTTTGTGTGTGAGGAACAGTTTAAAAGACTCAGGAACCTGTAAATTTACCGGCACACACCTTAACACTAAAAGAATTATGCTTAGCGGCGTAAATGTACCCGTATTTATATACAAAATTATATGTAAGTGCCATAAATGATAAATTATACATGATTTTATTTCTGTAAGTAGGTTTGTACAAAGACTTTTACACGTCAATCATATTTTAAAAACTAGATGAAGTCGGCGTTTCTTTTCTGACTACTCTGAGAAGAAAGGCCGAAACAAACTCAAAGGTCATAGTCTCTTTTAAAGTCCAGACATAATCTTGGTCATATCATGTGAAGACCATGTAGATTTGTGTCTGAAATGGTTTTTTTTAGGAAAAACCACACAAATTGAGTAGACCTGTCCAGTTAGTGCACGCATTTGTCAGTAATCGTGCAGCTCAACTCAAAACTAAAGAAGCTTATAGGGATGAGGTTTTAATAGGCACATAGACTATACCGCTTCATTTCGGATACGTGGTTAACAAGCTTCACATAAAGTTCTAATTAAACATTTTTACCTGCTTATTGGTAATTTATTGCTGTCAATCACTTCTAAAGCTACCCAATTTTTTTACAGTAACTGTAGATAAAACACAATTAACAATAAAGTTTTTGTCAACATCAAAAGATTTCATTTACTTAGTATCGAAATACAAATTTGTCTCTTCCGCCTGCTATTTACAAGCGTACCCCTGCTGTTACATAGGATAAAATATATTACAAATAATTTATTACACGACGTACGGTTTCATGTAACTTATTTTCACGAAACCGTTGCGAGTGATACCGGCCAAAATGGCAATCTATATAATAAGGGATAACAGAGACAGATAACAGCTCTATACCGTCATGTTGTCCCTTCCTCCCCGCTTCGTGTAAAACGAGTAGCTTTGTTTTGTTTCGAGAGCATATTATGATGAAAATAATAAATATGAGTAAAAACCTTATCCATAATAATATTACAAATTCGAAAGTAACTCTGTATGTATGTTACCTTTTCACTCCTAAACCACTGAACGAATTTCGATAAAATTTGACAATGATGAGATGGCATCCTGGGGAAGGACATAGGCTACTTTTTGTATGGTAAAATGTTCCGGTGGGATAATTTCCGATATATTAACAAAACTGGATGTATTTACTTATGAATGGCATGGATTGAACGTTCTAGATCATATATAACAATGATTATAAAAACTGGATAACCAATAACTAAATAAGTAGATAAACAAACAGATCCTGGAAATGTACCGACCGTGGCAGAATCCGAAATAATGCTTAGCGTAAGAAGAAAACCGCTACTTCATACTGAACGGAAACCACATACATACTCGTAAATGTAATAGCTGCTAGCCAGATTAAATATATAAAAAAAAAAAAGATGTATCATGAGCGAAATCGGAACGTGTGCTGTGGTTAGTTATACTCATCTAATAAAAGGCATTAATAAATTATAGCTGGCACCACACAGACCGGATCTGAAACCAAGACCCGGAATATTTGTATTCATGAATTGTAGGCTCATGAATGTCTATTATGTCCCATCTAGACGATCTTACGCAAGCATAATATCTGCGAGAAATATTCAAATAAGTTATTGCTTCTTATGAAATGTTAAATCAAACTCCAAGACGTAGACACCGAAATATGTGGATGAATGGATTAATATAACCTCAAATAAATCTGGAGAGCACGATTATTTTTATAAAGAATGAGAACACTTAGAATGAGAGGAGTAGACTTGCTTGGGTCGAAATATTTTCAATGTTAAAAAAGGGGCCAAGTTCAGTCGGACTTGCACACAAAGGGTTCCGTACCACCGTACAATATTTACTTGTCCGGTACTACCTACTTGTTGGAATGTATAGCCATTATTAAGATCGAGCATAAAACGCCGAAAAAAACACGTTTCTTGCATGAAGATTTTAATTATTTTTTGTTATAGCGGCCATAGAAGTTCACACTCTGAAAATTTCATGTGTCTACCTATTACGATTCAAAAGATCCAGCTCTGTGGCAGACGGTCGGACGGACAGCGGAGCCTTAGTAATAGAGTCCCGTTGGCACCCTTTGGGTATGGAACCCTTAAAAATATCGCCCCGTCGAATGATTATGAAAAGGTAAGCAAAAGAAAACCAAGTGAGATTCATCTTTTACGAATAAGATAAAATGTCCGTACATTATAAAGACGATAATTTCCACAAAATTTTGTCGACAGTAAAGATTAACTTAGTAACACAATCCGTTCACATCAAAGGTGTTGATGTTTTTTTCATTTACGTCCAGTTTTTTCTTGTTAAATTGGTCTATCTACTTCACTAATGATAGATTAGTATTTATAAAATAAAGGTTGGGTGGTATTTTGAAAGAAGATATGAATTATTTTTTTGTCAGATTAACACGTAATAATATTGCAACTTAGTACTCAACTTTAGTCTTCCTATACCCGTATACACATTACAAGGGACAACAAAACCAAAAGTCTTTCATAGTAATTATTGTAAGTGCTCTTAGTCCAATTTTAGTCTAATGATCTTCATTAGCATCGACTCCTGGTAACACTAACTTAGCAACCTCTTACCGAAATTCTTTGGCTTCTGCATTCATAGATTCCATAGACACAAGCGCTGTTACCTCAGTCTATCTATTGATTCCTAGTATGTAACTAGTTTCATTGATAAAGGGCCTTAACAGGGCCTAGCTCCATCTCTAAGATAAACTGTATAACTGAAAGTCAATTCTTTCAAGCTTACCAGACCTTAAACTAGGTACAGGTCCCGTCATGTAAAAAGAAAGCTGGCCTGTATCTGCGCATTGAGCGATTAATTTAATTCCAGCCTATTCCAAAGTACTAAGTTGGTAATGAATTACCTATTATGATTCTACAATAAAACAACTACACTTATATTAGCAACTACACGTATAGCCAATGCCCTATATTATAGTAAAAGTATAATAATATAATATAATAACTCACCTCTTCCATGTCACTCAGCGTTCTTTTTACGTGACGGGCCCTGTAGGTACTGTAAATAGTTAGCAACCTTATTTGCTTTAGAAAGGCAACAACTAAGGCAAGAAGGTCAAGAAAGAATATAGAGGCTACTTAATTTCAAATATCAGAGGGGTTTCCCCTGTAGTTAGTCAGTCAGGTAGTCTTGCTATTTTGGGTTACTGATTTGTTCACTTTAACTAGCATTACGATTTAAATTCAAGACCGGGTCGTTTTCAAGTAGGCTCAGCAGCGGACTCAAAACAGACCCTGTGGAAGCCCAGCAACTATGTTCTTTCGATAGATTATATCTATCTTTCTATCTCTATCATATATCGGATATAGTTTCCACGCGGGAGGCACGTCTTCTTGATAGTACAAGCACTACTAAATAAAATGACGAAGAACACTAATTTAGTAAAGAAAAACAACGTACGAGTATCACCCAGATAATTAATTTGATTGGATTTATCAAAGGCTTGAATCGAATTTATGACTATAGTGCATTATTTGAAACTAGATTTTATGAAAACTTTAAAAGAAATACGACAGGATAGGAGTACTAACACAACACGGGTGACACAACTACACCAAATAGATTTATTCACAATCCATCCAAAAATAGGTCGATTAAAGGTAAAATTATTTCGTAATTGAGTAAAATAGGGTGGGTTAGAGTGAATGTGGCACGTAGAGCCGGCACGTTTGAAGGCATCCTCCGCGACCCCAGCTATTTCAGATATTCAAAAGGTCGACCGTTTTAAAGGACCTCATTATTGCAGCCTATCTGTGTTTCGACTTTGAATAGACTATTTATTTGAATAAATTTTATCACGGATTGGGAATTCTATGATATTTGTGTTTATGTCACCGTATGATTGCGAAAACCGTTAGTTTATAATCTGTGGCGCGAGATAGTAAACTGTCGATAAATTGTGAACCTGTACCATACTGTCTACAATAAAACGTATTATTTTCGATAGTTTAAAATCTATCAATTTCAAACCGTCAAATTGTGAACAAACCTGCACTTACCGACAGGGTTCAAAATCTGTCTGATATTATTACCCGTAAAATTGTGAACCGGCCCTGATGTGTTATGCTTGGCGGTAGCCGAATAGGTCGCAGTAACTACTAAGCCAGGGTACCCCGACCAAATGGGTTAGGCTAGAACTAAGAGCAACCGCGGGTGCGCCGAGCGAACGAAGCAAGCGGTGCCGCGGCAGCGGTTGGCGAGCGCTATTTCCATGTTGGTCGCAGTTACTTGGCTATTTAGTGTTAACGCAAGGTGCGATCCGTCGCATGCAAGTTTGATACCAGTTGACAATTTGTCGGTTTGCCATGGACAGATTATAAACTACCGAAAAATAATGCGTTAAATTGTAAATGCGGTCACGGTAAGGGCAAGGTAGGGGGTGCGAAGAATCCCTGGGTTACGAATGGCCGCCAAACCCGACTGACCTTGGCGACATATAACGGACGCACGTTACGGCTCAACGAATGCCTAGTGCAGTCTGAAGAAGAGCTCGGAAAATATGGTGGCACATTCTTGGGTTGATTGAAGTCCGAAGAGAGGGGGAGGATACAATAACCCTTGAATCGGGCCACCTTGTAGATTTTCGAGACCAGCTATCCCAAGGCGAAGTCGGTTTCCTGGTAAATAAATCCTTTTGTGACAACGTTGTGAAAGTCTCCAGTGTCTCGAACAGGGTAGCGTACCTTGTAGTGAAACTAACCGAGAGAAATAACCTCAAGATTGTTCAGGGTTTCGCACCGACCTCGGCAAACTTGGATGACGAAGTGGAGGAAATTTTCGAGGACATCTCCAAGGCCTTGCATCTCTAAGGCCCACTCTACAACGTTCTCATGGGGGATTTTAACGCTAAAGTGGAAGTACAAGAGTGCAACGAATCGGTAGTAGGATCCTACGGGTTTGGCAGCAGAAATCGTAGGGGGCAAATGTTAGTAAACTTCATTGAGAAGGAGGGGCGTTTCTTGATGAATTCCTTCTTTAAGAAACAGCTCCAAAGGAAGTGGACGTGGCGAAGTCCCGACACTATGACGAAAAATGAGATAGACTTCATCATAACGGATAAAAAGCATATATCTAGTGATGTCTCAGTAATCAACAGGTTCAATACCATCAGTGATCACAGACTTGTTAGAGGCTCTCTGAATATCAACTTCAAGCTTGAGCGAACTCGTTTGATGAAGTTGAGGCTCCACCCAAATTTGTTCCAAACTATGCTGGGATCTGAAGCATTCCAGTCAGACGTGGAGAACCGATTCGCTGCCGTGGAAACCACAAATAACGTCGACCAAATGGAGGAAATCGTTAGGGAGGAAGATGCGCGATTTTTCAAAATGCGGCGTACGAGCAAGAAGTCCAAACTTTGGGAAGAGACTCTGGAGCTTATGACGAAACGACTTGAAACCCATCTATCACTTCGTCAGGAAAACGAGCACTGAACAAAAATATTAGAACATTGGTACGACGCGACCTCCAACGCTCCAATACCCGCTCTATAGAGGAAGCGATTGAGTAAAATCGGGGATCGAAAGTGTTCGTCCAATCACTTAGGAAGAGCCACCTGACGTAGTTGACCAAATCTAGTGGGGATATCGTAGTTCCGAAGCCAGAGATCCTTTCGGAAGTCGAAAACTTCTACGGCCAATTGTACGCATCGCATGCATCTCGACGTGATCCTAAAAATGTGGATTCCAGAGCCACCTTGACCCGCCATTTCACGGAAGACCTGCCAGAAGTCAGACAAGACGAAACCGAGGCGACTATTAAACAGCTTAAAAATGGAAAAGCCCCTGGTTAAGACGGGATTACGACCGAGCTCCTAAAAGCGGGAGTAAGTCCTGTCTCGAAAGAGCTTCGGGAGCACTTCAACTCTGTCCTTCCTCAAGGAGAACTTGAGAAGCGTGGCGAAGGAGCGTGGTCGTTCTCTTCTTTAAAAGGGTTTATACCCTTTTAAAGAATTACAAACCATTTCGCTCCTAGGTAACGTATACTATATAAATTGATTCAAGAGTCGTCACGAATCGTCTAGCGTGAAGACTCGACGAATTTTAGCCACCAGCGCAGGCTAGATTTCGAGGAGGATACAGCAACATAGACCACATCCACACAGTGCGGCAAATTATACAAAAGTCCGAAGAGTATAATCGGCCCCTGTGTCTTGCGTTTGTGGACTATAGAGAAGGCTTTTGATTCTATCGACCCCTAGTCTGTTTCGGATTCTCTGCAGCGTTGCCAAGATGACTGGTGACACGTCCGAGAGCTGAGATGTCTTTATGAAAACGCGACAATGACCGTCCAAAATCAGGTCCAGCAAACTGAACTTATCCGCCTGCGGCGAGGGATGAGACAACGGGACGTAATTTCCCCAAAACTTTTCTCTAACGCATTAGAGGATGTATTTATGACGCTAAACTGGGAAGAACGTAGCATTAAACCAACGGCGAGTAAATCTCACACTTGAGATTTGCAGATGACATCGTCGTACTGGCTGAATCACTGCATGACTTGCATCAGATGCTGGACGGCCTAGTTGATTCTCCTGTACGCATTGGTCTACGGATGAACTTGGACAAAACCCAGGTTATGTTCAACGAACACGTCACTCTGGGACCGATTGCTGTCAATCACGGTGCTCTCAAGGTTGTACGAGAATACGTTTACCTCGGGCAAACACTGCAGTTAGGTAAGAACAACTTTGAGAAGGAGGTTAACAGAAGAATTCGGCTGGGCTGGGCAGTGTTCGAGAAGCTTCGTCGAGTCTTCTCGTCGCGTATTCCGCAGAGCTTAAAGACTAAAGTCTTCAATCAGTGCGTCCTGCCTGTTATGACCTACGGAGCTGAAAAGTGGACACTCACGGTACGGCTGATCCGCAAATTCAAGGTCGCTCAGCGAGCTATAGAACGAGCTATGCTTGGAGTCTCTCTGAGGGATAGAATCCGTAATGAGGTGATCCGGCAGAGAAACAAAGCTGTCGACATAGCTCACAGAATAAGTAAGCTGAAGTGGCAATGGGCTAGCCATATTAGCCGTAGAACCGATGACCGTTGGGGTAAACGTGTTCTTGAGTGGAGACTGCGATTCGGCAAATGTAAGGTAGGACGCCCTCAGGCTAGGTGGAGCGACGATCTTCGCAGGGTGACTTGAAGCAGCTGGATGAGAGTTGCCGAGAATCGAACTAAATTGCGTGCAATTGGAGAGGCCAATATCCAGCAGTGGACTGCTGTAGGCTGAAGATGATGATGATGATGATGAAATTGTAAATAATTTGTTGCAGTTCACAATTTTTTTATAGTTCTATTGCGAGATAGATTATAAACTAATGATGTTTTCCATTAATTCAGTATTTTATAACGGGTGTAAAAAGACACTTAACGAAGCCGAGAGTCACTTGTACTTCCCGTCATTGTAATAATTTTTTTATATTGGACCATATCTAAGAACCTTCTGGTTACGAAAATATTGAAGGTCAACTTTTAGAGATGTTTTTCTACACAAACAAGTTTCTATTTATTTATAGTATTATTTATGTAAACAGTAGAATAGATACAGATACGAGTAGCCGATAAGTATTGAGTACGAAGGTACTGCTTATTTCTTAAGGCATTTCTTCCAGCAGACCTGCGAAAGGAGCGACAACACAACAACAACAACAAACAGCATATTTTCACACCAACAACAAATTCGTTTTCCAGCAATTATTGTTATGCAATACTTTATAGTTTGAAGTACAGAATGCGTAGTTGGCGGCTATGTGATGGGTCTTTTACACCCTGTATAACAACATCCTGCGACTAGGTTCCTTTATGCTTTGATTCTAGTTTCGATTTGATTATCTTTCATTCCACAAATATACTCTAGTGCTCTCGTACGGTATACTATTCTACCTCCTTCCATTTCTAAGTACAAACATAGTCTCTCGTAATAGCACGAACTGGATTATGTTTGTAAAAATCATACCCCGTGGTAAAATTATTAGCCACTACCCAGGAAACAAGGTGGAACATTACTTCGTAGTGATTAATTCGTAGTATTCGGTAACGGTAATTCAGTTTTGGTTGAAATACATTTACACATTTGCATGGACGCGACACTAAATTATTGTCCAATTTTAACAGTAATTTGAATGCACCGTCAGAAATTAACTAACTTTATTCCCGAAGTAGAAATTACTATAACAAATTAATGTTAAAATTATTGTCAATGATGGTAATATGCATGATTCCTCTGAATGAATTTGTGCTAAATTATTGTGATAAAATGAACTAAACACTTTGAACTCTTCTTTGTTATTAATGCACATACTACAGTATTTCTTTTTTTATTTGTTGTCTCTGATGGCGAGATGAGAGAATAAATTGGTTTTCAAGATTGTTGAAGTTAATATGCTTAATATTATAAAAGTAATATCTACACACAAAATAGGATAAAGTAATAAAACTCCATTACACACAATCCAATATACAGAACTTCAAACTAAAATCTAATTTCAGTAAGTACATCAAAAACATTGTGTTCCCAGAAAGTAAAGACGTCTACACACGTGATACTTTCATTTGTCTTGTCTTTTAAAGGTAGTTTATTATGGGTCTGTCCATTAAGGGCCCTCCTAATGGAAAACAATCCGAAATAAGCGGTCAAATCAGAGTTCGACCCTACCGTACGAATTTAGTTCGTAAATATTTAATAAAATCGCTGCTGCGATAAGAACGAAACTATTATTACTTTAGAATTGTTTTGCAACTGGTAAATTGAAATGTTTGTTATCCGTTTTTACTTGATAAAAGGTAATTTAACTTGTTGTGTTATTTACATAAATATTGAAGTTAAATTTGACTGTATATTTACGGGGTACTTAGTATTAATTAAAGAAGTCTCCACAGACGACTATCGCTTTTCACCACGGTACATTACATTCCACCTATTGCTCGACGGAAAAAGCACTCATAATATTTTAGTGAAGAGATTTCTTCCTATGAATATGATCTGATGAATGATGAGTAAAAAACACGAACTGTAGCATAACATAACAAAAGTCAATCTGCTTGGCCTTTACCGTAGAATACCAGTATTTGACGTGGAGTGAGTTTGTGTTACCCAGTAACTGGGTGGAAGAGGTCCGATAGGCAGTCGTTCAATGTGAATAGTACTGGCATTCAGCTGCATCCGGTTTGACTGGAAGCCGACCCCAACTTAGTCGGGAAAAGGCTAGGCAGATAATGATGATGATGGTCAGCCTGGTTGTCAGACTTTTGGGCTTCCGAATACCCGTAATGACTGTCAAAGATCTACGAATGACAGCAGGCCCTGCAGTCTCGACATTAGATAGCGACAAAAATCCGTCGCTAAGTCTAATCGATGTCGAATTTCTTTAATAGATTTTCAACCTTATGCTTTCGATATAAAGTTGAAAATCTATTAAAGGAATTTGACATCGATACGACTTAGCGACAGATTTTTGTCGCTATCTAATGTCGAGACTGCCGGCCCTGGAACCAACGGCTTAACGTGCTTTCCGAGACACGCAAGGGTCGCGATATGTAATGGATGGTCACCCATTGACGAACCGAACGTAGGAAGCCTAGGTTATCCTTCGTTCAACCCGTGCGGCTGTTATTATTTAGCCACGAGCCCTCCTGTAGCATAACAAAAGTACTGAGCAAAAACTTTAATAAAAAAGAAAAAAAGATTTTCAAGTATGTACTTCTGAACTGAGCTGTTCTGTAGTCAAAGCGCCGTATTCCGTTAAATTTCAAATAAACGACTGCAAAGTTCTCTTGTGTATTTCACTCAGTTTATATGCAGCATTGTCGGGTTAATTCCAGTCACTCTTGGGAACAGCCGGGTAACTTCTTAAGATTAAATGTTCCGGTCAAAGTGGACAAAGTTTCGGATTTTGTTTTAAATATTGCTGTTTTATTATTCCCTTGTCTCTTCGAATCAAAAATGTTTTCTTATGATGCAATTTTTGAAAGTACTTACAAGTGTTACGTTTTTATTTATTTATTACGCGTATTTATTAAAACTTCGTGCACGAGTAAAAAAATACTGTACAAAGGCGGACTTAATGCCTGTGGCATTTTTTACCAGTCAACCTTAGTTTTTGCTATTTTTATTTCCTTAATATCCTACTAAATCCTTTGGAAACATAAAGGTTCCCGCAGACAGCCGTGACGCGATGCTTGTAAAACAATTTCCATAATTTTTTCACAGAAATTGTTCTACTAGAGTCGCGTCGCGCTTTCGCGTCGCACTTGTTTGCGCCTTTACTCATAGAGCACTAACGTTAATTCATGGATGAGTTAAAAGTAATTAAAGTTCTCAGGGTTCTTAGAACACGGTAATTGAAAAACTGGGACAATACGAAAATGAAACTATGATACTACTAAACTGTTGAATATTTTATGGCTTAGAATATGTCGATAGAAACCCCGAGACGATACAAACATTTTATGTGTCCTAAAATGTTGAATATAATTATTTATCTATTTGGAAACATTGTAAAAGTCTTGGTTTTTTTTTAAGTACTCTTGGCGTTTCTTCCCGGATCTTCTCCATAGGAATCGACCAATTGGAACCGTGCTCCTAGGTTGTGATGTTTAATACACTTAAGGTTAGTGCTCATGTAAAATTAGATTAGAAAATTTTGAATTTGGGAACCCAAAAACTAAACTTAAAACTTCGCAAACAGAAATTACTTAAGAAGTCTACATCCATGTGCCATTCTTAACACATCGACATTGTTAAAACAACTCCCAAAATCAGTACGCCTCACTAAGTAAGATTAACATCGTGCTAACCCAAATGGTATTTACCCACAATTTACATACATCCAACAAAGTGCCTTCATTTAATTCTTCCTCGCTAAGAGTAAACCTGAGGATTATATTCATTATTACTATAATATATTAAGGCTCAACAAACTTAGAGGCTTAATTACAAGCGCGTAAATCTACGCACACCTCAGTGAAGTTTATATGGATGTATTGTCACAAAGGCCTCAAAGGAGTGACGCAGACTCCTTATAACTTCGAGAGTTATGAAAATTACATGCTAAATGATGATGTTCGTGTTAATTAAATCCTGTTCTGAAAATTGACTATGTTTCGTGATGAGTTTTGTGGACGTAACTTGGAAAAAGACATACCTACAAAATAATGTCTGTTTTTTCTATAGAATTTTTATAATATCACTACTTTCTGCCCGCTACTTCGTCCGCGTGAAATTTCTTGTTCCCCCAAACCTACCACGTCGCATCGCATCGCCCGCCCGCGCTTTTACTTCGTTTTCGCTTAGCGTTCTTTCTGACTTCTTTTCATTTTGTTCGGGTTCTAAGGGTCGTATCGTCATTTTTAACCCTCAAGAATTAGGGTATCAAATGCAACAATGACTTTTCAAATGAAACTGGAGTTGCAGAGATAAGCGCGTTCAAAAAAAAAAAAAACAAATTCTTCAGCTTTATTATATTCGTAGAGAACTGTTGAATTTTTTAATCAAACTTTTCGTATAGATGACTTTATTACTCTCTGCATGAATAAAACAATTTGTTTTTGAGTTAAAATAGAACAAATTGTATACGACTGAAGTATAATCGGACATTGTGACTGTAAAGTTTTAAGTTACAGTGGGAGAGTGCGTTGTATAAGTTATGTTTTGAAAAATGTCGTATATTTTCTTGATACTACATGACTAGTAGTAGTAATAAATAGCGGTAGCAACATGCAATAATAAATAAGGCACTCTTGCCGTGGACAATATTCTTAAGGAGAAAAGTTTATCATTGCGTCAATAAAGATACTGCAAGCAACGAAGAAAATAAACGACGCAATATGGAAAATAAAAGCTTCCATGGTGTATTTTTCGGGGTTTATAAATATTGGAACGAAGTTCCTTATCAGACTTGGCAGATGGGGACTAGGCGAAAAACAGTGTAAAAAAATTCCGTCACGAGTTTCCGTCACGACCATTTCTTTAGTTGTTTGTTTGGTAGAACGTGCTAATCTCAGGAACTACTGATTGGAATTGAAAAAATCTTATTGTGTTAGATAGTACATTTATCGAGGAAGGTTTAAAGCTATACACACATCACGCTACAACCAATAGGAGTGACGCATAAATGAAAAATGTTGCAAAAACGGGGAAAAAAATTGTTTTGACAGCTTCCGTTGCGTGTGCTGCGTAAACGGTTAAAGTTACGCAAAAATCATGTATTACGGAATTGTTTCCCTTTAAGAGTTCTAAAAAACGTCCGCGACAGCATATGTCTACCTTTTAAGGTTGACTCAATATAACCCTTTTTATGATAATCAAAGTTCTATGGATGTTCTAAATACCTATAATACTACGAAAAAGAACTTCGTTCCAACCGAGTGTTCCACGTCACTCACGCATTTTTTACGATATTAGAACAGTCAATAGCTTTCATAATTTCTCTCTTACACACACACACATATATACTTGCACAAGAATTAACTCAACAAAATTATTATGTTTTTAGTTTAACGCACGAAATTTATAAACCTATCACATAACCCGTTTCCTAGTGTATATTTATGTTTATGGAAAATAGATTAAACACATTTCAAACAACAGCTTAATCTTTATAATTAACAGTCTTCCCCAACCGTCCCCATTTCTCTAAAACTGCACACTTTCCCGCGCATAGTTCCGCCATGACAGCTGCGGTACTAAATAAAATCAAAGCGAGAGCACCCACACGTCACTTTGAAGAGCCCAGACTAAGGACTGTAGCCACCAGAGCGCGTTCTGAAGACGTTCCTAGATTAGAACCGTGTAGGCGTGCCTAAACCCGGTTTAAATTGAAGAGCTTTGGTATTCGCAAGGTGTTTCCAAGTCGTATTTAATTTGGAAGTTCTGCGTAGCATTTCCATTTTGAACTTCGTAAAAATGGGTTGGTGAATTCTGTTAGAAGTTATAATTATTTAATTGGTAGAAGTTGGAGTAGTAATTCGGATATACATGAATAAATTATAATTATTAATTTTAATTATTATTATTATCATCATCAATCAAAAGTCTCTAATTTTTTGATTTAACTTACAGAAAGTAACAAGCTTTCGAATATATTTATATCTATTGTTTTGACCCTTTAGGTACCTTTCAGCAATAATTCTTGTACTAGGTACTGACTACTGGGTACTGGGCTGACTTTATAAAAATAAAGGACTTAAGACCTTAAGGACTTTATAATATGTATTTAACACGGAATAATACATATAGTGGAAAAAAAATCGTTTGATATTCCCAACAATATAGAACAGATACTTCAGCAATTTTACATTCGTTTTTCAATCAAAGAGCAAAGCTTTATACTCTGAAATAAGCTGGAGCAACTAATGAGGTGTCCTCACACTAGCGTACATATTGAACACAGTATGTTTTATTTAAATGTAGCAGTAGGTACCTATAACAAAGTAGCAAACGGAAAATTTATTTTGAAATATTTGCACTCATTTTCACTGGCTCATTATTTCTTTTTGATTAAACTGAAGTAGGCATATCATTGATTGTCAATATTCGAGTCAGTTTTATGTAATCTTCAGTATACAGGCTGGATTTTTGAGGTGGGGAAGCAAGGGCAGCTACCTTAACCGTTGTAGCTACAAGAAAACGGTCCTCGGAGACTTACCTTAACTTTTTGAGAAATTTTTATTTGCATTCACAGATTTTGAAAAAAAGACAGTCAGCAGGAAAATGGGCAATTTTCACAAAAACTTAATTTTATGTCAATTGATCATGTTTCATATAAGGATAAAAAACTTCTATTAGACCAACTGAGGTTTTAGTACTAGAAAAGTCAGAAATCGCAAAAAACTTTTCCCATACATTTCGTATGAAATGAGACCACAACTTACTTTTATAAAATGAATAGACTGACCGCTACAATGAAGACTGGCCGAAAATAAACAAAAACAATTCAACTTCGAATTTCGAACGAATACGCGTCATAACATAATTCATATATTTTATTTGTATATTGTATGGCACACAATCTGAGCGTCAGAACTAAACAAAAAAATATGTAGGTAAGTAGGTAATTATTTTATTAATAAGATATGCTATTAAATTCACGTACGCGGTAACAAAGCATGGTGGTAGTTAATAAAACCGCACCAGTCTATCGAATCAATTCACCCAATACAAGTGTTTGACCAAATAACCAATGTTTAATGTTGATCACAATATCTCATTTAATATGCGTACCATTGAGTAATTTTGTTTTATGTTAAAAAGTAGTCGGTCATCGGATTTATTTTGGCATGTATTTAATCTAACCTCAATTAATTCCCAATTTGCTTTTGTGTTGGGAACACTCTAATATAATGAATGCGCCTCTTTTTTTTACCTTTAATAATTCCTATTTTGGGGTCCTAAAAATACTAAATAGCCAAGTAGGTAATTGTGTCCAACTTGGGTGTAGGTTGCATGGTTGGTCCAAGTAATTTTTTTTTTATGTTGTGGACGGAGGTGTCTGTCAGACTTCTACTGACTAAAACCACCCCGTGTTCCCTCGCGCACTGGCACTGGGAGCTACGAGGGCACTTAAGCACTCTTCAACGCAGCCCCCGACTGGGCTCTGCGGGCTCCGTCTGGTCAAGCGGGGGAGTGAGGTCTTCGCTCGTGGTTGTTCACAGTTCTAACCTCACCTAACCCATTTGGTCGGGGTGCCCTAGCTTAGATACTGTGACCGTCTCTGCGGGCTCCGTCTGGTCAAGCGGGGGAGTGGGGTCTTCGCTCGCGCTTGTTCACAGTTCTAACCTAACCTAACCCATTTGGTCGGGGTGCCCTAGCTTAGATACTGTGACCAACTGTGAGAAAAGGAGAACAAAAGGAAATTTTAAGAAACGTGATTCAATTAGCTTCCACCTTGACCCCAACAAATTATACAATAATTTTTTATCCACTTTTTAAATCCTCTAAAGCCAAAGTACTACAACAGTTAGATTAGCATACTAATGAAGAAAGTCTCGAATTGGGAATAAGGTAGAATCTGACATTTTAATTGAAAATGTTGAATAAGTAATTAGCTGAAGTAACGAAATTCATGGCGAGATAATTTTCGGATGAAACCGCTTCATAATAATATTATTGAGTCGCTGTAAAAATTAACATTGTCGACGGTTTACACTACAGTTATAAATCTTGGGGATGAAAAGTGTCTTAATTTTGTCGTATCTTTGTGGCTACTTAATAAGGAAAACAGTGCTTAAGTTGTTATAAAACTATAGGGATCTTTTTACCTCGATGTAATAAAATTTAAAAGGTGATATTGACCGTCGATTTTTTATTTATGTCTGACTAAATAGGTATACACATTATTTTCGAAACTATCTAAATGTTGTAGAAAAGGTTCTTAAATAATTATATGAATAAACTCTTTCTCTTCTCTTCCGCACGTTACAAAGTTTTGTTTCAGTGCAGTTAGTCGAAGTGCTCAGGTGCTAAATCAATGCTGTAAGTGGAATACCTCCTTTTCCACAACAATTAGTTTAAGCATCAAAAGACGTTACTTGTAACGTAGACAAAAAAGCGATAATCGAAACTTTATCCAGCTAGCCAACTACTTAAGAAAATACCCGTAATTACCATCCTGTACGTTGATAAAAAAGTTGCCCAGCTGGCACTTTGGGAGATTATCCGAACCATGAGGATTTGTTTCCGCATCGCTTCAACGGCGGTGCGGATTTATCCTGAGGTGTTATTAGATGCTGAAAACTTATACCCGGGTTTATCCGCCGGTGGCTGTGTTGCAGGAGGTGAAAACTGCTTTGTTATGGTGCCCACCACAACAGACTACATACTTAGTTGCGAAGTGCTCTTTGTTGTACTTAATTATTATTCTACTAATTAATGCTAAAGAACAAGTAGGTATTGATTAACACGCTTGCTCCTGGAGTGTTAGCGATTTTAGACCATTGAATCCAAGCTACATTACTAAAATTGCAGGCTTAACTATTTATTAAACTCCCGATCAGGTGTTTCGCCTGCTAATCCTTGGACACAACCTTTTTAAGGCAAATTGCACACAATACGATCGGAAAACATATTTACATAACTAAAATATCTTAAAACTGCAACAAGATTAATTTTACCAAATGCTGATTTTTCAGTCAGATAACTTTTCCTGAAGAGTAATAATGAGAATTTGACATATTTTCTATACAAAAGCTGTCAAACCGCCATATTTAGAATAGAATAGAATACTCTTTATTATGTACACTATAGGAATTAGAGATATAAATGTAGATATTTTAGGATGACACAATGGGCGGTCTTATCCCTAAAAGCAATCTTTTACAGACAACCTTTGGATGGATTAAATGGAGAAGGAGAGACAATAATGCAGGTAGTCAGTGGAGTACCATTTAAAAATACAATAAATACATAAAACATATACTTAACTACATATAATATATACAATAATAAACATGAAACAAGAGCAAGGAAACTGAATGTAATGATGATGTTTAAGGAGAGAGGAAGTGTTTTTTAACCAGGATTTTAAAAGTGGACAAAGATTGAGCAAGCCTTATCGACACGGGCAAGGCATTCCATAACCGTACTGCTTGAACTGTAAAAGAGTCGTCATAAAAACTGGTGGAATGCATCGGCATCTCTAGTCCTAAGTTTTCCGATGACTTCAGATATCTATTATGTGTGTGTATTGTGTGTGTGTGTATTTATTCTTCAGATAAAATTTAGATAAAAGGTATCTGACTAAAACGCGACAAAAAATCGGCCCTAAGAAAACTTTCCCACCCAACGGAATATTTTCCACACAAGACAATAAAAATACAAAGCACTTTACAATTTCCTTGTTAGAAGGAGAATATTTTCCCGCTTCACTACAAGTGAAAGGGTTGTCGTGTGGTGCGATAATGGACGCTGCAACCTATCCTAGGTTATATTCACTGTTGTTATTTTAGAAACCGAAAACATCAAGTTAAGCTCTGTTGAGCAGAAAATTCTAAAGTTACCATTTGTTCTCTGTTCCGTAAAATTCGTAAATTCATGTGGATTTCAGTGTTGCTTGGTTTGCAGGTAATTTTAATCCTATTCTGTAACATCTTTTCTAAAAACGGGATAAAAGTTGGGGTATAAACGCTTTTCATTTAGTAGGTAATCCTTTTTAGGGTTCCGTACCCTAGGGTACCAACGGAACCATATTACCAAGCCTGTCTCCGCTGTCGGTCCGTCCGTCCGTTTGTCTGTCAGCGGGCTGTATTTCATGAACCGTAATCGGTAGCTAGTTGAAATTTTCAGTGTGTATTTCTATTTCCACTATAACAACAAAAATAAAAAATAATTCTAGTTAAAAATTAAAGGGGTCTCCATACAAGAAAGTGTATGAAAAAAGAATGTAGTGTTAAATATTGGTCGCTAGTAAGGAACCCTTCGTGTGCGAGTCCGACTCGCGTTTAGCCGGTTTTTTGCAATTCACTTTCATAGAGATGGGTAAATGAAGGTGTATTCTTTCAACCTTTCGCCATTATTTTTGTATATCTATCTTCTTATTCAGTACTAGCGACCCGCCCCTGCTTCGCTCGGTTTTATACGACTTGACAAAACATTAAGATCTCTTTATTATATGTAGGTTAAATTTTAATGTATTATAAACACTCATAAACCTTCCGGAATAAATTCTCTAAATGATGTTGAAAACCGCATCAAAACCCGTTGCGGAGTTTAGAAAACAAAGCGGTCATACAGAAAGACAGGAACGCGACTCCAATCTACCTTTCTATATAAATAAAAATCAATTGCCAAAAATTTTTGTCCGCACATCACTTCAAAGCGGTTGCACCTATTTGGCAATTTTTTTTTCTATTTGTAATTGTCAGAACAAAGTTTGTCTGAAAGGAAATATTTGAAAAATCATACGGAAAAGTGAAAGTTTGTATGAAAGTTCGTCATTTTTGCCGATGGAAATGCCCGTCGGGCGCACGGCTTGTTCATAATAATTATTACTAGCGACCCGTTCCTACTTCCCACGGTTTTTACGACATGATAAGACTGGGTGATTTCTGTATTATATCTGAGTTGATTATTAGTGACACATATACCTTTCGGAATAAATTCTCTAAAATATGTTGAAACCTCATCAAAATTCGTTGCGTAGCTTAGAAGAACAACGCGGTCACACAGACAGACACGAAAAGTGACTTCAATTTATAATAAATATTACCATGTATTGAAATTGTAGATCCCATTGAAATTGAAAACACGGTTCAAAAATCTTCACCAATACACAACCTTCCTTCCTTCTTATTATGGCACGTCCTATTATTTTTGTCCAATAGTTGGCCACTTCAGTCGCGTCTCCAGAGGCTATTGAGGTCATCTTCAGAAAAAATGTGAGGGTCTTGGTAGCCTCAAGCAAATGCGACATAATTGAATAAAGAACAGGCTTCAGGGCGTTATAATAATGGTATATTTCTGTGCAGCTTTCCACTTATTTTGAAATAAGAATAGGACTTCAAGATTGGCCACCGCAATTCACACTTCCGGCGATTGTTTTTTATTGTTCCTTGGGTAATTTTCAAGTTTAATGTTGCTTCAGAAAACATGCTTTAGTACCTACTTATTATTACTTCTTGGTAAATATCCGACCAGTAACCGCGTCTGCCGAGAAAGGACTACACAACAGGTACTTTGGGGTTTTAATGGGTTTTAATAACCCATGTTCAGTCTAATTTCTACTAAAGTTTTACTTTCATACCGAGCTATTCAGGTAGTACCATTTGATGACGAAACCAAGGAGTAGAGGAATACAATCCTCTAATAGAACGCTTATTGAAATAATATACCTACCTCTAAAGCCGAATAACGACTAAATATCTAGAAAATATGGTTAAAACATAGTCCTAATTCATAAATAATATTATCCTACGCTTCCAGGAAAAGTATTATTTAATACTTTAAGGTAAGACGTGGGAAATCAGGTAATGAAATCCAAATATACATAGAAAACCTATTAAAGGAAGATATAAATATGAATGAGAGGCAAATATGTAAGAGCTTACTCCATATTAAATATTAATACAGCAATAATTTATTTCTACTCCTTCAAACTACGCCTTCATAGTGAAATTATATCTACGAAATGTGAATATGAATACTTTGGAGTAGGAATAGAAACAACTGTACCGACATTTTGTAATTATTAATTTACGTCATGACTTGGAATTCACAAGTTTACCACCATTGATGAAATCAACTCCAACATTCGAAATTATTGTTCAGCATTAATAATATCGATGTTCTAGAATCCAAACCTACGTACTCACTTTTTACTGAAAAGAGAAAAGCTGAAGAAAACATTTAAAGAAAATTCAAAAGTTATATCCCTAGAAAGAGACGCATAAGGGCGCACCGACTTGTATGTAATTCTTGAAATAACCTTAGACAACTCTAAATGTTACACTTCTAGACTATCCCTAATGTACTTATAATCTCAAAATATGATTAAAGGAAAACTTATAATATCATAATTGCGTCCATTTTTATGATAAGTGGTCAAGTTTTATGCAACAACAAACAATACAAACATACTACTATAATTATCCAAACCAGAGCCTGCATAGCCATCAACAATACCATAAAAAATACGGTTGAAAAATAATGCCTTAACCCGCTTCCCTCGAACAATAAAACGTAATTTACGTCCCTTTTTAGGGTTACATGTCGAGGAGGCGAAGACGAAACTATTGTAGAGAATGACTTATATGCTTATGATAAATGTTACGGATAAACCACAATATGGAAGATAATATAATTATAATTTCTGCGGCTACACCTACTAGCTTCGTTAATGAGTTAATACCAAATAATTTACTTGAAAACTTTAAAGACATTAACTGCTTACTTAAACATCGGAAATTCGGAAAATAGAAGGAATACGTAAATACCAAAAGAAAAGGATTTCACTACTAGTTAAAAAGAAACTAGGCATAAATATAGACTACAAATGGACTTTCGAGACGATTATAGACAAAATAGCTTTTGAGTCTTGCGTTGAGGCAATTTGAATAATGATGTTATGTAGGACAAAAGGCATATTGTTATTTTGTATTACGAGTATTATCAACTGAATGTCACCTGCCGCTCGTGAAAAAAAAATCTTGTCAAACAACCAAACAGAAGGATCAATATAATCCTGGAATGATACGTATTATAATAGAGAGTTCCCTTAGAGGAATTTCAACAACAAGTCCACTGTAAATGAAAGTCAAATTATAGTGTAACAATAATTCAATTTACATTTAAACCACTGTTCCATCCTCGCATGTATCTGTAATAATTTATACGCTCCGATTCCCTTGAATACCGGGAACTTGCCACACTGTAGCGTCTTCAATATACAAAGGTTTCCTCACAAGGAAGGTATCTGGTTTGACTAGGATTGGTTTAAACCGAAATTGTGTGCATGCTTGCACTATTTCTGTGGCTCATTTGTTTTCGATATACCGACTTATATCCTATCTATGATTCTTCAGTTTTCGGTAGTACCTCCGTGTTTGTCAGTTTCAGCAAAGTTTCCAAGAAACTGTAATTTTAATATGAGCAAAATATCAATCTGAATGTATTGGTTGAAATATGAACCCTAAGAAAATACCAATATAAAACATTATTTAAAAAAAGAAGTATGCAAGGATCGTAGCAGGTGGTGTTCTATAGTTTCTGCCTACCCCCATGGAAAGAAGGCAGGAGTTTATGTGGATATATGTAAAAACAATGGCTCTCTGTGGCTGCAATATCTTTGATGTTTGATAGGCAATGTAATCGTGTTTGACCACAATCTCACCTGACGGTAAGTGTGCGTCCTGATGACTGCGCACCGCGCAGGTGGAATGAACGGTGAATTAAACAAATGTTCGACACGTTTGAACTTGTCCGGAGTGCGAGCGGGCACGCATGTTTCACGGCGCATTCTACTGGCAGATGCGCTCATCAATACGCGTATTTTATTGTTACTCAAGGATAGTGAAGTAAAATGTCGCAAATAAATTTCACTGTGAAAATTTGTTTCAGCTCTCAAAAGATCTTGTTCAATTTATTTTAAAACTAGCTTTTGTCCGCGGCTTCGCTTGCGTTAATTTAGACTTTGACTATAAATTCGGGTTATAATTCAATCATGATTCGAAAGACACGTGGCGCCATCTATTATCATAAGAAGGTTATTGTTGTTTTCCTCGGGAACAGTAATTTTTTGCGGGATGAAAGGTACCCTATGTCCGTTTCTGTGCACCTGACAACGTATATGCAAAATTTCAGGATGATCGGTTCAGTGGTTTAGGCGTGAAAAGGTAACAAACAAACAAACAAACTTACTTTCGCATTTATAATATTATATATATATATATATATATATATATATATATATATATATATATATATATATATATATATATAATATATATAGTTAGGAAGTTAGGATGTAGTCTAGTGTGATAATGATCATTGGCGTATATTTGAAAAATTTCTCCGGGTATTGTCTTAATTCTTCACATAGTCTAGTATTCTTCTGCTTCTGCTTCTTTTTTCTGTTGATAAAATTTCGAGCTTTGTTTTTTTTTCACAATAAAATATATCATCGGTAAAGAAACTGCTTCTTTCTAAATATTGTAAACGTTTGAGTTTTGATATTGACATTATTAAAACCAAAGTAAAATAAACGCAACACTAAACACGCACGCACGCATCAAGTTTTCCGCATGCACTAAGGACAGGTATCGACGTGTAAATCCGTTCCGCAATCCACCATACGCGGTGCGCTGTCACTCAGGGCGCACACAGCGACGATGCCGAGAACTGTTAGTGCACGTTTCTTTAGAAGTCACAATTCACTCGTGACTTGAAAGTTCTCAGATTTTCGCTATCAGAAGACAAAAAGTTCTCAAGTTCTCAAGTATTATATTTTATTTATATAATTGAAAAGCTAACAGTCTTAAAATAGTGATAATAATAATAATGTACATGTATATAAAAAAGGGAGCGGAAAGAATCACAGGGCATCATAAAATTCTTCAGCATCGCTGTCAACAGAAAAAGTGCCCAAAAAGGCTGTCAGCATTGCCGTGTTGTATGGCAATGCTTATTCTTTGACCAAAAAATAACCCAGCCCTCTTGTCACGTGAAGAATCGACCAACCGCTTCGCAATGTCTCGAAAAATTAAGTGGCCACTCGGACCCCATGGCCCTAGAGTTTCAACCCCAAACGGCTCGAACATATAAGTTCCAATAAGATTGGAATATTTGCGCCGTTTGAGGTTTTCTGCACCTGCAGCAGCCGGCCCACCACAGCCCGCCGTGCTAGGAAGATGAAATGGCGCAAGGGCGTCGACACATATTGCATCCCACACCAAAGGCCGACTTATTTTCCAAGGCATTATGGTAATTCCGTCTGGTCTCTTCCCATCGTCGCGTGTCAAACCATTGGGTTCTAGAAAAACTGGCACCCCGGCGGTGACAAGAGCATGATGGATAATGTCATTGATGCTGGTGTGCCGTGATATCCGGTCTGTGCTCCTACTGCACAATAGGCCATGGTGTTCAAAGCAGTAGACACCTTCACCACATTGCCAGCAATGCAGAGCCACGCAAAGAGCGCCCAGACGCAGACAAGTAGCGAGCCTGAAGGTGGTGTCACCCAGTATAGTGCCTATGTTGGGTGACGGTAGTGCCTGAAGCCAGAGGCCCGACTCCCACTCACCCACAGCCAGAAGGTGGGCACGGTCAGCAGTATTGGTGGACGTATTAATAAGATTATTCCGTACCCACATGCAGAGCGGCTCATCCCACTGTCTCTAGGCCACGTTCACGGCACGGTTCACGGGCTGATCTGTATCCGATCCAAGCCATTTTCCAGGCATTCACCGCATCGGTCAAGCACGTCACTTCAGAGTCAACCAGGGAAGGGGCTAAAATTTTCTCGGCCTATTTTTCAGTGCTGTGGACAGAGGACAGGAACTATTACTAGTAATTTTACGGACGCTATGGCCACCAAAACGAATGGGCATTGTGGCTTGAAGCCACACTCGGTCGTCCAAAGCCACATTTAAAATGTGTGTTAGTGTGCTGTCGATAATTTAGTCAATTTAGTCCAAAATTTCTAATTAATTACGTAAATTTTGTTAATACGCAACATTATCGCGAGACGTTTTAAACACCGTACTTCAAAGTTTAATAGTCCTAAAACCATAACACAAATAGTACCAAAGCTTCTAAGATATCTAAAGTAAATTACTTAATCATGCGAATTAAACCTGTTTAATATGATTAAACTTGAAGAGGAAGTTATCGGATACAAACCCGAAATCCTTTAGAACGTGTACCTCTAATATAACTGCTGTCGACTAACGAAGTTGATACTATAAAGGAGCTTAGCAGAGCTTGGTCTGTTAACGTAAACTCGTGATCAATTTTGGTCCGGGACCTACTAAATGTGTTTAGTTAGTTACACATACGATGTTCACTTATTCTCAGTGTGGTCTTAGATGCTGACTAAATTAACTTCTTGTCAGTTCTCTTAGTAGTTCTTAGGAGCCAACGAGAGATACTAAATGTTGCTTGAGGAACCAGAAAATGGAAACTAGAATCTAATTACAACATCATTTTATATTTCTTCTCATAATATGTTTCTAGATTACAAAAAAAAACCATATTTAATGACTTTATTGATTTTAAAATATTTCTCAAACTCTATTTCAAATTCTTAAATTATTGTCTAACTTTAGACAGCGTCTTGGCCGCAGCAGTTATAATACAGTAGAATTAATAAAAGTCTACAATTAATTTTCGCACGACAAGAGACGTTACAAACATTAGCATCAAATTGAAGTATACTTGCAATTAAGAAGCTTATCTGCTGAGTAAAGAGGCTTAGAAACAAAAGAAAGATGGAAGTCTCGATAATTTGTTTGGTTTAGAAACAAAGGAAGCCGTTAAGCTGTTAATGAACAGGCAAAGATTTTGTTGTTGCATGAATCAATGGATCTTAAGTTACGTTTTATAACACGTGTAACACCAAAGCCAGTCTCGATGAGACTTGCGAAAAAACCAGAGACTGTACATCAAAAATAAAATACGGATATAATTTTCAATTCCAATACTTCATCAACTTAACTTAACCTTCATGCCGAAAGTTTCAAATAGTTTCAATATATATGCTGCAGTAACAATTTCCATATATCACATTCAATACATTTGTCAACGGCGATGCGTTAACTGCAACTGCAGTGACTATACTTACTATTCTGTTTGATGCTCATGCAACTACAGTTATAGGCAAAACGCCAGAGTAAGTTGCTCTTCCAATGAAAGCGCAACGTAGTTTTAAAAGTCGTTTGAATATTGACCTGGCAGAACAAACCTAGCCGTGTTCGCGGATTCACTGAAAAGTTATTAGTTTTCTGGAACGAAAACGAATTTATGCTAATCCAGCAATCTAGCATTCATTTTAGGTACCTTCTGATGTACCAAATTTAACAAAAGGAAGTCATAATAACATTGGTTCATACTAGCTCTAGACAGAGAGGAGTGGAAAGGAGAAAGGGAGGCCTTCCTCTGTAGTGGGACAATATAGGCAAAAAATAATTTGAATAAATCATTGGTACAAAAAGGTGTAGGTATCTTGACGGCGAAATTCACGAATGTGTGGCGGAACAATAAATCAATTGGACCACCACCTTACATTTTAGAGCGGAATCGCTCCGCTCATGAATCTTGGGCCAAACATGCAGATCATACGATATTATCGTACGATGTTTGCACCGAGTGACCGCAACTAGTTACACGCGCCGCGCACACATCAGCTGCGCGGGATTATTATACTGGCGACGGCGACAACGGCCTTGGACTGCGGAAGTGTGCGTGCACGCACATCTACCGCTGCGAGGGCCGGGCTGCGGACACCACACAGTACTACGTTCTACCGCCTTCCGAACCACTCGGACCGCGCCGCGCTTTATATTGTATACTTGATTTTATTTTTCTAATTTAATGTTTGTCAGTCTAATTTTATTCAAATATAATTTTCCATCGCTTTAATAATATTCTTCATTTCATCTCTACTTGCATCTTTCTTTCATCCTTCTGCTTACGCTTAGCTTCACGCTTAAAAGCTAATAAATAAAATTATTAGTACGGGTTCGATTCCCGATTGAGTGGAAATTGGTAGCATACCGATTTTCTACAAATGGAACTAAACGCGATCATAACATCCAACAAGAGCTGTCACTGTCATTATTGTTATTTGTAGTCTTAACTATGTGTTGACTAGGTTATTGTTTTGTAATTTATGAAATTGTATAATTTTAATGATAAATTTTGCATGCCTGAATTGGTACAACACAGTGGACTGCGCATTCACTTGACATCTGGAAATGTATGTTTATGTACTGTGTTGAGCAATAAACTTTTGAAATTGAATTTGAATTTGGAATATTGACACTGACAGCTTTTGAACGCCATTTAGATGTCGTGATCACGTTCAGTTTCATTGAAAGAAAGAAAGTAAAATACATTTATTGAGCACAGACTAAAAGGCACACAATATAATATACAACATATAAAAAAAATTAAAACCAAATAAAAAGTGTGAATTGTATTGTAAGAAATAGCAGGAAAGTGTGCCTCACGAATGCGCCAAAAAGGCCCATTGGTGCATATTAGTGTACAATTTTAATATGATTGTTAAAATCATGTTTATTTATAGGCACAAAAGAATTAAGGAATCGAAGAAAGGTGTACTATCTGAAACAACAATCTATTTCAAAACATTATGTTCAGAAAACCGACAGAGAAAAAACAACCTTCATTTTTACTACCCATAAATTCAAAAATTCAACAACTTTGCAAAAATGTTGCGACCCTTCACCCCTAAAACAAACGCGCACTCCATTTTATTTTCCAAACCCATACATATCAGCATGGAAATTGTCCAACATTCAGCTCGGTAAAAACGCTCGTTTACGTTAAATGCACAACCGACATCGGTTACTCTGTGGTTAATTCTCCTAATAGTTTACAAGGAGCATTGTTCTGGGCCACAAACAATGTTTACGCTTCCTTCGTCGTGATTTGTTGCCAGCCTTTTTATTGTCTCGTTTTTATTTTTTTTCCTTTAGCCACACAATTCGCGAGCTCCAAATTCAAATTTTTCCCCACACAACATTTCCGCTGTGCCGAGTTTTAATTGAGAAATGTATTTATTGTTTCAATATACCCGGTTTTTTTTTCGAGTTTTCCGATTTGCTCAAGCCTCGGATAATGGATATGATTGCTATTTTTTTTTATCATAAAGCAAATGCCGAATTTCTGGAAATTGTTGAGGTTTTATAAATTATTCAACTCGGCCTATTATTTCCCCGGAGAAGATACCTATAGAATAAGGTTGGTACCTAATTATAGAATATTTTACCGTGTTAATTTTCTGATTTACCTTCTAATTTTAGAGCGTACTGATAAGTCGTAATTAATTAATGCGATACGATCTATGGCTTCATCTTGTCACACCAAACTTTTCGGTTTGAAAACTCTATAAATAAACACAGTGACTATGATGAATAAATACCTACTTAATTCATTAATTAATTTAAACTGGCAGATATTAAACTTTTATGTAATCTTTAAACAGTAGATTATCCAGAATTAAAATCAATTTTATTCATCCCTTCCATTGAAACGTTCTAGAATAAGAGCACATTTAGATGATGTGTAAAACAATATGGATACCATAACTCAAAATATAACTGAACAACGCTAATCACATCATCATCCCTTAATTGTGACATATGTGATGAGATTGAAGACAACGGAATGCTTGATGGACAGTGTCTTGTCCACGACATGAAGCTGTATCCGTCATTAAACGAAACAAAACTGCTCATCTATATAAAGAGGTAAAATTTGTGAATTTGTATGTAGGGGGTTGTTATTTGCTTGTGTGACTTAACCTGGGTCAAATAAATTTATTTTCTTTCTTTCTAGAGGATAATCTTCTGAACTCCAGACCCGATTCCAAAAATTATTTCACTGATTTCTATCAGTGTAGCTTTCTAGCTACACTATTTTCGAGTGTGTTAAAATACAAAACTTCACGCGAAAGAAGTCGCGGGCAGAAACTAGTATTATTACTCATTGGCTTACGTGTCAACACATAAGGTGGCGTATTTACTAGGTACTAGTTTAAGGTAATTTATTTAGAGTTTAAGACTAAGAACTAAACTAACAAACATAAGCTTCCAGCTAGCGCATTAATGATAGACCTGACAAAAACAAATTTTGAATATTCTATATCCACCGCATACGGTCATAATTTACGTATGTGCCGATCCAAGGAGCACCCAAGCCCCTCGTATTAGACTTTAACATTAAAAGCCACGTACACAGAATTTCTGCAGTAAAGTATTCTAGGAACAAGTCAGGTCCCAACCAAGTCTTTAACACTGACACAGTTCTAACATTTAGTGCCAGCACTTCGCACTCAAGTCTGAACACACTGCATTTTGGAACATGCCATGCATTTTGCATGACATTTTAATACTATACGTCCAAAACTGTGACAAGACTTGCCTCGTGTATGGAAAGCTTACTAACCTTTCGCACGTCGTTGCGCTACCTACTTAGTACAAACAACACTAACTTTATAAATTTATTAAACTAACAAGCCGTTTGCCCGATGGGATTTCACATTAACTAAACTGACAAACATCCACACAAACTTTCTTCCTATGCCTTTAGGGGATGAATTTCAAAAGACCCTTCCTCAGTGCTCATCTTCGTTATACAGGATGTCTCAGAAAAAAATTAACTTTTGTAGATGTATAAAAAAAAATATATATATATATATACATAGTATATATGTTAAATAAATTACAGAAACTGAAGATATGGGAAAATTACTTTTTGAAAATAACATTATTCAAATGTCGTCTTTCGCGGCTCTGGCACTCTTCAAAGCGATCTCTAACATTCATGAAAACGCGCCTCAGAAGTTGAGTAGGTATGTTGTTGATTTCATGTCTAATGTTTTCTTTCAATTCAAATATGGTTGATGGATTACTGTTGTATACCCGACTCTTCAGATAACCCCAGAGGAAAAAATCCGGACGTGTGAGGTCTTTTTTAATTTTTTATTAGGATATTTTGTGCAAAATTTGTTTCTAGTGCTTCTAGATCCAGCGGTTTAAGCTGTGCATCGTCTGTCAGTGAGTGAGTTTAAGATTTTTACTTATTAGAATTAAAGCAAGCAATGATGACAATGTAATTGGGCACTGGCCAAATTTTCTTAGTGCTTTTGTAGCCAATGTGTACGTATTAGATCCCTGTACGAAACATCATTTATGCTTAACGTTCGGATCCTTCACACTCAGGTATTTGTGCACATAAAAGAAATTAACCCACTCCCAAAAAATATAATAAAATGAGTATGAGATTTATATCCCGTTAAGTGCCACATAAAAATAGAATATCTATTAAGAATTATTTCTGGGCAAAGCATCAATAAACCGGGCTTCAAGTGTAATTCAGCCATTGTCTTCAGAAAATAAATTTCGTGATATTTCGGTTCCTACAGAAAATTGATTTAAGGGGAACCTTTCACCGGGAATGGCAAACGCCAAAGAAAAGTTAAACCAATTATTTGAAAGTAAGAAATATCAAAGTGTTGTTGTAACGAAGTTATGGATTCATTTATAGATTTCTCGCTTCTTGGCTATCTCCGATTCAATTAAATTAACATTGTTGGTAAAAAGTTGAAGGAAAATGGACCTATCGTTTTCCTTAAATGCATTCGTTTTTAGAACGAAATATCTTAAAATTCAGCAGTACTTAATAAAAATAATAACGTATCTACCCTTTGATTTTACTCTGTGCAAAACCTACCAAGTTAACCAATACTAATGAATTCCGAATTCAAACAAACACAATCAAAGTTCCATCCGATCATCAGAATTTACAATCTTCAAAAGGAACGAGGCTCAAAATCTGATTACTCAAGCCAAGATTGAATAAAAAACTGAATTAAAAGCTGCGCTAACAACGACTCCATTGTGATTAAAGTGAAAAATTAGTCGGAAAATTCCCTCCTCTGTCAATCTCGGGTCCCACTTTGTAACGTTGACGAATCACTGGAGTGTACAAAACCCTTCGAACGAACTTGGACGAAAGTTTTATTTCGTTATCTCTCCTGAACGGAACACGAATTGTACAATTTTGATGTCGCCATTCAGTTTTCCAAGTTCTACGTAGTTTTTTTCTAGCTCTATTTTAGAAAAGAGTGTGAAGCCCCTTTTCTAAAGCACTGTAAAGGGCGTGAACCCTAAACCTAGTTTCGCTAAGTCTTGACGAAAATAGTTCAGATACAACTGATCCAAAAACCGAAAAACTACTAATTGGTATTGCAGGTCCTTTACAAATCGATGTGTGATTTGGTATTGCCACTTACCACGTTCATCTGACAACATCGTCAACGTTCATTAACTCGACACCACCACTATAGCAACACTAAAATTTTGACCTAAAAAGTAAAAGAAAAAAAAAAGTTTCAAGTCCACTCCGAACCAAATTCACATGTACTGTCTATTGTAATTAAGCGTAGTTAGTGTTAAACTTTGAATTTCAATATTCGAGATATTTTTTCGAGCGGAGTGTGGACGATGCGATCGACCTGCGCAAACGTCCTACCCCCGCGACGTTTCAGTGAAGACTGAATCGTACTGAAGCTGAAAATCTGAAATATTTGACGATCCCTGTGGACAGCCACCCGCTGCCGTGAAGATAAGTTCAATAGTACTTGCGCTAAGCTGATTACGAGCCTTGTTTCAGATATGCTCTATCTTCAATGTTCAAGTTTTAAGATTATAGACACCTCTAAGTAGCCGTTAACGGATTATTTGGGGACTGTTATTAAACGTTATTGTTCTTGTTTTAGGTTTGTTTATTTAAATTCTAGTTAAAATAAGCTCTTGATAAATATAATGCAATTTAAGGAGTAAAATGGAAACCACATCTAATGTGTCAGACGATTTGCACCTCGTCGGACTTAATGAATGAAAATTATCGCTAAAAGGACTATCACACACGGCCCAAGCTGAATAATTATGACCTCTATCAAGTAGTTTGCTTGTCTTTATGGGTATAGGTAGGAGTATCAGGCTTTATATTACTCAGTTTGACATTAAAACGGGTGTAAAAAGACACTTAACAAAGTCGGGAGTCACTTATACTCCCCGTCATTGTAATAATTTTTTGTACTGGACCATACTTGGGAACCTTCTGGTTACGAAGAGATTAAAGGTCAAAATTCCAACTTTTACTGCCTTTTTTTTTTACGAAAACAAGTTTTTAATATTATAACTTATAACACAACTTTAAATACCCCCCACGACCCATATACCACTGCATGCATCATAATCACAATGTTTTGCGTGTGTTACATTGCGCACTACCGCAAACAGCAAATTTTTGCACCAAAAATAAAAGTCATTTCCCAGCAATTATTTTTGTGCAATGTTACTATGTTTGATGTACAGAATGCGTAGTTGACGGCTATGTGATGGGTCTTTTTATTTCCGGTATGTACCTGTACTATTTTGGACAGAAAGAAAGACTGTTCTGTAATCGCTTTTATGTCGAACTAGTCAGGTAATTTATCAGAAGTATATTTTTTTTAACACGATTAAAATTTATACACTCACATACAAAAACTGCACTGCTCATTTATGAAATTACTGCAAACATATACAGGGTTATTGGTTATATGTTGGCAATCCGTTAAGGGGATGTAGGAGAGGTCATTTACAACCGAATGACCCCTGATGACCCCTATGCAAATATCAACCATTTTCGAGTAATTTGACATTTTATATTTTTTTGAAGATATCTGGTATCCTATTGTATCTCGTTGGATAGCTGAGTTGTAAATGTTTTTGGAATGTTCTGCCGTTAAAGTAGGTACTTCGGTGTTTTTTGCAGAAATTTACTATTTTAGTCAAATAACCTGCTCAAAATGATTGAAAATTGTAACGATTTGTAAAACTATTAAAGATAAATGTAATTTTATGGTTGACTAGTTGCGCCCCGCGGTTTCACCCGCAGAAATCTCAATCCCGTGGGAATATCGGGATAAAAAGTATTCTATATCTTAATCCAGGTTATAGTCTACCCATGTGCCAAATTTTATCCAAATCCGTTCAGCCGGTTTAGCGTGATTGAGTAACAAACATCCAAACATCCACACTTTCACATTTATAATATTATAGTAGGATTATTATGTATTGAAGTAGAAGCAGATAATACTAATTTAAAAAAAATCATGCATATTTATTTTTAAATATATTTTTAAAGTTGTGTAGTAACGCAAAAAAAAATATGTCAAATTACTCGAAATAGTCGACATATGCATAGGGGTGATCAGAGGTAATTTTGTAGCAAATGACCTCTCTTACATCCCTTTAATGGATTGCTGACATATAACCAACAACCCTGATTAAGATGAAAATTCTGTTATTTAAAAAGAAGATTCAATAAGATTCCTGTTATAGTTTTTACCATTTCTCTTTTTTATTTTTAGCTTTAATGTGGTCGAATAATCTTATTTAGCTAGCGTTGAATGTAGCGTAGTCTACAAATAATTAGTTCTAGATATTACGATCACGCTATATGTGTTGCGCAAATTGGTATCCCCAAGGGCAGCCATCTTGACTAGTGAAGCCTATCTCTTATATTGATATACTGACATCTGCTTTATTAAAATGTCTTAGACAAGGGGCAAACCAATTAATGCTGGCACATCACGTAAGTGTCAGGGCCTTCGTCGACGAGCCCACTCAAAATCAAGTAACGTTTTACGAGTTTACAAGCCCTCGTACCACGGGCGATTTTTTAACGCAACGATGTTTTATCGCGCACTTGATTTTCAACGAACTGCATAGCACCGAGAGTTGAAATCCAACAGTGTATATTTTACACGCTGGAATTTACTCGATGTATTTTATAGGATTCTCAATGCTCGGATAAACTCCGAGAGTTGATAATCCGAAGCGCGATAAAAAAATGTCGCGTTAAAAAATCGCCCGTGCTTCCTGGACTTAAGGTACTTTTGAGTAGCGTCGAGCCTTAATTTTCGGTTATCAAAATAATTTTGCACAGCATTATAAGATTATTTGTTGTTAGTTATGTATCTTATTCTCAAATTGCTTTTAGTAGAGACACATTAGTTGGTGCCCGCTTGAAGGCAATAGGCTCGCCTCCTATTACGTGGGGCAAAATGTGGGTGTCTTATAGCTACACCTCTGCCTGACCCTTCGGGGAATACAGGCGTGATGTTACGTGTTACACTAGTTACAAAAAAAATGTTGATTTTGTTTCTGATTTTAATTAAACTTTTAAATGACATTTTAAAGAGATTTCTAAAATACTTATGAAACTTACGAAAGAAACCTTCTTACATACAGACAGTAGGAGCTTATTGTACCTATACACATAACATAATATCACGGCCGTAATCCTCGAAAGGTTACCTAGAGGTGTATTTACAGTACACCCACATTTCGCCTGTTATGTTTAAGTCCCATGTAATAGGGGGCCACCTATACCTTTATTACCTACCTATATTTTTTATTATCTACTACGTAGGTTAACCACGAGAAGGAGAAATTATAAGATTTGGGCAAACCGGAAGCTGCTTATTTCCCCCTTACATTTTTTTTTCATTGACTAAAGCACAATGTCAAGTTCATCATGTTTTTTTCCAAGGTTGCCAGGTTGTATAGGCCCTCTTAAAAACAATAGCTCTATAGAAATTTATTCTTTGTTGTACTAAGATCAAGGGCGACATACTCAAATGGGAGTCTTGAGGGTAAGATTTTCTTATAAAAAACGTTGTTCTTTATCAGTAGGTGGTAATAAATGGTAGGTAGAGGAAATAAAATGTAACGCTAAGTTGGGATTTCGTAGAACCAGTGAAAATGTTTGAGGTACTTAGAATAGACATTGGGGTCGTAATAGTAAGTAGTGTTTAAGAATTTGTATGATTAAGTGAGTAGGCAACTTTTTGTTTTTTTCCTTTCCCTTAAATCCTTATGGATACCGTCCGTCTGGGGCGAACGAGGGGTTATGTCCAACTCCTACCGACTAAAACCACACTGTTTCTACTACTACCATGAGTTGGAGGCCCGGGAGATACTTGTACATTCGCCGCACCCCCGACTGGTATCAGCTCGCCATGCCTAACGGACCCCATTACCAAATGCGGCTGAACACACGACCGCATGTCCTCCCGTAAAGGCGCGCATGGAACATTGCGTGCCACCTTTTTGGGCCTGATTGTTCAAGCGACGACACAGCCCCAATTTCGCCGGCCGCAGGCCCCTCTTTGTGGTGGTCGTAGATCATTAAGCCCCCTTCGACGCCCAGCTGCTCTTCTGGTGCGGGTGGAGTGAGAGGTTTATTCGCTCTCCCTCTGCGCTGCCTCCTTTTGCGCCGTGACCTCGGGGCAGTCTACACAGTGATGACAACCGGGCGTCCGCTCCCGACCCATATAGGTCGAGAGCGGACGCTGGCTCATCGCATACGACGCAGGTACTATGTAAAACATCCGTGTCCATTAAGCACCTGTGTCAGCCGGAAACTGAGGGCGCACTGCTGCCTCTCCAGCCATTCCTCTATCACAGGCCTTACCGCCACTATTGTGGCGAGCCCCCACCTAGGTTGTGCAAATCACTCCCTCCAAGCGAGTAGGTACCTAAGTACTAATTCGGAAACATGAAGAATACTAAGTATTATGTTTACAAATTGTACGAATTTTTCTGTACTTAATTTTCATACTACTACTAAAGTACATCTGAGGAAAACTGTCTAGTAGTTGTGATTCTATTACATAGAATACCTACATAATAGAATAGAACACATTTTTCATCGAGATTACCATAACTATGTAATTGGATTTCGACAGTTCAATTGCCTATAATTGGTTAATCCTCTTTAACATATTGCGTGCGACAGTAATCCCTTAGATTAGGTACCATGCAAGGATTCTAGTGTATGTTAGTGATACATTATAGTCAAGGGGATTATTATGAAATAAATAAGTCTTAAGTCTATGACTTGTGAATTTGTGTAAATTATTTCAACACCACTGCTCTCAAAACGGTGAAGGAAACATCTTGAGGAAACCGGCATGTCCAAGAACCAAAAATTCGAAGACATGTGACATCTACCAACCAGCATTGGGCCCGCGTAGTAAACTAAGGCCCACTTCGTCTCACAGAGAGGACTCCTGTGTCCCAGGAGTGGGAACAATAGACTGATTATGCTTATGCTAAATAAGTCTTCTAGAACTAACCGTCCATATTACACTATCAACCTTTGCTTAAAGAAGGATGGCGAGTTTGGACCCAGATTATTTATAAATTAACGAAGTGTCATTCACTTGCAAGTTCATATTTATTATAATTAAGGGTTTGTAAGAGGATTATATAAAAAATATTGAGTCACTAGATGATGGGAATTAAAAGTTAGAAAAGATTTTTATTTACTTAAAAATAAGTCATCATGCAGTTATTAAACGCACCGTGTTTCGTATTACATTCCAAACTAATAATTACATGATTTGCCTACGTTTTTACATTTGCAGACGTTTGCGCTTGTCAATTTTTTTCAATAAACAAAACGAAAAATAAAAGATTTGTTTTTATATAAATATTGTTTTATTCAACAAACCTCTTGTTTAAAAATTCAAGTTCTTAATAGTCTGTAAAATCGCATCTTTGCTTAATTGCTTTTCACGGAGGGAGTTCCAAGAGATAGATATTTATTCCTAGGTATCTTTACTTCGTTTTCGACTACTTTGTTGGTCTAGTGATCGTTAGCACGACTGCCGAACGTGGGGTCCTGGGTTCCATTCCCAAATCAGGCAAGGGGAAATTCTCAGTATCAGCCCGAAGTCTGAATATGTGCCCGGTCAGTGACAGTTGGCTGACCCCTCATAGATGAGAGTTAAACGTATGTAACTGGCAAAATGTGGGTGTATAGCACGCCACTCCACACGCAGGTATGACCCGACTTTAGAAAGAATCTTGGTCGCAACCAGACACATCGCGCCAATTGAGCCTTAAAACTACATATTCTGCTAGATATGTACGCTTCTTTCAACTTACTTTTTTACCAATAATAATTATAGTTTCATCCTATATCAATCCAGTCTATGTTTACAGTATTTCATATCTCGTTTTGACCAGGTCACTATAGTTCCTAGCTCCCAGACATAGTAGGTATGTATTTTTTATTTTGAGAAGGTAAGTACCTATATTTGGCCAGAGAGATGCAGATCCACGATGGTAGTGTTGGTACTTAAATATTTTTATTCTGATTGAACACCTTTTTGAAACTACTTAGTACAAAAAAAAGACATTGTATTATCACTATTATATTCGTTTTAGGTTATAATCTTTCACCTTGCATATCTTTTTTCTCCCAGCTTCTACAACTTACTGCCCATTTGCTTTTTTGCTAGTTTTATATAGATCTACAACTAGTTATAAGTTTCCATACTGCACGGTACTCCTAACAGTGGGTCCCATTGTACATGCAACCTCGCCATTCTCCTTTGCTTAATCATATAAGACCTGCAATTCCTGTAATTTAAAAGGTGCAAAATGTAGTCGGAATCTCATCTCGGCTACCATCAATGTCAAAAATGTATTCTAAACACAATGAGCGTAGAGATTCGCTACCAGCGTTTTGATATAATATATTATTTTTAACAGATTAAGTTTGAAATTAGAATGCAAACGTTCTTAAAAATACAAGAAATTTGCCCTCTTATATACCGCTTAAATACATGTGCAATAGTACAGTCACGAGCATAAATATATTACTATGGACAGATCGGCAATAAAATATGATTTCATGATTCATCCATTAATATCTGTCGTCAAGATGACGGCAAATATAATTATGTTATAATTTTTGGAAGGCATATACAAGTGGCAGCACAAATATGTGACATTGAAGGAATATGAAAACTATCTGACGAGACAAGTAACGTCAAAATATTGAATGCTGCATTGGATTCAAAAAGATATGTCACCTCTTAGAATTTTTCTTAGAATATCAGACATTTCTAGCGATATAAACGTATAAATAATTTCAGAAGAAGATACAAGAATGTGATAACAGATGAATCACAAAATGAGATATTATTGCCGAAGTGTCCATAGAAATATATATGTGCTCATGACTATACCTACCTACCTTCAAGCATTTTTCGGCCACTGGTAAACGAACAACCGAAGACCTATAGCAAACCGTATTGAAAACTAAAAAAAAATATCCGCAAAAAGTCCACATAAAGGACTCGTAAAATGCACATAGCTGCAACTGCAAACGGAAAAAAAATTTGGTACGGTTTTTCATCATTCATTTTACAATTCCCTTATTACATAGCTGGTATTTTCCGTAGAACTTTTTGTATGGACCACTGACACGGCGAGTTTGAAACATGAATAATGGGCAAAGTTGAAAGAGTTTAAAATTGAACTGTCCATATTTCGGTTGAATATTAATTTCGTGGATTCTAGTTGGCATTCATAATGAAAATTAATGTTAAAAATAGTCAAGTGATAAATTCATTCGACAGAGGATTGTGGTCTTCTGGTTTGGGGATGAGAAAAATTGGTTTAGTTATGAGAGGTTTTACTATTTCAATGTAGGATCTTTTTATCCGACTACGGCAAAGCCAAAAGGAAGGGTTATTGAACACCTGCAGGATTGTCAGAAAATTTCTGCAGAATGACAACGAAACATCAATTATCACCTCACACACGAGTGCAGCAACCACCGCACGACCACAGTCTCATGGACAGACACACTCACCATCACAAAACCCGAACATACCAACATCTGATCACAATCTAACCAATTTCCTGGGGTAGCACTTGGCTTCGGCCCGTACTAACCCATAGATCCAGCGCAACGCCGAGATACGTAAAAGCATGGTATAATAATATACTTCGCCAGGTATAGCATTCCGAGACACAGTGGTCACGTGGGTGACACAAGCCTACGTCATCACCGCTGTGTTACCAGTAGTGTGTAATAATAACTCCCCAACCGCCTTTATTACCTGTGCGAATCTGATAAAACGATGAGGTTTTAATTAACAATTACGTTGGTATATGTTTAAATTTAATTGTTTCGTTTGATTAGAAAAACAAAACGACAATTTAAATGCTTTATATATATTTTTCAACAGAATGGTGACTGAAAATGTTTCCATAATTCATGTTTTGTTGCAATAAAGTGGCAACTGGATAGTGACGAAAGCATGTGTCACTCCCGGAGTGCCAGACCTTGTTTTTTTAGACCATGCGTAAAAGTATAAAAAGAATAATAATAACAATAATAATCCATTTATTTCAGACGACGCAGGCCCAAAGACACCTAAACATACATATTTTTATTATAACAACAACAAATTATTTAACACGAAGTAATGACTGTGTCGGCGTTGTGTTGTGCTGCGAGGTGTCGCGTAACCTTCCATGAAAACCTCGGTACGCCACACCTGTCGGCCAAAACTCTTCTTTCATGAAAGTTTCTAGGTACAGACTTGGAACCCGCACCACAAACGACTTGAAGTTTATGTTATGGCGTGACTCCAACTTCTCTACGCTCAAGGTCCACTTGGTCTTGATTCTGATGTATTCCACGATGATATGATGATGATGATGTTATGTATTTGTCTATGTTTTTAGCAGCCGAAGTATGTATGTTTGTATATACGTATAATCCACCGTAGTGACTAAACTACTCATTCGATTTTGATGAACGAGGTGTCATTTATTTAACTTTATATATACATATGTACCTATCTTCCTTCATAGCTATTTATAGTCTAAAGTCTTAGTCGTCATAAGTAATACCTATTTTTTGCAGTGGAACACTACTTTGATATATGTGCAGTCACGAGCACTAATATGTATACACTTAGCCAAATTTAAAAGCGATTTTCTCGTGGAACATTGATAGCAACTTTGAGATTAGACCTATTTATTTCATGACAGTATAGGTTCCAGAATACTATATTCGTAACAGCATAAAATTACAATAAATACAGTAGGAGAAAATCACATTTAGAAGTTGCTAAGTGTATACATATTAGTGCTCGTAACTGTACACAGAACTTACCACTCAAACTTTGTGGTCGCATAAACGCTTGAACCAGCACCCTAATTTCGTAACACACAATTTATCACAATTCGAATCATTTTGAAGCCTGTTGTTAATCCATTGCTTCAAATGTTCGAAAAATTTGTCTGCTCATCAACGTAAATAACGCAATGAATGTTGTTGAACTGTCAAAATTAAACACATTCCTACTGTTAATGTGTTACGTAATTACCCCGCAGGAATGCGGTTTTCACGATGTACTTTGGAACTTAGGTAAAATAAATAATCGTTGAGCTCCAGTTCTGAGTTGAGCTGCATGTTTACTGACGAATGCGTTCACTAACTGGACAGATCCACTCAATCTGTGTGGTTTTTCTTCAAAAGACCATTTCAGACACCAATCCACATGGTCTTCACATGATTTGACCAAGATTATGTACGATTATGATTATGTATCAAGATTATGTATGGTTATTATTCGACTTCAAAAGACGCTGTGACCTCTGAGTTTGTTTCGGCCTTTCTTCTGAGAGTAGTCATATAGGAAACGCCGACCTCATCTAATTTTTAGGATTGGCTTGTAAAAGTGTTTGTACAAACCGTGGTACAAACCTACTTACAGAAATAATATAATTTATCATTTATCATTTATAAATACCTATCTGTTCACTTATCATAGTTTTCCGAATCCAAGACCGATCTTATTATTTTTATCAATATAAGTACTTACATCTTATCACGTTTTCTATAACAATCTCCAACTTTCAGTTATCTGTAAAACCATACCTATATGACTAAAATGAATGAACGAATTGGTAATAATGATTTATTTTAAAATAATATGTAATAAATTACTAATTAGTGTTTAGTATAATGTAATATAAATTGTAATAATTAAAATCAATATTATATAATGTAATAAAAAATTTGATATATAAAATTTACAGGGCATATGTCTTAATACTGTGACATGAAATTTTAATGCATGCCTGCTACCCAGTTTTGTACATGTAAGCAAATAAATAAATAAACATGTTACATATTCACAAATTGAACACGACTAAAACCAAGACTCGGTCAAAATTGCCTAACTTAACTATGAATATGTCACCTTAATTAATAAAATTTGCATAATAATCGTATACAATATAGTACCTATGTTTGGTATTCAAGCGTAATGGTAGCCTCCCATGAGATATAATTAATAATTGTTTTATGCAAATCAGCATCCCTTATCTTTGGAGAGACTACATACGCTACTGTTGGGAAGTCAAACGAGGGCTTGGATAATTGAATTAAGCACAAAATTGTGCTTAAATGCTTAACCCGTTAAGGTGAATAAATATAAATATGAAACGTTGGATTAAAATGTTTGAGAATGACCCAAACAACTTTTTGGTTTCCACGTTGGGAATTAAAACATTTTTTTTTTGTTTTAAAAAGCTCTTAATGCGCTTTATTTTATTCAGGGTACCTTGGATTACGATTAAGAACATAATTAACTCTAAACTTAATTGAAACATAATTGCATTTAGTTAAAATTAAAGTTGGTAGAAACAGATTTGTGTTTTCATCTCATAAAATTATTCCTAAATTCACCTTTTATATAACAGGTACTTTTAACCGCGAAGCAGTGATAACAAGGTGTCATTAACCGCGCCATTATGTCGTAGCAGTAAGGAAGATTTTCGTAGCGCATGTGTTAGAACTGATGTGTCTTTGACTGTACATGCAGACACAAAAAAGAAAAAAAGTTGTTTGCGAGAAATTAAAACCTTTATTCTGATACCTAGATTCTTAAAAGTTCAAATCAGTGAACAAGCACTCATCGTCAAAGCATTAATGAAAGATTTAACGCGGCATCAACAAAGGTAATTAAATAGCTCCGAGTATTTAAACACTTTACAGGGCAATGAATTTCAAACAAATCATAAAACAACAATAAAACCAGCTGATTGTTAAACTTATTGACTTTTCTAATTTCCTTCTTCGTTTATCTTTTTAACGAATTGATTCAGAACTCGATTATTTAAGGCGCGCACACGACCGACTAAAAACGATTGCCAATTTTATTTAAAAAACCAGTAGATCAAAGTAGTTCTTTGGTCATGTCTCGAGACGGAATAATGACTCCATAGAGCGTCAAGTGGTTCAGAGCAGACTAGATAGGCCACGAGGTTACCAATGAGGTGGACTGATCAAATTATATCCGCGATTGGAGGCCCTGTTAATGAATGCACCAGAACACCACCACTATTACCACCTCACCGCCACCATCACCATCATCATTATTATTATCACCATTTAACAGAATCAGATGGAGAGAGATCGGGAACGACGACTACACCTGCGATTGGACTAAATTCATTGTGACCACAACCGCTCTGTCGAGAACGAAGTGAAGAAGAAGATGAAATAAAAGTAAAAAGTCCTGTTATCATAATTGACTATTGGTCAATAATTTTCCACCTAGCTTTTCCCAATTTCGTTAGGATCAGCTTCCAATAGGTATGCTAAATACCAGTATTTTACATGGAGCAAGCCTACCTGACCTCCACAACCCAGTTACTGGGTAACACAATGCCCTTTGGTAAGATTGGTTTTCGGTTTGTCAGGACTGCTATTGCCGTGCTAAAACACGACAACTATAGTCAGTATCTTTTTGATACTTCCGAATCCGTCCGAATCTTGTCGATCTTCCCCGAATATTGTCACCACTTACACGAAGAATGGGATGAATCAGATCACTGGACAGGTATTAATGCAGGACAAGCCTGCTAAAACGTGTGTGAACTGAGCTGAAGAACAGGGAACCGATCCACTCCAACAACGTCGATGAATAGAGATGAAATCGGTCCTTTGTGTTAGGCCTTAGCAGTAACAACTTCGATTTTGAATAGAAAACATCAATAAAACTGATTGTCACTTTATTGAATTGGCATTTAATTGGCGCCTTTTCATTATCAAAGTTTACTTTTATAAGTTCTTCAAGTCTCAGCTTGTTATTCAAATCGACAACCAATGGGTATACAGGATGGATTTTTTATACACTCTGTAGGTATTGTAGCGTTAGTCTGCTACAGTTAAACCTTTTTGATTTGTATTGCACCCTGTTTTGGCAAATTGGTCAATGTTTTATCTTTTGAATTTTAAACTTCGATTTTCTCGAAAAATGTATATAATTTTTTTTTCTTCTGTTTGATGAGTCATTGCAATATTTTATCCCATCAAAGATGTATGCATTTTAAATTTGATCCAAGATACCTAAATTTCTCATGTACTTGTTTCATCTCTGATCATCTCTGATCACCTAAGCCTATGTGGCTAAAAATAGTATATCTCAGCTGTGTTCCAGTAAAATTTGTGTATTTGTTCTTTTTAAAATTGGTACGTATTACGTCAGTTTCCTCATTATTGTTTTGTGTGATCCTATTATTGATTCTCACCCGCTCTATAAAGGATTCTGCTTGTATCTTTGGTCTTATTGTCTATTTATTTATCTGTAGATGACAATCGTTTAATACAGGCAGAATATCGGCTCTCCTGATGGTATTGGGACGTCGAAGGCAGCTCGTGACCCACTCCGAAGCTGTTGTGCTGCGCGGTTTGTCGGACTGCGTATCCCTACCATCCTTGAGAGGTTTTTGTCGCGCACACAGCGCCGAAAACTGATATCTGACTTCCGTATTTTTACAGTTTGTCTTAATCTTATTTTAGTCAATAGATAACTCATTGTTCTTCCTATATTTAAGGTTAATAACACGTATTTTGCGTGCATAGGCCTATATTTAAACGATTGCAATCGGTTCGAGATAGGTCCTGTACCAAAATAATTTTCTTTATAAATAACTTATTTACCGCTAAGTGTGACTTGGTTAAAATTACTTGAAATACCATAATTCTAATGTGCAATTTTCTGATGTAATTTCCCTTTGTTATTGTTCACGATTTTTGCTTTTAAAATTTCTATTTATTACAAAATTATACGTATTTATGTAGCGATTCCTTTTTTATTACACTGCAGTATGTATACTTTGTACTAGCGAGAAAATCAAGCTTTAAGTAGAATAGACATCCTGAGAACCAGACAATCTGCTACCAAGCATTTGTAGTCTTCCGTTATAATATGATGACGTGAAAGCGGTAAATGTTCTCACTACTAGGTAGATACATTAAAGAGTAATTATCATCATCCCTCGCAGCATATATATCTAGTGACACTGATATCACCCAATAATAACCCCCACAAACTATGACAACAAGCGCGGTAAACTCACTCATTAATACAATCCCTTGTCAGTTCCCAACTTGTAATGATAACGTTATCTGCCCTAATTAGAGACAGCCTTCAAGGTAGGGTGAGCGTATTAATCAATGTCCGTTACATCGATAGAATAGGGGTTGAGACATTGTCTTGACGAGATGTTCACCTTATTGCCCATTGCTTTCAACTTGGCCAACTCTGTTAATTGTTTCACGAAGTCTGCAATCAATTTGCGTACGGCAATTGTTTTTGGGCAAAACTTGTCGGTGTTTGTTTTATGAATGTTGATTTTAGTTTTTACATGTGGATTAAAAATGGGTAAATAGATTGAATTAAAAATGTGAATTTATCGGGATCTGTAACTGTATGATAGATTGTTGAGGCAAAGAATTAAAAATGCTACTAGAAGGCCCAATAAACATAATAATAGGTACCAACACTTCAAGGGAAAATTATAGTATCACTCTTTCCGAAAAACTGGAAAAATTTACTTTGTTTGCAAAATAAACATAAACACAAAAACCCAAAAAGTTAGAAAATAATAATAACAACTGAATTCTCGCCTATTCATTTAATATTTAGCACTAAAACCCGCTATCCAAATCAGCAGGGTATACACGATAAAAAATTAACGCCAACATTGTAAGGCGATGTCCATTCGTGTATACACCAACTGCGTCAAAATAAAATATTAATACTGCCGTCATATCAATGGGCGTCTGGCTGGAAAAAAATGATATAAGCACCTACAGGCCAAAATGTTAAGGCATGTTTATAAATTGACGCAATGATATGGAACGAGTAGGATATAATTTTTATTTTCATAATGGGTGTAAATATTATATTATTCTTAAGCCATGACAGTAGCCAAATGGAGTGACAAGCTGGAAGCGTGTGGATAATATAGGTGCCTGTATGCGTTTGATACTGAATAGATATAGAGCAGTGATTTATAAAACGTATTAAAAAAAAAAAAAAAAAAAAAATTACGTTCCTACAAGTAAAATTTCATTTTATTAAGTTTTAAATTATTATGCCGGAAATACAAAGTTAGGAGCAGCTCGCAAATGAAAAGTCTACAGAAACAGATATGGAAACCCATGTTTAAAAAAAGAAAGTTTTATTAATTAATAAATTATACTTGAAAACTCAAATCCAAAAACTTTCAATATTCAATACGAGTTTCTTCTGCATTTAATTTTAATATCACGAATATTAAAATTCAGACGATCGAAAGGATGAATCGACGATCGTCTGTTTTTAACCTTTTAATAAAGTCGTCACAGTACGATAAAATGTCAATCAGCTTTAAACTTCAAAGTTAAGTGACCGTAGTAGCAGGTGACGCCTCCAATAATTACTCACGAGAAATTCGTACTTTTACCCTATTTATGATCAGCGAATTTAACGACCTGTCCATTTCCGGGCTGTTTACTTTATCTGTTCTGACATGGTCAATTAAACTGGATAAAAAAGCAGTTAAAAACATTCCAAAAAATCTCGCGACAGATTTGTGAGCGGACTAAAATCTTCGCCATGGATTATTTTTTTTAAAAACAAAAACTCGTTTAAGCATTTGATGGTGTTTTCGCTGTTCTACACCCTATTACCTTGGATATCATGGATGAATTTCAGACAATGAGGTAACTGATGCAGGTGCTATTAAAAACAAAAAATCGCCGGTCGGTACACGAACTATAACAAGACATAGACAATTTTTTGAACAAAAGTTTTAATCAAATTGCAATTACTTGAGCAAGGAGGTTTTCAAAATGGAAATAAACAGTTGCATTTCGCTACGCTATAGCCGTTAAAACTTGCTGGAATATCATGTTCTTTCAGTGTTTTGTTATTCCTTTCCATTAAACAAATGGCTGATCTTTGTCAATAAGAATACCTACCCATCTGTGATTGATTAACAGAGCCCTTTAATAAATTGATTTCGTTTTTATTTCATTTACCTCAAACCAATCAACAGGGCAAGCTTGGAAAATTTGCTTGAAAAATCCATCTTCACAAACCAAGTGAAACTCAATCAAAGCATAAAAAATGGGCCATATTAAACCTCTAGGCTACCCATTAAAACACAAATCAAATATTGATATTTATCTTACTTGCAATGGATTTATAATCAATCGCAATGCTCGCGAAAGTTAACGAGTTTTTCATCCCAATAGCTTCCCGCAGGATATAAAAACAATTAAAAACACGGAATGGACTCATTGGTTGGAGTGACACTCATGTTAAATGTTAACCCTCAAATATCGATGGTCCTTTCGAATAGTCATGACAATGTAATCGGGGATTTAGAGAATTTAAAAGTCATTTAAAATTAGTGTACTCGTAGACTGTGTTTGGCATAACTTGGTTGTCTGCATATCTGTTTCTACCATTACTGTTGTTTCAGTGTATTATCTGATTCTACCTTCTGATAACTTAGTTCGTTTATTCGAAATTCAAGCACCGAGATTTCATTCATTCAATCAATCAATCAACTCTGCCTATCTTAGTCCACAGCTGGACATAGGGCTAACCAGGCTGCGCCACAACACCCTGTCATTAATAAAAAAGTCAATGAGTCAAACTCAAAATTGAATGTGCATTTAAATAATTATGTCAGAACTCGGAGCTTACACAACTTCCCAGTAATGAAAGCGAAGTTTGCCCACACAGATTCATTTCACCCGTAATCCGATTTGTCGTTATAAAATATTCATAAAGCGGACGAATGGGTTTTGCAGGTGCTACTAAAAAGGTTTCTTTATAAAAAATATTCAGTAAAAAATGTGAGTGACATGAACAGGAGGTGACATGATATGACAGCCTACATTATTAATTATATTTAGTGATTTTTACACATACATTCCTACATGCATAAACTCCCGCCTTTCCCATGAGGGAAGGTAGAAACTACAGAACGCCACCAGCTACAATCCTTACTCTTTTGTTTTTAATAATGTTTTGTATTGGTTTTTTCTTAGGTTTCATATTTAACCCACAACATTTAGTTTGATATTTTGCTCATATCAAAATGACAGTTTCTTGGAAACTGCGCTGAAACTGACAAACACAGAGGCACTTACCAAAAACTGAAAAATCATAGATAGAATATAAGTCGAAATATCGAAATTAAATGCGTCACAGAAATCGTGCAAGCATACCTATACACAGTTTCGGTTTAAAGCAATCCTAGTCAAACCTGATACCTTCCTTGTGGGGAAACCTATACTCCTTTTGCCTCGTTTACGTTCATGCATGGTCATACACGCACGCCGGTTGCGAGTACTACGCACCCGACCTTTCCGAAGAACATCATCAATAAGGTCACTATTATATCCTACTAGTCCCATCCCGGCATTTCCACTCACATCTGCCTTCTAAATACCTTTTGTTAGTCGCCTTTCATTCATCCTCTCAACCTGACCAAACCATCTAAGCATAATCTTTGAAATTTTTGTCACAACATGTTTTTAACCGCACCGTTGCCGTTAGTTGTTTTTGTGGACAATAATAAACAATTTGTAGTTCGACTTTTTATTGTTTGATCATCAAATGACTTTTCCCGCTCTGGGCGAAGCGGAAGGGCGTGTCAAACTCTTACTGACTAAAACCCACCCGTGTTCTTTCAGTTGCCTGTACGCCAGGGCCTCGGTAACTCTTTCGATCAATCCGCGACCCCGGCAGGCATCGGCCCTATCGGACCCCGTCAATGGTGCTGATATCTCTTTGAGGCGCGCGTAGAACACGACGCGCCGTCGATCCGGGCCTGGTCCTTACCGGATGGCGAGCTGCCCGTTGCTCGCCGTCCGCAAGCCCGCGCCTACGGTGGCCGGGCCTCGGCTATCGACTCCTGACGCCCAGGATGTCTCCTCCTGCGGTGAGTAGGGGCGTGAGGGCGCAACGATTGCCTCTCCCTCACGCGCTCCACCTCCTCCTTCGCGAGCATTACTGCTTCACAGAAGGAGATGACGGCTTCCCATTCATTCTCGCTCCGTATCATGGCCTGAACCAGGGCCGGATGCGAGAGATCACCGCCGCCGATCGCCACCACGAGGACACGGCGGTGCTCCACCCAAGCCAGGCAGACCTCCACCGTATGCTCCACCGTGTCCTCCGGTCGATCCACACAATGATAACACCCGGGCGTTTCCTTCCGCCTTATCCGGAATAGGAACCTGCCGAAACAGCCATGTCCAGTGAGGACCTGCGTCAGGCGGAAGGTGAGGACGCCGTGGCGCCTCTCAAGCCACTCCTCAAAGAAAGGTTATAGGCCTAACATACCTGTTTGGTTCACATGGATTTCAATATTTTTGATACCATATTATTGTAATGACTGTATACTTAGTGAATCAATCAATATTATGGTATTAAAATCCGACACAACGTCTACAAAATTACGAACAAAAAGACCATAAATAAATACCAACAACATTTATTTAATAGTAATCAATTAAACAGGCAATGTTTAAGCACTGGTGATCTCTTCAATAGGCAGCACTTCGAAGAAGTTGACAATGTTCTTGAATATTCTCTTCGAGGCTAAATCTATCATGGGACTGCCGAATTCCGTTGCAATTTGCTTCCAGTTCTCGTTCAAGAATTTCAACATGGTCTCACCTAGAAACAAAAGAAGAATTATTCGTTTTATTTTAAAAAGGAAAAGGGTACACACCACGGTGTTCATATAAAGTAGGTACACAGAGTGGTAGCTGAGAATTTCTTTAAAAAGTTTTACTGTGTTTAATTTGCTGCCAAAGGTACTTTAGTTTGACTAAAAACGTAGTGCAGTGAGACACAGTGGCTGATTTTGCCTCTATAGTATTGTTTACCAGTGTGGCTATAACTGTTTTTAATTTAATTTAATATTTTCGTAAAATTGATAACATATCTATTTCACGCCGTAATTGAAAACTGAAAATCCGCACGAAAAAATGGTTGCTTTGCATTTTATGCAGCTATGGCGAAAGCCAATATGTGGCGCCATCTATTCTGTTCGACAAAGATTAATGCGAGATCTATTGTCAACATTTATTGGAATAGTTTGTTGATATTTGATCGAGAAACTAAAAACTTAATAGTAGTTGGAAACGTAGTTGGAAATTAAAAACCTTACACGGAAGCTAAGCTAGTCTCAAATCGCATGGTGGAAATTCGAAAGACCCAGTTTTACGAGTTTTTTTACTTGAAAATGAATAGGATATTTATTAAAGCTAGATGATGTTCAATCATCCTGATTACTATATTAGCGGATGAACCTTAGGTAGAACATGGATTTCCTCAAGACTATTACCAATGATATTATTGAGGGAATTCACCCAAAAGGACGACTCATGCAAGTGTTAACAATTGAAAAATTGTAGCATGTTATTGTTAGTGTGCATAGAATGAGTAATTTGACCATTCTCATAAATTACGAGGCCTTAGTCACCTTTGACGCCACCAGCAATTAATGTGTAATTTATTTTTCATGATTGGGCCGGACATGACTGCTACATGTCAGATGAGAAATGAGCTCAAAGAACCATCGAGTGGGTCCCATTAAAGACATCATCACACACACGCTCACACCCTCATACGTGTACACACGTTAAACACGTCATCGCGGCAGGCCAAGTCGTGGTCGTCTTGGCCTGCTGCGTTGACGTCTAACGTTTAAGAGAGCCATGCCCGGTCCGTCTATCGTCAACGCGAGCATGATTGAAAAGCTTGTTTTTTCATCCAACGCAATGTTTGTAAAAGAAGCAAGAGTGAGAACGCGATAACATCGAACGAAAATTAGCGCGCAAAGATTTCACAAAACCTGTTCCAGGAAACACGTGTTTTTGAAAAAGCCTTGCTAGTTTTTGGAAAAAATGTTTGTCATTTAGAATTTGCATTACTTGTGCGAGGTTTCTATGACGATGTTTTCATTTACTTTTACAATTAATGAGTACATTATGAACGGCCAAACTTCAGGTAAAATTTGTACAAAAAAGCTGATTTTTGGAGGCTTATACTGAATTTGTTTCTCCAAAATTAGATTTTTTACCTGCATAGAAACCTAGAGAAAGTGCACAAGATACCTATTAGTTTAAAAATTTCAATGAAAGTTGTGTTACAACGCTATAATTACGTACGAGCGTTTGTATGAAAAGCGTGATGGGTTTGCCGCTCTTAACGCGCGTTTAGCGTCAAGACCGTCCCGCTATGGTTAGCGGGACGAACTTGACTCCTAACAAGAGGGCTGGTTCGCATTAGCAGAAACCAGAATTGTATGGAAAACGGAGAGGGAGGCCTACTTTACCTTGCGGTGGGCCTACATAGGCTAGTTAGATAGGATTAGATTATTTTTCTAAATGGGAATAGAATAATATTGAAGACACTTACTAAGCTGCTCGTTTCCGTTGAACAAGTTAGTCAGGTGATAGTGAGCGTGATCCTTGACTTCAAAATCGAAGTTGTACTTCTTAGGCTTGATGATATTCTTGCCGTCAGCATTCTTGACCACATCGTAGTAAATGAACAACTTGATTTTAAGGTTTTCTGAAAAGAAAGAGGATGTTTAGTGGAAGTTGCTTAAAAGAAAATCTATTGAGTATAAAAGAAACATAGGTTCTTTGAGCAGTTTCAGTATAATTTACTCATGACATAAATAAATAAATATAAAATAAAAAGAATAGAAAGTATCATGAAACGATAAGAGTGCCTAGACAAGTGTCAATTCTACAACGACTTTCAAAAGAATTGAAATAATCTTTTCGGAAGCATAATGCCAATGCAACACATTTTTGACTTTTGCATCATCGTTATCGCTGATATTGTGTCACTTTATCTAACCCCGTATGACAATGCAAAGGTTAATTCATCGGGAATCTGTTTACACAAAAAGTATAATATAATATGTTCCAATTTCGGTTTTTATTAGTTATCACAAGGAAACTTCATACAATAAGTCAAAAAAAAAATTACTTACTCAATTTCAGTTTCATCTGTCCATCACCGGTGATGGGTAGGATCAGGATGCGACCTCCAGCAGTGTAGTGACCCTTCACCGAGTTGTCCATGTGGAAATTTACAGAGAAGAACTTCTTCTTTGTGTCCCATCTAGTGGCAAACATAAAAGGTTAAGGAAGCCATAGTAGGTTTAGCGTAATCAGCTTGTAATGTTCCCAATACTTGGAAACAAACCACCTCTCTGTGAAAGGGAGTGGGCCGTACGTGGGCTCAGTGCGCGTTCGCGAATATCACATGTTTTAAGAATCTTTGTTTCTAGGACACGCCGGTATGCTCACGATGTTTTCCTTCACCGTTTTGAGAGCAGTGGTGATGAAATGATTTACACAAAGTAGGCGCCTGGGTTCAAACCTAGGTACGATATACAACTTGTAAGGTCGCGGCCATTTCCACTTGGCTACCCCTAGGCCACAGAGAGTCATATGGTCGGTTTAAGGTCTGTGAATTCGACGTCTTTTACATGGTTCTATAATGTTTGTGGCGGCATCTACATCGCTACATGCGAATTACGCATCACACTGACATTGCGCAGAATCCTGCATCGCGCAAATAGAGTTTACCGCGCGACACGACACTCATATGGCTTACCATAAGAGATGCCTCCCTTTTCTATGGAGGATGAGTGAACTTTGCACCCTATTCCTCATACCTCTATACGTTTTAGGAACCAGTCGCAGCTTTGAGTAATGTTGAACTGGTCTCTTAAAAAAACTCAAAACAATGTTACTTTTGAATGCTTCTAGGAGATGTAACAAGGGTTTCCATGTATCTCGTTTCGTTTCATATAAACAGCCAACGTTGACTCATAGCAACTACCGGTAATGCAGAGCTATCTGATACTAATTGTTTGCAAGCTTCTGTTGGTATGGTGTAGGAAGTGAATAAATTTTCAGGATCGAAATATTACGAAGTTTATATTTGAGGGTCTAGAAACACTAAAATACATTCTGGGAAGAACATCTTGCATAAGGCCACGAAATCTGTCTGTTTTCTTATTTTATTCTTTATCCTAAGTTGTTACTTACTCAACATTGTCAACAACGGAACTCTTCAATCCCTTCATAATGCCTCCTGTCAAAGTGAACTGAAGACCGGCCAAGTCGAAGGCAAGGTCATCCATCGCCATAGGGTCTAGAACTTCAACGTTGTTTTCCGGGATTCCCGACATGAAAACTGGCATCATTTTCTGGAACGCCTGAGTCAAACAGACATTGTTGCTGAGCTTGCATTTTTCTACAGATGGTAAAACTGTGAACAAAAAATATTTATTTTTAGGATCCGCGAAAAATCCACGATTCCATGGCATGGTTTACCCTTTTTTACCATGTACCACAACATTACATCACGCCTGTATCTCTCTATGGGGTTGAGGTGTATCGTGCACCCATATTTCGCTAGTTACTTATTGTAACTATTTTAAGCCCCATGAATTGTAACAGGGATGATCCTTTTGCAAAAAGGTACAAATCTATCTTCAGGCTTCAACTGAATCTTTTCTTATTGAAATAACTCTCCTCAATATTAGATATAGGTACATTATTTTAGTTCTAAGCCCAGAACTTTCCAACTCATATAATATTTTTTTGTGCCGCGTCTTGCATTTCCTACGTTTTAGATGCAGATTGTAAATCAAGACTAAATCCCATGTTATAAAACTGTTACTACTAGAATATCCAAGTCCGAGGAAATCATAATTATTATGATTGGACTATCATAAATAATTACATCAGGAAATTAAAAGTCTTTTTTTATGCCGCGAGCGTAATAAGTTGTCATATCACTTACCAACTAATGTCTCACTCATAGAAACTAATTGGCCCCACTTAAAAATAAAAACTAGCATCGTTTATATAAATTACGTTCTATTATTCAAGATTGCACTATGACATGGCTGTTATTATTCCCAATACTTAATTTAAAAAAAAACATTTTAAAAGTAATGATTATTCTTACAATAACAACCCAGGTGCAATTGTAGTTAAATGCAGCGAATATATCAAAGTTTCAAGAACGTATAATAACTAATTATTCTGAGAAGTCAATTATATAATTCGCCTCCGTGATATAACTAATTGAACCGTTTATTTTTAATACTCTTATGAATCATGTTATCATTAGTAAACCAGTGTTTGCCTCAGCTATTATCACGTGGCTATTAATAATCGCCCGTCGTTCGTTGTAAAGCTTTTTCTTTACACATTCCTTCGTTTCAGTTGGAAGCAGTGTTCAATTCCTAAAATAATTTCTATGTCGTCTTTGTCTCGATACAGGTACATAGGGATTTCTCTCTGCCAGGATTTTTTATCGCCTTTCCTACTTCCTGGAAAATGTTCTTCGCGTGTCTTTTCCTTGGGTTGCCAGATCTATGGACATTAATCTTTTGCGAAGATTTTTTATTATTTTAAAACGTTTTTCCTGCATCGTGGGTGCGTTTATACATCTAGACGCAAATCATCTATAAACAAGCACCCAGGGCCGGCGTCTCGACATTAGATAGCGACGAAAAGCTGTCGCTAAGTCGTATCGATGTCAAATTCCTTTAATAGATTTTCAACCTTATGCTTTGGAAATAAAGTTGAAAATCTATTAAACGAATTTGACATCGATACGTCTTAGCGACAGATTTTTGTCGCTATCTAATGTCGAGACTGCAGGGCCTGATTCGGAAAAACTATCGGTACTTAGTGAATCGAGAGTCGCGATCCTTAGCGCAGACGCCGATCCTTCAGCCACAGTATAATTTTGACTTAACATAATGTCCGTGGAGTTTCTTGCCCGTTCTTCTCCATAGGAACCTACTACGCTTTAGAATGGGCAACTCTTTTCATCTTTCTGACTGACCGACCCCTTGACAATTCAAAAGTCTTTAATTGGTTTAATTGAAATAAATGCTCACAGTTTGAGTACAAAGTTTCATCGAAATACTAATGTTTCTGCGTTATAAGGAACCGATTCATTATGATGCGTACCCTAGGAATGTCACGTACGCCAAAATTGCAAGAACGTTCTTATTCTACCCAAATGACATCAAATTAATTAGTTAACCATTAAGAATCAAGAAATAACAAATAATTGATATGGTGATTAATTCTACTCAGATTAACCCTTCGCCGGCCGGGACGTGAATCCACGCGAGACAAATGTCTTTCAAATTGTTTCTGTAATTACAGCATTCAACCGATTAAGCAATCAATTGATAAAATACTTATGTATTTCTTCATGTAAAACCGAAGGCATAACTCGACCGCGCAGAGTAAAAGTAACGTAATTTTAAACTATTTTTAAAATATTCGTTTCACACATAATATTTACTTAGTTTAAAGACTTTATTCATATCTATGGGTGATATTAATGTGTGTGTGTTGGGTGTAAAAATACTGGTATGCAGCTGCATCCGGTCAGACTGGAAGCCGACCCCAACCTATTTGGGAGAAGGCTAGGCAGATTGATTGACTGGGTGATACTAATTGTGGTTTTCGCAAAAATTCAAACCAAAACATTATGATGTTCAAAAATTGTTCAAGTTGACGTTACGTTTAAGTACGTCGCGCGTTTGTGCTGGGGCCGCGTTCCTCAGATTGTCGCCTGGGGGAATTGCGTAACACACAAACAGTAGGAATGACTTTCATTTTGACAGTTCAACAACGTTCATTGCGTTGATTACGTTGTTGAGCAGACCAATTTTTCGAACATATGAAGCAATGGATTAGCAATATCCTTCAAAATTATTCAGATTGTGATTGATTGAGTTCCGCGAGTAGAGTGCTGGTTCCTACTTTGATGACAATAATTGAGAAGCGTTTTTACAAAACGATACATCGTAAAATAATTTATTTTTCAATAATGTAATTTATTTATTTATTAGGGTTTAGATATAGGACGTTAAATGAAATAGCCGTTAAATAAAAAAAATATATATAAAATTCGATGAATCGCTTTGTGAAAACGCTCCTCAATTGCATTTTACATTGACGTAAAGTACCAGTAAGTGTTGTTAAGTATTTAACTGACTGTTATTAAGTTGATGATAGGTTTCATTTATCATTATTATCCAATCTTCGTAATTATTAAATTTCTATAAATACATTTCTGTGGTAGATCAACTTCTTTAGTTGTACAAAGTTTGATCTATCAATAATTCTGCCCAGCATTTTTCCTAACTATATTAGGGTCGGGTTCCAGTATAACCGGATGCAGCTGATTACCACCATTTTACATGGAGCGACTGCCTATCTGGCCTCCACACCCAGTTACTGAGTAACAAGGTACCCCTTAGTAAGACTGGTTGTCAGACTTTTGGGCTGTAACAACTATCAAAGACGGTATGACAACCGGAACCAACGGCTTAACGTGCTTTCCGAGGCACAAAGGGGTCTCGATATTATGTAATGGATGGTCACCCATCCACGAACCGACCGCGGCAAGCGTAGCTTAACCTTCGATCAACCCGTGCGGCTGTTATTATTTAGCCACGAGCCACCGTTTACAAAGTTTTATATATATGAAAATAAATAATTATTGAGAAAATGCGCAGCATTTATTAATTTATTACAGGTTGATTATTACATTAGTACAGCCGTCGAGAAAATGCGTTCCTGACACATGTCAGTTTCATAGAAACGAATACATGTTTTGCGAATTTGATCTTTATTAGTTAGGTACTAGAATTGTCGCACTGACTGAAGTGACAGGGACGCATATATTCTCTCGACGACTGGCATGCTAATTGCGTAACACACTATCAATCACTATCTGAATAATTTTGAAGCATATTGCTAATCCATGGCTTCATATGTTCGAAAAAATTGTCTGCTCAGCAACGTAAATAACGCAATGAATGTTGTTGAACTGTCAAAATGAAAGCCATTCCTACTGTTAATGTGATACGCAATTACCCCGCAGGCTGTAATCGGTATTATTAATGCAAAAGTAGTCTGACTGCCGGCCTGTATATGTGTCTGTTGGGTACCTTTCCACGCCTAAACCACTAAACTGATCGTTATGAAATTTTCCATATAGGTAATTAGGTGGCCTGGGACCTGGAGAAGCAAAATAGTACGCAGACGAAGTCGCGTACAACAGCTATAAATTATAAACCAAACTCAATATTTTTGTGAAGGTTTTTCTTGACGACTGGCTACCCCCTTATTTAGTTATTCTGACCTACAGCCCATATTATGAAATCTTAACTAAACATGCAGGCCCACCAAGTTAGAGGCGGGGAAACGAATTGTTAATATTTTAAAATATTATTTGGCCCGTTGTGCTGACTGCAAAAAAATCAAACCCGCATCTCGTTTCCTCATGCGTGTTCAATAGATATTTTTTTGTTCCGCTATTCAACTATTTTGATTGACAAAATAAACTAAACGGGGTTATATTTATTGACAACGAATAATGTTTTTACACAAAGCTGTAGTGAGTTAGCTATTATATATTATCATTTCAGTTTAAGTTAATTTTAATACAGTTTGTGTTAAAAATAACTTTAAAAAGCTCTTTTCTAACTTGCATAAGTCGAAGCTTCTTAAAATAATTAAATTATGCTTTATAATTTGGGTCTAATTAATTTAAAAAGTAATATCTAAGAGAGCCACGAACAAATTACTGTGCCTTTCTCAGAAGAAAAGCTAATTATATTTATTAATTTAAATAATTAATTCTAAAAATAAATTGTGTATTTAGGTAACCCCTTAGTATTAGGCTTCGGTTTTACAATTTAGGTCCCCAGCGAAATGAGAATAAAATAGAATATTATTCATTGTTGCTAGATACAGGTTATCTTTATTTATACATAAAGATAGCAAAAATTTTACATAATTGTCCCTCAGAATACATCTTGTGTGTACAAAATTATAATTACTTAGATTTTATTTTTACGAAAACGTTTTGCTTTGTTTAAGACTGCCCTCGACTTTAAGACTTGCTGAGTTAACCAGACATTAAAATGATATCTTCAATACTAATGTTGGGATAGGTTAGGTGCAAGTTTAGTAGGTACCTACGGTTACTGTGGCATTTATATTATAGCCTTCCATCTTTCTAAGGCGGTTAGGGTTATGACCAGTGATCGGAGTAGGTAGATTGATTTTTAGTACTTGTATCATAAATGCACACAGAAAGAATAACATGGATAAGCCATTTTTCCGGAAAGTAATTCCGGTATTTCCGGATTCAATTAAATATTGTTAATGTTGGTAGTGATATTATTACTACTCAATTCAAAATTTAAAGTTTGTTCTGATTGGTCGTTGGGTTTTGTCAAATCGTGACAAAAAAAAAAATAGGAAGAATAATAAAGAATAAAATTGCTCATTTTATTACAATTCCTACCTTTTTTTTGAGGATGGCAAATCATCAAATGACTCCTTCCACTCTGGCAGAATACAATTCCTACATAAGTTCCGGTTTTTTTTTAATAATCCACCAATTCCGGAGGAATGTCCATAATAATATATACGTTTCGGATCGATGACCCCAGTTCAATCTACCTACTCCGATCACTGGTTATGACAAACCTTTCGGTGCTATCTCTTCTACCTAATGTCGAGAACAATCCCAATGATCCATGAGAATTATCTTCTGTATATAATAAAACTAAGGTTTCCAGAATTCCACGTTTGAATCTTAAACTACTAGTATTCTTAAGTATCGACGTCATAATATTATAGAAAATTCAAATAAATTCAAAATATTCTTACCTGCCGACTGAGCAAAAGTGAACACCAGCACAGCCAAACTCGTTACTTTGAACACCATGTTTACTTCGACACAAACTCTTCAACAGCTTACTGCGCACTGCTCATGAACTTGAAGTGCATGCGTTAATATACTAGACGAAACCTCGTCATTGATCATAATTACATAAGTCCATAAATTAAGTAATATTACTATCATCACTTACAATTATAAAAAAATACCTATTATTTATTTAAAAAAAATACATATAGCAAAAACTACATCCGCTAAATTTTTATGAACGTTTAGAAGAAATTATTCATATGCATACCTTTATTTTGCATTGCATAATGTTTAAAGGTCTTACAATGGCTTAAAGCTAAGGTACATTTACGGATCACGTAGGGCATAGCAATAGCGACAAAATTAATTCTTATAATAAAATACAATGTTTTTTTTTTTTTTTAAACTTTACCAAAAAAGTCAAAAGTCAAAAGTCAAATCATTTATTTCAAATAGGCACATAAAAGGCACTTTTGAACGTCAAAATTTACAAAAAAATAGAATTGATTCTAAATACCCCATTCTAGGAATTTCTCCTGTATTGTGGGAGCGTTTACAAACATTTAAACTGACATACACAAACAGCCAGACCCGGAACAACTACTTGTAGGTCATACAAATATTTTTTCCGTGCGGGAATCGAACCCGCGACACGCAGCACAGCAGTTAAACGCTTAACCACTGCGCCAACCGTGCCGTCAAAATTAGGAAACAATTAACAATTTTTTAATATGTTATCAACAATTAAGTAAATCATAACATTTATTTTTATTGAGATCAGTTCTATGTACCTATAACTGATGTCAGTATAAATAAATGTTATAATTTACTTAATTAATTATCTGGTAAGGTCAATTAAACATATATTATATTATTACTTAGTTTATTATCTAAGAGCTAAAATGTTTTTGTCGAAAATTGTACAGTTTACGCTTGACCAAAGTACATGATCAGGTAAATTTTTCTTATAAAAGTTAATATTTTTATTGACGGCTTGCTTTTTGCGTGAATGAAAAACAGTATTTTACATGCAAAATCTATAAGTAGTTGCGGTAAGTAAAAATAACTAATAAATATAAATAAATCATCGATGAATATCTACATAGGTTAGTTTGTTTACTGTCTTTACTTTTGTCAAATATGTCTAATGACTATTTGTTATGGAAAATAACTTATAGATTCGTATAGTTTTATTAAACTTTGGACTACGAATCGGTAAAATTCAAAGACTTCCCGCATTGCCATCAATGTGATAATTTTATAAAATGAATATTTACATAGATATTAATTATTCTTAGGAAAGCGTGGGCCTATTTTACCGAAATGTAAATATTTTCCCTCAAGGAACTAAATATTCTGTGACTATAACTGTATGGCCTTATGTAATGATTTTGAAAAATAATAATTAAGAATAGACTTTTTTCACAAGCGACAGATGGCGCTAGTGGTTGCACGAAAATTATATATCCGTGTTTAGTACCTATTGTAGTATTAGTACCATTTGTAGAGTATCGGCATTAAAGTATATTTGTTTTGTATAATTAATAAATTATTATTATTTAAATTTAAGAAAAATATTTACAAATATTTATATAATTAAATAAAATAAATATTTATAAATATTTGCCCGTTTAGTGTACTTTAGCTATTTTTATAGAGTTATGTCGTACGGTATTCTGTTGTGGGGAAATGCCGCCGACATTCAGACTGTCTTTATTTTGCAGACAAGAGCTGTTCGATCAATTTATAAATTAAGTCCGAGACAATCTCTCAGAGAGAAATTTAAGGAGATTAATTTAATGACTGTGCCTTCTCAATATATGTATTTTTGAAAATCTTTTATATGCCCATAAAAATATAAAATTGTTTAAAAAATACAGTGACATCCATGGTATAAATACTAGGAACAAACACAAATATGTTGTACCTACAACAAGGCTCAAGAAAATAGGTGGCTCATTCAGATGTCAATGTATACGCTTTTATAATAAACTTCCAAGCCACGTTCAAGATCTAAGCCTTAATAAATTCAAATCATTCATTAAACGTAAGTTGTACCAGAAAGCCTTTTATACCGTTAAAATTATATTGAGGACAAAAAGGCTTGGGATTGAGTTGCTCCAATTTTTTGCATACTTAATGTTCTTTATTATTTTTATTTTTGCTATTTTATTAATTTTTACATATAGAACAATTGATAATTATTACATATAGAATGACATAACAATTTACTTTCTGGAGTATAACATCATTATTTAATTATTGTGAATGCGAGGACTATGTGCGTCAGTTTTATTTTTTTCTCTTTCTCAGGTAGTTTCAATGATGATCTGGCAGTTTGAGTGCTTTATGCGGGCTACCCAAATGTCCTTTCTTCGGTATTGTTCGTCTAATGGTTGAGCTCCTTAAGTTCTGAGTTGAGCTTCACGATTACTGACAAATGCGTGCACTGACTGGACAGGTCCACTCAAATTTGTAGGGTTCTTTCCTCAAAAGACCATTTCAGACACCAATCTTACATGGTCCTCAAATGATCTGACCAAGATTATTTCAAGATTTTTATATACCTATTGACATTGATGAATTTTTATAAATACATTGACATGAATATTTACTTTGTAAAATATTATATTATTTTAATTATTGTGAATGTAAAAACTATGTAGATCATTGTTTTTTTTTCTTTCGTAATTAGTTTTAATCATAGTCTGGCAGTTTAAGTAATTTATGCAGCATACCCAAATGTCCTTTCTTTGGTATTGTTCGTCGAATCTTTAAGCTCCTTAAGTTTTGAATTGAGCTGCACGATTGCTGACAAATGCGTGCACTGACTGGACAGGTCCACTCATTCTGTGTGGTTTTTCCTCAAAAGACCATTTCAGACTCAAATCTACATGGTCTTCACATGATCTGACTAAGATTATGTCTGGACTTTAAAAGAGACTGTGACCTCTGAGTTTGTTTCGGCCTTTCTTCTCAGAGTAGTCACATAGGAAACGGCGACCTCATCTAGTTTTAAAATATAATTGACGTGTACAAGTGTTTGTACAAACCTACTTACAGAAATAAAATCATTTATCATTTACAGTTAATCATAAGCTCACTACAATACAATCACACCCAAAAAAAAAATATGATTTATTGTTCTTCATGTAGGTAGGTTATATTGTATTATTTAACGGGCTGGTGTCCGCAACACCAAGTCCAAGTCCAATATAAATGTTCTTAAATTAGGAAAACGCCGCGTCAATTCCTCTTTTAGGTGAATAACCCGAGCAAAACACCTACTTGACAAATCTTGACTGAGTCAAGGTTTTTGTTGATCGATTCCAATCAATATGATAGATTCAACAAATACACTTCCTATCTTAAAAATAACCCTTTCAAGAATAATAATTAAGGATTGAGTTAAGATGTTTAAAATTCGTCGGTTTATCAAAGAAGAAAACCGTAGTGGGTGATCCTGTAATACGTAGAAATTGATGTTAGTAAATAATACTTTAAAGGCACGTACACACTGGCGCGACGCGACAGCGCGACACAAAGGCACCGCCTGTCGCGCGACGAGCGGTGCCTTTGTGTCGCGCTGTCGCGTCGCACCTGTTTGCGGGAGCCTTAAAGGCATAAATATGATTCTTCCATAGCAAGACCCTGTCCCTACTTAGGTTTTATTGTACTTATCTACCTAAGTACCTTTTTTAATAATTCCGATTCTTTTAATTTTGTAATAATCGTATAAGCCCGAAGGACTCTCTAAATGTGTCAGAAAAAAAAATTAAACATGGAGCTACCATTATTTTTTGTCCACTCTTCAAACACGCAGACATATTTTTTTGTCACTGTAGACACGCTATAGAATAACGAAGCTGAAACTTATAATATGACTTGTCAGGGTTTTTGGTGTAAATAGTGCTATAAAACTGACATTAACACAATTTGGACTTGCGACTATTATTGAATTTTGCTTCCAAAATAATAACGCTTTTTGTTATTGATAATTATCTATCTATCTATGCGTGAAAATGTAGGTAGTAACCGTGATGCTACACTGTAAGCTGAACAAATTTAGTTTAGCTAGTTATGCCAAGCTGGAGCATAGTTTTACCTTTCTTGGTGGCAGCTTAGCTCGCAGTGTAGACTTCATCTACAAACTCACATTGGAAGAATATCCCGAAATCATGTAACTTCAGGATACGACAATTTGGCATATCTCATGTCCTAGCGATTGATATTTATGTAGGTAGATAAACAAATTGTAGACAGGTCAATGGCTCGTGCTTGATCAGCACGACTGCTTGTCGTGCTCGTGTTTGATTTTGCAAGTAATTCTTCAATGTAACCAGTTCTATTTGATAGCTTTTTAATTTTATTAGATTATTAGGTACCTACACAAATATTTTTATCAGACAGTGCAACTTCACATTAGCGTAAAGATGATTATCATAATTAGCTTTTAATGTTTTTCGCAATAAACTCAATGTCTCATTCAGATAATCAGAACTTTCTTCACATATGCATTCGATTGAATAATTTAAAAAAAAAACTCGCTGTTAAGATATACTTGAAGTTACAAAGTATCACATTCTAACGTTTCCGTCAGTTTATAAAAAATCTTAAGAATTCGCCGGTACATTCAACCAAACGGTAACTATGAAAATCATGGTTACTGCTACGATCTATAGGCGCGGTCAAGGTCAGGGTGTTACCACGTACGTGCAGTTGACTGTCCATTAAAATTATAGTTACCGAAGTAATTAGTATTGAGTCGAATATTATAATTAATAAAATAAAGATGTCAGTGTTAATATTTATATTGAGACGGATCAAAAAAGAGCACAACTATCTTCTTTGCAAATTATTCAATTTTAGCGATGACTAGGTACGGGGCACTATACGTTCAAGGCCCGCAGCTAGTTTTGCCTTGCATTTTAACTATTTTCATCCTATTAATGTAAATAAACTATTGAAATTGCAATAGAAAAATGCATCTAATGCCTCCTCTTCAATCTGTTAGGATGAACTACAGTTTATAAATACCATTTTCTCATCAATCAATTCCTAAAATATCACTATTTATTTATTAAAACTTTATGCACAACTAAAAAGATAGGTAATGTACAAAGGCGAACTCAATGCCATAGGTATTTTCTGCCAGTCAACCTGTTCACAGTCTTTTGTTGCATTTAGGATTATTTTAAGTAGTGCCACAACACTCGACTCATCTGAGTACCTAATTCAATTTGACGTATTCCACATTGGACGCCCGCTTAAACAGCACCTGATCGAATTACACCTGATGTATTCCACATAAACACCTATCGATATTTTTCGCAGGTGCCATTAGTAGAACAATTAGTTATTTAAAATTTATTCCAGGAATGGCACCTACGGTGATCCGTAAGTGCCATTTCTGGAATAAAATTTTCGTAAAAAATAAACGTCGCTTTTTATTTTTAGGAAGTCTTAATCGAAAATTCGTTTTAAATCAATAGAGAGTTTAATAACCTGATAAAAATATAACTTCTTTATGTTTTTATCATTTTAATATCACAATCAGTTTCCTAAATCACATATATTGCAAAATCAGCCTTGAGTATTAATAGAATTTAAAATCAAATACTTTTTAGATTTATTTAGGACTATTTTTCTTCTTAGTAAACTTTGCCATCTTAATGTTTTTTAATATGACCCACACTTAATAATTGGTACTTCTATTGCAAAATCAGCCTTGAGTTACAACAGAATTTAGAAACAAATACTTTTTAGGTCTATTTACGATTGTTTCTCTTCTTAGTAAACTTAGCCATCTTAATGTTTTTTGTTTAATATGACACATAATCAATAATTGGCACTTCTATTGTAAAATCAGTCTTGAGTTATTTCTTATATACCTACTACCTATAAACATTTAGAAATATAAAATACTTAAACATAGATTAAGCGTCACATGTATAATTTTTAAAGGTCAGCGCATAACTTACATGTGGCGAAGTATTGTCAATGGCTATTTTATTAAAAACGCAGCTTTTTCATACAGTGACCAAGAAAAATAAAGCCACTTTTGTACTCGTCTACTATATTGTTTATTGATTGGTTCCTGCGTTCTGCATATTTTTGAGATTTCGACTTTTCCATTCTTCCGCGGATTTCAGCGTAATTCTTGCAATTTTCTTGAAGAACCCTTAAAATCTTTGCCAGATTTTTGCTACTATTAGGGTTCCGTAGTTCCGACAATCAACCCTTATAGTTTCGTCATATCCGTCTGTCTGTCTGTCCGAGGTTTTGCTTAGAGACCGTTAGTACTAGAAAGCTGTAATTTTGCAGGATTGTGTATATCAGCTACGCCGACAAAGTGGTAAAATAATTTTTTTTTTTTTTTTTTTAGGGTAACTCCCGTACATGTGAATTGGGGATGAATATGTTTTTCGTCATCTACCCCATCGTGTGGGGTATCGTTGAATAGGTCTTCTAAAATGACTCGGAGTTACCACATTCTTTTTTCCATTTAATGCTCTATTTACGAAACATTAAACTTTAAAGTGCAATTTTTTGTTCCAGTACACAGTATCAGTAAACTGCTGGCTTGAAAAATCTGGAAAAATTCATAATTATAGTGCATTTCATGAACTTATAGCGGTTAAGATAACTTTATTAGTATAGCAGTAATAGTCGCTGAACTTGGGTGTTGAATAATTTTGTACCAAATACAAAATCCTTAGCATTAATCTTTTAAAGTGACTGAGATGAAGTAGTTACTTGTTTATAACGGGTAAAAACTTGCATTGAAAAACAAAATATGAAATAAAAAAACTAAACGCACCATAATAAACTATCATAAGTTTCACAATACTGCCGCTAGATGGCGCTGTACCAACGGGTTACGTTTTCATTCGTTTACCTATATAGGTCACAAACGAACTTTGTTTAATTTTCGAATTACAATTTTGTGAATTTAAATAATAACTTGGCAGCAATCGTACTCTTATATTTTAGCTTTAGCAGGAAGAAAGTGGTTATTATTAGTTAATGTCTAATCTGTTTAAATAATTATTCGAAAATCAACACTTTCTCATTAGTTTAGTATCGCTATTCGATAACAGATGGCGTTGTACAGTGACATCATTTTTGTAAATCGCCATGTTAAGATGTTCTTGCAAGGTATGACCTCCGTGGTTACGTTATGTGTTAAAGTTTTGATTTACTCTGGACACCCTTATCATATATTTTATCTATACCATTACTTATATTTAGAATAAAGAACAACAGAATCGTACTATATTGTGATAACGGGTTACTACGGAACCCTACACTGTGCGTGGCCCGACACGCACTTGGCCGGTTCTTTTTATTGATAGCTTTATTAATCACTGAGTAGTATATCTCAGGATAATTGTTGGTCTTATGAGCCTGGCCGTAACAGCACCATTTGTTTAGCCAGATTCTGTGGTCAGTCCACTGTCTGACCATGTAATATTATACTGGTTTTGTTACCACGGACGTGCAGTCTACCGTACCGTACTTCAGCTTGTCAATATTTTGTTTACCCTTACGCTTTCCTAATACATAAAGTATAGTTTATTTACTACTAAAGTAAATACATCTTTTATGGGGTACTCTGTTAAATTGTACAACTTGTGATATATTGCAATTATTAAATGAAAGAAAATTTAAAACTCATATTGAAAGTACACTTTGTAAACAAGCTTATTACAAAATAGAGAATTATATCCTAGATAAGAATGCTTGGAAACATGCTGGTCCTGCTCCATAGAAAAATCTAGAGTCTTAGACAAAATCAAACCGGTTGCTAATTTAATTGTATAATTTATATTTTTTATGACATTGGTTTTACATTCTCTAATTACTTTAACTTACACAATAAATCATTACTTGTTAATTTTTGTTTTTAAATGTATCTATTAAATAATTAATTTACCTGTCATTGCTTAATAATTAATTATTTTTACCTGTCGAGGTACAGTAATTTTATTTTAAGTGCATCGTCTTCACATATAATTACATAATTAATGTGTAAAAAATATTGTAAAACATTTTAAAAGAGTAACGGTGGAGTTTCTTGCCTATTCTACTCTATACGAAACTTTCTTTTGGAAGGAGCAATTAGAATCCATTCTATTTTCTTGTACATTTTGAAGTTCAAAAGTGCCTTTTATGTGCCTATTTGAAATAAATAAATTAACTTTGACTTTTTAAGCATACAACACGTTCAATTTAATCATGGGAAAATTGGATTGGCTCCATTTTAATTGTTTAATACCCGCAAGTCACGCGATTATGGTCACAGGTCAGTTGACCCCAGATTAAATTGGTTTAATTCAATTATTATGTAGGTACCTATCGATATAATGAAGTAAGGGAGTAAACATGATTATTATCTTCAGATTGATTCTTGGCCAGTTTCCAGTAGAAAACCTTTTATAATTCTTTCTCATTTTGTTTCTCCATTTTTGACATCGCACCGTAAAAATCCTTCTACAATCTGTAATTTTTTCTTTCGTTTCTACCGATCGTTGTCTAGGTCCTTTTATATGTAGACTATTTCAGAAGAAACTTTTCTATCCCAAACGTCAAAATTTCCAGCAGGCGTAGCATGACGCTTTCTATTTCTTGGAAAACAAGACATAGCTATTTCTATACAAAGTGACATTTCGTTTCTCCATTTTTAACATCGCACCGTAAAAATCCTTCTACAATCTGTAATTTTTTCTTTCGTTTCTACCGATCGTTGTCTAGGTCCTTTTATATGTAGACTGTTTCAGAAGAAACTTTTCTATCCCAAACGTCAAAATCACACTGACAACTGACATTTGTCTAAGGTAGTGAAGACAATTTGATTTTGTAGGTAATCGCCATGCTAAAGACGTGAGAAAACTTTTCACTCGACGGCCACAAAGTATAAAAATGGAATGGAAAAATGGAATTTTTCACTTTTTGTATGGACAATGTGAAAAATTATTACCTACATGCTTAGTTTTAGGGCTTTTAGGGTCTCATAAAGGGGGTCTAAATTTTCATTATTTTTGCGATAGGACACACCATTTTCGAGATATAAGCAAAATAAAAGAAAAACGTGAATAAAATACTGAATTTCGTAAAAAGTGCAGTTGACTCTTTCTACTTTGCTGCCGTCGTACTATCGTCACGGAACGTCATTTTTGTCTATTCTTCCGTCGACAAAACCCGTTTCTATGATGGTCATGCTACGCGTGCTGGTGGATACATTCAATTACTTTTCCTTCTTGACAGTGGGTACTAGTTTTGTAATTTTATAAAAATAATTTTATACAGGATAGCATATATCGACACGCAAACTGAAACCATGAATTCAGTACACGATTCTGAAATTTTTGGTTAATTATCAAGAAAAAAAATCTGCTGTTTCATAGCAAAGCGCAATACCTACGCGGCCAAAATGTATGGAACAGCATTTTTTTTTAAATAACTTTCGAAAAATTTCAACACAGGGGGGTTCTGAATCATGTACTGAATCCATGGTATCAGGTAGTGCGTCAATGTCTCTTCCATATACCACCCTGTATAGTAGTAGTGCGCTGTGAGCAAGGCTAACAATAATGTCCAATGGGTAATGACGATGCTATGATAACTTTTAGTCAATGTCGACCATAGTGACTTCATTTTATGGCTTCCAGTTACCCTGTATCTATACCATTAGATACTAGATAAGTATCGTGAAATACCATTAACATAGGCTACAAGCAAGCTATACATTTCCAGTATAAGTTGACCTCTCATTGTACGGAAATTCTATACAATACGAGATCAGCTTATACTAGAAATTATAACTTAATATGTAGCCGTATGTAATACGTTTTTACATGAAAATATTCAGTAACACTTCTATTTGATTGTAGAACCACAAGTCGTAAAACATAGAAATCATTTCAAGGCGCGACGCGAATCTTGTACAACAATTTCCATGAAGTTTTCAAAGACATAATTGTTCTACTGGAGTCGCGACGCGCCTGTTTGCGGAAGCCTTCATGCCATAAAATTGTAGAACAAAGGTCACACTATTAGAGATGATAATGAATATTGTTAGTACTTAGTTATAATAGCGATAATAAATTATGAGTGCTTGTAATATCACGCTATGGTAATTATGTAGTCTACAACAAATGTTTTTTAATGAACGGGTATACTTTTTTGTTGTTAAACGTTTTTCTAATTGGTTCATGGTAGGTAAAGTGTCTTCTACGTCTTCTAAATACTTAAGTACCTGTACCTACGAAGACCAGATTTTTTTTGTAATAGAAACCTAGCTGTATTAGGTCGGTAATCCTTTGTGGAGTAGTTGGTACGGTAAAGCACTCCAATTTTGGCCGCCACGCACCCCGTGTTTTGGCGTCAAAGGAATGGGTGTCGTTTAAATTACTGGCACTTGAGAACTTTCTGCTTTACCTTTGTTTGAAGAGTGCAATGGAATCAAACTGTTGAGCACATCCTAAGTGGTCGTGAGACGTTGCCGGGGTATTTCAGAAATACTAAGAAAACAACGACAACGAACTTTATGACGGGCCAACAAATAACTTCACAAAAAAAATCGTCAAAATTCTCTAAGAAGTTTGGCTAGTTTAAGGTAACATTTTTAATTTTGTTGCTGGGTATTTTAGGAATTATTCATTTAAGACTGCAAACACTGCGGCGGGTTTGCTTATAACCAGAGATCAGATATTCGGATACATGTTCACCTAAAGCGCTAGCTAGTAGCTAGTATCTTGTCTAATATGGAATGCGCTTCTGTATCGAAAAAATCTCGCTAAAGTCAGATTTCAGTGACCAAACCGGACCAAATTATAGCGAAAGGTAATGATTAAAGTTATTGTAGCCGAGGTAATATTTACGCCCAATCGGGATATAGTACTTAATGTAATACAAATAACTATTTTATGTTATTTTTTTGTTGTTTTGACTAACACTCACCACCCCTCCTCTTACGCCCTACATACACATATTTGCATCGGGGGATAAACAATAATTTAAAATAAATATGCATCTGATTTTTTTATACAAAAAAAATATATTTTAAGAAGCCTTCCATACTTTCACAGCCAAAAATTAATTTTAGATAAATATGCATCCGAATATCCGATCTCTGCTTATAACCTATATGCCTGTAACCACCCAAACCATTATAATGATGTTTAACGAATTTTTCTTTATTTCTATAAACTGCTTATGAGATCTTAGGTTCTTCAACAGATAGGAACCCTGTGAGCACCTAGCTAAGGAACGCCTTAGCTACATATTCTGTCGCAGTCAAGTCTTGGTGATTGCTATTTAAAATTCGAGTGCTCTCCGTTCCGTGGTGACTAGGATTGTCACATTGCTTGGGTTGCGTCTTTCATGATAACTGGGAGTGACTTGCTCCCAGTTATTATGAAAGACGCAACAGGCAGTCATTATACAAATAATGATTCAGAGTCTCAGCATAAAAATCTAAAAACAAAAGTCTTTTTTTTTCACTTATACCTACATGGGCACTTATGAAACGTCAGAAGCTAGGTGCACGGTTCCAATTGGTCGTTTCCGATAGATAAGTACCGCTGAAAAAAAAAAATAGGATTGATGAAGCACCATAATAATGTAAAACTTATCTATCGTAACATGTTTGGATCGGGATAACAATCTGTTACTTGTACTTGTGGGCGTATCGCAATATCTAAGGCGCCTGCCTACACGTTGGGCCAACGTTAGCCAATATTCGCCACAGTATATTTAAACTGTTATCAGAACATAGAGCTACCGCCATTTGCGTAAACTTATCGTTGTAATACAGACATTCTGTGGCTAATATTGGCGCATGTTGGGCTAACGTGTAAAGGGAGCATAAGGCTACGACCAACGACCACCGAAGCACCAAATCATTATAGGTCCAGACAGAAAACGCTACTTTGGTCTCATCTTAAAACATAACTTGAAAAAGTCGCACATGATGCTTTTTCAATAGTATTCCTTGCATTTACTCATATACGGTCACCAACGAAAATCGATTGATATAGGTAAGTAGGTACCTACTTTCATTTACAAAAATGTCTTCACCGTTTCATTTGTTTGTACTGGAACTCATTCATTTTTAAGGCGAATAAAAAAAGAAAAGATAAAATCGAATGTAACGAACGCTACTAGAGAGAATAGTAACTACATAAAGGGCTTGATTTTAGACAATAGTACAGAGACAAGATTAGTTGAACCAAAAACGTTGAACAATGGTTAAAAATGATTTAAGACTGTAGTACATTAGTCGGTGTTCTTGGCAAGTCAGAATTACGGTCTGGCTTGCTATTATATGTCTCAGTCTTACATAATATCAAGAACAATAGAATAGAATATATTTATTTGCAAAGAAAGTAGGTATTACAAATCAAATGTTACAATTAATGTTAGAGTCCTTGTACATTTTGCCTTTAAGGCATGCAAAAATAATATGAGCATTATAGCTACACAAATATACTCGTAGCGTGGCGCTACAATGGCGACATTCATGTAACACACGTTTTAAGGCGAAATTTGAATTTCACTAAACATTATTTATTGATTTACTTATTTACTATTTTCTAAAATACCATCTTGGAGCAACCTGTACGTAGCGCATAGATAATTTGCCGGCGTCACGGATTTGCATCCGCGGACGCCATTGTATCAATGAAATTAAAACAAAAAAAAAATACTATTAGAATGAGACACGCAAAAAGTACGTGAAATGAAGGCGCGGCGCAGGCGTCGCGCGCCCTCGCTTAGGCGCGAATTATACAGAAACGGCGTACGGTGAAGATGCAGCGCAGGCGCAGAGCAGGCGTGGAACAGATAAGGTACGGACGCGATTTTAATTATATCAAAGACGCGAAGAGACGCCGCAACTAGTCTTAGTATAGTCGTAAAGAGCTGGATATTGTTCAATTATCTCGCAGAACTCTACATTAAACTCACTATCGTCACGCATTTTTCTGCACCTACTTTATAAACAAGTCGTGCTGCTTGCGCGCCTCTCCAGTCGCGACTGCTAGGGACGCGGAACAGGCGACGAAACGAAATGCCTGCGCCACGCCGCTTGAGTATAATTCACATCGTGTCGCCAACCTACATTTTGAATTGAAACGTTTTGAAGCGGCAAGATGCCTGCGCCGCGCCTTCACCTTGCGCCGTTTCTGTATAATTCGCGCCTTAAACCGCCACGTACTCTTAACATTTTTCTAAGAATCGTAAATGTACTCTTCATTAGTGCTAGCCGGGCTTGTGTCCTTGACACACTTCTATCACTCGTGCGCATAAACTACCCGCGCCGTGTAAAAATTTTGTTGTAAAATATTTATTTTTGTGTAATTCCAATTAGGATAATAATTAGATTAAGGTACTGCGATACAGACGCTTTGATTTGTTTTCATTCGTTTTATCTAGTAGGTACATCTTTTGCGATAAGGCCGCTTTTATTTGTGTCATAAATTACTTTATTACTGCTTTGTGTGCAGTTGTGATCGTGATGGCAATTACACATCCTAGCTACACGGCAGCCGAATATGCGGACATTTACGGAGAAGCCCATCAAACAGCATCCCTTGCGATAAGGATGTATCGCGAGAGATATGGATTTTCAGAGTTTGAGGGAAATTACTTTAGCTGAAAGTTTATTTTCAAAAGTGCGAGAAAACATGAAACGCCCGCGCCATTTAGACCTTTGTGTCTACGAGCGCGGTGGTCACATTGAAAACGTAGAAATTTAAAAAAGAAGTAGGTATGCCTTAGCATACTTCTTTTTACAATAAAAAATGTGATTAATTGTGATTGTGATTTGTGATAGTGGTAATAACTGATAAGAGATGATGATAAGTGATTAGTGGTACCTGCGCCACTCGGCTACTTTGATATTATGCCGTCAAAGCATCGGACAAGCACGCGCGTTGCGTGGTTGCCAGCGCGCGAAGTGAGGCGTTCCCGCTTTGAGTAGAACGTAAGCTGTATGAATGAATCTGTACACAGAGTGATACCAATGTTGGTTACTTTTTTATTATTTATAAAAAATTACGACAATTTACGATATTTTTTTTCTTATTATATTGCGTATTGTTACTGACCACTAGCCCTACCCATGTGTATTAAATTAATGTCGCCATTGTAGCGCCACGCTGTAGAAAATAAACTAACTTACAAGGTCTAAATATAAATAAATATTATTTATCGTAAATTATCGGCAAAAAATCAGCTACAGAATAATAACATTTAGCTAATAGTAATTTTATAAGACTTTAAAAAAAAAAATAACAGTCACTTAGTCGTAGCGTTAGTGTAATTTTGAGTTCTGATGACGAGGAACTTATTCTTCTACACATCTTTAAATGCAACTAAGTATACCTCATCATCATCAGCCTACAGCAGTCCACTGCTGGACATAGGCCTCTCTAATTGCACGCCATTTAGCTCTATTTCCGGCAACTCTCATACAGCTGCTACCAGCCACCCTGCGAAGATGGTCACTCCACCTAGCCTGAGGGCGTCCTACCTTACGTTTGCCGATTCGCGGTCTCCACTCAAGAACACTTCTACCCCAACGGTCATCGGTTCTACGGCTAATATGGCCGGCCTGCTGCCACTGCCACTTCAGCTTGCTTATTCTGTAAGCTATGTCAACAACTTTGGTTCTCTGCCGGATCACCTCTTCTGGATTCTATCCCTCACAGAGACTCCAAGCATAGCTCGTTCCATAGCTCGCTGAGCGACCTTGAATTTATGGACCAGCCGTATCGTGAGTGTCCACATTTCGGCTCCGTAAGTCATAACGGGTAGGACGCACTGATTGAAGACTTTAGTCTTTAGACTCTGCGGAATACGTGACGAGAAGACTCGACGAAGTTTCCCAAACACTGCCCAGCCCAGCCGAATTCTTCTGTTAACCTCCTTCTCAAAGTTTTTCTTACCTAACTGCAGAGTTTGCCCGAGGTAAACGTATTCTCGAACAACTTTGAGAGCACCGACATTGATCGCAATCAATCCCGAAGTGACGTGTACCTACTTAATACCATTGTAATTTTACAAAACTTCTAATACTAACTGAACAGCCATAACATTCAAAACATCCCTAACCTGTGTCCTTAAGTATTCATTTTTAAAGACGCCTACGACATTTTAAAAGCAACGAAGTAAGTGTCAGTGTATTGCATAGCACCTGAATACCTACTCAGGCATATCTTATAATAGAACCATAGTGGCTTGCCTTACACCATTTGCATGCCTTGAAGTGACTCTTTTAAGCCCATTTTATCCCTTCAATAACAATTTTATGAAGCTAGCAGATTCTACTACGTTCAGCAGGAAACTGTTTTGTAGTTTTTTTTAACCTATACTGCCCCACGGCTGGGCAATGGTCACCCCCATACATTTCCATTAATCTTTGTCAGCTGCCTTTTCCGGCCAATCAATGAAGAACGAGGTAGGTCGTCGCGCCAGCGTTTCTTAGGCCTGCCTCGGTGACGACGCACGTCTTCAGGCAACCACTGCGTGACCACCCTGGCCCATATATTCTGATGCATCCTGTACTGGTGGCCCGCCCAGTCCCATTTTAGCCTCGAGGTTTTATCGCCAACATCGGGAATGTCTGTCTTGGAGCGTATTACTGTAATGTGGATTGATCCGTTAGTGTTATTTTCAGGCTGACTGTACTAAAATATTTATATACCTACGTTTTTATTTCGCAATTCATACCGTGACAGAAAAACCCTTTGAAAATTGTATCACCAAATTGGATCACGTATTCGCTCAATGTCAAAATGTGTGTCCTAATATAAGCGATCGTCAGGGAAAGATGTTCGCAACACGTATTCGCGTCAATATGTCACATTTCAATGGACGTCAGAAACGCGCTCTTTTTTATTATTGGACAATATAATTTACCTTGCTGAACTAGATAGCGAAACACAAAGACGAGAGAAGCACAAGCTTTCCCTCCCCCAATCGCGTGCAGCACGACGCGATAACGTTCGCACGAATGTCATTTAGACGCGATCAAACATGCTGCTGATATGAACAGTATGTTTGATCACGCATTCGTACGAACTAAGTTCCCGCGAATTAGAAATCAAACATAAATTGTCACGGGAAAACACCGCACGAATGGCAATTAGAACACCAGTTCGACTCAGGTACATTTGATCCCTAGTTTGTACCAACATAGTTCGCGCGAACTTGCGATGGTCGTGTAGTCGCTTTCTAATAGGACGCGGGGTTAGCCTCCGTTGCACTGGAAGGCTTAAAAAATATGTATAAACGTTTATTCCTTGCCTTAGGGAGTTACTAGTAATTTTAACTGTATAAAATTTTATGATGAATGAAAATGTATGATATTAAATTACGCCTGTTTATGATAGTTATCTTTTAGTTCAGACATCTTGAGAATATTCAAAGATATTTTAAATCAAACATAAGTAGCTGTTTTAGAAAATTATTTCATTGTAGACATCATTTGTGTGGGTAATATTTTGAGTAGATTGAGCAAAATTCGATCAAACATGAAAACAAAAACAACGGAAAATATTAAAAACATTATATTTTTACTTATAATCTAAGCCCAAACTGTACCTACCTACACTCTATTAAGGCTTAATTTTTGGTAATAACTTAAACATTTGCGATTTCTTCCAAGGGCTGTGACCGCAAGTAAGCTTTGATGTCGGTAAATATTTTCTGCACCAGCTTCTCAAACAAAGGGCTGCCGAATTCCTGCGAGAGTGTCTGCCAGTTGTTGTTCATGAATGTGTGCATTGCATCACCTGGAATTATAAAAAAAAACACATCTTTATTAGTAAATTTATTCAGGTTAGTAATTATTAATTTAGTAACCACTATTGAGTGATTACTAAATTAAAACTGATGAAAGTCGTATACTCGTAGCAGATTTTTATTTTGAAGGTCTAACTTTTTAGATGGTTGTGAATAAAACAATGATGAAACCAAATTGATGGCCAAAATGTCGGCTTCAAAACAGGATAAAAACTTGTTTTTTACTGATAATGATTTTGATGTTTTAGACCCTAAAGGCGCCTATTTACATGTTAGTATAAAACCTATATATAAATATGCACGGTGTCTCGATTTCGGAGTCTGGGAGTGTCTACTTCCAGGTAAAGGAAGGCGTGGCCTTGATTTTCATACGCTCTGTTGACATCCTGGATCAATATTACTTTTAAAGGTTGAAAGGCTTTAAATGATCTCCTACGCTAAGCTATGAATACCACTCTGTCATATACACGATTAGTATTGAGCTGCCCGCGTCCTAACCTAAAGCAAAAGTCGCGTGAGTACGCGATCGTAACGCGTCGATCGAATGGGATAGCGTATTCGCTCGATTTCAAAATGTGTGTCCGGATATAAGCGATGGTCGACGATGGATGGTCGCATCGCGCATTCGCGTCAATAAGTCAGATTTCATAGTGGCTGTCAGAAACACGCAGTATTTATTACTGGGCAATATATGTAATTCACCTTACTGAACGAGATTTGATTTATTTATTAACTTTATTTTATCCCTTATATGTAGTTCTTATGTACTGTTTTTAGTTGTGTACTTATTTATTTATTTGTTTGTAATGTTAGTTTTGTACCTATATAAGGTCAGTATTGTTAGGTGTAAGGGCCTTTTGCGGTGAAAGTCTCCTCCAAACCGTTCCAGGTGGCTCTATCTTTTGCCCGTCTGGGCCATAAGTTTCCGGCTATTTGTACGATGTTGTTACTCCATCGGTTAAATGGTCTAGCCTTCCTTCTTTTTTGTATATTGGATACCATTTTGTAATAATTTTTTACCATCTTTCATCCATAGCTCTTTGAATATGACCTGACTATTTCCATTTCAGTGTCAAGACCTATTTGACCGCATTTCTCGCCTTTGTTCTTTTCCTTGTCAGTGATCTTTTAACTCTGTCTTTCAATTTTATGTTCCTGTAACTCTGTTCTATTCTCTTGGACACCTTCTTTCTTTTTGTGATTTTTTGTGAGTCCAGGTCTGGCATGCGTAGGTAAGATACCGGCGTTAAGCAGATGTTTATCGCTTTCGTTTACAGTTTTGTGGGTAAGAGAAATTTGAAAATTTCTTTCATAGCCCTGTATTTGTTCAACGTATTCTTCCTGCGATCGATTTCGTTTTCTGTACAGGATTTTATTGAAGTTAAATGTCCAAGGTCAATGTAGTCTGCGACATATTCTATAGGTTTAGACTGTATGGATATAGGTATTTCTTCACGATTAGTCATAAATTTCGTATTGACTAAAGTGCCTTTAGTCGTCACAGCGTGGTTAGTTTAGTTACCATGTTGTTCAATTTGTTCGGGTCTTCCGATAGCAGTACTTTGTCATCCGCAAACCTAAGGTGTGAGCGGTACATGCCATTGATTTTTATTCCCCTATCACTCCGATAGAGATTTCTGAATATGGATTCTAGGACTGCGATGAAAAGCTTTGGGGAAAGCGGATCGCCTTACTTTACCCGCCCTCTTGACTTGAAATGTTGGTCGTCTTGAGTCTAGGCGTACTCTTGTTGTGTTTCTCAACTAAACCGCTTTGATAAGTTCTTTGTAGTCGTGGTCTAATCCATGCTGGTTTTATGCCGGGCTTAAAGAGTCATACGAAATTGAATCGAAAGCTTTCAAGTAATCTTTAAAAGCAACGTATAAGGGGAGATCATATTCCATAAACCGTTCGATATTTTTTTCATTTTATGTGGTCATTGGAAGATTTTTTTTTAGGAATCCCGCTTCAGCTATAGGCTGGTTGTCGTCAATCTACGTTGTTACGTGTCTTAGTAGGGACGATGCACGTATTTTATACAGGCAGGGTATAAGGCTGATCGGTCTATAATTAGATATCAGTTTGGGGTCTACCTTTTTATACAGTAGAGCTATTTCCGAGCATGTCCTTGCTTCTGGTAGTTCTTTGTTATTAAAATTCGGTTAAAGAGCTTAGTGAATGGTTTTATTAGTGTCTCTTTCGCATCTTTTATCATTTCGTTTGTCACTCCGCCAGGTCACATTTTAATAGATCTCAGAAACGCGCACTTTTTTATAATCGGTCAGTATAATTTACCTTGCTGAACGAGATAGTGAGACACAAAGATGAGAGAACCTCAGCTTCCCCTTCCACGAATCGTGTGCGGTGCGACGCGATAACGTTCGCGCGAATGTCAGTTAGGCCACCTGTTTAAGTATGCGTTAATCGTGCATTCGTAGCAACTAAGTTCGTTCGAATTAGTAATAATACATTTGATTCGCGCGAATATTCATCGCGAATGTCAATTACAACACCAGTTTGAATCCAGCACAATATATCGCTAGTTCGTACAAAAAACGTTCGTGCGAACTTCAAATGGTTGCGTAGTCGCTTTCTGTTAGGACGCGAGTAACAGTTTGATAAATATATTACAGCGGATATTGACGCGCAATAAGGTACTAAGTCTGACCTGTCCGTATAAATCAATCATTACAAAAATACCTTCTACTTATGTTCCAATCTCTTAAATCAACCAGTTCTTTTCTCTAAATCTAATACCCAATAAACCAAAAGTGATAATTTTGGATACATACTCAGCTGTTTGTTTCCATTGAACAAATTGGTCAGCTTGTAGTGTGTGTTCTCGTTGTTCTCGTAGCTGAACTTGTGGCTCTTTAAGTCGATGACGTCTTTCCCGTTCTCGTTCTTGATGATGTCGAACGGCATTGTCATGGCGATCTTGAGTTTTTCTGGAAAAGGAATGATACAAATGAATTATGTTGTAAATAATAATTTTGTATAATAGTGAAAATACGGAATATAGGCTTTGTTTGCTTTTGCCCTCATAATAAGACGTAAAGGATCTGAGAGCATTGTATCATGGAGCGTGTGAAGAATGAAAGCGGGCGAAGACGACGACGATGATTTTTCAAGTGTGCTTAATTTTTTTTCAGTTATTATATCAAAGCTTTTCTTCTTCTCTCTTTCAACACGATCTACTTGAACATAACTAATAGGTGTCTTTGCAAACGGATTGGCCCGTCTATAAGGAAAGGCAAAACGTACTTCACTACTATTCTTGGAAGCTTTTTCTCCCTTAGACCTTGTAGCTGAGGAAATGAAAGCCTATTACTTACTAATCTTTATAGTGATATCTCCGTCTCCACTGATTGGCAGGACGAGCAGCATTCCACTAGCCTTGTACTTGCCCTTCAATATGAGGGGACCTGTGTGGAAAACGAACTCGATCACTCTCTTCGAAGTGTCGACCCTGTAAGATGAAGATACATAACGAGTATTTAAGTGATTTATTTATATTATTTAATCAAACTTCATGCACGAGTGAAAAAATACTGTACAAAGGCGGACTTAATGAGGCATTTTCTACCAGTCGACCTTAGGGTGATGCAGAGACTAAACATGGCAGGTGCAATATACGGGGTAGATAGCTCGGAAATAACTACAAAATACAAGAATAAATATTAATACATAAATACGATTTACTAAGTATTCAAAACAAAGTAAGATAACAATATTGTTTTCTGATCTGTGGTAGTCCTTTGATCGAAGTAACTACTAAATGTATGCCTAAATTGATTGGTCCGGAAGGGCAGTACCCGTGCGACATCAACGCAACGGTCACGATAAGGTTCTAGATTCATCATCATCATCCACAGCTAGGGTTCGCCAGGTGTGCGGCTCTAGCCGGACATGTCCGGCTTTTTACAATCGTGTCCGGAAAATATGTACAAGTTTTTTTTTTTTATATCGCCGCTCGTAGTTGTGACCTCTGAGGTCCTGACTACTTAACCGAACTATCCTGTGGGTGCCTTAAGATTTTACTCGAAAAGCCTCCAGCCAGGAGCGAAATTTAATACTAAACTTATATTTAAATGACCGCACGCTAAGGGCACCCCCTGTGGGGTACGGACCTCGGCTTAGGGCGTCACTGAGAGAGGGCAGCAAGGTGGGACAGGCTGGATCGAAAGTTTAGAGTTTTATTTATTATCAAACGGGGGAATTTAAGGCTACAGGCTCAGCTACGACGCGGGCTGGTGCCTCATCGGACAAGATATGTACAAGTCCGGCCTGTCTGGCTTTTGTTAGACTATTGGTCACCCCCGCCCCATTTCTGTATAAAGTCTGAATACTTAATTATTTTATTTTTATAAACTGGAAAGTTACACCCATAACTTATTATTACTACCTATAATTTATTTACAAATGATACGGCTGATTATTGATTGTTTTAGTTACTTTCAATGTAAGTAAAGTAGTTACAAATTACTTTAGTAAGAACAAAACGAGATTCATAATAACATATACCATCAAACGGGGTGAATAGATATGGAGGGGTGAATCGGGACGAAACTTTAAAAGGGATTTTAACATTTAAAATAAATAAATAAATTATAGTAAATAAATAAATAATTTTAACATTTAGTTTGTTGCCAACAACGGCACTTAATCGTTAATTATAATACGGTAAACACATTAGGGTCCTTTTTGGTAACAAACTATAGTATTTCAATGTTAAAATCCCTTTTACAATTTCGTCTCGATTCACCTCTGCATCCCTGTTCATCCCGTTTAACGGTACATAATTAAGAGTAGAGTAAGTCTCAAATGAATAACAGTAATAAATACACATTCTTTTTCTTTTAAATACCATCATGTCAGGCTTTTAGGGCCAAATATCCGGCTTAATATGAATCTGTGTCCGGTTTTTTAAATCTTGGGCCTAGCAACCCTATCCATAGTCTGACTTCACCCACTGCTGGAAAAAGGCTTCTTTTTTTACCAATCCCCACGCTCTGGTGCCAACTTCATTCAGGTTTTACCCGTTAGGCAAAAATGTCGTCCGCCAATCTGGCCGCTGGTTCCAAGTTAGAATTATAGCTGAATTTGTTTTCAATTAAGTAGCTTTCCGAAGCGTTTTTACTATTAGATATTATTAACGTGGTCACTAGACGTGGTCGTGCGTGGTTATATCATGGATTCTGCGGGATCGATCTTCAGGTTGCGCAAATGTTTTTGGTTTTTTACAGTAGAAACATCTCAATATCCGTCCTGAGTCTGAATTTGCGCCCAGTTTAAGGCAATGTTAGATATAGATTACGGGACGTATTAAATGGGACTTAAACATAACTAGCGAAATGCGGGTTTACTATAGGTACACCTCTGCCTAATCCCTTACAATACAGTCGAGATGTTATGGTACAAAATTAACTCACTTGATTTTATCAACCACAGAATTCTTGAGTCCTTTCATATCAGCATTTTTGATGGACAGCTTCAGTCCAGAAACGTCGACCTTGATGACGTCAATGTGGACCGGGTCCGAGACCTCAGTGCCTACTTCTGGGATGCCAGCAGCAAACGCAGCCAATGCATGTTGTGCCGACTTCTTTAAACAGCTTGAGTCGGTTAACGTGCATTTTTGGATTGGTGGTACTGAAATTGGAAGAAAAAATGCTTTTTATAAGGTTTGGTCAGGAGGTGGCAATCATAATGTGGATTCGTATTTCGAGTTAACTTTAATAAGTTACTATCCCCGGGCTACGATTTGATGAAAAGAATGGAGGAATGCATAATAAAATTGAGGTGCGCTTTACGTAGGCACGTGTTGCTATGCAGACGTTAAAAAAATCCAGATTTTTGTCTCTATTCGGAACCACAATTAAATAAATGATCTATTATTAAATATATCAAAAAATTGACAATAATAAATACAGCATAATCAGCCTATAATGTTTCCACAGCTGGGACACAGGCCTCCTCTCTGTGAGAGAGAGTGGGCCATAAACCACTACGCGGGCCTAGTGCGGGTAGGTGGACGTCACATGTCTTCGATTTTTTTTGGTTCTAGGACATGCCGTTTCCTCACGATGTTTTCTTTAAACGTTTTGAGAGCAGTGGTGTTGAAATTAAAATACTCAAAGTAAAGTGCCTTGCTGGGTTCGAACTCACGACCTACAACTCGTAAGTCGGGGCCGATACCACTGGGCCACCACTGCTCCCATACCATTGAATACTAAATCAATATTATGTTTACAATGTCAGCACCAAAAACTATAAATTAAAATAAAAAAATAACACTTACACGCTGAAAATATAACTGTAATTTGCGTTAGCAAAATAAACGTATTTAAAATAGCACTCATTGCGATTAACTTAATTCGTTGCACAGTCTGGTCGAAAGCTCAGACACAATACGAATCGCTTGAAACATCGCCTTCCGTTATATATAAAGTTTGAGCAATGTGCTGTCAAGGTCAATCGTTAATCCCCGTCGTTTGTTTTGTCCCGGAGACGGGGCAAAACAGGCAGATTCTCGTTTTTTTTAAGTTCGATTATCTCAGAATCCTAGTAGACTGAGATAATTATTCGACATTAATTTGAAAGAAAAATTTATGATACTTTTACCTAAATGGCTTTTGTTTTTTGACAATGGTGCCAAATCTCTTGTCACAAACTTCTCTAAACTAGACTAAAAATCACTAAAACTTTGGTTTATTCCTGTCAAACGACGATTTCTCATTCTGAAATACAGGAAAGTGACACAACTTAACTATATTCTAGTTTAACAGCACTAAGATGACACTGTGTTATTAATTTAGTAAAAATGGCAATTTTGCTATTCTGATTTGGACGTTTTTCACCAAAAATGTTGATTGTCTTACTAAATGTGGCTATTTTTAATCGGGATTAAAAAGATGTGGAATAAAATTAGTTATCATGAACTAAAATTCACCACAACACCTCGACTGCAGGTGCAAAAACAGTACTGTATCTTTTTTTATTTTAATTTGCTTATATCTCGAAAATGGTGTGTCCTATCGCAAAAATAATGAAAATTTCGACCCCCTATATGACATTCTTAAACCCCTAAAACTCTACATGTAGGTAATAATTTTTCATATTTTCAATAAAAAAAAGTGAAAAAATTCCATTTAAAACACGTCGAGGCTGCCCCCCGTTGCGCGCCTCCGGCTCTAAAAAAATTTACGTGGTAAGGCAAACAAGTACCTACCACGTGGAGTCGCGATTGTAAAATTAAATTTTAGTTGCGTCAAAATTATTTTTAAATTTTGAGATATTTATTTGCAGAATAGCTTTAAGAATTTCATAGCCAAAAGTAAGGAATTTTAGTGATACTTTAGTTTGGTTTACAAGAGAATCGGCACCATTATTTTGTTTTCCTAAGGTTTTATTCAACATTTCCCCGGCTTCCCTTACTTTTGACCATCATTACCGTCGCATCTTTATTTTAGCGGTAGGACACGCCCTTTTTCTCCGCTTCCGGCTGTAGTGTGATCACTACAGCTACGGGCTTCGGGGCGCGGAGCCTAGCCGCGACGCTTCGCTCCTTGCGCTGCTGCCGCCTCTCCTTTCTTTTGGCCGCCCTTGATGCCTAACCCGCCTTCCTCTTCTCTCTACTACTTGCGATTTGGCCTCTTTGACTTGCCCCTTGCCTTGAGATTTCAGCCGGAGGAGCATTAGGAGGTGGGGGCGGCGGCCGTCTCGCCGCCAGGGCTTGGGGCCTCGCCGCCTGCGTAGGTCCCGCGCCCTTCTTGGGCTTGGGTGGCACCGACTTCGCCGGAGGCGTTCCCGCGGGTTCCGGCACGGGCCCGCCTTTAGATCGCCCCGCTAATCCTGGCTTAGCCGCAACGGCGGCAAACGAGATCTGCCGGCTCGGCGCTAGCGGGGGGCGCAGGACAATAGCCTTCAAAGCGGAAAACCGATTCTGGAAAGCAACCAGCTCCCGCCGCACCAAGGTCAGTAAGTTCCACTGGACATCACAAAGTCAAGCTAGTGCAAAGTGAAGCGCTACTAACATAGTCTTAAGCCTTTTTATTAACACAAGTTTTGTTTATATAAAAATATGTATGTTTAGGTTAGGGTATTTTTCTATGGGCCTGTGTCGCCTGAAATAAATGGTATTATTATTATTATAGTACCCGGTCCACAGCAGGCACCGGCACCGGCCGGACTTTCCCATGCTGCGCCCCCTCCTGTGTCACTTCCCGGGGGCCGGCTGCCTGAAGGCCTCGGGTCCGCTTGGAGCTCCTCGTTCTCCTTTCGGAGAAGCTCCATGGCGGCTGTCAAGCGGGTGACCTCCGCCCGCATCTCGGACATTCCGTCCGATGGCGGCTCGAATTTAATGGCCTCCACTGCCTCCATAATGAAAGCCACAGCAGTGGGTATGGCCTTGTCTTTAGAAGACTGAATCGTATTCAAGGCCACACCCTTTAGCGCAGCTACCACGGCCGCCGCCAGCCTGGCCAGTCGCTCCGACTTGGAGGCGCCAGCGGCGTCCGGTTCGCCGCCTGACGACTCAGACAGTTCCGCCCTGCGACTGGCCCCTCCAGGGTCGTGCTCGTCCGTGGCGTGCCTCTCGGCTGGCTGAGCCGGCTTGGCTGTGCTGACTCAGCTCGGCTCGCCGTCCTCCTCGGTGGTGCGCCCTCTGCCCATACCCCGCTCGTGAACTCCACCCCACCGACTATTTTTTCTACGGGCGACGCTCCTCCCGCCATCAGAAGACGAACCCTGGCCATCCCCTGGTTTGGGCCGCTTCTGGAAGAGCTTTCGGCTCTTCTCAGAAGCCCCTATCACTTCGCGCTCCGGGCTCTTAAAAGAGGTTTCGTGATCATTTCGTTTCTATGTGCAAATATTGCCTTTGTTTATTGTGTTTGGTCAAGTTGATTGTTTCCTATTAAATAGTGCGTGATTATTTGTGTTAATTATTTGATTCGTTATTTAAATATAAGTTAGGCTGATATGACTGCTGTTTTATTTTTATTTTTAATGCCACTCCTGGTCCCTAAGATCAGAAGTGGGATTCGCCCTGGTCCACTAAATTTGATTTACACTAGGAAACAATCAACTTATATCAATGTTTTGGAAAATGCCTCGATCAAGATCGCGTAGTGTGTCCGAATCGAACTACCCGCAGAAACGCATACATAAACGTAAACAGCACCGTTCCCGCTCCCGCGATCGAGCCCGTTCCTATTCTCACCGCGTTTCACGTTCGCGAGCTCATCTTAAGTCGCGTGAACGATCGAAAAGAAGATCTCGTAGTCGGGAAAGCTCTGTAAAACAGGTTTAGTGGTTGTTGTACACTAACTATCGTGTTTGTGTGGTGAGCAGTGGTAAATAAAAGATTGTCATTTCCTACTCACGGTTATATTGCTCATACACAAAACAAAGTCACATTCACAGAAGAAAGGCACATATGAGTTCGACACACACAGGTAGATGAACACGGAGAAGAAAGTCTAATAGTTCATAGATTTACAGGAAGATACTTGTTATAATTATTACACTAATCCTGAATGATTATGGCCAATGTAATAGCGACCGGAATAGCACAAAGTTGTGTGGGCTTCGCGTCGCGACAGCGAGATCGGACTAAAGGTTAGCCAAGGTGGACGAACGCGCGCTGAGTAGTAAGACCCCACTCATGCGCATCAACTACGTCACCGCGTGACGTAGACGCGGCGCACGTCCACAGTACGTTATCGTTGTGTACGACGGTGATGAATTTATATAAACAATGTTAAAATTATATAGGTGTAAATATGATTTGTAGATATAAGTATATAATTGTATAATGTATATGTATTGTATTTGTATTATGTTTATGTATTTCTATATGTATAATTTTTAAGGATCGCCACACAGGCATTGCAAACGATCGTCTCGCGTTTGAATGCAATCGAGGAAAGTTCCGCAAGCATACCTCAAACTCCACCGCGACCCGCTGGTCACAGCACGCCTCAAGATGTCAGTGTACCCTCAACGACACAAACATTAACGGAGATACTAAACGTGTTAAATCCTGCAAAGTCACATGGTTATTACGAATCCAATTTTGATCCCGCTATCCATAACATTGAGGTGTGGTGTGAAGAGATGGAACGAGCTAAGGTGTCAAATCATTGGAATGATTACGAATGTCTTTCGCGAGTTTCTAACTGCCTTAAAGGCGATGCAAAAGGCCTGGCTTAGTGAGTGGAATACCAATGACCGTTGCTGGTCTAATTTTAAATTAGAATTTAAACCGTTGTGCCCGCACAAACTCGACTACGCCAATATTTTGTTTGAGGTTATGAATTCTACTTCAGATAAATATTCGACTTATGCAGAATATGCCCGGCGTACGCTGTTACGGCTGTGTATTGTTAAAGGTCTGGGTACTGAGCTAATGGTGCAGATCGTAGTACGTGGTATTACCGACCCACAGGTTCGTACAGCGACCGCGAATGCCGATTTCACAATTGATAATTTGGTATCGTTTTTAGCAATTTATGTCAAGCCTGCCCGTACTAAGAATGAGACATGCGTGTCTTCCTCTAACACAATAAAAAGGCGCCATATTTCTACTAATGATAAATGCTTTTCTTGTGGTCAGACTGGACATAAAAGCTACAAGTGTCCAAAAAATCAAAAACCTCCGGAAAGTGTGGCAAAACCTTCGGAAAGTCTTTCAAAATCTACGTGCTCGTTTTGTAAGAAAATTGGACATAAGGAAGTAGACGGCTTTGCTAAACAGCGTTCAGAGGCACGGAACGATAATAAAAGAAAAGTTAACCTGTGTAGGGAACTCGCGGCTAGTTCTAGTGAGAGTGATATATCTACTGCTGTCGTTGAAGGTGTTCCAGTAGATGTTCTGATTGACAGCGGTGTGTTAATATTTCTTTGATATCTTCAGACATCGCCAAACTATTTGCCTGTCCGCGTAGGTCCACTTTTTGCGTTATTAAAGGGGTGAGCGATAGCGAAATAGTTTCTCGAGAATACGTGACTCTCACTATCGAGTTTGAACACATTTCCCTCGAAGTAGACTTAGTAGTCATACCCTCTTCATGCATGAACGCTCCAATTGTTATCGGCACGGATGTTCTTAACAGGAACGACATTGTTTATGTTCGCACAAAACATAAACAATACTTGAGCCGTGCCCCAAATGAAGTTTTTCAAGTAAACTCCACTCAAACTGATATACGAATTAAAGTAGATACGCCCGTTGAGGGAGACGATCTTGCTGCGTTAATGGTCGTCATTAATGAGTTCTCCAAGTTTCTAATATCTGGCACTGCTACCACTACAGTGAAAACAGGACGGATGCATATCAGTTTGACAAGCGAGACGCCTATAGTTCATCATCCCTACCGCCTTTCCTACCAAGAAAAAATTAAAGTAAGAGAGATCATACAAGATTTGTTGGATAAAAACATAATAAGAGAATCGGAATCTGAGTACGCCAGTCCTATTTTACTGGTCAAAAAGAAAGACGGCTCAGATAGGTTATGCGTGGATTTTCGTGCTCTCAATCGGATTACCGTTAAGGACAGATATCCACTCCCTCTCATAGACGACCACATCGATCGCCTAGGACCCTCTAGATACTTCTCCTGTCTTGATATGGCCTCATGTTTTATCAGATACCGATTCATGAGGATTCTATCCACAAAACTGGTTTTGTCACTCCTGAAGGCCACTTTGAATTTTTGAAAATGCCATTTGGCTTATGTAATTCCCCCACCGTTTACCAGAGAATAATAAACAGTACTCTTCAGAAGTTGATTGAGGCCGGAAATGTCCTGGTGTACGTCGATGATGTCCTCCTTGTGAGTGAAACCATTGCTGATGGCATTAAATTATTACACGAAGTGCTTCAAACACTCACCGAAGCCGGCTTTTCAGTCAATGTCCGAAAATGCTCGTTTCTAACCACCGAAGTAGAGTACCTAGGCCGCATTATATCACATGGTCAGGTCAGCCCGAGTCAGCGCAAAATTTTAGCCATGGTAAACACCCCGGCACCGACCAACGTTAAACAAGTCCAGCAGGTCTTGGGTTTAGCTGGGTACTTTCGACGTTATATCGAAGATTTTACGCGACGAAAACAGCAAGTATCTCGCGTTTAACTAAAAAGGACGTAAAGTTCGAATAGGGACCCGAGCAGTAGACCGTTCGGCAAGACCTATTAAAGAGACTAACAAGTGAGCCCATACTTGCTATTTTCGATCCTAGCCTACCCACGGATTTTGCATTTGCATTAGTACGGCCCCATATCCAGCACTGCTAACCCACGGAGCTAGCAGTACTGGATATGGCGCCGGTACTAATGCAAGTCCATACCGATGGCACTAAACGAGTGGTAGCTTATTTTAGTAAAGTTACACAAGGCGCTGAAAGTAGGTACCACTCCTATGAATTGGAGACGCTGGCTGTCATCAGAGCGTTGCAGCATTTCAGACATTATTTGATTGGATTAGAGTTCAAAATCATAACTGATTGCAACGCCCTGAAATCAAGCGAGTGCAAAAAAGACTTGCTTCCTCGAGTGACACGCTGGTGGATTCATTTGCAAGATTTTAACTTCACGATCGAGTATCGAAAAGGCGCACTAATATCACATGCCGACTATTTAAGCAGGAATCCACTGGTGGCGCATGTAAGTCAGGTTGACAGACCTCACAACTGGGCTCAGATTGCACAAAGTGCAGATAATGAGACCCAGGAACTCATTCAAAAGTTAAATGAGGGTAATTTGGATCCGCGGCGTTACGTCTGTCAACATGATGTCTTATATTACCGTTTCTCGCCTACTGGTGAAGAATCTCATCTATTGTGCTATATCCCCAAAGGCCACAGGCTAAGCCTGCTACGGATATATCACGATGAGCATGAACACATCCGGGTGGGGAAAACATTTGATCTTATCCTTGAGCATTTTTGGTTTCCCGGACTTAAAGCTTTCGTGTGCAAATATGTTTCCCACTGTCTTACTTGTATTTCTAAAAAACGTGTACCTCGAGCCCCATTACAACCCATAACATCATGGGAAAAATCAGACATTCCATTCAGCACTTTACATGTCGATGCTTTGGGTCCTCTGCCAGAATCGAATGGTTACAAGTTTGTGCTAGTCTTGATCGATTCATTCACAGAATTTTATCTGCTTTACCCTATGATTCGACAAGACGCAGTGGAATTAAAGCGCTTGTTCAATAACGCGATCTCACTGTTTGGCGTTCCAAAATTAGTAATTTGTGACCGTGGTCGTATGTTTGAGGCATCTAGTTTTGTAAGTTTAGTTCCCGAAATGGGCTGCAACATTCACTATATCACACCCGAGATGCATCATGCAAACGGCCAGGCGGAGCGTTATATACGCACTGTTTTGAATATGATTCGTATCGAGACGAGTAATAAAAATACTTGTTGGTCTGATTTGTTATGGAAACTTCAATTAGTTTAAAATATTACAAAACATAAAACCACGAAATCATCCGCTTTAAACATCTAAATTGGAACTGAGGCGACTACACCTATAATTCGTGCATTGATGCGAGATTTGGCGGTGGAGGACGCTAACCCAAATCGCGAGGCTTGGCGAGAGATATGCAGAAGCCGCGCGAGTGAGCTCCTTAAAAGGAATCAGGACGAACAAGATTCTCGTGTTAATCGACACCGTAGATCTCCTCTTTAAATTAAATGACTTAGTGTTTGTGATAAAGTATTCACAGAGCACTGGAAAGTTGGATTTCGGGATGAGAGGCCCGTACAAGGTTACAAAGATCTTAAAGATCTTTTCTTATCTCTTTCGTTAAGGTTAGAAGAGCTCAAATTACTGACCGGTGCTCGAGGCAAGATAACCCAGGCTGCGGCGCAATATATGGTGCCCTGGAAAGGAGAATGGTGCCCTGAGACTTGTTCGGCCTTTTTGGAATGTGAGTAATTGTTTGTTTGGTCACAGATTGGTTCGTGTATGTAATGCTTTTCGCTGGCTGCCTAGTGGAGCTGCGATGAAACGGCGCGAATGCGAAGCTGGCAAATTACTGGCTTGTTGCGCGCTGCGGTGCGACTACTCAGCCTCGCCACCTTGTGTGGAGACTGGTACTGCGGTGCTGATTGCGAAGACAGATATGCGCTGCGGTGCTTCTGTCTTACGTGTTGATGATGGATTAGTGCTGTGGTACTCTTCCACTAGTTTTTGGACATGCGCTGCGGTGCCTCTGTCTTGCAGACACGGCTTGTACGTGTATTTTCGGACATGTGCTGCGGTATCATGATCTCGATATTGTGTAGAAATGCGCTGCAGTGCATTTGTTACGTAAACACTTTCTACTAACGAGAATGTGTGGCGCCGGGTGTTGTAGAGTGATGGATGTGAGAACAATATAACTGTGATTGACTGAAAGCGATTTGATATCTTAGCTGGACTGTTTCATTGAAAGGGGGCCTCAAATGTGTGACGAATGATTGAATAGGCAAAAACAAAAGAGAGCTTTTTGGGTCCTCACTAATCATGTCATGATTTCAGACGAAGATGCCCACGCGCAAGCAGGACCCTAGACTAGTTCACCTGCGAGCCAAGGCGAAGACCAAGCTCAAGATTCCGCCATATCAGACCTGCCCGAGGACGGTGCACAGTCAGGAGAAGCCGTAATAGGTTAAGAATGAGTTTCTGTACAGCTGTCATCTGAGACGTCACTCCAACGCGTCTATAAAAGCGGTTGTCAATCGAGCCGCGCCCTTAAATCTTAAAATCCCGACCATCAATCAGTTCATGAAACGCCTATCCAAGCGTTTCTTCGATTCCGCCGTCACTCACCGCAACCCTCTGGTTGTCGCGGCCGCCCGTTATACCCCCTCCCGTATCAGTCATACCAGCCGTCCCCGGCATGTCCTAATCGACCCCGATGACCCCATAACCCTTCTCCAGGAGAGCAGTAGGGCCACCAGTACAGTGCACAAACACAGATCGCCATCGTTCCGACCTCGCCGACGAGGTCCCACGCGACGACCCCCCCGACCCTTGTCCGATGAGGCCTCAGCCCGCGCCGTAGTTGAGCCTGTAGCTTTAAATTCCCCTGTTAATAATCATAATATTATAAACTTTTCGATCCAGCCTGTCCCCACTCGCTGCCCTCTCACAGTGACGCCCTAAGCCGAGGTCCGTACCCCACAGGGGATGCACTTAGCGTGCGGTCATTTAAATATAAGTTTTAGTATTAAAAATTCCGGTTCTGGCTGGAGGCTCTTTTGAGTAAAATCATTAAGGCACCCACTGGACAGTTCGGTTAGGTAGCCAAGACCTCAGTGGTTAAAACTACGAGTTGCCATTCACAAAAAAAAAAGCCGCGCCCCTTTTTTCCCGCTCAGCGTTTGCGCAGTGAGGACGTTAGATTTCGTCTCGGATCACAGCTAAGTCTTTGTTTTGTTCGTGGTTATTTCGTTTCTATGTGCAAATATTGCCTTTGTTTATTGTGTTTTGTTAAGTTGATTGTTTCCTGTTAAATAGTGCGTGATTATTTGTGTTAATTATTTGGTTCGTTATTTAAATATAAGTTATGCTGATCTGACAGTTGTTTATTTTTTATTTTTAATACCACTCCTGGTCCCTAAGAGTATATATATATTGCTTTTATTAAATAAATTTTTGATACATTTTTCCATAATTATTTTCACGAGTGTGGGAAATTTAAAACGTCCATCCTAGGTTCACCCCTGTCCCTAGGCTAGTGTAAATTTATAACCCAACCAGAGGGTTCACTGGTGCGCTTGCGACTGATGCGCCATCTGCAACTACAAAGTTGTAGATGACACTACTCCTCAGCCATTCATACCCTCGCCACGCACCAAAACTTGATATTACGAGTAGAGGATTTTTTATAGAGGTTATCTTCCTCGCGGCCCGAGCGGTTAAGCCAAGACCCTCGACCCCCGTCAAAAGTCAGAGACATGACCTTGACAATCTTCGGGGCTACGAGACTAACGGTGGCAGAAGGAGAAGACTCCTTCCTGCCTGCTCGGCGCAGAGTTAGTCCACACTGAGCCCGCTCTTACTCCGCCGCTCTGCGTCTCTGCTTAACAGAGAGACACACGTCGGGGAACGCTCCGACAGGCTATTAGCGTGCGGGCAACTTGACACCTTAGGCACACAGTGCCTAATGGGTAGTCATTGCCCGCACCCCAGGGTGCATCGTTCCAGAGACTGGACTTTCCCCCAGACGCATCCAAGGGAAACTCCAGCCCACGGACACATGGGGAAGTTTCCTGTCCTAGCACCCCGAGCTTTCCTCTATACTAAGTTTGGAGTTTTGGTCTCTGCAGCCAAAATATGAAAAGAATCAGGACTGGTGACGTGAGAGCAAGCAACTTACAAGCAACTTACAAACCCACACATGAGTAAACCACTCTAATGCCAAGACCCCCAAGCCGACCAGCAATCACATTGCTCTCACACATCCAGCGCATGGATCAAAACTTCACACTACGGTCTCTCCAGACCCTGACCTCCGCCAGAGATACACGCCCATTGTGCACCCACGGACTACTTGAATTGCCTCATGAGACACCGATTTCTACCGGGCTACGACTACGTAATAACTACTAGTACGGTCGACTTTACTACGGCCGATAGAGAACCCTACTCGCGTGCTTTCCATAACTTTGGCTTGCTGATCACCACTGTAATCACGATCTACTTCGACTGATACATGACCGACTGGCATCTTTCAGAACCTATCGTGAGCGTACTGGTAAGTACGGTTAGAATTTAAAGCTTTTAACGTATAGCGATCATCATCCAAAACTTCCGTTACCTTAAACGGACCTCTAAACTTCCGATGTAACTTAGTCTGATTTCGCTAATCGCTAGGCTACATAAGACTTCTTCCGTGCTGAATACACATGTTTAACCAATACCAGTCAACGCAGCAACGTTATTAACTCGTTTGCCACTCAATTTGGCTGCACAACTCTACTAACGACAATTTAGCACCAAAATCGTAAACAAAACAATACAGCTCAACTTTATGTTTCAACGAGTTCCTGAGGGTAGTTTTACGATGCAAACATCCACTCGCCGTTCACTGCTTGCAGCAATTCACCATCCGCTTGGCTGCACTGTTCGTGCACCGGACCGCGTTATGTCCTGGTTTCCCACACTTGAAGCACACAAAGGGCTTCGCTGACGGCTGCGGTGCTGATTGGCTCGATTCTTAAAGTCACTCCACGTCATTCCTTGATATGCTATGTGCAATAGCCACGTTGATGCTGCTCCTTTGAGTGCCTTATATCAAGTTGACCACCTTGCAGTGAATTTTCAGCAAAGCACAAATCAGCTCAGCACCATGATCGCGCATCTGTACCTGCCTTGTCTGGGTCGAACTCAGCCAGATCCACACGATTATTTGTTTTAGGCGCTTGCAGAAAGCGCTCGCATGTTGTTGTTCAAATATGGCACGCCAATGGTAACTTGCAGCGTATTTATTTTCCTGAACTAACACGCATCCCACTTCTGATAACGGAGAAGGTACATTTCGCTCGTTATCATCAGCCATATTATTTTAACTACTGTGGACGTTCTATGGGATTTGTTGGTTATTGCGAAATAGATTAAATGATAAATGATAAATGATTTTATTTCTGTAAGTAGGTTTGTACAAACACTTTTACACGTCAATCATGTTTTTTAAACTAGATGAGGTCGGCGTTTCCTATCTGACTACTCTGAGAAGAAAGGCCGAAACAAACTCAGAGGTCACAGTCTCTTTTAAAGTCCAGACATAGACAATCTTGGTCAGGTCATGCGAAGACCATGCAGATTGGTATATGAAATGGTTTTTTGAGTCTGAATGGTCGCTATACGGTCTGATTAACCGTTTGCAGTTCAAATCAAATTATAATTTACCAACCAATTAATCAAACTAGCGAATTACACACTGTAGGTACACGACACAACTGTATAGAACGCGCGTCAGTTTCTAACCGTGTTCACTGCTAAACCGCCAACAACAAATTCTGCTTTAACTCTGGTCAAGCATTATGTTATAGACTCTGTCGAGCGCCACTTGGTGGCGCTGGCGTCCCGATTAGTCAAAGTCAAAGACATCTATATAAGTTTAGTTATTTTAGCATTATGTATTTATTTAAGTATATGTTAATTTTTTTGCATTATATATGTAAGTATATTTAATATGCTAGTTTAAGACGTCACAAAATCAAATTCTCCTCTTCCTGTTCTCACACACCATTATCTACATTTCCTTTTCATTTCTCTTTTCACAGGTCTGCGGGAAGAAATTTCTTAAGAAATAACCAGTCCCTTTGTACTCAATACTAATATGCCGTATCTGTATATATTTTACTGTGTACTGTGTAATAAAATAAATAGCCAAAAACTTTATTTGTGTCGAAAAAGCGATGCACTCCGATTAAATGTCCCACGAGCTTAGAGCGGTGACGCGCACTCAGCGACGCGTTGCGATTCGCAAGACGCTCCCTTCACCCCTCAGGACCCCACCCATATTACTAACCGTCTGCGAGTTATTCAACTTGTTTCAATTGACCCATGATTTAACTGACCCCAGCCTCGCCTACTCGCGTTTTTCCTCACAATACGTTTTTCCTCTCTCAGTAGGTACATATATTGGCCCGCCTAGTGACCATACGGATCCCGTCACCCTCTGCGGCCGTCACCGTATGGTGGCACCGTAAATTAATGTTGAACAACTTTCTTTTGGTGACTCCAGGTAGGTACCTACCTATTTATCTTCAAACACGTTGCGCTGGAGTGATTCGGTTTGTACAACTACTAAATAGGTAGGTTGGTCGTACCTACCTAATACCTGTTTAGGTACTTATAACCTATCTCGAACACCAAAGGTTCACAGCAGTGCATAGGTCCGGTTTTTAATAACAGTAGGTACTCTAACCTGTTCTTATTATCAAGTTTTTGGTTTTTTATCAAGCAAAACATGATTTCGGTCAGGTTTTTCCTAGAAAAGACGAGTCCAACTCCAAAGTGTATAGAGAGACCAAGGTCGTTAAAATTATCTCAGCACCCTACTTACGTAACACATTTTCGCCAAACGATTGCGAATAGTTTGCTTCGTTTCTATCGCAGTTTGCTTAATTTTACGACTTTCGTATTGCGTAACTTCACTACTGTGCGAAACCAACTGCAGTCAGTTTGAGATACTAAAGAGTGAACGATATGCTACGGTATGCTAGGAAAAATTGGTCATACGTCTATTTTTCGAATTATGTAACTAAAATGACAAGAGAAAATTTGCTTAAATCGTTGATATGAAACCAAAGGCTAGTCGCACTGAAACTGAAGGCAACCTTCTGCTCGCAATGGTTTTCTGTTCCACTTAATTTAGGATTTATACATATAATCTCCATAATTATTTCGAAAAAATGTAACTGGTAGTCTTCCTGATAAATTCTGAATGTGATTTTGTGTAAAACCTCAATGAACTCAAACTCAAACTCAAAGCATTTATTTCAATTAAACCATTTACAGGCACTTTTGAATTGTCAAAGAGTCTGTCAGTTAGTCAGAAAGTTGAAGCTAGTTGCCCATTCCAAAACGTAGATCTCTATGGAGAAGAACGGGCAAGAAACTCCAAGGACACTCTTTTTAAATCAAGATATTACAAAATCCTGGGTACATTATTCTCGTTGCTTCTATATGCGAGAACAATGAAAAAAAATATAAAGAAACAGTTCAAAATATAAGATTAATAATAAAAATAAGCCGAGGCAGTTAAGAGATGACCAGTCTCAACTGACGGCGCCCGTTCACTAACATGACGCGTGGATCAGCACCATCCAGCTCAAGCATTTTGTAGGGAACCGAATGATCCAACACACGCGCCACCAACAGTGAGACATTTAAGTGAGCATGACATAGTCTCTACTGCCATGCTGTCAAGTCAACATAATTATATAATAAACGAATCCATGGTACTCACATTTACAAAATTGAAAATGCTTCTAAATTATACAAAACTATAGTTTGCTATGTATTTGAGCAATTAATAAAATTTGACTACATAAAAGAAAATAATCATTAAAATATCTATTGAGTTATTCAATAATAAAACATATTTTATAAAAAATAAACAAACATTAAGTTCGCAATGTCAGAAAAATAAAAGGGGGAATAAGAAAGGAGTATCTCTTCCAAACATTCAAATTTTAACTAGTGCGCCCGAGTGGCTGTGGAGCAGGACTAGCATTAAGCCAAGTATTTTTATCTACTATATACTAATTGAACTTATAATATGCTTGTCTACATAGTGTGCGTTTAATGCATGTTATAAATTTCTTCAAATTTAGTTGAAGAATATCGAGTGGTATTTTATTATAACATTTTACACAGTACCCCATAAAAGAAGTACGTACTTTAGATAACCTGAAACGTGGTTGATCTAATTTGTTCCTATTTCTAGTGTTGAAATTATGCCTGTCACCTATCTTACTAAAAAGATGTAGATTTTTTCGAACATACATAATGTGTTCATATATATATTGACAAGGTACCGTCATGATGTTAATTTTTTTTTTAAACAGTTCCCTTAGAGCTTCGCGTTTGCGGAGGTTGTAGATGGCTCTGACAGCCCTCTTTAGCAGAATAAAGATAGAATCAATATCCGCAGCCCGTCCCCACAGCAGAATACCGTAAGACATGATGCTATGAAAGTAACTAAAATATACTAGTCTCGCGGTATCCACGTCTGTTAATTGACGGATCTTCCAAACAGCGTAAGCGGCTGAACTTAGCCGCCCTGCAAGTGATGTTAAGTGAGCACCCCACTGTAGCTTTGAATCAAGCGTAATCCCCAGGAAAACCGTTTTTTCGACGAATTCTAGTATCTCCTTATTCAATGCAACGTGACATTTACTACTTCTAACATTCGGTAACGCGAATCTTATGCATTTAGTTTTCTTCTCATTTAATACCAAATGATTTGCCGTAAACCAATTATGAACCTTAAGCATGGCGTTATTTACGTCGTCAAGCTCATGTGCATGTCTTTTTATTTAAAAAATCAGTGATGTATCATCAGCAAATAACACCATTTGAAGTCAGATTTTCAGTAAATGAGGTAAATCATTTATATATACTAAAAAGAGGAACGGACCCAATATTGAACCCTGTGGTACACCCATTTTGACTTTTAAGCCCAATGAATTTACGAGGTTTATTTGAACTTGCTGCAGTCTATCATTCAAATATGATTTTACTAAGCTAAGCGCAAGTTTACCAAGTCCGTAATGCTCAAGTTTCAAGAGCAGTGTTTCGTGATTTACGCAATCAAATGCCTTGTATAGGTCGCAAAAGATGCCTATTGCATCTTGTGCCTTCTCCCATGCGTTAAAAATATGTTTTAATAATCTAACACCGGCGTCGGTTGTACAACGTCCTTTGGTGAAACCATACTGTTGATCGTGTAGGATGTTATTACGATTAAAATGATTGAGCATTTGATTTAACATTACTTTTTCAAACACCTTGCTGAAAACTGGCAAAACCGATACGGGTCTATAATTATTAGTGTCTTTGCTGTCCCCAGATTTGAAAAGTGAAATTACTTTACTATACTTCATTAAATCTGGGAATACCCATTGATCTACACATAAATTAAATAGAAAAGCTAAATAGGGTGCAATTGTCTTCATAATAGATTGACAAACTTTAGTAGACATGCCCCACAGATCTTCTGTAATTTTAATCTTAAGTTGCTTAAATGCCTTTACAAGCTTTTATTTAACTTAACTTGTATGTATGTGAAGGTGGATTCTTGCAAGTTAAATTTGACCCACTTCCCGGTGTCCGATTGGGTTGAAATTTTACATACTCGTCCAGTCCCATTGACAATGCACGTTTATGATAAGCATGACGTGATGCTGCTACCAGGATTGGCTCCAGACGAGGGAACTCCTCAACGGTTAACAGTAGGGACATGAAATTTTGCATTTTACATACTGGTCCAGTCCCAATGACAATGCATGTTTATGATAAGCATGACATGATGCTGCTACCAGGATTGGCTCCAGACGAGGGAACTCCTCAACGGTTAACAGTAGGGACATGAAATTTTGCATTTTACATACTGATCCAGTCCCAATGACACTGCATGTTTATGATAAGCATGAATTGATGCTGCTACCAGGATTGGCTCCAGACGAGGGAACTCTTCAACGGTTAACAGTAGGGACATGAAATTTTGCATTTTACATACTGGTCCAGTCCCAATGACAATGCATGTTTATGATAAGCATGACGTGATGCTGCTGTCAGGATTGGCTCCAGACGAGAGAACTCCTCAACGTTTAACAGTAGGGACATGAAATTTTTCAGACCCATTGGGATGACAGTTAGTTGGTCGACCATGAAATTACTGCTACCTTCAGAGTTGGCTCCAAACCAGAGAACTCCTCAACGGTCGGCAGTAGGGACTTGAAATTGCATACCCGTTCGGATAAGATAGACGGATGGTGGGTCCACCATGAAATTGATGCCACATCCAGGGTTGGCTCCAAACCAGGGAACTCCTCAACGGTCTACAGTAGTAACAGGCGTAAGAGGTATACCATGACTTGTGTAATTTGGTGAGATGAGCGTCAATAGCATTTGAGATTTACCATTTAGAGATTTACCTGTGTAGATCAACTAGTAAATTAAGTAACTTGATCTGATTGATTTTAATTAAAAAAAAAACTAAGTAATACGAGTGCTTAAATCTCGAAGATCTACCTGTGTAGATCAACTAGTAAGTTAAGTAACTTGATCTGATAGATTTTAGTTAAAAAAAAGTTAAGTTCAAACTAAGTAATACGAGTGCTTAAATCTCGCGACAAGCTTTTATATCATATAAATTGTATAATGACGTTATAAGTTGATAGTAAACATTTTAAAGGAAAAGATTACTCAAATTACATCGTACAGCACTGAGGCTAAATCTTATTATTTAATTAATTTTAAATCTTATTACTTACAGTAATTTTTTTAAACTAATTGGAAAATGAATAGGTTTAATGTAATTTAAATCTTATTTTATCTTTTTAGGGCGTAAATAAAAGCGTTGTTTTAAAAGTTTTTTTTTTTATTAATTTATTTTTATTACACAATTCCAAATATAGCAACCGATTCCGAACGGAGTTTGCTTAATTTCGGAATCGCATTAAAAACAAAACTTGTTACGTAATCAAGGTGATTTCGGAAAACTGATAAAAAAAAATATGTTAATGATTTTGCACCCATTTGCACCTCAATTTTAGAATAGATTAGAATATATTTATTTGCTTTAAAACATGGTAGCTTAAGGTCCTATGAATAAAATTACATGATCCTACATGTTTCGCCTTGGACTTTGTAACATGTCTAATAACGTTCGCAAAATCTTAACAATAATAAAATCATAAGGTAATACACCTAATGAAAGCTCAGTAACCATATTTATCTGTTACTTTTTATCAATAAATTCTTTCACACTATGAAAACAATTACCAATAACCCATTTATGTATGTAGATTGTATTTAAAGTTTTTAAGAGGGAGTTCCCATAATTCTTGTGAAATATTATTGAATATTTTAATTGCTGTGCTAAAGTTATTTTTATGGAATACTGTACTGCTTTGATGTGAAGGAATTCTTAACCGTGTTGGGTCTCGACGGGTATATTTTGAATGCAAGTAACATGCTATAAAAAATGTAGAGTGCTCTTTACATTTGAGAAGCTCAGATTTGAAACCTCTTGCTAATAAGTAATTATGTTTAGGTAACCTAATTATTAGCTAGGCTTTTCAAACGTAGGTAGGTAGACATACTATCTAACATAGGTAGGTAGGTAGACTTTAAGAGTTATAAGAAGCTTTAATAAGCTTCTTATAACCGCCGCAATTGTGGCGTGTCCTGCGCTGGGTTGCCACAGTCGCACTCTCCATGCCGCCCTGAGATGCCGCCGGTGCTCTGTCCGCTGTGCCGCGATTTCTCGCGGCAGCGGAGTTACGCGTTTCGCCTCCTCGCGCCACTCCCAAACGTGCGCGAGGACTTTTGCTTCCAGATTCCACGGCGGCAATCCGGCAAGGAGGCTCGCCGCCTCGCAGGAGACCGTGAGGTATCCCCGGACCATCCGGATGGCCATGACCCTTTGGGACGCGTTCAACCGGCGGGCTGGCCGGAGCCTCAATGAACGCGCCCACACCGGTGCCCCGTAAAGGGCCATGGACCGCGAATCGTCGAATGAGTCGTGTTTTCTGACAAAGACTCCTAAAGTTCAAGTCGTTTCAGGCAATCTTAAACGCTAATCGCCGTAACCGTAATACCAACATCTCATCGCAGGTAATAAATACACACCTACCTATTAATTAGCACGCTAGGTACCTACTTAACATCAAAACCCTCTAACTCTAAATCAAATTCGATCTGCTACGTCCTAAATGTGGTCTTAAATTATCAATTATATTGTTTGCAAAATGAAATACTTACGTAACCCTCAACTGATCCGGTAAATCCGTAACAACTTTCAGTAATCTAAAAAATTCTGTCGCGTACAAAATTCCATTTCTTTCTACAGGGCATTAGGCACAATTCTTTTCAATCTCAGTATAATCTCAATTTAATTTCAGTTTCGAGTCGCGACTTCTGTCCTATCTCGTTTCAATGCAAATTGCCGCAAAACGCTTGACGACTGAATTATTTAATCGAACTCGAGGGCCATTTGAATGGATATTTTTTTCTGGGAATGTTATACTTACATAATGCCTGGAAAGGATACTTTGTGTGGCGGTGAAGGAATTAGGGAAGAATTGAATTTTTCAGGAGGATTTTGTACAGCAATCGTAATTATCTAACATCTATATATCTACCTACCTCCTTTTAGCTAACAGTAGCGTAACAGATAATCCTCATACTTCGCTTTTTTCTGAAAGGTGTATAGGTACGGCGAGATAGCTTCTTACCTAAAATCCTAAAATAGGCCTCTACCTACATTTCATTTTTCTGGAGGAAACGGAAAGTTTCATAAGGTGCGGTCTTCAGGGAAAAGACCGAATGTGGGAATCCCATTCTAACCTGTCATCCTAAATACCACCACCAGAATTCCTCCTCTTTATCGCCTCTTGGGGCTCGTGTCTCGGAAAGCAGTCCGAGCCACTCTGTGCAGGGCAACACGTGACCATTGCGCCACTGTCTTCTCCGAGGTCACTCGATGGGCGGACAGAGTCTTCAACCTCAATAATAATTTAAATTGCAGATATACCTTCCTACTTGCCTACATAATTTCATTCCTTCTTATAACTAACAATTTATCTCGTCTGCTCGACGTCCGTATGTCACTGCAGGGATCCAGCAGAATATCAGCGGCAGGTAGGCATATAGATGCTTTTGTGTACTGTGCTATATTACCTTTGAGTTAACGAAATATAATACAATTAGGGCCGATTTTTCAATAGTCATATAAATTTTATCTGAGGAATAAATATTGTGGTGTGATAGCTTTTGTATAGAAAATATGTCAAACTGTCAGATGTATTCTTAAGATACGTAAAAATTATCTGATTATTAAAAATCAGCCCTAAATGACTTATCGATCTATATACCTACAGTCAGCCAGGTCAAGAGATGTCAGCAAATTACATTAATTTGCTAACAATCAGTGCGGATTTGCGAAAATCTGAGAATATCATGATTTCCGACGCGGTCTACTCGTAGTTATTAAGTTCACGGAAATTACCGCTTCTGCCACGTTGCTAGGAAATTAAAATATAATTAAATATTTTACTCTATTATCTTCCTGTTCTGAAGTGCTAGCTAGTATATTATGTGGCATAAATAGGTAGTTAGTTAGCTAAATAAAACAGAATATAAGGACAGGTTGTAAGAAAGAAAACAGATACCAACCCCGTATACAATGTTTAGTAACAATAATAAGTTTATTTTCTTATTAAAATAGAATAGAATACTCTTTATTATGTACACCATAAAAATAACAACAGGTTTGTATGGATTGTAGTAGTTAACTCTGTACACAGATTAATCGTGAATGTTTGTAAGTTCAGTTAATATAGTGAAACACGTTCCACTAAGATGCACTAAGGGCCGAGTTGTTTGATCAGTAGTCAAACATACTAATAGTTAAAATGCGTTAGTTAAACTAACAATTTGCTAAAAAAGACATAAGTATGTTGTTTGACAAATGGTTAAGCTAACTAAAGTTTAAAAAAATAAATAATTTGCTATATAAGTTAACCATGCGCAGACAGAGTAGTTACACTTTGACAGCTTTTGACTATTCTCATGTGACTAATGGTTAATTTGACTATTGGTCATGTTTAACCATGTATCAAACAACGGGCCCTAAGTAATTAAGTTTATTTAAGTTAAGAGTAAGTGACAGTACTAAAGTGGAAGGTCATTATTTATATCAGTTGGTGATAGCTACACAGTTTTAGGGTCACTATATTTTAATCCGTTAGTCATGGTATTTTATTATGCTAAATTATGACGCGCATCGTCGGCCTAAAGTATGAAGTGTTGTGGTAAATGAAAGACATCTGCACTGGATAATGCCTCGATTTATTGTGTGTTCACATATATTGAGCGTACACGATCTTAATATATTGCTTACTTGGCTAATCCTAAATAAGGTGTGGTTATACACACATACATTATAATAATAAATTCTTCTTTATAGGTACCTACTACGCTTTGGAATGGACAACTAGCTTCATCTTTCTGACTGACCGACCCCTTGACTATCTTATCTTATCTATCTTAACATGTTTGGATCGCAGCACTGCGCACTTGACTTTACTATTAAATTAAAATAGCAATCTGTTACTTGTGCGTATATCGCAATACTTCATGCACCTAAGACTACGACCGCCGAGGTACCGAATCATTTTAGGTTCAGATAGAAAATGCTACTTTGATCTCATCTTAAAACATAACTTAAAAAGTCGCACATGATGCTTTTTCAATAGTATTCCTTCCATTTACTCATATACGGTCACCACCGAAAATCGATTAATATAGGTAAGTAGGTACCTACTTTCATTTACCAAAATGTCTTCACCGTTTCATTTGTTTGTACTGGAACTCATTCATTTTCAAGGCGAATAAAAAAAGAAAAGATAAAATCGAATGTAACGAACGCTACTAGAGAGAATAGTAACTACAAAAAGGGCTTGATTTTAGACAATAGTACAGAGGCAAGATTAGTTGAACCAAAAACGTTGAACAATGGTTCAAAATGATTTAAGACTGTAGTACATTAGTCGGCGTTCTTGGCAAGTCAGAATTACAGTCTGGCTTGCTATCAAGTGTCTCGGTCTTATATAATACCAAGAACAATAGAATAGAATATATTTATTTGCAAAGAATGTAGGTATTACAAATCAGATGCTACAATTAATGTTAGAGTCCTTGTATATTCTGCCTTTAAGGCATGCAAAAATAATATGAGCATTATAGCTACTCGTATACAAATATAGCGTGACGCTATAATATAGCGTATCGTAGACTTGTAGAGCATGGGAGTGGCGTGAGAAGACGAAACGCCGGGGCGTAACTCCGCTGCCGCGAGAAATCGCGGCACAGCGGACAGAGCTCCGGTGGGATCTCGTGGCGGCATGGAGAGTGCGACTGTCGCAACCCAGCGCAGGGCACGCCACAATTGCGGCGGTAAGACCCCTCTTTGAGGAGTGGCTTGAGAGGCGCCACGGCGTCCTCACCTTCCGCCTGACGCAGGTCCTCACCGGACATGGCTGTTTCGGAGGGTTCCTGTTTCGTATAAGGCGGGAGGAAACGCCCGGGTGTTATCATTGCGTGGATCGACCGGAGGACACGGTGGATCATACGGTGGAGGTCTGCCCGGCTTGGGCGGAGCACCGCCGTGTCCTCGTGGCGGCGATCGGCGGCGGCGACTTCTCGCGTCCGGCCCTGGTTCAGGCCATGGTACGGAGCGAGAGGGAATGGGAAGCCGTCACCTCCGTCTGCGAAGCAGTAATGCTCGCGAAGGAGGAGGCGGAGCGCGAAAGGGAGAGGCAATCTCTGCGCCCTCGCGCCCCTAGCCGCCGCAGGAGGAGGAGACACCCTGGGCGTCAGGAGTCGATTGCCGACTCCCGGCCACCGTAGGCGCGGGCTTGCGGACGGCAAGCAATGGGCAGCTCGCCGTTCGGTAAGGGCCAGGCCCGGGTCGACGGCGCGTCGTGTTCCACGCGCGCCTCAAAGAGATGTCAGCAAAATTGACGGGGTCCGATAGGACCGATGCCTGCCGGGGCTGCGAATTGTTCGAAAGAGTTACCGTGGCCCTGGCGCACAGGCAACTGAAGGAACACGGGTGGGTTTTAGTCAGTAAGAGTCTGACACGCCCTTCCGCTCCGCCTAGAGCGGGAGACGTCATTTGATGATTCCCACCCCAAAAAAAAATAAAAAAATAAAAGGCATGCAAAAATATTATGAGCATTATAGCTATACAAATATAAAAATAAACTAACGTACGTGGTCTTAATCTTAATAAATATTATTTATCGTAAATTATTGGCAAAGAAATCAGCTACAGAATTAATATTTATCTAATAGTAATTTTGTAAGATTTTTTTTTATATTCAGCAGTCGTAGCGTTAATGTAATTTTGAGTTCTGATGACGAAGAACTTACCATTGAAATTTTACAAAACTTCTAATACTAACTGAACAGCCATAAAATTCAAAACATCCCTGACGTGTATCTCGAGCATTGATTTTTCAAGACGCCTACGACATTTTAAAAGCAACGAAGTAAGAGACAGTGTATTGCATAGCACCTGAATAACTATCTCAGGCTCTTTTATATAAGAACCAGTGTGGCTTGCCTTACACCATTTGCATGCCTTGAAGTGACTCTTTTAATCCCATCTGTTCAATCGTGAACAAACAACAGCATCACACCGTCAGCGATAAGAAGTGACTTACTGAGATCTTCGCTTCATCGGCTCAATACACACACAACACACATGTAAATAGGTATCATGTGTATTGACCACAAAACTTGTATAAAATTAAGTGAAATATTGTAATCAATTAGTCATCAAGCTGGAGTCAAGTTTGATTCATCTCCCGTACCTCCTCTTACTGTGGCCAAGACACCTTTAGCCATCATCGGTGCTATGAGTCTGTTGGATCGGCAGTGAGAAAACCATTTCCTGTGTACATTGCACGACGTACACAAACCCCTATTCCTTCCCAAATTCCGTCGGTTACCATAGGTCTCCTTGTAACAGACTTCTCGCACGCAAAACCAACGTAACTTACGTTTGGTATGGTTTGTATGGCAGGTTAGGGCGTTAGGATAACTAGGGGGCTAGGTAATTCTATAGGGCTAGGTTTTTAGTCAGCAGGGTCTTAGGTAGCTATTAGGTCCCAGGCTCGATTGTCTCAAACATAGCCACACTGTACGCATTTGGAATAAGGCCGTACTAAGATGTAAGTCCTGGTGCGTACAATTATCTCTCAATTAACAATTTTAAGAAGGTAGCAGGTTCTACTACATTCTGCAAGAAACAGTTTTGTATTTTTTTTTTAACTATACTGTCCCACGGCTGTACCATGGTCGCCCCCATATATTTCCATTCATTTTTGTCTGCTGCCTTTTCCGGCCAACCAGTCAAGAACGAGTAGGTCGTCGCGCCAGCGTTTCTTAGGCCTGCCTATCTGCATCTGTTCTGATGTATCCTGTACGGGTGGCCTGCCCAGTCCAATTTCAGCCTCGCGGTTTTATCGCCAACATAATATGGAATGCCCGTCTTCGTAATGCGAATTGATTCGTTAGTTTTATTTTCAGGCTGACTGTACTATAACGTTTTTATTTCGCAAGTCATAGCGTGACAGAAAAACCCTTTAAAAATTTGTATTTGTATTATCAAATTGGATCACGTATTTGCTCAATGTCAAAATGTGTGTCTTACTATACGCGATCGTCAAGGAGTGATGGTCGCATCGCGAAATCGCGTCAGTATGTCACATTTCAATGGAAGTTAAAAACGCCTACTTTTTTATTATCAGGCAATATAATTTACCTTGCTGAACTAGATAGCGAAACACAAAGACGAGAGAAGCACAACTTTCCCCTCCCTCAATCACGTGCAGCGCGACGCGATAACGTGCGCACGAATGTCATTTAGACGCGATCAAACATACTGATTTGAACAGTATGTTTGATCACGCATTCGTACGAACTAAGTTCCCGCCAATTAGAAATCAAACATTTTATTCACGGGAAAACACCGCACGATTGGCAATTAGGACACCAGTTCGACTCAGGTAAATTTGATTGCTAGTACCAAAACAGTTTGCGCGAACTTGCGATGGTGCTTTCTAATAGAACGCGGGGTTAGCTACCGTTTAAAAAAAAAAGGTTCAAAAATATATATAAACGTTCATTCCTTGCCTTAGGGAGTTTCTAGTAATTTTAACTTTATTAAATTTAACGATTAATGAAAATCTACGATATTAAATTGCGCCCGTTTATGATAGTTATCTTTTAGTCCAGACATCATGAGAATATTCAAAGATATTTAAAATCAAATATAAGTAGCTGTTTAAAAAAAATATTTCATTGGAGACATCATTTAAGGGGGGGGACAGGGGCTGTGTCAATAACTTTAGACCTATTTCTATTTTGCCAACGGTATCCAAGATTCTGGAAAGGTTGATAAACAAACGACTAACTACATACCTTGAGTCTAATAAACTGTTATCACCTTCTCAGTTTAGTTTCCGATCCGGAAAGTCAACTAGTGATGCCGTACAAGAACTAGTGAACTTTGTTTCTACAAATCTCGATGGTAAACAAAAGGTGCTGGCGATTTTTCTGGACTTAGCAAAAGCTTTTGACACGGTCTCTGCCCCGCTCCTCCTCAAGAAGCTGGAGAGGTTCGGAGTGAGAGGCACGCAACTTAAATTATTGTCTAATTACCTCACAAATCGCATGCAGAGAGTAAGGGTTGGTAATGTGTGCAGTGATGATCGTGAAATCACGTATGGGGTACCACAGGGTAGTATCCTTGGCCCCACATTATTTTTGACGTACATCAACGACCTTTGTAACCTCAAATTGCATGGTGGCAGAATCATCACCTTTGCGGATGACACAGCTCTGCTTTTCCACGCGGACTCATGGGAAGAAGTATTTTCAAATGCTCAGCTCGGTTTTGACATGGTCGCAGAATGGCTACAAAATAATAAACTCACTCTTAATGTGTCTAAGACTATGTATATTCCCTTTGCGATGAAAAATCACGCGAACCCATCATATGCAAGTCTTACAATAACTTCACACACTTGCTCGTTCTTGCAAGACAATCCTTGCTCATGTCCTACGCTCAAAAAAGCGGCTGTTGTCAAATATTTGGGTGTTCAGATTGACGACCGTCTTAGTTTTCAGCCGCACGTAGACGCACTTACAGCGAGAACGCGAAAATTGATATACGTTTTCAAGAATCTCCGCCATGTGGCGGAAACTAAGACCATTGATACCGTATACTATGCACTAGTTCAGTCAATCTTATCTTATTGCATAACGGCATGGGGCGGAGCCCCAAAGACATCCTTGCTGAGGCTGGAGCGAGCTCAGAGAGCTGTTCTTAAAGTTGGTCGTAAACTTCCCTTTCTCTTTCCAACGAAAGAACTTTACCACCAGTGCAAAGTACTGACAGTTCGCCAATTATTCATTTTAAGCACCATCATTCGTAGGCATACTCAACTCCCATACAATCCTGTCGAAACCCTTAACAAGAGACGCAAACACACAGTCTGTAAATCGAGGTCCTTCAAAACCAGCTTCAGCCGTAGATTCTTTTGTTTTCTAGGAGATTACCTTTACAACAAAGTCAATAAAGCCATTTCCATCTACTCCTTATCCATATTCAATTGCAAAATTAAAGTCCGAAATTGGCTTCAATCTTACGATTATGAAGCTACTGAGAGATTCTTGGAAGTCATCTTATGAATAGCAGCTCGGCATGTTCCTAAGTCGTACCATAGTAAGAAAAGTTTTGAATATCACACACACACTCACTACTCACCCACACCCACACCCACACACCCACGCACCCACACTCACACTCACACACCCACACACCCTACTTTGCTGTCTAATTTATTAATTTGCTTAGTTTTTTTTTGTTCCTTGTTTTGCATTATTTTTTTTTATTAATTTTTATTTCCATCCCATTATCATTGTCATCTGTTAGTAGACGTTTGTATCAGTGTCACTTGTCCAACTTGTCATAATGTGGTGGAGAAAATAAACTTTTTTTATTATTATATTATTATTTGTGTGGGTAATATTTTGAGTAGATTTAGCAAAAATTCGATCAAACATGAAAACAAAAACAACGCAAAATATTAAAAATATTGTATTTTTAGTTATAATCGAAACCCAAACTGTACCTACTTACACTCTAATAAGGCTTAATTTTTGGCAATAACTTAAACATTTGCGATTTCTTCCAAGAGCTGGGACCGCAGGTAAGTTTTGATGGCGGTAAATATTTTCTGCAACGGCTTCTCAAGCATAGGGCTGCCGAATTCCTGCGAGATTGCCTTCCAGTTTTCGTTCATGAATGTGTGCATTGCGTCACCTGGAATTATTAAAAAAAAAAAACATCTTTATATCAAAATCTATTCAGGTCAATAGTGATTACTTTAATTAAAACTGATAAAAGTCGTATAGCAGCATTTTTTTAAATTAATGTCTAATTTTTTAGATGGTCGTGAATGAAACAATGATGACACCAAATTGATGGCGAAAACGTCGGCTTCAAAACAGCATAAAATCTTTTTTTACTGATAATGGTTTTGATGTTTTAGACCTGAAAGGCGCATATTTACATGTTAGTATAAAACCTACATGTAAATATGCACGGTGTCTCGATTTAGGAGTCTGGGAGTGTATTACAATCTACTTCCATGTAAAGGAAGGTCTGGCCATGCTTTTCATACGCTCTTTTGACATCCTGGATCAATATTACTTTTAAAGGTTAGAAACGCTTTAAATGATCTCCTACGCTAAGCTATGAATACCACTCTGTCATATACACGTTCAGTATTGAGCTGGCTGCGTCCGAACTTAAAGCGAAAGCCGCATGATAACGCGATCGTCGCGCGAATAGGCTAGCGTATTCGCTCGATTTCAAAATGTGTGTCCGGACATAAGCGATGGTCGACGATGGATAGTCGCATCGCGCATTCGCGTCAATAAGTCACATTTCAAAATGGCCGTCAGAAACGCGCAGTATTTATTATTGGGCAATATATGCAATTTACCTTGCTGAACAAGATTTTATTTATTTATTAGCTTTATTTTATCCCTTATATGCTGTTTTGAGTTGTGTACTTATTTATTTATTTGTTAGTAATGTTAGTTTTGTACCTATATAAGGTTAGTATTGTTAGGTGTAAGGGCCTTTTGCAGTGAAAGGCTCCTCCAAACCGTTCCAGGTGCCTCTAATTTTTGCCCGTCTGGGCCATAAGTTTCCGGCTATTCGTAAAATGTTGTTGCTCCATCTTTTAAATGGTCTATCCTTCCTTCTTTTTTGTATACCTATTAGATACCATTTTTTAATTATTTTTTACCATCTTATATCTCTGAATATGACCTGACTATTTCCATTTCAGTGTCAAGACCTATTTTACCGCATTTCTCGCCTTTGTTATTTTCCTTGTCAGTGATCTTTTAACTCTATCCTTCAATTTGATATTCATGTAACTCCGTTCTATTCCTCTTTAACAACTGCTTATTTTATATGATTTTTTGAGTCCAGGTCTGACATGCGTAGGTAACATACAGGCAGATGTTTATCGCTTTCGTTTACAGTTTTGTGGGTAAGAGACCTTTGAAAATTTCTTTCATAGCCCAGTATTTGTTCAACGTATTGTTCCTGCGATCGATTTATTTTTCTGTACAGGATTTTATTGCAGTTAAATGTCCAAGGTCAATGTAGTCCGCGACATATTCTATAGGTTTAGACTGTATGGATATAGGTTTTTCTTCACGATTAGCCATAATTTTCATTTTGTCCCAGTTGATTTGTAGCCCAACGGTCTTGCTGTGATGACTAAGAGACTATCATGTAGTTCAGTTTGTACGTGTCTTCCGATAACAGTACTATGTCATCCGCAAACTTAAGGTGTGAGAGGTACTTGCCAATTGATTTTTATTCCCATATCATTCCAATCGAGATTTTTGAATATGGATTCTCGGACTGCGATGTAAAGCTTTGGGGAAAGCGGATCGCCTTGCTTTACCCCCCTTTCGACTTGAAATGTTGGTCCTTTTGAGTCTAGGCGTACTCTTGTATTATTTATCAAAAAAAAAAAATGTGTGGGATATCATCATTTAATTTTGATGATTTCCCACACAAAAGAAAGGCAACCTGTTTAAGTATGAGTTTGATCGTGCATTCGTACGAACTAAGTTCGCGCGAATTAGTAATAAAACATTTGATTCGCGCGAATGTTCATCGCGAATGTCAATTAGGACACCAGTTTGAATCCGGCACGATATATCGCTAGTTCGTACGAACAACGTTCGCGCGAACTTGAAATCGTCGCGTAGTCGCTTTCTGTTAGGACCCAGGGTAACGGTTTGATAAATATATTAAAGCGGATATTAACGTGCAACAAGGTACTAAGTCTGACCTGTCCGTATATCCCAATCATTACAAAAATACCTTCTACCTATGTTCCAATCCCTTAAATCGACCAGTCCTCTTCTCTAAATCTAATATCGTGGATACTTACTCAGCTGTTTGTTTCCATTGAACAAATTGGTCAGCTTGAAGTGTGTGTTCTCGTTGTTCTCGTAGCTGTACTTGTAGCTCTTCAAGTCGATAACGTCTTTCCCGTTCTCGTTCTTGATGATGTCGTACGGCATTGTCATGGCGATCTCGATGTTTTCTTGAAAAGGAATGATACAAATGAATTTTGTTTAAACCATAAGTGACTTTGCATAAAAGTGAAAATAGGGAATATAGGCGTTGTTTGCTTTTGCCCTCATAATAAGACCTAAAGGATCCGAGAGCATTGTATCATAGAGCGTGGGAAGAATGTTAGCGGACGATGTTGACGACGATGATTTTTAAGTTTGCTTAATTCTGTTCAGTTATTATATTAAAGCTTTTCTTCTTCTCTCTTTCAGAACGATCTACTTGAACGTAACTAATAGGTACATTTGCAAACGGATTTGGCCCGTCTATAAGGAAAGGTAAAACGTACTTCAATACTATTCTTGGAAGCTTTTTCGCCTTTAGACCTCATCAAGAGCTTGTAGCTTAGGATATGCAAGCCTATTACTTACTAAGTTTTAAAGTGATATCTCCGTCTCCACTGATTGGCAGGATGAGCAGCATTCCACCAGCCTTGTACTTGCCCTTCAATATGAGGGGAGCTGCGTGGAAAGCGAACTCGATCACTTTCTTCGCAGTGTCGACTCTGTAAGATGAAGATACAAATTTCAGTGAATTACTAAGTATTCATAACAAAGTAAGATAACTATCGTTTTCTGATCTGTGTTAGTCCTCTGATCGAAGTAACTACTAAATGTATGCCTAAATTTGTTGGTCCGGAAGGGCAGTACCCGTGCGACATCAACGCAACGGTCACGATAAGGTTCTAGGTTCATCATCATCATCCACAGCTAGGGTCCGCCAGGTGTCCGGCTCTAGCCGGACATGTCCGGCTTTTTACAATCGTGTCCGGCCAAATATATAAAAGTCCGGCCTATCCGGCTTTTATTAGACTATAAATTGGGCACCAACCCCGTTTCTTATTAGGTATAAAGTGGAGTAAAGATATTTTAATTACTTTAATTTTGTAAACTGGAAAGTTACACCTACCTATAATTTATTTACAAAAGATAAGGCTGATTTTTTATTGTTTTAGTTACTTTCAATGTAAGTAAAGAAGTTACAAATTACTTTAGTAAGAACAAAACGTGATTCATAATTACGTAGGTATACCGTCAAACGGGGTGAATAGATATGGAGGGTTGAATCGGGACGAAACTTTAAATAGGATTTTAAGATTGAAATAATATACATAGTTTGTTGCCAATAAGGGCATTTAATCGTTAATTATAATACAGTAAACACATTAGAGTCCGTTTTGGCAACAGACTATATTATTTCAATGTTAAAATCCCTTTTAAAGTTTTGTCTCGATTCATCCCTCCGTCCCTATTCAACGCGTTTGACGGTACATAATTAAGAGTAGAGTAATTCTCAAATGAATAACAATAAGAAATAATTTTTTTTTTCTTTTAATATTGTGTCAGGCTTAGGGCAAAATATCCGGCTAAATATGAATCAGTGTCCGGTTTTCCTAATTGTGGACCTGGGAACCCTATTCACAGCACGACTTCACCCACTGCTAGATAGGCCTCTCTTTTCTTTACCAATACCCTCGATGGCACCAATGTCGTCCATCAATTTGGCCGCCGATTCCAAGTTAGAATTATAGCTAAATTTTGTTTTCAATTATGTAGCTTTCCGAAGCGTTTTTTCTAGAAAATATTAACGTGGTCACTAGACGTGGTCGTGCGTGGTTACATCATGGGGTCCTGCGGGATCGATCTTCAGGTTGTGCAAAATGTTTTTGGTTCATTGAATTAGAAAAATCTCAATATCCGTCCGGAGTCTGGATTTGCGCCCAGTTTAAGGCAATGTTAGATATCAATTATGGAACCTGTTAAATGGGACTTAAACATAACTACCGAAATGCGGGTTTACTATAGGTACACCTCTGCCTAACCCCTAACAATACAGTCGAGATGTTATGTTACAAAATTAACTCACTTGATTTTATCAACCACAGCATTCTTGAGTCCTTTAGTATCAGAATCTTTGATGGTCAGCTTCAGTCCAGATAGGTCGATCTTGATGACGTCAACGTGGACCGGGTCCAAGACCTCAGTGCCTACTTCTGGGATGCCAGAAGCAAACGCAGCCAAAGCATTTTGTGCCGACTTCTTTAAACAGCTTGAGTCGGTTAACGTGCATTTTTGGATTGGTGGTACTGAAATTGGAAGAGAAAATGCTTTATAGAAGGTTTGGCCAGGAGGTGGCAATCATAATGTGGATTCGTATTTAGAGTTAACTTTAATAAGGTACTATCATCTGCCCGGGCTACGATTTGATGAGAAGAATGGAATAATGCATAATAAAATTGAGGTGTGGTGTACGTAGGTACGTGTTGCTATGCAGACGTTTAAAAAATCCTGTTACTTTGTCTCTTTTCGAATCCGCAATTAAATAAATGATCTATTATTAAATATATCAAAGAATTGACAATAATAAATACAGCATTATCAGCCTATAATATTTCCACAGCTGGGACACAGGCCTCCTCTCTGTGAGAGGGAGTGGGCCATAAACAACCACGCGGGCCCAGTGCAGGCTGGTGGATGTCGCATGTCTTCGATATTTTTTTTGTTCTAGGACATGCCGTTTCCTCAAGATGTTTTCCTTCACCGTTTTGAGAGCAGTGGTGTTGAAATTAAAATACTCAAAGTAAAGTGCCTTGCTGGGTTCGAACTCACGACCTACAACTCGTAAGTCGGGGCCGATACCACTGGGCCACCACTGCTCCCATACCATTGAATACTTAATCAATATTATGTTTACAATGTCAGCACTAAAATGTTTATGTTTTGGCAAGTTCAATGATCGTTAATTTATTATGCAGGTAACTGTCGGTCCAATTAGCTTTGGATAACAAAGGCCTATAAAAATTTATGAACGCTAAACATAATAATTATTATATTGTATTGTGTTGTGTTCCAAACGTAGTTGTTTGGAAGCATAATGGGACACTTAGCCAAAAAAAAACAACATGATTTTTGGGTCAGGTGTCTATTATAGCGATATATGAATCAAGATCAGTTAAGATTGTTGGGGAGTTTGATGCGGCCCTTCTTCCCAGCTAAAACTAGGAAGTATAGCGCCGCGACTGGTACGAGTAGGGGTTTCGGGCTGTCTTACATAACTTTGCGTCGTAACGTCACATATTCTGCAGAACCTAAAGACTAAAGTCTTCAATCAGTGCGTCCTGCCAGTTATGACTTACTAGCCGAAACGTGGACACTTACGGTACGGTTGGTGCATAATATCAAGGTCGGTCAGCGAGCTATGGAACGAGTTATGCTTGAAGTCTTTCTGAGGGATATAATCCGGAATGATGTGATCTGGCAGAGAACCAAAGTTGTTGACATAGCTCACAGAATAAGCAAGCTGAAGTGGCAGTGGGCCGGCCATATTAGCCGTAGAACCGATGATCGTTGGGGTAGACGAGTTCATGAGTGGAGACCGCGACGGCAAACGTAAGGTAGGACGCCCTCAGGCTAGGTGGAGCGACGACCTTCGCAGGGTGGCGGGTAGCAGCTGGATGAGAGTTGCCGAGAATCGAGTTAAATGGCGTGCAATTGGAGAGGCCTATGTCCAGCAGTGGACTGCTGTAGGCTGATGATGATGACATAACTTTAATGTTCAAAAAACGCTTCAACCGAATCCTAAATCCCATGGAAAGTAAAATTTAGATCTATGCGGAAACAACAAAAATGATTAAGTTTTCTGAAACTTTTTTTGTGTCATAAGAAGGTAGGCCCTCCCTGAAAAAATATAAATACTAATTGTGTTGCCATTTTGCGTGGTCTAGGTACCTATACCTACTAATCGTATAAACAGGTCATAAACAGGTTACCATTTATAATTTACGTAACAAATAAGTCGTAAAACAAGTTATTTTAATTGGTATGAGGTACGTGGCAATAATTAGCTAGGTGATTCCAAGTACCTACCTATGTATGATACATTTTGTTTAGTGTGTGCGATTTAGTCCGACACGTGATTTAAAAACAAAAATTATTAGTTCTACCGTAAAGTTATGTTTATTTCATTAAACATTAATGGCGAAAGTGTTAATAAAAAATCTTATGACCAGAAGAATATTAGACTGAACTTTTTTAGTCTAATTATTGCCAAAAAATATAATTACACTACGGGTGTTTAATTTACCATAACATTCAAACAACAAAAATCCCAATGAGACCCCCCTGCTCCCTTTCGAATTGCAAAACAAAAAATAACTAATATAACCCTGCGCCAAAGCCTCAAAATCGGGAACTAAAAATTCCTACAATAGCGATCCCGTCAGACGTCACTTTAGGTCCCGTGGCACCTCTTGATATGTACGAGAACATGCCGCCGATGTAAAACGGGTTAATAGAGACAGATATAGAAAAAATGCGTCAGCGAGAACGAGACGGGGGACATTCTTTTTTTAGTTTTCATCTGTTCAACTGTATTGTATTTGATTCTTTATATTCCTATAATAATTTTAGAATGATAGTACCTAATATAGTAGAGTTAATTTCTGTAAAACATTGAAAGTTTTGTTTGTGCAGTGATAGCGTCTTTTTGGCTCTGCTACGTGATGATAGATGGTGTTAAATTCAGCAATAGAAAGACTTTTATTAAAAAAATAAAACTCTTACAAAATAAATTTATTAGGTTAACCTAATAAATTTATTTTTACTTTATTGCTAGGTAAGAAAGTTAAAACCGGCTTTGCTTCGGCTTCTCTTTTATAAAAATTGACACCTCGCCGCTGGTAGATAGTGATTGGAAATTGCGTATTACGTAGTTCTGTAATTTTTGCAGATGCTACCTATATATATAGCATATTATTGGCGTAGGCCAGGTACAGTCAACTTCAAAAATTATTTTACAATAAAAACTTGCTACTCAATTAATATTTTGCAAAATAGAGTGACTAGATGTGTACATCGAGACTGTCCTACCTACTATAATATTGAAATGATAGACAAATACAAAATAATCACCTACATGTTAATTGTTTTACATTGACTCAATATACTTTAAACCTATACTTTTTACACCTAAGTAATATGATAATAAGTAATTATGTTGTAACTATGTAGATGATAACGTTGAACAACGCGCCTTCACACAACATGCAGCAATGCAAGCACCATTGTCTCAGTATTTCTTTGAATATCCTGTTAATTATACCACTTTTTATCTGATGCTAATTTTATACGGAAACAAAAGATAAATTTAACACGTCATAATTATTACAAAACGTGATACCCAGGAGACTGTCAAGTAATGCGTTTATAATTCCAAGAATTACTTATCCGATTTACGTGTTTTCTTCAGTACCTGTGTATTTTTCTGGCTTCTTAAATGTATGGTCTGTTCCAAAAGTATCTAATTAAAATGTAAAAAAATGAATCAGAAAACGTACCCGTAGATGCCAATTAGTTGTTCCGCTTACAAATTGATTATTTAATTATTGCTTGAGTGCTTTGATTCGATTATTAGAATGGTAAGGTCTAATTTTAAATCACCTTTAAAATGTTTTTCATAAGAAAATTGAGGTTATTTTTATAACGTCAATTTAAGTCGATGGTTTTTTAATTACTTAATGGTTATTTTATTAATGTTATCTAATCAAACAATAAAATTGTTGGAAAAAGTGGTGAGATATAAAGTTAAAACATTATAAATACCGATAAATGTGTTAATAAATCCCTTTAGTGAACGATTGTGTAAGAATTTAACATGAACAGGATTTGTTTACATTTTCATCTGATACATTTGGAACGGACAAATTTTTGGCACATGATTACTAGTAAGGATTCATGCATATTCTTATTTATAGATAAATAGGTCTTTCAATATCGTATATTAAAAGCCTGAATAATTTTATATCTCATTAGCATAATTAAATTTGATTTATTAATCTTTAGTTCGTATTACTAAGTACCTATTTCCATAATATTTATAACTAGTTTCTGCCTGCGACTTCGTCTGGGTGTTTTAACATAAAACATGTCGCATGGCACTCGGCAATAGCTTAACTAGCTTTCCATCGATAAAATAATTTTTGAAATGGGGTGAGTAGTTTCGAAGATTACCTTAATTACTACATAATAAATAGGTCGGGGAAAAGTTTTTTTTCCAATTTTATAGGTATAAAATTGTAGTAAAATCTCTTCGGCTGTACTGTTTGTATCTGGCTGGTTTTGATACCATTAAATGGACGGCTTTAAAAAAAAATCATGGAAAAACGGTTTCCCGCAATTTTTCAATTGTTTATCTGTCCACCAAAAATGTGTGATTCTAACGAAGAAATTCGATATATTTAGAAGTTTTATTACAAAAAAGGGAATTATACGACACAAGCCGCGAAAAAAATATGTGACGTTTACGGACTTAACGCAGTGTCACTAAGAGCAGCAGGAAGTTTGTTCAAGCGTTTTTAGTCCGGGAATTTTGATGTCAAAGATGCAGCTCGCTCTGGTCGTCCTGTTACGGATAAAGTGGATGCCATTTTTGAAAAAGTGCAGCAAGATTGGCATATTAGTAGTTACGACATAGCTGAAGAGTTAGGGGTTGACCACAAAACAGTTTTGACCCATTTTAGAAAGTCTGGGTATACAAAAATGCTCGATATTTGGGTGCCACACGAGCCCTTAGTCTTGAATTTGTATACAAAATACGAAACAATTTTTTCCCGGACCTAATACAAACTAACAAACTTTACCTCTTTAAGGTTCCCATAGACAGGCGCGACGCGGCAGCGCTACACTAAGACGCCGCTTGTCGCGCGACACGCGGTGCCTTTGTGTCGGGCGTCGCGTCACGCCGGTGTGTACGAGCCTTTATGATATAAGTATAGTATAATCTAAATAAATCATCCTTGCCCACACTGTTAGATGATATAAATACGGAGTTGTGTATTTTCTCACATTTCCTCGTACCTACTTAAGTTATCATGTTATGTGGACCTGGTCCAGTAGGTACACTAAATTGTAAAACAGAGTATATTTATTTTAGTGACAATACATTTTGGCTTAAAGCCAAAGACATCCATGAACTATAAGAACCTATTTTACAAAACCCTACTTGATTAGAATTATGGTACTCGTAATTCTGTTGGTCTCCTGTTTTACTGCAGTTTTTACCGACTTAATAATACTTCAAGTTTGAGTAAACAAGCCAATTTGGAAACAAAATTAAATCTCCATGACTAGTTTTTTCTAGCTAAACCCGTTGTACCTATGCCGCTAGAACGTGAATCCACGAGAAACATAATGGATTTTCGTGTCTATAATTGCGGCCTATACAGGGCGTATCAGAAAGGTGTGGTCAAAATTAAGAGTGTGGTACAGACGATCAAACTTAACAACTTTCTCGATGGAACCAACATGGTAATCGAGAAAAATTTATCAACTGTCCCGTACAACACTTCAATTCCTACTCGACCCAAACGTATGGGACAGCTAATAATTATTTCTTGATTACGATGTTGGTTCAATGGAGAAACTTGTTCAGTTTAATGGTTTGTACTACACTCTTAAGTTTGACCACACCTTTTTGATACACCCTGTATAGGTAGGTAATCGAAGGATTTGGCTATGTAAGGAAATAAGGAAATAAACATAATGACAGTCGCATCTCAATATGTATATGAGAACCTGATTTATGTAAAAAAGAATATTAATCTATATTCCAAACACAGCGACGTGCATAACATTAATACTAGAAACAAAGATTTACTTATTGTGCCCTCGACTAGGCTCCAAAAAATTAGTAATTCATTTAAGTGCCAAAGTATACGTTTTTACAACAAACTCCCAAGTCTTGTTAAAGAACTGAGCCTCAATAAATTTAAATCATTTATTAAACAGAAACTCTGTCAAAAAGGTTTCTATAAAGTTAAAGATTACTTGGATGACAAAAAGACTTGGGATTAACTAAGCCACTTCAATGTACCCCCAAGCAACAATCCATTTTATACTGTGAATGAGTGTTTTAGAATTAATGATGTCCTTATATAATAACTTATGGTATTTTTGATGACTTTTAAAGAGTAAACTGTCTGTGGATGTGAGTAGCATTCAGGCTACATTGATTATTATTTTAATATTGTGAATGTGAAGACTATGTGGGTCATTGTTGCTTTTTTTTTTCTCTCCTCAGTTAATTTTAATCATGGTCTGGCAGTTTGAGTAATTTTTGTGGCCTACCCAAATGTCTTTTCTTTGGTATTGTTCGTCGAATCGTTGAGCTCCTTAAGTTCTGAGTTGAGCTACACGATTACTGACAAATGCGTGCACTGACTGGACAGGTCCACTAAATCTGTGTGGTTTTTCCTCAAAAGACCATCTCAGACACAAATCTACATGGTCTTCACATGATCTGACCAAGATTATGTCTGGACTTTAAAAGAGACTGTGACCTCTGAGTTTGTTTCGGCCTTTCTTCTCAGAGTAGTCAGATAGGAAACGCCGACCTCATCTAGTTTTTAAAATATGATTGACGTGTAAAAGTGTTTGTTCAAACCTACTTACAGAAATAAAATCATTTATCATTTAGTCCACGCCTGTATTCTCCGATGGGTTTGACAGAGGTGTACCTATAGTACACCCACATTTTGCCAGTTATGTTTAAGTCCCATGCCTATTGCCATCAACCGGGCAAAATTGCCAGTTATGTTTAAGTCCCATGCCTATTGCCATCAACCGGGCAAAAATCCAGACTCCGGGCTGCTACTGATAAATTTCAGATGGAAAAACCCAATAACACTTTGCCAGACCCGGTAATCGAAACGCCACAATTGCGGCGGTAAGTCCCCTCTTTGAGAAGTGGCTTGAGAGGCGCCACGGCGTCCTCACCTTCCGCCTGACCCAGGTCCTCACCGGACATGGCATTTTCAGGAGGTTCCTGATTCGGATTAGGCGGGAAGAAACGCCCGGGAGTTATCATTGTGTGGATTGACCGGAGGACACGGTGGAGCATACAGTGAAGGTCTGCCCGGCTTGAGCGGAGCACCGCCGTGTCCTCGTGGCGACGATCGGCGGCGGCGATCTCTCGCGTCCGGCCCTGGTTCAGGCCATGGTACGGAATCGGATGGACAGAAATGGGAAGCTGTCACCTCCTTCTGCGAAGCAGTAATGCTCGCGAAGGAGGAGGCGGAGCGCGAGAGGGAGAGGCAATCACTGCGCCCTCGCGCCCCTAGTCGCCGCAGGAGGAGATACCCTGGGCGTCGGGAGTCGATTGCCGACTCCCGGCCACCGTAGGCGCGGGCTTGCGGACGGCGAGCAAAGAGCAGCTCGCTGTCCGGTAAGGACCAGGCCCGGGTCGACGGCACGTCGTGTTCCACGCGCGCCTCAAAGAGATGTCTGCATCATTGACGGGGTCCGAAAGGGCCGATGCCTGCCGGGGTCGCGGATTGTTCGAAAGAGTTAACGTGGCCCTGGCGCACAGGCAACTGAATGAACTCGGGTGGGTTTTAGTCAGTAAGAGTCTGACACGCCCTTCCGCTCCGCCCAGACCGGGAGAGGTCTATGACGACATCCGAAAAAAAAAAGTACCTCATGCTCAGCAGGTGCGCTTGCGTCCACTAGACCGACGAGGTAGTCAAATATATTAATTTAACTGCTAAAAATCACTACAAAGCACTTAGTTTAAACTATGTTATGGAGCGGCAATAAGACATTAAAGGCTCTTACAAACAGGCGCGACACGCACCGCTAATCGCGCGACGAGTGGCGCCTTCGTGTCGCGCCTGTCTGTGGGAGCCTATAATCAGTAACATTCGCACTTATTAACTTACTCAAGTGCCAAGGTGAATAAAACAAGACTTTGAATCCTAACCTGGTTGACCGTGACCACAAATACTTAAACAATATGTAAATGTACGTGATTACACTACAAATTGTATCATAAAAATCTTACATGCTGGTGTTTATTTATTTATTTTATTATTTATGTAGGTACACACAGTAAAATAGATAGTGTTTTGAGTTATCTAGGTAATTTTGTAAATGCCTTATCTCAATTTTGGCATAATAATAACAAAATATGTAAATGGCAAAATACATTCTATGAACCGCCCTGAAAATGTTTCTGAATTAATTCTTACGGATCTTATAAAAATACAAATAAAAAGAATCTTGTATTTTGAAATGTATTAAATAAATAGTCTAATTTATTTACACACTAAAAGAGCTTGTGGCTAAATAATAACAGCCGCACGGGTCAATTGAAGGTTAAGCTACTGCTTGCCGCGGTCGGTTCGTGGATGGGTGACCATCCATAACATAGGTATCGAGACTCGCCTCCATGCCTCGGAAATTAAATTAAGCCATTGGTCCCGGCTGCCATTTGTAGATCTTTGACAGTCGTTACGGGTAGTCAGAAGCCTGAAAGTCTGACAACCAGTCTTACCAAGAGGTATCGTATTACCCAGTAACTGGGTTGTGGAGGTCAGAGAGGCAGTCGCTCCATATAAAATACTGGAATTCAGCTGGATCCGGTTAGACTGGAAGCTGACCCCAACATAGTTTTGAAAAGGCTAGGCAGACTGATTATTTACATAGATACTAAATCAGTAAAAATAATTTCATAGGTTTTTATTTTAATTCATTTTTTTTTTGTGAATTTGACTGAGTATTTTGAAAACTCTGATAGTTAAAATGTCCTACAGTTAGCCGTCTTGTATTGACAGATATACAATTATTTGAAACGTAGGCATAAATTAATAAATAGTACTATCGATAGCTTTCTTCACCTTTATATATTTAATTCAAAACTCAGAAGTTCAGTTTTGTAAATAATATCAATTAAATACGAACTTAATTAAAGAAGTAGGTAAATAAATAACTTATTTGGAACTAGCAACCTGCTCCAGCTTTACACTGTTTTTAAGACCTAAGAGGACTACAGGACCTAAACGTAAGGTTTATGATGCCTAAAAGTATATGACCAGAGAAGTAAACAAAATCAGAAAAATATTTTATTTTCTTCAGGATATATGCTTCTTAGATAGTGTGTTGAAAATACAATACATACAACTAATTTGATACGATAGAAAAAAAAATCACGAAGATACCCCTAAAAATTTCTTTTAACGTTTAAAATCCATACTAATTTACATGCAATCTGATTCTGATTTTTTGTTAGATTATTCTACAAGCAACATATTAACGTAATAGTGTTTTATTTTTTTGTCCAATCAATAGATTTTTTGTAAATAGATAATTGCTTCATATTTTGCAATAAATTACCAGCGTTGAGTAATCGCGCTTCTCTTTCTTTTCTATTCAGTCCGACAGTGACCACGCTTTAGCAGTTGTCAGCCTCTTAACAAAACATCAGAGATTTCTTTGATAAGTGTAAGTTTAATATTATTTTATTGATAAATGATAAATGATTTTATTTCTGTAAGTAGGTTTGAACAAACACTTCTACACGTCAATCATATTTTAAAAACTATATGAGATCGGCGTTTCCTATCTGACTACTCTGAGAAGTAAGGCCGAAACAAACTCAGAGGTAACAGTCTCTTTTAAAATCCAGACATAATCTTGGTCAGATCAAGTGAAGACCATGTAGATTGGTGTCTGAAATGGTCTTTTGAGGAAAAACCACACAGATTGAGTGGACCTGTCCAGTTAGTGCACGCATTTATCAGTAATCGTGCAGCTCAACTCAGAACTTAAGGAGCTCAACAATTCGACGAACAGTACCAAAGAAAGGACATTTGGGTAAGCCACAAAAATTACTCAAACTGCCAAACCATGATTAAAATTAACTGAGGAGAAAAAAAAAGCTAGAATGACCGACATAGTCTTCACATTCACAACACTAAAATAATAATCATGTATTCAATGTAGCCTGCATGCTACTCACATTCACAGACAGTTTTCTCTTTAAATGTCATCAAAAATAGCATAAGTTATATCATGTAAATCAATAAAAATAACATTATTAATTTCAAAACACTTATTCACAGTATAAAATGGATTGTTGCTTCGGGGTACATTAAAGTAGCTTAATTAATCCCAAGCCTTTTTGTCATCCAAGTAATCTTTAACTTTATAGAAACTTTTTTGACAGAGTTTCTGTTTAATAAATGATTTAAATTTATTGATGCTCAGTTCTTTAACAAGACTTGGGAGTTTGTTGTAAAACCGTATACTTTGGCACTTAACTGAATTACAAATTTTTTGGAGCCTAGTCGTGTGCACAATAAGTAAATCTTGGTTTCTAGTATTATTTTATGAACGTCGCTGTGTTTAGAATATAGATTAATATTCTTTTTTACATAAATCAGGTTCTCATATACATATTGAGATGCGACTGTCATTATGTTTATTTCTTAAATTTATCCCTCAGTGAATGCCTACAACTAAGGTTATAAATTGCTCGAATGGCTCCTTTCTGCAGCACAAATATAGCCAGAATGTCGGCTGCATTTCCCCACAGTAAAATGCCGTACGACATTATACTATGAAAATAACTAAAATATACTAATCGAGCTGTTTGGACATCAGTCAAATGACGGATTTTATAGACCGTGTAGGCTGCAGAGCTTAGCTGCTTCGACAATTTGGTTATATTTGGGCCCCACTGTAGCTTTGAGTCCAAAGTAATACCTTAGAACACAGTGGTGTCCACGAGATCCAATTCCGCCCCATTTACTAGTACGATCACCAAAAGTGATAAGTAACCAGGGTCGTCGATATAGTTGAAGTTTAATAAGAAACAGATGAATATTTTCGAATAAAATAAAATTTAATTAATAGAAAACAAACAGGTCATTTATCAAATTAAATTTCATTCGAAAACATCCATCGGTTTCTTATTAAACTTCAACTTTATCCGACGACCCTGGTTACTTATCTCTTTTGGTGACTGTACATTGGTTTTCACCTGCTTAACGTTAGGTGTCAGAAATCTAATACATTTAGTTTTTTTCTCGTTTAAAAGTAAATTATTAACACTAAACCAATGCACTATTTTAGCGATAGCATTATTTACATCATCAGTAACTATCTGTTGTCGTTTAAGCTTAAAAAAGCACGTGTGTTCGAAGTCAAAAGACCGGGAAATATGACTTAATTCAATATAGGTCTTCCTGGTTTTCTTTAAGGCTCCTATTCCACCTATAAAGACACTCAATAATTAACCAAATCGGACAGATTTATATGAAACTAACTTTTGCCAGCAGCTTCGCACGTGTAGATGTCGGAAATTATCCCACGGGAACCTACTATCGGTATAAAAAGTATCTTATATGTTAATCCAGGTTATAAACTATCTGTGTACCAAATTTCATCGAAATCCGTTCAGCCGTTTTTGCGTGATCGAGTTGCAAACATCCAAACATACAAACTTTCACATTTATAATAATAGTAGGACTAGCGACCCGCCCCTGCTTCGCATGGTCTTTACGACTTGACAAAACATCAACATTTCTTTATTTTATGTAAGATTACAATTATGAATACACAAAACTTCCGGAAAAAAAAAATGTAAAGAATTGTGGAAACCGCATCAAAATCATTTGCGTAGTTAAGGAAAAACAACGTGGTCACACAGACAGACACGAAAAGCGACTTTTATTTATAATATGTATATATAGATGTATACAACATGTCCTGGAATTAACGCGCACCACCACCCCAATTAGAATATTATGTTATAATCATAATACATTCACTGATTTTTTACTGTTATGTATAAAATACTGTTTATTTATTTAATTATAATAGTGATACTGATTGTGGGATAAAAATTATGGTCACGTTACAAATCTACGCACGCACACAGTCGCACACGTAAAAGAGTCTATCGAAATATATACTTCCTCCATTTTGGTTTATTTTGACTGTACAGCGACAGTGTGACTGTAACTTAGGTAGTATTAATTAATTTTGGATAAAAATTACCTATCTAAAAATGACAGAAATCGATTCAGTAAACGATTCTGAACATACTACTCTCATAATACATATTGTATACAGGGTTACTTTTCAAAGACCTGCTAAAAAGGGTGTGGCACAGACTATCAGACTGAGCAATTTTCTCCATTGAAAAAAAATATGGTAATCGCGAAATAAAATTCAGCCGTCCCGTACATTTAGATCGAGTAGGTATTGAAGTTTTGTATGGGACAGTTGATGCATTTTTCACGATTACTCTTTCAAAAGGTCTGCAAAATATCAATTGATCAAAGTAACAAATAACTTAAATTTAAAAAAAAATACATTTTTTGTAAAATATTCCTTTTGTAAGAACTTTTTACACAGTACTCTTTTTCACGATGAATTCAGACTCAATTTACAATTTAATTACTAACTTAGTTTAGGACATTTACGATAGATATCATATTTTGAAATACCGTGTGTATTATTAATTTATAAATGTTTATAGTAAATAAATTGGGAGATACATATACATAACTAAATATAACCTTGTAATAAATTTAAATTTAAAAAGTTTAAAAAACTTAAAATAACACTTACACGCTGAAAATATAACTGTAATTTGCGTTAGCAAAATAAACGTGTTTAAAATAGCACTCATTGCGATTAACTTAATTCGTTGCACAGTCTGGTCGAAAGCTCAGTCACAATACAAATCGCTTGAAACATCGCCTTCTGATATATATAAACTTTGAGCAATGTGCTGCCAAGGTCAATCGTTAATCTCATCATGGTACATAAATAATGATTGCAATATTCATTGATTTAGAAATCTTTTTGACAAAAAAATCGGGTCGGGTATCAAATTTTTTGTAGCTAGGGGAAGGGGATCTGCAATGCCCCGGGGTATTTCAGATCCCCGGGGTAAGACGGATACCCCCTTTTTCTCGTAGAATAATTAACTGAGACGTTCGGAACTAGTCGGATCGGTGTCACTGACACTGACATGGCCACCAATTTTTATTTTGATAACACAAAAATTATTCGCTAATTAATCGAAATTAGTTGTATAATTAGTCGGTCACTGGTTAAAAAGTTATAAGGGTTTATAGGTGGCCGATCTGGGAACTGCCATCCCAGCTTGGCCCATTTGAATCTCAAAAACTAGTGCACCTAGCGAAGATCTGTTTTCTCCCAAATTTAGTCGCTAATTAATCGCAATTTTTCACCAAGGCACAGATTTAGTCGGGTCTTAGTTTAGAAGATATTTTGAGTTTAATTTTTAAGGTATAGTCCAAGAGCTAGATCAAAGAGTATACGAAAAATTGTCAAGACAAAAATATTTATATTAATATGCTTAATATACTTCTAGTTTTATCGGTCTAAAGTCCTTGGAAATGTCACAGAGAGATAAATTCTCAATTAAATACATGTTTTTATGTTTTAAATTACTAGGTTAGAGAGAATTAAACTTCTTTGAAAAAATTAAACCTTGCTCTTGGTCTATTTGGTGTAAAGATGTACAGTCGCATGCAACTGTTTTACCAAATTATAACGATAGACTCTAATTATCAAAATGAAATCCTTGATGGCGGCCATGCCTGTGTCAGTAAAATGTTGGATCGTGTTCCAGTCGACCTCGCACTTACAAGAAAAGTGTTTTTTTGTGGGTAACTGCATGTTGCTCGTAGACAAAACGAAAAAACTCGTAAGCTGACGCTTTTGATATTTTTTTTTTCTTTTTTAAATCTGTTTTGTAGCTTATTCGTGATTGTTTTAAAGTCTAAGTTGTTAAGTTAATTACTACATTCAATTATGTTGCTACATAACTAGAAAAAGTTGTGAACTAATTACCAAATAATCTTTCGATTTTGTTTACATTTATTTTATATGACCTTGGGGGCATTTCGGGCGGGGCAAAATGAGCAAGGTGCCCGTTTAACCTATGGTAATTGTGTCATATTATTTTTTTCTACAGAAACAATTATCGTTGCCACTACCAAAGGAAGACAGAACGTGCTAAATGGAGCTTGGAGTAGATGGAAACAGCGGCAAGCATATATAGATATCAAGTCAAAAGCCACAGCACTAGTCCAAAACCGAACCACTAGCAGTTCACCTTACAAAAAGAATGTGGAAGAAGCTCAGACATAGATACCAGCTTAAGAGAAGAAAGAAAAGAAGAAGTAGACGAACTGGAGAGGGTGTGGTCACTTGCCGTGCATTTTACAGATGGGCCCACTGTTCCTGTGTCAGCAAAGAGGATAATGATGACAAGACCCTTCACATATTTTGCTCGGTTTTAGAGTTACATAAGACTATGTGACTGGGTATGCCGATTTTGCCCCGGAGACGGGGCAAAACAGGCAGTTTCTATTTTTTTTTAAAGTTCAATTATCTCAGAATCCTAGTAGACTGAGATAATTATTTGACACTAATTTTACAGAACATTAATGATACTAATACCTAAACGGCTTTTGTTTTTTGAAATTATCTTGTTTTCCTAAGATTTTATTCAACATTTCTCCGGCTTCCCCTACTTTTGACCATCATTAGCGTCGCATTTTTATAAGTTTATGAAAGTTAAGGTAACATTAACTAATTAGGTTCATTACTACTTAGGTACGTATGTACCTAAGTTTAAATTTCAATTAACTGAATAAATTAAGTCTGTCTTATACATTAGATAATATTCAAAATGAAAAACAAAATGTAAGGACACTTTTTTAAAATCTACTATAAGTAAAGTAGTAGTACCTAGTAGTTTAAAGTCTAATTTATGCAGGCTGCGGAAGCGCAGCCTGCATAAATTAGACTTTTTATTCGTGACCGGTTTGAACCAGACAAAATAATACCCTAAAAAAGGATGTAGGTACACGAACATTTTTGAATTTGGCAATCAATCAGTTTGTAGTATTACAAGCTTTTTGCAAATACGCAAAAAGCCGCCATAACAAACTTTGGCACAAAAACTTTAATCATATTTAAATAAACATTTAAAGAAAAAAGGTACGTACCTATAGTGAGCGAGTTATCCCATAAAAAGTAGTGGAAAAAATCACTAATTATCTCGTGAATATTAAAAATACCAACATGCGAACTTTAAATCTCCCGTAGTTTGAGAATCACAGTGAAATACACATATTTGAATTATGTTTGCGCTATTTTTCTTTTTATAAAATTTATAAGGTGGGTACGAAGTAGTTTTTCTGGCGACTTGCTTCATTTTACATAAGTTGATGTTTCCATACTGTCTCGCTATTTTCGCCGAAGTAGGTCCAATTTTTGTACCTTACTAGGTACAAAAACAAATACACAAAACAAGCAACAACAAACAACAAATAGGTAACAAAAAATTTTGTATGGGCGTCACATTTTGCAAACTATAATTAAAAACAGGCCTTGCAAGGTGTGTTTTCAAGTATATCTATATTTAAAAATACACTGCTAAATTATCTTCCGTGTTTTTCTAACATTTCATGGCCAAATAAGAAATAAAAATATTACAAACAAAAACATCAGAATACGTGCTTAAAAAACTGTGTCAAATATTAACACAAATATAACATTTCAGTGGTTACGGCCCCGACTTACGAGTTGTAGATCGTGGGTTCGAACCCAAGCAGGCGCTTTACTTGTGTTAATAATTTCATTACCACTGCTCTCAAAACGGGGAAGGAAAGCATCGTGAGGAGACCGGCATATCCTAGAACCAAAAATTCTAAGACGTGGTATCTACCAACCCGCACTGGGCCCATATGAAAGATTAAAGCCCACTCACTCTCGAAGAGAGGAGGCCTCTGTCTCAGCAGTGGGGACATTATAAGCTGATTTCGCTAATGTAAATAGGTCTAACGTAATCAATTACTATTGACACTGAGTACACAAAACAAAACACATACGAGTAAAACAAATGTACTTACATAAAATAAATGAAATAATTAAAAATGTAGAATTTGTAATATTCTTATGTTAATAATTCTCCTGCACCTATGCCAATTTATTTGGGGATTTTCATAATTTATTCTTAGTGCAATTTCAGACGTAGAGAGAAATAAATTAATAAAAAAGCGGACTTAAATACTTAGTTAAATAAAGCGGGATTAAATCCGCCTCTGTACATGTGTGTGCTTAATGTATTATTATTGAATAAGTACATGGCATACCAATTTTTTTTTTAAATAGTTTATTTTTTGCCATTGACAAATTACCTTTATGTAATCGTTGACGCATTTTACCTTTGACTGAAAACAAGTCTGGGCGATGAAAACTAAGCATTTCCTGTTGCATGATGGATCAAGGTAGTTTAGTTACGTTTTATGTTTAATTAAATTATTTACTAACTAAACACACCATTAATATACCACCACCACCACCACCAGTTTTTAATGTATTCAAATTATAGGAAAGCACGACACTATTAATTAGCGTACTTTTATATTCTAGAAAAGAAAAAATATTTTCACACCACCCGCTCCCTAATATCAAATTATATGGTCATGCAAACCTAACCTAAAGTAAATCCTGGAGATTTGAATTTGAAACCTCAACAAAAAAAATTGTATGAAAACTATTATTTTTGATATTGAATTTTTGTTATAATAAGTGGAAATTAGTTAATACTGGTACCGCCACTCCCACACGCACATCATCCCTCATACACACAAACACACCAACCACACAACTCTCGCACCTTACATACCTCAAACATATCACACACCACACTCGCTCTACACACCGCACACACCTCTCACACACCACACACTCCGCACACCCAACACACCCACATTAATGTATTTTTAGGAAAATAGTAAAAATAATTCTGTAAGTAGTACAAACAGCCAAAGCTATGGAAGGGCGGAGTCTCCTAACACAGGCGTCATCATGCTTAAAAGGAGGCTCCAATCATAAACTAATGTATACTAGTTGGTACAGAAATAAACATTTTGTATTTGTATTTTTTTGTATTTTACCAAAAAAAGTACAGCCCTACGAAAGAGTTTTTACTGCATAGGTTTTAGTTTCCGTCGAGGAACAAAATGATCGGTTGCTTTGGCGCGTACCCCCGCGTTAGAATGTTGGATTTGGGCGTTCTCTAAACGATATCGTTTATTGTGGTTTATTTTTTAAATCTAGAATAGATTTTAAACCCGACTGCAACTACGAAGCTCAAAAGAAACCCACTTTTCAAGCAGTCTGATGTAGTTGCTGGCCGTTATTTTAGTTCAATCTCAGATTTTTTGCCACCAACTACATCAGACTACTTGAAATTACTCACTATTCAAGGCCTTGATATTTTAGATTTATTTTGATATTTTTAGTTGCAGTTGGGTTTTATGCATTTTTTAAAAAATCCGTTTACTCTGTTATATTTTGGAATCGTCTCCTTAAGCCCTTTATTTAGATACTCCACATGGTCATGGTTCTAAACGTTTTCTATTTTTTCAAGACCTTACTATTGCCGTCTAAAATCCGCCATTTTGATTTTATAAAAACAAAACCTAGCCGATAACCATCGCGCAACCCAGATGAGTCGAAAGACACCTCATGTGTTAAATTCCATTCAGCCGTTAGGATGCTTTGAGGGTATTAAGAATCCCACATACCTACAAAAATACGTACGAAAAAGATAACCCTGTCTCTGATGTCACGTAGTCGGGTAAATAGTGTATGAAACTGCACATAACTATATATTCCCCGGTTATATAACAGTTTCATAAACTACTAATTCGACAGTCGATTTTTTTTTATTACCCCCCAATAGGTGCGAAAAGTAGAGTATTCTCCTCGGGGATAAAGGTGTCTTCGTCTTGGGCAAGCTTGAACCCCGAGCTGCACTCAGGATTCTAGTCTTTACTCCCTCACTGTTCTCGGGAGCCCTGGAATCCTTCGTTACGTTCGAGATTCAAAATAGCGCCCGTGACATTAAGACCCTACTTTACCCCCTTAGTGAATAACCTACTATTTTATAAACATCTAATAATAATAAAACAATAATTATTTTAAATTACTTTTAGCTTAGAAATGCTAGGAAGTTTACACACACACACACCCACACCCCCATCCCCACACACACCCCCACACACACACACACACATATTACACTTTATTCTGACTTGTTGCTTCTGTTTCATTTGCATATACCAATGTAGGTATACAATTGTTGGTGAACCAAATAAATAAATAAATTATAAACACTTTACACTCAACATAGTTTTATGTTATTATTACTTCATTTATTTATTTACATACTTATTAAATACATTTTTAAATATTTTTATAAAAACATTAAAAAAACATTTAAAAATATAAAAAATGGTGTTCCGCCGGTATCGGGAGCAGGGTCCAAGCTACCGCTGGTTAGGACTCCAGAGATAGGAACCTCCTCACAGTGCGAACCGTATCGAGGAGTACTGCCTTCTGGATCAGGCCCTTGATCCAACTGCCTAACGAGAGCCTCGAGAAATGCTGGTCAAGGCTTTCGGCCATCAGGCCATTGGCTGATACGACAATCGGCACAATGATAGCCGAGCTAACACTCCACATGTCAACAACCTAGTGTGCTAAGTCGAGATATTTAATTTGTTTCTCTTTCTCAGCTTTCACGAGGTTCTCGTCATGCGGAATGGTAATATCGACAATCATTGTGCGGAGCGCTAAACGATCTATCACCACTATATCAGGCTTATTAGCGACAATAGTCTTATCAGTAATGATAGATCGATCCCAGTACAACGTGATCTGGTCATTTTCGAGAACTGGGTCGGGCACATACTTGTAGTACGGTACCTCAGAATCCACTAGTTTATATTTCATAGCAAGTTGCTGGTGAATAATCCTGGCTACTTGGTTATGCCTGTGCAAATACTCGCCGTTAGATAGATGAAGACAACCAGAGATAATATGTCTGATGGATTCACCCGGACGATGGCATGCCCGACACACGTCAACCGTCCCGTCCTTCATAATATGTTTCCGGTATTTATTGGTCAAGATAACTTCGTCCATAATTGCACAGACGAAACCTTCAGTTTCCCCGAAAAGGTAACCAAAACGTAGCCAGGATACGGACGCTAAGAAATCTACACCGGGCTCATGAAGAGCCCGATAGAAGCGCCCGTGAAGGTCCTTGCTTTGCCATATCTCCTTGCGGTCATCGGTAGTAAGTACTTCAGGTTTGCGCCAGTTCTCTTTAGCCATGGAGAGCGGGGTGAGTCCCTTGTCCACTTCAACCACATCACGGTGCATACCCACTTCGGTTTTAAAAAAATATTCCCTGAGACTGCACACTTCGCGGTTGTGGAGGGTCTTCGCATATAAAAAGCCTCGACCCCCGCACTTCCGCGGCATGTACAGTCGCATTACTGATGATCGTGGGTGATGCATCCGGTTTGCGGTCAGCAATGTACGGACTCTTCTATCCAGGGCGTCGAGTTCGGTCTGAGTCCATTTAAGTATGCCGAAAGAGTACATCAAAACCGGCATGACCCAACCGTTGAGGGCGCGCACCTTGTTTGCGCCTGAAAGAAGACTAATTAATACCTTCCTCAGGCGACCAAAGAAGCGCTCCTTCAACGATTGCTTCATGTCAGCAACGTTGATGCCTAACGCTTCTGACATACCCAAATACTTATATCTTTCGGATGAGGAGAGAGATCTAAGAGAGGTGTATGGAATCCGAAAGCTGAATTCCCTCGGATTCCATAATCTCACCTCGCTTTACATGCATGACTGCATATTTGTCCACACCAAATTCAATCCTGATGGTGCTACTAAAAGTTTCAGTTACCTTCAGTAGTTTCATCAGTTGCAATTTGTTGGGGGCAAACAGGTTCAAGTCATCCATGTAGAGGAGGTGAGATATGATCTGACCACCTCTCCCCAACCAATAACCTAGACCTGAATCCTCCAGTAGTATGCTTAAAGGATTCAGGGCTAAGCAGAACCAAAGTGGACTCAAACTGTTGCCCTGAAATATTCCCCGTTTAATCCATACAGGCTCATATTCCCCTGGATCTGTCGACACCCTGGACAGCGAAGAACCGTCCTCCATTGCCCCATACACGAATTAAGGAAGGTGCGTAGAGTTGTATCTATCTTATACAACTCCAGCACCCTCATGAGCCATGTATGTGGTACCGAGTCGTAGGCCTTCTTATAATCAATCCAGCATGTCGACAGATCCTTGCGGGATCGACGAACCTGTTAGCTAATGGCCATATCGATGAGGAGCAGCTCTTTAGTACCATGGGATCTGTTCCTACATCCATTTTGAGAGGCTGACATAATCGAGTTACTTTCAATATGCGTATTAATTTTCGCTTTCAAAATGGATGTAAGAAGTTTATAGATCGTCGACAAACACGTGATCGGTCTATAATTCTTGGGATCCGTGAGACTACCTGACTTATGGAGCAGGTGAGTAATGCCTGTTGTTAGAAACTGCGGAAGCGACCCGGACTCTAAAGATGACTGGAACTGAGATGCCAGGCAGGTGTGCGAACTAATTAGCCATTTCAACCAAAAGTTGTGCAATCCGTCCGGTCCCGGTGATTTCCAATTCGGTAACGGACGGACTGCTCTGGCGACGAATAATGGCGTAATTAGAACTGCTTCCATTTCTGGTACAGTTTCACACACCCGCTCGACATCCCGTATCCAGCCAGCCTCAGCGTGACAGACGGGCACTGACCAGATGCTGCGCCAGAATGTATTCGTGGCGGCATCATCCGAATGGCACTCGTCCGTTACATTTTGTTCAGATCGCTCCCAAGCTCTACATATATACCCACCTCTCATCGCTCTGGAACATGCGATTCTGCGTGTACCGATCAACCCGCCGCTTATACCGCCGAATACGGCTCGCCCATGCACAAACTTTCTGCTTCAGGAAGTCGATGCGCTCTGTGACACGGGACAAGTATTCTTGAGGGCTGATTCCAGTCCCCAAGAATGCCCGCCTTACATAGCGCATCACTCGTGGTCGTGTATTGCCCTCCCTGAAGCAGTATAGTTTACCGATGAGTACCCTGGTCCCATCGATACGACGTTGGATCCTGCACTGCCAAGCTGGTACGACTGGTTTTGGTTGAGTAGCCACTTCACAGTTTGGAAATTTGACGTTAGCTAAACGACATGCCGCAACAGCCGCGCAATACAGGATCAAATGTATATCGACGAGATCCTCGCTGCTCTTGAACACATTCTTAAGCTGCGAGTCCAGGGCACACACCAGCGCCCTATTTTTTTTGTGCATAGGCAGGCGAGGTAATCGGGGTCTAAGTTCGGTCGGAGTGGATCTGTACTCACGAAATGCATCCTCCAGTGCGCTCCTCAATCGGACATTGCACTGGCTACTTACTGAAGGAACCCTATCATCTTCCACTTCTACACTATGATTAGACCGCAGCGGTATTTCATAAATGGTTGATGTTTGTACCGCGGTTTGTGCCGAATTCGAGACGATATGGTTGCTCAGCTCTGAGCGCAGCCTATCAAGTACGGCATCGTCCAACCTATGACTACGTTGGATGACCCGTACCTGATCCGACAATCGCTGGGCCGAGACGTTGACGGTTGGCTCTAGTTCCTGAAATAGAGACAGCATCCTGCCACGGTACGCAGTGAGGTTAGTTCCCCCCTCTGTAGACCTGTAATATGCGCGCATGACGTTCTCGTTCATAGACTGAGTCCATCTCATGCGCTGCACACAACCACTGGCAGCGGGGACCCGGCTCGGGGCCGGATGGCCCCTAAGTCCCAAGCTCCTCGGTGGCCGGCCTCTGCCCTGCCGACGTACAGTTGTTGGCGACGTCGGCGGGGAAAAATACTCGTCGCTCGAGCTCGACGTAACTACCGCGGCCGGTGTCGTCACAGCGCTCACAGTGGTGCTGGATACCGGCGGCGGCGAGGCGGAGCTGAGCGAAGAGTCCGGAGGTGGTGGGCGTGCTCGTGTTGTAGCTGATCTCGTCAACATCGTATCATTTTCTTAATATTTTTTCATTGTTGCTTTTTGAAGGTGACAACAGTCATGTCACCTCCAAATCTGTAGTTTATGATCTATTTTATTAAATTTTTGTATAATATGGCTTTTTTTGGTGTATCAATGATTTTGATGATTAAATTTTGATTTTACAAGAAAAACTATGGTAAAAATGGGTCAAAATTGCGTTCACTGTTATGATTAAATAAAAAAAATTAAAATGAGACGTTTTGTTGACACGGTGGTGTTGCCATTATTATTATTTATTATTTATGATTTTGATTGATTCAATTGTGACTTGTCATCACGACTGTGCTGTGCGACATCGGCTCATAATGGGCAAGATACACTGATTGAAAAATTTAACTGAAGGCTCAGGATCAGGATTAAGAATATTGTCAAAATATTTTGTACCAATCTATTACATTTTGGTACAACGAACCTCCTTGCAGTCACCAAGGTAATTTTGCAATTTTCTTTAATTATTTTAAATAAAAACGTAAACGATAATGACACCGTGCACTGGTCATATTCTTTTAAATTATATATTTTTTGCGAGTAGAAGGCACTATTAGCATGTCTTCTTGCCGAAATACCTCCAAAATATTTCATTGAAAGGTCATGGTTCTCGTACTTGTAATCCTTAACACTTTCAGCGCTTATTGTTTGACTTATTGATAGATCGGTACAATTTGCACGTTAACTTTAATTTACTAGTGAATGTTATAAAATGTACCATTGGTGTAATGCATTTTATTTTTGGTAATTTTTGGTGTATATTGGTATCACTAGCTTCTGCCCGCTACTTCGTTGGCGTGGAAGTCGTAAGACACCACAATGATTACTAAAATAACAGGCACACTTTGATGAAGCTTTCCTCTATACTACGTTTGCAGCCAAAATATGAAGAGAATCAGGACTAGTGACGCGAGAACAAGCGACGGACAGTTATCCGTGTGAGAAGCAACTCATCCTGTGGTCGACACACGCAGCCTTCAGTAGCAATTCTCCTTTGCTTGCGAACTATTTAGTTTTTTTATGAATTAATGAACGCGTGCGTTCCTGCATAATACCTAATGACATAAGACTGATACACTGATGATGCGTCCGATTATTCCTGACGAAGAGCCGTCACTCAAATAATATAACAGTAGATTGTAAACACACGGGATTTCTCATTAACATTCACCTAATCATAGATATTTGTTTTTCTGTGTGCGTTCTACGAACTATCATATAATATGACAGAATGGAAAAAAGAAGCAGAAAAAATATCAAATGTTGAGGATCGACCTTAGGTTTGCAAAGCAATCGTCGAACCTTTAAGCTATTTGCTTTGCTGAAAGTTGACCTACACAATATTATGCTGCTTAAAGGTACAGCTGGGATGATAATAATTTAAAAGGTTAAATCTGTAACTATCTGCTATATTCGTTCCCTATACAGCCCAGTGAAGAAGTGGAATAATTCGACTGTTGTCAAACACTGGTATATTGTGTGCTCTCTCATCTCAGTCTCATTTCCTACGAAATGTATGAGAAGATTTTTGCGATTTTGTGACTTTTTTAGTACTCAAACCTAAACAGCGGGGTAATTACGTAACACACTAACGGTAAGAATGGGTTTCATTTTGACAGTTCAACAACATTCATTGCGTTATTTACGTCGCTGGGCAGACACATTTTTCGAACATATGAAGCAATGGTTTAACAATAGGCTTCAAAATGATTCAGATTGTGATAGATCGTGTGTTACGTAATTAGGGTGCTGGTTCAGAAGAGTATTTTGATCCTTAATTTAGAAACAGCGGGGTAATTGCGTAACACACTAACAGTAGGAAACTTATTAATGTTGACAGTTAAACAACGTTCATTGTATTATTTAGGTTGTTGAGTAATTTTTTTTTCGATCATTTGAAGCAATGGATTATTAATAGGCTTCAAAATGATTCAGATTGCGATAGATAGTGTATTACGCAATTAGGTTGCTGACGTATATCTTTATGCAATAATTTCCTGCCAAAACATACAAAATACAACGGTTTTTCTTAAAAAATTATAACACGACAAAATTCCTGACGGCTCAGATGTATCTTCTGTGTTTGTTAAAGTAATACTTCGAGCAAACATGTCTGGTCTGGAGTATCTTTCTAGCAAACAAAATTAAGATTTACGATCCAACTCTACTAGATTTTTATATATTTTTTGTATTATCACCTCCATAAATTATAATTTGCGCTGTCTAAGTGAAGGATGAAATTGATAAAGCCAGGCTTTCCCATTATGTATTAAAACATAAGTAGTTTGGGACTGGGCTAATATATAAAGAAAGAAAGAAAAAGTATTTATCAGAAACTAAACTAAACACACTCATAAAAATAAAAATATAAAAAATAATAACAAAAGTAAAAATAAAATAACAACAGTAAGTCTTGTACGAGGTCAAAAGGCCCCTATCTCAGCATGATGCTGCGACATTTAAAAAATAAAATAGTATATAGTAGAGTAAGTGGAGTGTAGTGTGTGTGTGTAGTATATGGTAGTGTTATGAACTTAGGAGAATGGTCAAGAATTTTGTCTCCCGAGATGAGACAATGAAAATAGTGGCTGTTTCACTTGCTGGTCTTTGATCATGAAAGCCTTTTAAAAGGCTACACTGTGTCGTTGGTCTAGTGGTCGGAAACGCTACTGTGGGCTGGCTGGGCGATCCTGGGTTCGATTCTCAGATCGGACAGTGTTATTGGATTTTTCCCAGACCTACAAACGGTGGTTGTCAATAACCGCGTAAAATGTTTGTACCTATTTTAATGTGCAAGAGAAGAAAGGCGTGAGTTTATGTTTTTGTGTCTGTATGTGATTTTATTGTGTTTTTTATAATAACTATTTTTTTTTTAAATTGTGTTTTTATGGTTCGTTTGATCTGCAATAAAGATTTTTATTTTATTATTAGGATTTTTTCGTAACCGGAGAAATGTGGGTGTATTAGGTACATCTGTACCTATCCCTTCGGAGAATACAGGCGTGATATTATGTAATGTTGACTGCCTGAAAAAAGCCATAAGAAAGTATACAGTCAACTGCTGGCAATGTCAAATTGTTACCGGCAGGTATCACATCTCCGCCGCAAAACCATAGCAGCGAAACCGCAGTAGTTCCGCCATGACTTGTCCGTTGTACGAGAAGCGAAACAGAAGTGAAACTGCCCGTTTTAACGCACAGATTTGATTATGATTCTTTATCTTTCCCGCGTGATTTCATCAATCTTCTCGGAAGCTAGTTAAACCTCCGCGCACAGCCCGCTATTTTGTTACGGTGCCGCGTTTGTTTCGCAAGTATCTGTGGCAGTCGACAAGCTTTATAAAGCGAAACTTTTTTTTGTAATATGGATGTTGATTTTACGGAAAAACTAATCCAAGAGGGCCGAAGTACACCCATACTGTATTTACTAAGTCGAAAGCGACGACATTTTGCTCCGATTCAACTGACTCTCATGATGTTCCGCTACTCGAAGCGCGACATAATGTAAGTAGTGATGTTTCTTAGCGGAATTCGTTAATCGGTTCCCCGTCATTATTTTCGCGTCGTAGGTGTGCTAAGGCCCTTAGTAGCTCAAGTGTTACCACTGATGTACGGTTGAATGTACGTCCTGCTTTGGTAATTTACAATAGAAGGATATTATGAGAACTGAGAACAATAAAAATAATACCTTTAAGTATAAGTTTTATATTTGACAGAGCGAGCGCGAAGCGCGAGCTAAGCGTCTCTGTTTCAGCTTGGGCAAAAATGCTTTCGTATGTACGGCTGTCCGGCGGATGGCTGTTCTCCTCTACAGGTCGCATTTCTCAACCAACTCTCATGAAATTTTGTGAGCAGATTCGATAATTATATGATTTTTTTTATCGGTTCAGTTTTTCGCAATTTTTCAAAATGGCGGAGATATGGAGGTTGAAAACGTAAAAAAATACATATTTCAGACATTTTTAAAATGTTCAAAAATGTCACAAAACTTTTTTATTTCCCATATTAAGACGCATAAACTTCAAAGGGTCGGGAGTGTGAGGGGTGGAAAATAATGAAAATAAAATGCTAAGTTCCTATGTCACATGAATACACCAGGGAATTTTATCAGCTTTCGGTATATGACTATGATTTTAAGCTATGCTTATACAGACTCGCGAGGTCTACAGCTCACTGAGCCACTAGTAGTATTATTTCTATTAATAAACAGCTAGCTAAAAATGAACATTTATCTAGTTTTGAGGATACAAGGATTTTTTAGCGCCTGAATGAAATTAACGGGGGGGCGTTCTTGGTTAACATTTTGTGATATTGTCACAGAATTGTATTGGCAAAACAAAATGGCGGCATTAATTTCGATTTTGGCCACGTGCTCCAAGAACCTTGTAGTATCGTAGGTAGGTAGTTCTAGATACGCAAGTTTATTTGACAGACTATAATTCATTATTATTTTCCTTACCCATTTGCAAATATGCTAGTAAAATATTTATTAGAGTCACGTCAATTAATCCAATAAAAAGCAGACATTCTGAACTACGACTTTTTGTAATATTCACAAGTATTCAAAATAAGTTTTTGTTATTAAACTTTTTTTAGGTATTTATGTTTTTATTTTAAGCACTACTATTCGCGATTCATATAATTTGAATGATTAATAAAATTGACCCTCTAAAAACTTATTGATTTTCTAATGGTGTCGCCTTTTTTAAATAAATTAGCCTTTTGAAGTTTGTGGCTTGTTTTAGAGTTGGTCACAAGACGACCGAGTATATTAACGTATCGATTAGTATTATTAGGTAATCAAAGTGACCACAAAAAACAGACGGACGGACAGCGGAGCCTTAAGGATGATTTCCACCAAACGGCTCGGATTGGAACGGATTTTACAATCTTTAAACGATATTAAATACAGAGTATATACGTGTACACAGTATTTAAAGTCTATATTACCAAGCCGCGCACAGGAGCTTGATCGCGGGCGTCTTCCGCGACACGCGATCGTAGCCGAAAGTATATTGCGATGCGCGATCGGGTCCGTTCTCCTGTCGTCGTATCGTCAACACGGTAGGAATGAAACTATTTGACTAGGCCCACAAACAGATACGTTCGCAAGCGACGGTACGGAGCTGATCGTATGTGTTGACATCCTGCTGGACGCGATCGGCTTTCGCTGCATCCGTTCGTATCCTTTCCGATCCGATGCGATGTGAGCCGTTTGGTGGAAATCATCCTTTAATAATAGGGTCCCGATGGCACCCTTTGGGGTACGAAACCCTAAAAGCATGAATATGTAGGTACAGGGTGCCGGTAAATTTAGAAACCAATAATTAAATAGCTAATGAAATGTTTACATTCGCGATTGATATTTTGGGAATTCAATTTGTATGACAGACTTAAGTAATTTATTACTCAGTGTAGTTACCGACCTATTTTTTTAGCATGTGGATGTTTTCATGGATGTCTTCTGCTGCCTTAAAGCAAGCGGAGACAGCTTTGTCAGACTCTTACTGACTAAAACAACACAGTATCCTTTTAACTTCCTATGTCCTGAGCGTTGAAGTAGGGTAGAGTGGGGCCAAATATACGTTTTTGCGAAAAATAATCGTGTGACTTTCTTTTTACACCCTATCTGTTTGGTAATAGGTTTTAATTATATCTAGACTATCTGGCTAAGTAATATAACTAATAATTTTACTTAATATACACCCGTATCTTAGGTAGAAGCTATTTAATAATCCTCAGAAAATGTTTCAAATGACCCCGAGTCATTTGTTTCAACTGCCCCCACACCCTCGCTTCCAATATTTTATCGTACAGCAAAAAAACTAAATATGATAGACCGATACAAACCACCATTAAGAGGCTGACAACAGCCAAAGCGCGGTCACTGTCGGACTGCATAGAAAAGAAAGAGAAGCCCGATGACACAACGCTGGTAATTTATTGGGAAATATGAAGGAATTATCTATTTACAAAAAATCTATTGATTGGACAAACAAATTAAAACACTATTACGTTAATATGTTGCTTGCAGAATAATCTGACAAAAAATAAGAATAATTGCATGTATATTAGTATTGTTTTTAATGGTTCAAAGAAATTTTTAGAGGTATTTTCGTGATTTTTTTCCATCGTATCAAATTAGTTGTATGATGTTTTCAATACACTATCTAACTAGCATATATCCTGAAAAATATATATTTTTTTGATTTTGTTCTATTGCAGCGGATCATATACTTTTAGGTATTATAAATCTTACGTTTAGGTCCTGTAGTCCCCTTAACTCGACTAGAATATTCGTAGGAGCAATGATTGTAAATTACTATACATAACAAGGAATAGGTTTAGAGCAATACGTAAGTGTGTCCGTGGAGTTTCTTGTCCGTTCTTCTCCATAGGTACCTACTACGCTTTGAAATGGCCAACTAGCTTCATCTTTCTGAATGACCGAACCCTTGACAATTCAAAAGTGACCGTAATTAGTTTATTTGAAATAAATGCTTTGAGTGTGAGTTTGAGTTTGCGTAACAGAACAATAGTCGAGATTTAAAATCTATTTCTCATTTTAAATACCGAGTTAAAGAGCCATTACCTTTCCTTTTAACTGTGAGAATTTATACATATTTAGATGACGGAGAAGGGACATCTCTCTCGTTATCATCAGCCATATTATTTTAACTACTGTTGACGTACTATGGGAAGTGTTGGTCATTGCGCAATAGAAAAACCGTTTGCAGTTCAAATCAAATTATAATTTACGAACCAATTAATCACACTAGCGAATTACACACTGAAGGTACACGACACAACTATTCAGAACGCGCGACCGTTTCTAAACGTGTTCACTGCTTAACCGCCAACAACAAACTCTGCTTTACCTCTGGTCAAGTGTTATGTTATAGACTCTGTCGAGCCCCAACAGGTGGCGCTAGCGTTCCGATTGGTCAAATTCAAACGATTGATTTAACGTATTTCCGACATATATATAAGTTTATTTATTTTAGCATTATGTATTAATTTAAGTGTATGTTATTTTTTGCATTATTTATGTACCTAAGTATATTTTATATTCTAGTTTAAGAAGTCACAAAATCAAATTCTCCTCCTCCTGTTCTCACACACTATTGTCTACATTTCCTTTTCATTTCTTCTTTCTCAGGTCTGCTGGGAGAAATTTCTTAAGAAATAAGCAGTACCTTTGTACTCAATACTAATATCTACCTATCTGTATCTATTTTACTGTGTGTACATAAATAATAAATAAATTCGCATTCGCATAAATTCGCAAATAGTCAAAAAACTTTCTTTGTGTCGTAAAAGCGATACACCCCGATAAAAATATCCCACGAGCTTAGAGCGGTGATGCGCACTGAGCGACGCGTTCCGACTCGCAAGACGCTGCCTTCACCCCTCAGGACCCACCCATATTACTAACCGTCTGCGAGTTATTCAACTTGTTTCAATTGACCCCAGCCTAACCTACTCGCGTTTTTCCTCACAATACGTTTTTCCTCTCTTGGTAGGTACGTATATTGGCCCGCCTAGTGACCAGGCGGATCCCGTCACCCTCTGCGGCCGTCACCGTATGGTGGCAACGTAAATTAATGTTGACAGGGCCGTATTTAAGCATGTGGAGGCCCCGGGGCAACCAAAAAGTGTAGGCCGCAAAAATTTTGTGGAACAGACGATAACTTTTTCCCCGCATTTTTCAGTAATTTTTAAAGAGGGTGGATTTTTTAGATAGGGCAGTAAGGGCAAGGTACCTTAATCGTTGTACCTACACACCGTGTGTAAAACAGCGAAAAAAAATATCAAAGGAAAAGTTGATTTGTAGTGTTTACTCGTCGGAATTTAAAAATATTTTTTTTTTTCGAAGTCTCTATTGTGGGGGCCCCTCTTTTGTGGAGGCCCCGGGGCGGTCGCCCCGAATGCCCTCCCCTAAATCCGGCCCTGAATGTTGACCAACTTTCTTTTGGTGACTCCAGGTAGATTCCTACCTATTTATCTTCAAACACGTTGCGATCGAGTGATTTGATTTGTGCAAACAAAGTTGTTACAATTAGTAAATAGGTAGGTTGGACGTACCTACCTAATACCTACTTAGGTACCTATAACCTATCTCGAACAACAAAGGTTCACAACAGTGCAAAGGTCCAGTTTTTAATAACAGTAGGTACTCTAACCTGTTCTTATTATCAAGTTCTTATTTTTTCTATCAAGCAAAACATGATTTCAATCATGATCTTCCTAGAAAAGACGAGACCAACTCCAAAGTGTATAGAGACGCCAAGGTCGTAAAAAAAAATTCCTAATTTCAGAGAATTCATCATAAAAACATTTTGCACCCATTTGCACCTCAATTTAGAATAGAATAGAATATATTGATTTGATTTAAAACATGGTACCTTGGTCTTATAAATAGAATTAAGTGTGATCTTACATGTTTCGCCTTGGACTTTCTAACATGTATAATAAGAATAACGCTCGTAAAATCTTAACAATAATAAAATCATAAGGAAATATACCTAATGAAAACTTAGTAACCATATTTATCTGTTACCTTTTTTATCAATAAATTCTTACACTCTATAAAAACAATTACCAATAAGCCATTTATGTAGTTTGTATTTAAAGTGTTTAAGAGGGAGTTCCCATAATTCTTTTGGAATATTGTGGAATATTATATCAATATATATATATATATATATCATCAACACCTCATCGCAGGTAAATAGATACATATCTACCTATTAATTAGCACGCTAGGTCCTTACTAAACATCAGAACCCTCTAACTCTAAATCAAATTCGATCTGCTACGTCCTAAATGTGGTCCTAAATTATCAATTATATTGTTTGCAAAATTAAATACTTACGTAACCCTCAAGTGATCCGGTAAATCCGTAACAACTTTCAGCAATCTAAAAAATTCTGTCGCGTACAAAATTAAATTTCTTTCTACAGGGCATTAGGCACAATTCTTTTCAATCTCAGAATAATCGCAATTTAATTTCAGTTTCGAGTCGCGACTTCTGTCCTATCTCGTTTCAATGCAAATTGCCGCAAACGCTTGACGACTGAATTATTTAATCGAACTCGAGGGCCATTTGAATGGATATTTTTTACTGGGAATGTTACACTTACATAATGTCTGGAAAGGATACTTTGTGTGGCGGTAAAGGAATTAGGGAAGAATTGAATTTTTCAGGAGGATTTTGTCGAGCAATCGTAATTATCTAACACCTATATATCTACCTACCTCTTTTTATCTAACAGTAGCGTAACAGACAATCCTTAATAATACATAGTTCGCTTTTTCTGAAAGGTGTGTAGGTACGGCGAGATAGCTTTTTACCTAAAAACCCAAAATAGGTCTCTACCTACATTTAATTTTTCCGGGGGAAAGGGACATTTTCATAAGGTCCGGTCTTCAGGGAAAAGACCGAATGTGGGAATCCCATTCTAACCTCATTAAAAGCAGAAAGGGTCACCGTGTCATCTTAAATACCACCACCGGAATCCCTACTGCTTAACGCCTGTTGGGGCACATCTCTCGGACTGCAGTCCGAGCCACGCTGTGCGTGGCAACACTTGGTCTCGATGGGCGGACACTCTTAAACCTGTATAATAAATTAAATTGCGGATATACCTTCCTACTTGCCTACATAATTTCACCCCCTCATAAAACGAATAATTTGTATGCTCGACGTCCGTATGTCACTGCAGGGTTCCAGCAGAATATCAGCGGCAGGTATAAATGCTTTTGTATGCTGTGATATTTCTTTTGTGTGAACTAAGTATAAATGTATAATACAATTAAGGTCGATTTTTCAATAGTCAGATAACTTCTCAGGAATAAGTATTGTGGCTTGACAGCTTGTGTATAGACAATATGTCAAACTGTCAGATTTATTCTTAAGCTAGGTAAAAGTTATATGACTATTGAAATATCAGCCCTAAATGATTTATCGATCTATTTTCCTACGGTCTGCCAGGTCAAGAGATGTCAGCAAATTACATTAATTTGCTACCAATCAGTGCGGATTTGCGGAAATCGGAGAATATCGTGATTTCTGACGCGATCTACTCGTAGTTATTAAGTTCACGGAAATTACTGCTTCTGCCACGTTGCTAGGAAATTAAAAGATAATTAACTATTTTGCTCTATTAACTTCCTGTTGTCTTGTGGATAGGTATACAAGACAGAACATAATGATAGGTAGTAAGAATGAAAACAGAGACCAACCCCGCATATAAAGTTTTGTAACAATAATACGTTTATTTTCTTATTCGAATAGAATAGAATACTCTTTATTATGTACACCATAAAAATATCAATAGGTTTGTATGGGTTGTAGACTGTAGTAGTTAACTCCGTACACTGATTTATCGTGAATGTTTGTAAGTTCAGTTAATATAGAGAAACGCGTTCCACTAAGATGCACTAAGTACCTAGTTAAGTTTATTTAAGTTAAGAGTAAGTGACAGTACTAGAGTGGAAGGTCATTATTTCTCTCACTTGTTGATAGCTACACAGTTGTAAGTTCACTATATTTGAATTCGTTAGTCATGGTATTTTATTATGCTAAATTATGACGCGCATCGTCGGCCTAAAGTAGGTTACAGAGTAAGTAGAAAAATGTACGGCGATGAGACCGTGAGAGGTTTTAAGAAATAAGTTGTAAGTTATTTTTTTTTAATCTAGTTAGTAATTTGACAGATGTAATGTCAAACTCCTATACTAAAAAGCAGACACAAAAAGACTTGAAATGTCAGATGTATGTAATGATGTATGTTTGTATGTGGTATATGTGTGTATGATCTGTATATGTATTTGATCTGTGTGTTGTATGTCTGTCTATATGGGATTAAAAAACGAACTCTATAGGCCTCCTTTTTGTATGGAGATACGTGTAAGTCCTGTAACACAGGACCTCCCTCTTCCATATCTATGTGTACAACATGCAAAGCCTGTTAACAACTGAATTTTAGCAAACAAAATTACTAGAACTAGATAATTTAAAGTACATATAATTAATTAGGTAGGTCCTACTTACTCGAATTCATAATCTCAGACATTTTATACTTTATCCCCATTTACTTCACTGTATATTTAAAAATCTCCTCCTACTTGAAAAATCTCGTAACAACCCCAAATCCCTTTGGAAAACGATAAAACAAATCACCAATACCACTAAAAAGAAAACTAGCCCAGTAGAACTGTTGGACATCTGTGACAACGCTCCTTCATCCGTAAACGAAGTATGTAGGTTTTTCAGTAACATAGACACTAACTTGGCAGGAAAAATCTTGTCCCAATCTCACCAACCTACAAGCCCACCAAAGAGATCATGTCAAAACATTTCGTCCAGCCCCGCAAACTCCCTTGTGCTACTTGAGGTTGATGAATCAGAAGTGGAGTCTCTTATTCTGCAACTGTGTAATGATTCCGCAATTGGTTGGGATGGCATATCCCCTTTGGTGCTTAAGAGTTGCCGCCAGACCCTGACGCCACCGTTGACGTTTATCCTTAACTCCTGCATTAAAAAAGGCATCTTTCCTGATGCGCTAAAGAAAGCTATCATCCATCCAATTCATAAGGGAGGGAACAGAAACTGTGTCAACAATTACAGACCCATATCGGTCCTATCAGCACTCTCGAAGATACTGGAAAGAATCCTAAATAACAGTTTAAGCAAATTCCTCAACAAACATCAGCTCATAGCTGATAATCAGTATGGATTTCGCACAGGTATCTCTACTGAAGACGCAGTTCTTGAACTAACACAATTGGTTGCGAGGAATCTTGACAGTAGAACCAAAAGTCTTGGGATCTTCTTAGACCTCTCTAAAGCATTTGACACAGTCTCTGTTCCCAAACATATCTCTAAATTGGAACTTCTAGGGGTACGAGGAAGTACCCTCAACATTTTCAAAGACTACCTCAAAAACCGGACCTAACGAGTAAAAATTGAAGAGCATATAAGTGAAGAAGTTTCGACCACTTACGGTGTACCTCAGGGAAGCATTTTAGGCCCCACCCTCTTCCTAATATACGTCAACGAGTTGTGCAGAATGACCATCCCCAACTCCAAGATCTTTGCGTATGCTGACGACACCGCAGTCATAGTTCACGGACAAACTTGGGAAAGCGTTAAGTGCTACGCAGAAGCAGCAATCTCAACTATAATGATATGGCTCAACCATAACTTGCTTACCCTAAACTGCGACAAAACATCTTACATTCCCTTCGCTATCCGGCGTAACAACCTGCCCGACAAATCCTTCTCCATAATAGCGCACACCTGCTCCAAACAATCCCCACAATACTCATGTCCGACGCTTGTCAAAACGGATAATGTGAAATATCTGGGTGTCCAAATAGATGGAGGATTGCGATGGGACAAACATGTTGACGCTACTACCACTAGATGTTTAAAACTTTTGCATATTTTCAAATCCCTTAGAGACTCGGCTGCGCCTGATACCCTGAGGATGGTGTACTATGCATTATGCCAATCCGTCATTGGATATTGCATTGCAGTATGGGGTGGTGCAAATAAAACCAGTCTTCTGAGGATCGAAAGAGCGCAGAGAGCCGTACTGAAGGTGATGTCGCGCTAACCTTATCGCTATCCCACTACACAATTATACGCTGATTCTAAAGTACTCTCAGTGCGTCAGCTTTTTGTACTGCAGTCTACTGTTCGTAAACACGCTAGCGTTCCCCCAACTGACCCTAGAAAAAGGAAGAAACTACCCCTAAGTACTCCTCACAAAACCGCCTTCGCTCGACACCAATATTACACATTGAGTACATACATATACAAACAAGTACACAAAAACCTAAACATTGTCGATCTAAATAAATATGAAATAAAATCAAAATTAAAGGGATGGCTACTGGAACAGGACTATCTACAGACAGAATCCTTACTTAAGTACGTCTCCTAACTACCTACATATCCCCAATCACACACAACACACCAACACACACACACGCACATATACATACACACGCACACACAACACACCAACACACACAACACACCAACACACACACGCACATACGCACGCACGCACACACACACACACACACACACACACACACTCACACATCACGTATAACATATATGCTACCACTTAGATTAACTTAACTTAAATTAGCTTTATATTCATAATCGCTTAGGTAGATCGACACAGTCTACTATTATACTTATACCATCACTTTTTAAGCTGAATCACTGTCTCTCAAGATACAGGTTACCTAGTTTGAGAGGCAGGGTTTCCATATTGTGTACAGATTTCAGTTCCTAGATTGTATTGCATTGTGTTACTACCTAAGCTCATTCAAATTGTGTTTACTTGAAACATTTTAAATCTGTGTTTTTGTGAAATAAAGTTTTATTATTATTATATTATTATTATTATTTCGATGGTTTGTGACAAAACGGTACCTACAAAAAAAGTAAAAATGTTGATGCAATGGAATTTGAACCCTAGTTGTCATGTATGACATTGAGCTTGCTTTTCGAAATAAAGGAGACTGGACGAATTTGAACGGGAAGTGGCCTATGGGCCAATAGCGATACGTACAGTTTTGATATTTGTTTAGAGATACTCCATCTATACCCTTGTGCAAAGAGGCATCAAAATCTGACCCGACAATTTTGAGAAAATTCCAAGTAGGTACCTACCTTCAGAATTTACAGGATTTTCAAGGGCTTAGCTGCTGTAGCTACAGAAAAACGTTATTAGGAGACTATCCTTATCTTTTTGAGTAAATGCTAACTGCATTCACAGATTTTGTAAAATGTTGTAATGGTACAGTCAGCCAAAAAAATTACAATTTGTAAGTTTTATTTTAATGGTGCCAATCACAGCAGTTTCGTTTATGGATCAAAATACTCTTTTTGACACCTCAGTGTCAAGAAAAGTCATAAATAAAAAAAAGTTCCCCATATTATGTATATTTTATAAGAAATTATCGTGCATAGGGATTCAAAAAGTAGTTTGAATAGACACTTTTAATAGTTTAACGATACAAACCGCTATGACCACCTCATAGATGCAATCAAAAACCCCTTGATTCTCCATAACCTCAAAAAAAAGTGGAGTGAAAATAAAAAATAAATTGTTTGTGTTTTTTCGGTAAATAGGTGTTTTTTGCTTATGGCGTTATAAAGAAGAGTACTTTGGGAAACATACTGCCGCCTTGCGAACGCAGTACGAACTTTAACCCCAGCTATACGACCGTGATTTCTTCTTTTCCTGAGAGTACTAGGGTCAAAAGTGCGTAAAACGACGGTATTTGACCGTCAAATACCGTTGTTTTACGCACTTTTAGGGTAGAAATCAGTAGGTGTACCTATATAACTTTCGTACAATTAATAGGTCACATAGCTTGTTAGAGCTTGTAGAAAAACGGTCCGGTTTAAAGTAAATAGTTTTGAGAAGGCACGCTGTGATCTTTCTACGTCTAAGAATTTAGTTTAGGTGGCGCCCCCACAGATAGGAATGCAATAGGTTACTATTGCATTCCTATTTGTGGGGGCGCCACCAACGAACGGATTGGGCTAGAGCAGGGTATATTTTTTGCATCGTATCGTAATGTAGGTCTCTACCTACACTAACGCGTTACCTAAGTACTTCTGTGACGCTTATCATCATCACCCACAGACCGACTTCACCCACTGCTGAGCATACCTAGCCATTCCCGTTACTTTGATTGAGATCTTATCACTTAATTATAGATCTCCACGCTCCTTCAGCCCGCGATAGGACCATGTAGTTTTCGGGAACCTTCCTTTTACATCCGATTTCCTTACTTCCCTACTTCCAGTTCTTGGCTGCCACTGCCACTCGGTCGCTGCCTTATACTCCCTTCTGATCACCACGCCTTGCCAGGTATCCTGCCTAACTCCATTAAGAAGTGGTCACCAACAAAAGAACATTAGTCTTGGTCGCTGTCTCCGGATATTGTGAAGAGGACTATAAATATTTTCTCTTAAACTAATAGGTAGATATTAACTTTATGCTTGTGTATGTCGCAGGCAAATTGTATGATCCGTTCGTTCGTTGTTGTGTTGTTGCTGTTCGCTTTGTAAGTCGCCGTCCGTTTGCATAATGTCGTCTTTATGTATAATGCCTAAGGCAAATTGATAATACTTCTAATCGCACTCATTTCGTCAAGAGTCATAATATTTCAGGGTAGGTAATCATGATTATTAACAAGTTCGGCAGTAAAAACTGAGCAGTAAACTAAATAAAAATGAGTCATAACAAATATTTAAATGAGTCATTAACTAAATAATAAGCAGCTAACTGGCTTAAAGGGCAGTTTCGTGTGGGCAGTTAACAAATCGGAATTATTACCTAGCTAAGAACTCTTAACTTACAAGTACCGTGAAATATGCCAACTTTGCCAATGAAGGTATCTTTGCCCTAAAAGCGATTTATAAGCCAATCTAGCAGATTTGCTTATACATTGCTTTTAGAGCAAAGATACCTTGATGCCAACTTTGGCAAACAAAGTATCTTTGCCCTAAAAGCAATTTATCTTTGCTTATATATGCTGGGCAAAGATACCTTGATTGGCAAAGTTGGCATATTTCACCGGTAGCGTTCGCCGGCTGCTGCCGCGGCACCGCTCGCTTTGCTCGCTCGGCTCACACGCGTTTGGTCACAGTTCTAACCTAACCTAGCCTATTTGGTCGGGTGTCCTGACTTAGTTACTGCAACCAATTCAGTTCCGCATGGCTGGTCACAGTTCCAACCGAACCTATGAACAGCCGAACTTTTACCTAACTGCCCATTCATTTATGAGTATTTTTTGTACAGACATTGTAGTATGAAATAACCGATCCATTTTCTTTTTATCGTTGTTACCTGTTTTACTGTCACACTAATTTATCAACCGCCAAATAATAAAATGAGTGCACGTAAATTTTTCAACTGATCATAATAACCTCCCTAATATTTAAATTACAGTTGTAAAAATTATTAGGTAACCTTTATTTATTAACAGGAGTGCGCCGATCGCCAATTTGCATGGACAATTGAGTGTGTTTTACGAGCCGGATAACCTCTAAAAACTTTTTCTCAAGTCCACGACTTTTTAATGATCAAGTTTGAGATTCGTAATAATTGTTCGATATTGTTTAAAATAAACGTCTCTAAAATCACTTATTTCTTGCGACACCACGCACTTGCTTTCATCTTCATTTTCGGAAAAACTTGTACTTAGTAGATACCTACTCGACGCCATTTTTGTTGTTTCGTTTAGCAGCGCCTCAGGTGGTAGAAAATAGAACTAGTTGTATCAATTCGCCTCTAGGCATTATGAATATACGGCGATCGAATTATCAATTGCGTTTCAAGGACTTTAACGGCGACAGTGTGCAGCGGACGACGCCGTATGCATAATTACGAATTATACAATCTCCCTTCGACATGTAGGTACATTTCGTTGATATTAGAATGACTAGTACTTACTATTGAAAAATTTAAGTTGAAGTTGTAGCGTAAACTGAACCATATGTGTCGGTATTAATGTAATTTTCCAAATACGCATTTTGTATATATTTTTGAAAGTAAATTTCGAACGCACGGTCAGACTTGAAAATACCAAGTAGTACCTAGATGCCTACTACTTGAAAGATTCAATAATTATGAAAATAATCTATATAAAATACAGGTGAGTAGGAACATGACGCGCAACCTGTTACCATGGATTCAGTACAATTATTTTGAACCACCTTGCATTGAAACGTACTGCTGGTTATTAAAAAAAAATGCTTTTCCTTACATTTTATCCTCGTAGGTATTGCACTTTGTATGAAACAGCTGATTTGTCGAGAATCATGTGCTGTATTCATGGTTGCAGTTTGCGTGGCGATGTCGCTGCCAGCTTGTATAGCATATTGCAGACCGCTTCGTCGGGCGGCTGGTGCGGGTGAGGCCGGATTTGGCGGAGAGCCAGTTTGGTTTCGGTAAGAGGCGCTCTACGGTGGACACCATCATGCGCGTGCGAGCCCTCACGACGGGGGATGCTGTGGCCCGGGGTGGGGTCGTCTTGGCGGGGTCTCTAGGCATCGTGCCTTTAATACCCTGCCCTGGAGTTGCATCAGGGACAGGGGCGTAGCTACCGCCGTATCAGCCGTATCAATGATACGGGGCACCTAAGCTACAGGGGCCCTCCGCCGCCGACGCGACGCGAAAATTCGTAAAATATTATCCGTAACTCTTGTTGATAAGAGGCCCGTAATGAATGAGTACCTAATGAAAAAATTCAAATGAATGAAATTTGTTTGTGGCTTCAAGCTCAAAGCATTTATTTCAATTAAACCATTTACATTTAAATTGTCAAGGGTTCGGTCAGTCAGAAAGATGAAGCTAGTTAGTTACCCAATCCAAAGCGTAGTAGGGTATCTATGGAGAAGAACGGGCAAGAAACTCAAAATAGCAGCACATTCTCAGAGTAGTCAGATAGGAAACGCCGACCTCATCTAGTTTTTAAAATATGATTGACGTGTAAAAGTGTTTGTTCAAACCTACTTACAGAAATAAAATCATTTATCATTTTATCATTTAGCTATACTCTCCAAGTCAGTGTGCTATTTTGTAAAAAACAATACCTAGGGTAGGTATTGTTTTTTGAAGCTTCACTGCAGTCGGGTAAAAAAGGGCCCCCAACAAATTTCCATACAGGGCCCCTTTAGGACTAGCTACGCCACTGATCAGGGAGGCAGTCCGGTATCACCGAATGCCGACCTTCCTCAGTCGTGTGGTCAAAGCCTATCTGACGGACAGGGCCGTCATCTACCCCGGTCACCAGGGAGAATAGAACCGGCGAGAGATGTCGTGCGGTGTCTCACAGGGATCGGTCCTGGGGCCGCAGCTGTGGGACATCGGGTACGACTGGGTGCTGCGCGCAGAATTCCCTAGCGGCGTCAGCGTCGTTTGTTACGCTGACGACACGCTGGTCCTGGCGCAGGGGAGGTTGCACCAGGTGGAGGCCGAATTAATGACACTCGGGGTTGCGACAGTCGTTAAGAGGATCCGGCCATTGGGACTCGAGGTGGCCTTGCACAAGTCCGAGGCCATGTGTTTTCATGGTCTTCGGAATGCGCCACTGTCGGGTTTCCAAATAAAGGTAGGAGGGTTTCACATCGGCGTCGAGTCGATGATGTAGTACCTGGGACTCGTCCTCGACAGCCGGTGGAACTTCGTGGAGCATTTCCGACGTTTGGCTCCTGCCCAATCTTGAATCTAGGGGGACCAAACGCCTCCTACCGGAGGCTCTACGCGGGGGTCGTGCGGTCCATGGCCCTTTACGGGGCACCGGTGTGGGCGCGTTCATTGAGGCACCAGCCAGCCCGCCGGTTGAAGGCGTCCCAGAGGGTCATGGCCATCCGGCTGGTACGGGGAAACCACACGGTCTCCTGCGAGGCGGCGACCCTCCTTGTCGAATTGCCGCCATGGGATCTGGAGGCAAAAGTCCTCACGCACATTTAGGAGTGGCGCGAGGAGACGAAACGCCGGGGCGTAACTTCACTGCCGCGAGAAATTGCGGCACAGCAGACAGAGTTCCGGCGGGATCTCATGGCGGCATGGAGAGTACGACTGTCGGAACTCAGCGTAGAGCACGCCACAATTGCGGCGGTAAGTCCCCTCTTTGAGGAGTGGCTTGACAGGCGCCACGGCGTCCTCTCCTTCCGCCTGACGCAGGTCCTCACCGGACATGGCTGTTTCAGGAGGTTCCTGTTTCGGATAAGGCGGGAGGAAACGCCCGGGTGTCATCATGTGGATCGACCGGAGGACACGGTGGAGCATACGGTGGAGGCCTGTCCGGCTTGGAGGGGCACCGCCGTGTCCTCATGGCGGCGATCGGCGGCGGCAATCTCTCGCATCCGGCCCTGGTTCAGGCTATGGTACGGAGCGAGAGGGAATGGGAAGCCGTCACCTCCTGCGAAGCAGTCATGCTCGCGAAGGATGAGGCGGAGCGCGTGAGGGAGAGGCAATCGTTGCGCCCTCACGCCCCTAGTCGCCGCGGGAGACACCCTGTGCGTCGGGAGTCAATTGCCGACTCCCGGCCACCGTAGGTGCGGGCTTGCGGACGGCGAGTAATGGGCAACTCGCCGTCCGGCAAGGACCAGGCCCGGGTCGACGGCGCGTCGTGTTCCACGCGCGCCTCAGAGAGATGTCAACATCATTGACGGGGTCTGAAAGGGCCGGTGCCTGTCGGGGTCGCGGATTGTTCGAAAGAGTTACCGTGGCCCTGGCGCACAGGCAACTGAAGGAACACGGGCGGGTTTTAGTCAGTCTGACACGCCCTTCCGCTCCGCCCAGAGCGGGAGAGGTCATTTGATGATTTCCCACCCAAAAAACAAAGAAAGCCTGTATAGCATAGGTCTACTTACATACCCACTTAGTGCTTTATTTATAGCATCTGCTTGCGTATGTAATCTCATAGGTACTTACGTAAGTTATTAGGTGTCATGTTTTTATCACCGAGGTTAATTATTAGGCATCACAAGACTAATGATTATGTTGTAGGTACACATTTATTAATTAGGTACCATTTGTTTACTAAGAATCATGGTGGCATGGTCTACCTACGATAAAAATAATAGTCATTAAAGTTTTAATGTTGATACGTAAGCATGATAATTGACTTCATTATCAGAACACGTGTAGGTATATAGCAAACCTGATGTTTTAAGGTCTGTCCACACATATCAGGGCCGTTCCCGAGACGTGGAAAGACCGTGCGACAACAGGGGCTCAAAATCACGGTGTGTATATTTTATATGAACTCGTTCACACACTTCCGTGTCTGGGCCAGCGACGGAGCTTAAGTGCCTGCTACGTGTGCAGCATGGCACTGTCACGTCCCGGGCACGCCCCTGATATGTGTGGATAAACCTTTATACTGCCCCAGAATGGAATAAGCTAACAGCTAGCTAGCGTCAGGCATAACTTTTTGATGTAGGAACAGTTTAAAAAAAAAAAAAACAATATGAACCACAAAAGTTAGATCAATTTAATTAATTGTAAATATATTTTTTAATTTATTAGCATTTAACCCTTTTGCCTAAATTGGTCTTCATAATTTACAGTAAACAGACGAAAATAACGTTCTATGGTACTACAGACCATACAGTTCCAAACAATAAATACAATACACCCGATTTTATCAAATTAATATTATTAAGAACAAAAATATTATTATTATAATATTATTAAGAACAAAAATATTATTATTATAATATTATTAATAACAAAAATATCATTATTATAATAAGTATATAAATGGCATATACTTGACTAAAATACAATCCACGAAAGATCTTACAAAAAATACGTACATACTTAAAGGTAATGTAACTACTATTGACAATGTATGTAAATCTAAAATTATAGTAACTTTTGTTGTATGTGATGGACAATGAACATAATAAATAAACATTATTTTAATAAATTGCCACAAAAAATAAGATTTCCCACCATACTTCGTTGGAACGCTGAATGATGTAGGTAATTACGTAAAAAAAATTAAACTATGAATGTGGCATGTTGGGAGGGTGGAGTGGGAATATTAAACCGTAAAACTTTCTTTACTGTGACTATTGCTAGTTACTCGTATATACTAGCTAACGCATAGGTATAGTTACTAATACTATATGGATTGTGAGTACTTGTAGTCCGAAATAAATATCAATAATATATATATTACGAGACGCCTCCAACTGTATCATGTACACCGTGTAATAATGAAAATAAACATTATTTTATTTTTTATATAGTATCACTAGTAATAGTCACAGTAAAGAAAGTTTTAGGGTTTAATGTTCCCCCTCCACGCTTCCAACCCGCTAAAAATTATGTTGAATGCAAGGCATGCTTGCAGCATACATTTGAAATAATTTAAAGAATTGAAACAAGGAAAAACAGCTTTTAGCACACAATATTATTTATAATAATTCCATGTATGGTCTGCATCAAAACAACATAGTCATTGCTCTAAGTTTCAAGTGTCTTCAATACAGAAAGATGTTCTATTACACGATCGCGCGTCGATCATTCCAATTGAAATCTTATTACCAAGACATAAGAGTCACATGACGCGCGCTCGTGAATTGCATTATGTATAAATTACAATCATTATGTTTTTATTAAATTGAACCAATGTAATGCAGAATAGTCAGTAAGCACAAACATCATTTGTATTGGAGTCAAAATTATTAGCGTATGGCAAGAATTCTAGTCAAAATTACGAAAATAATAGCGAGTTTCCTAAAATTGAGGAAGCAGAATGTGCAATACTGAATATTAACCATACTTGTGCAGCTTCATAAAGGTTTTACATTAAAATGACTAACCAAATAAATTGATGACTAAACGTTAATTTTTTTTATAAGTATCTTCAATAGTTCTGAAGAAAATATTGCAATTCTATGAATAAAATTAAGCGTATTCAAAATACATTAATTATCATTACTAATATCGTCATACTATTAATATAAAGTACTTATGTTAACTTATAATACCACGTACAGTACAACTATTTTCTTAATGTCTCTCGGGGATTTCCGAATACATACGAATGCTACTTTCCATGTCCAGCAATTACATCAACTTTATTGTTGTTTTGTTTTCACGTAAATCAAAACAAAACAACAATAAAGTACTTAGTTCTGAATTCAAATGATTAGACACGATAAATCTAATCTAATTGATGGACATGGAAATAAGCATTCGTTTGTATTCGGAAATCCGATGATTCCCGAGAGACATTAAGAAAATAGTTGTACTGTAGGTATCATTTTAATGTTAGTATGTTTTTTTTTTTGTCAAATATCACGTTGACATGACTGACAAGCTGTCATTTGTTTTTATGGATATTCTTAAAAACATAAAAGGAACAAAAGGCCGATGAATCAAGGCCGGTCCGAACTTTGCGCAGAAAGCTGCTCAATAACGTTATTAAGGGATCAAAATACGAGGTAAATGTGTAGTGTACAGTTACCAGAAGAGATAAGTAATCAGAGTCGTCGATATAGTTGAAGTTTAGTAAGAATATGATGAATGTTTTCGAAAAAAAAAAATTTATAGAAAACAAACAGGTCATTTATCAAATAAAATTTCGTTCGAAAACATCCATCGGTTTCTTACTAAACTTCAACTATATTCGACGACCCTGGTTCCTTACATCTTTTGGTGACTGTACATGCGCGAAAGTTCGGAGAGCCATGTTCAGACCGGTCATGATTCATCGGCCATTTTGGAGGCTGCAATCATAATAATTTTTGATCTTCCTACCTGTTACTTAACCATATTTTTCTAGCTATAAGTAGGCCTATTGAGAGTGTGATAATACTAAGAAACGAGTCAATTAAGAATACAATACTAATTAAAAAATATTGCTAATGCTTATTAAAAATACTACATACTAATATAAATACTAAGCGTGAATACTTATGTAAAGGTCATTATAACAATATTAAATATGGCAAAATGTTGATTAGAAAATTTAAAAGGTGCCAGAGTACTGATATTTATAATTGTGCATATTTACACAAGGTCCAGTTTGCTAAAAAAGAAGAAAACATTTCGTTTAGTACCATACTAATTAAATGATGACTTATTTTTTTTTTTATGTGGTTGAGATCAGTTCTATAGGATTTTATGATATTATTTTGATATGCATTATTATTTTAATGTCTTGTCTAGAATAAAATATCGATTTAAAAAAATGTTTCCTACTTTAGTAACAAATACTGGTCAAAAAAATACTTTTATGAACAATAGTATAGTTTCGAAATTAGGATATTTATTTATTTATATTTCCTTCACAAATTATACATATATAGCGTTATTCCATACAAATTGTGAGTGTAATTTAAAAAGTGATATTAAAAATATTCGACTAAGACTAATACCTCCCTCTCTACTCAGACTTACAAAAATAAAACACTACTCTTTTAGAGTAAATAACTAGTTTAAATACCACACTGCCCCGAATTGAGTAATACAATCTATCACACTATATTTTTCGAATTTTGGTATGAGTTTATTCAAATTTATTTACAAAAAGAATATCAAAAATCATTCTACGGGCTATTTCTATTTGGGCGATAGTTTGCAGCGCTGTAGTTGCGCTGTTAAGTCGCTCAAATTAAAAACTTTCTTATTCTTAATGACATAACATTGATAGAGGCTTGGACCACATTGATCACAATCAGTTTCTCCAATAGAATTAAATAATTTGAATTTTCATCCAACATTACTCAAATAATTATTGCTCTGAACATTATGAAAACTGAAATAATGTGGCCCAAAACCTTTGATTAGTAGATCACTTACTTATTAATTACTTACAATAAGAAAATCACACTTGTAAAGACTTTTTAGTTAAAGATGAATTGCTTTGCATCAGTGAAAAGGTCTCAAAAATTTGAGTACTTAATTTCTTTTTCCGATACCATTTCACTGTCATTCATTCACTTCACAATCACAAACGATTCAGAATTAGGTATATACATACTGAAATTAATATCACTTATTCTATACAGGGTATACATCTAAACTTTGAATAAAATTGCTACAATTTGTTCCACAGGACATGCATGTTTCTATATATTTTTTGTGTTTGAGATCGACACAAATATCATAAATATTATTAGAAAGTCCAAATAAACACCCTGTATACCGTAATATCTTGCACAGACTTCCACATAACGCGCAGCCATCGATTAACAACAATAAGAATTTAAAAAATACTGAAAATATTTTGCATTTTGTGTTCGAAATCTGCAAAAAAATCAAGAATTAAGGGCATCCCTCACTGGGTGGCACGTCGCACAGTATGATAAATGCCTCAAAAAACGGACATCACTTTTTTATTCCAATAATCGAAAGTATGAACTATTTTGAATGTGAGAGTAGAACTCGCGGATCTTAAGGCCTCCTACACACTATGCCAGCGGCATTGCCGGCGGGTATTTGAGCCGCCTGGCTTGACTGATTACGCCTGATAAAGCCGGCGGCATACCCGCGCGGTAAAAACCCGCCGGGTGTGCCGCCGGTATAGTGTGTAAGAGCCTTTTAATATAAGTACTTCAACACAATTTTTATTAGATATTTTTGGATTTCCAGAAAATCGCAAAAATAAACGATGTGATGAAAATATTTGAACATTTGTTTTTGAAGTTTATTGACATTATATACAAGGTTTTATATAGGCGAACCAGAAAATATTTCGCGATAATAGAAAAATAAATATGCCTGATTTTATCTTTTTTCTTTTTACTTTTTTACCTCGGACATCTTTTTTATGTAGCACTTATATCTTAAAATATTCTTCAGAACAGTACAATTAACTAAAAAAACTCTGTTGCAGATCTATCAGGAAATTGAAGATACGATGATTCTATGGTTTTCAAATTTGTCTCTGATAATAGGGTAATGCAATTAATAATTTCTGTTGAGACAATTTAATTTTCTATTTTTATGCGGGTCCCGGCGCCCGGGTGCAGAACTTATCTATACTATTTATAAAGAGGTACAATTTGTGAGTTTGTGAATTTGTATATAAGGGGTAATCTCCGAAACTGCTCGTCCGATTTCAAAAATTCTTTCACTAATATTAAGCTACACTATTGCCGAGATCCATAGGATGTTTTATGGTATAAGTATGTGATTTTCACGTGGACGAAGTCGCGGGCAGAAGCTAGTAATTAATTAAAGAAGAAAGTCCTCGTTTTCTGTCGCAAGAGTTTGTGTGTCAATGTGTTCAAACTCTACGAGGCTTGTGATTTGGCTCAAGCTAGATTCCTCTGCTTGGGGTTCTTCTATATCGACAGTGGAAAGATAAAATGGCTCAAGCGCCAGAACCTAAAATGTTACTTTAAAGTCCATTCCTGAGATTTCAGGTTTTGGCGGTAAAGCCATTTTACCTTTCCACTGTCGATATTATTATGGACATCAATGAATTTTTACAACTTCTATACTGTGATTGACAGAGGTTGGCGCTTAACTTCTTTAGTGTTTGTTCAAGCCTGATATCGGAGATATATGGGTCTGAAGACAGTGCTCTTTGAAATAAATCCAACATGGTCTTTTCGCGGTCAGATATCTTACTATTATGGTCGCGGTCGTGATTCCAATTTTTTAAATTTGTTTTGTAAGTATACAAACAGCCTCTTTGAGCAATTGTTGAATTTCACAATATTATTTTGTGCCAAGAAAACTTTTATCCCATTAAATTACCTATGAGTACCTTTATACCTTCTGTTTATACTTAATGAGTAATACCTACTTCAAATTAAGAATCTTAAAAAATTACAATGTTTTGATTTTAGATATTTGATTAGTAAAAACCCTATAAAAAACACGAAACTCCAAAAATCCGAATTCCTTCGTGTTAAGCATCTGATATTATACAGGCAGGTTAACACAACACCAAATAATAATGTGTGTGAAAATAAAATGGTACTACCATATAGAACCTGTGAAAAAATATTTTCAAAATTACAGAAAAAATTACGTAACTTGCTTTAAATTAATCTAGAAAATATATTTTTGTTTAAAAAATTGTATAGCCGGACATGCCGAAGCCTTCCGCGGCATGCCGCAGCATTCAGCGGTATGCTCAAGTCCCCTTGTGACGACATCAACGAAATGTGAGTGGTAAGGGTATGAACATAAGATTCAAAATCATTTCCGCTTCCGAAAATATTTTGCCATGCCATGCCGCGCCGTACCCCCTGGTGAGCGTCTTTAATCACCAATTTTTCTACTTACGAAGATTCCTCTTCAACTAACGCTGCCTGAGACAACGAAATCTGCTGAGACCTCGGCATTTTTCTCACAAAAAATGTTTTTACACACGGCGCTAATAGATACAGTATCACACCGGCGGCTATTATGGAAATCGCGCATAAAGCCCATTGGGCAGCTTTGATAGATGTGGCCACTTCTGCAACCGGCCTTATAAGCTGGCAAGTTGATTTGAGTGAGGACGAGGTGTTGTATGGACCTGTGATGCGAACGTTTGCGCCGCAGTCTGATGTTTGAAAGCCGATCCAGCCGGCTGATCTGTTGAATGTTACCTGAAATTTACGAGAAAAGCTTTTAAGGCACATTTTTATTAATTTCTTCCTACTTTTAGTGTCAACGGTACTTTGAATTGACAATTAAATTTTTACTCAATAAATACAATTTTTATTAACTACTAGCCGCGCCCCGCGGTTTCACCCGCATTAGTTTCGATCCTGTGGGAATATAAAAAGTATCCAACTTTTTTTTTCTCAAAGCATTTATTTCAAATAAACCAATTACAGGCACTTTGAATTCTCAAGGGGTCGGTCAGTCAGAAAGATGAAGCTAGTTGCCCGATTTCCTACTCCAGGTCATGGTCTACCCATGTGCCAAAATTCACCCAAGCCGTTCAGCCGTTGTAGCGCTCAAAAAATCAAATCTCTTGTCTTTATAATATTAGTTTAGAATTTTAGATGGAGCTATGACCATTAATTTCAAATTAATTCGGCCTGGTTACATCTCTTGATGACAAAAAAAATATATTTAGTCATCATACCGTGTAGCTTAGTAACTTTTGCTATTTTAGCGTTACAAAAAAATATACCGAGAGATTTCTCGATTCATATATAAGCATATTCAGAGCAGTGTGCTCTGAATATGCTTATCTACGCGGAGTGGGTATTTGAATACTGTCGTGTCTATGGGACGTATTTAACTTTCTATTATCCTAGTGTGTTGCTACACGGGCGATTCTTTCTTCAGCGGTTTACGTCAATAGTGCAGTGACAATTGACTGTTAAATTGTTACGATATTCGTTTATACAGGATCAAATTAAATTAGCTAGCGCAACTCAACAACCACATAAAACAAAAAAAAAAATGATGTTTTATTTTGGGGTCTACGACCACATTAAGTATCCAACTATTTTTTTCTCAAAGCATTTATTTCAAATAAACCAATTACAGGCACTTTTGAATTCTCAAGGGGTCGGTCAGTCAGAAAGATGAAGCTAGTTGCCCGATTTCCTACTCCAGGTCATGGTCTACCCATGTGCCAAAATTCATCCAAGCCGTTCAGCCGTTGTAGCGCTCAAAAAATCAAATCTCTTGTCTTTATAATATTAGTTTAGAATTTTAGATGGAGCTATGACCATTAATTTCAAATTAATTCGGCCTGGTTACATCTCTTAACGACAAAAAAAAATATATTTAGTCATCATACCGTGTAGCTTAGTAACTTTTGCTATTTTAGCGTTACAAAAAAATATACCGAGAGATTTCTCGATTCATAGATAAGCATATTCAGAGCAGTGTGCTCTGAATATGCTTATCTACGCGGAGTGGGTATTTGAATACTGTCGTGTCTATGGGACGTATTTAACTTTCTATTATCCTAGTGTGTTGCTATACGGGCGATTCTTTCTTCAGCGGTTTACGTCAATAGTGCAGTGACAATTGACTGTTAAATTGTTACGATATTCGTTTATACAGGATCAAATTAAATTAGCTAGCGCAACTCAACAACCACATAAAACAAAAAAAAAAATGATGTTTTATTTTGGGGTCTACGACCACATTTAGCGAGGAACTACTTGCAATAACAGTCAAATGTCTATATTTTTTTTTTTTTTTGTGTAATGTTCACAAACGTTATGGGTATCGATATCCAAACACGATAAACCACAAAAACTGATTTTATAAACTCATACTTTAAGCAACTACAATATGTGCGGTCGTTGAATCCATAAAAATTATGTAATTTTTTTGTTTTATCGTCTTTTATATCGATACCCATGACGTCTGTGGAGTTTCGCATGCTAATTTAATTTAAGCATGTACAGTTACGAGCACTAATATGTCAACACTTGGCAACTTTCAATAGCGATTTTTTTCGTGAAATAACGAATGCAACGTTGAAATGCGACATATTGCATAAATATATGGGTTCGAAAATACTATGTTCGTAACAACATAAAATTTCATTGCAAAATTAAGGAGAAAATCGCTTTTGAATTTAGCCAAGTGTATACATATACATATTAATGGTCTGTACTTAGATGGAAGTAGAATTCTATTCAATTTATGTTTAGTACCTAACTTTATCGGTGATGTTCTTCAGAGAGGTCAGGTGCGTACTCGCAACCGGCGTGCGTGTATGACCAGATTTATTAACGTAAACGAGGCAAAAGGAGTATGTAAGGATCGTAGCAGGTGGCGTTCTGTGGTTTCTACCTACCGCCATGGGAAGAAGGCGTGAGTTTATGTATGTGTATGTATGTGTATGTTTGTTTATGTTTACCTGCAATCCTTCCATAGCGGTATATCCTAGCACTGTCTCAGTACCTCCCGCATCCAGTCCTAATTTATAACAATACGTGGACAGTGTTCCTGATGTAACACTACTGTTGTGAACACCCACTACTAACATGTAGTTCTGAAAATATTAAAAGTAAGATCAAATTATTTTATTTCACATAAACCTACAAGGGCACTCATGAAAGGTCAGAAGCTAGGTGCACGGTTCCAATTGGTCGTTTCCTATGGAGAAGTGCCGTCAAGAAACTCCACGGTTACTTTTTATAAATAATTGACTTTTACAATGTTTTCAAATTACAGTATTAATAGATATGGGAGGACAGTGTAGGCCTCTCAACAAATATCAGGTACTTAACAAAATAGAAAATGGTCTACAAATCAACAGTCCACAAGTAAGGCCTAAGAAATTAAATTATAAGCTCTTATACATGTTGGTAGAGGAGTTTGTTAAAACGAATGTGACTATTATGTACTTATTTACTTCTTTAGTGTAGTTTGAATAAACAAACAATCGCCGCTGACGAAACAGCTAATTACTAAAGGCAGGTATGGCATTTACGGCGAGAGGGAATGGGAAGCCGTCACCTCCTTCTGCGATGCAGTAATGCTCGCGAAGGAGGAGGCAGAGCGCGTGAGGGAGAGGCAATCGTTGCGCCCTCACGCCCCTAGTGGCCGCAGGAGGAGACACACTAGGCGTCGGGAGTCGATTGCCGACTCCCGGCCACCGTAGGCTTCCGGACGGTGAGCAATGGGCAGCTCGTCGTCCGGTAAGGACCAGGCCCGGGTCGACGGCGGATTGTGTTCTACGCGAGCCTCAAAGAGATGTCAGCATAATTAATGGGGTCCGATAGGGCCGATGCCTGCCGGGGTCGCGGATTATTCGAAAGAGTTACCGTGGCCCTGGCGCACAGGCAACTGAAAGAACACGGGTGGGTTTTGGTCAGTAAGAGTCTGACACGCCGTTCGGCTTCGCCCAGAGCGGGGAGGAGGGGGGGGGGGGATTTGCTGATTTCCCACCCAAAAAAAGGTACGGCGTTTTTTGCGTCGCGTAGGTAGGTAATGCGTTTGACTCAACATCCTGAGCAAAAGCAGAACCCTAATTGCGTAACACATTTTGAATCAAAATCCAAGATATTAAATTAAATTAATAGAAAACAAACTGGTAATTTATCCAATTAAATTTCATTCGAAAACATTCATCTCGGTTTCTTACTAAACTTCAATTATAACCGGCGACCCTGGATACTTATCTCTGATCTATATATCTTTCCGAGGCGCGGAGGGGTCTTGATATGTAAAGATGATCACCCATCCGCGGACCAACCGCGACCAGCGTTGCTTAACCTGATCGATCGACCCGTGCGACTGTTATTACTTAACCACAAGCCCTTTACAAATTCTTATCCAATCGTTGACGATAATCGACAATTGTACGCAATGGTTTAAAAAAATAAATACGAAAGTGATGTCGGAGGATTTCTTTTGCAGTGTGGCCTGCCCAAATCTGCATTAGCCTTTCATGAACAATATACAATAACTTCTTTTATTAGTTACTAGCTGCGCGCCGCGGTTTCACCCGCATAAGTCTCGATCCCGTGGGAATATCGGGATAAAAAGTATCCCATGTCCCAATCCAGGTCATGATTTTTACAAAATAGATCAGCAGTTTTAGTTACCTGTGGTGGTATCTCCAACGTGAAGTACTGGTTATCAGCATCGGCACTTAGAAGATCTATGGCTAACCAGGGCAATGTCCATACTTGAGGCTCTGGCCAGCAGGCAGCCTGAAAACAGTTGTACGAAATCTTAGAATAAATAGTATACAGGTCAAATATAATACCAGCTTATTATTGGTCCACTGCAGAGCAAAGGCCTCTTCTCATACACAGAAGACACGTGATCACCACGCTTGCTCAAGACGATTTGGCGATTTTATCTTTAGATAGCACAGACAACTTAGCCCCGTAGACACCTCATTAAGAACATTTTGTTCGAATATACTATCGCCAAAAATCAGGGGGGGCCGAGGTGCAAAGAGAGCTGTGATTGGCTATTTCAATGTCACATGTCATACGTCAAATGACTCATAGGACGGCTTAGGGTGGGTATGAGACTCGATATTTTTATCGATAAGCAACATTTGTAAGTACTTAGATTTATTTATCTATTGAAAAAGGTACACCGATCAAATAAAAGCTCACATTATAGCACAGAGATACTACGTATAATAATTCGTTATACCTAGTATTTATATCTAGGTATACTTAATTCAGGAAATATTTTTTGCATCAAACAGAAAATACTTTTGAAAAAGCACGTACCACGTTTGCGCCAAATTCCATGCACTGAGTGTACGAATTAGTGCCAAAATATTTCGGGAATTAGGTAACTAAAGTCGATAATATCTGACAATATTGAAAAGTGACCCACCAAAGTTGGTACAGCAGTAATAAATAAAATTCGTCGTTTCTTTTTGAGTTCAATGCAATCCGTAGTAAAATGACGGGAACATATAACACTATTTGTAGTGGGACACCAATTTTCTTCTCGTTCTGTAGCGCTTATACAATTTTTCTTTAATTCTAGGCATTTTGGAAACCTTTAAAATAAAATAATGATTATTTATTTATTTTATGTTTGTGGTAACATATCGATATTTTATTTGTAGATTTGTTATCGATTCATCATCACTAGTAAACTGTTACCGATGATAGAGCGAGATAGTAATATATAAATTAAACGTGAAAGAAAGAGATTTTTCAAAAGACATCAACGAGCGCTAGTGCACCTTTGCATTTGTTTCGTATACAAATAATGTCGTTAAATTAAATTTTGTAATTATTTTATGCTTTAAATAACTTATCGGTGAAATGTAATGCCGTCTTTGTGTAACCTCGAAGTTTTGCTACATTTTCCGCACCATTTCACTGCACAATACGGCATATTGAATATTCTTTTCGATTTTTAAAACCTCAGAACAATAACTAAAACACGTCAACATTCAGTAACGGACTGACTGGCGCTTCCTAAACGAGTTGGGGGCGTGGCCATCACATATGAGGCCGTAGAGCTAATGCTTGGCGAGCGCGGTTGCCCTCCTATGCGGTGTCTACGGGGCTAAGTCGTCTGTGTTAGATACTAAGTAATATTATAAAGAGGTAAAATTTGTTTCTTTGTTTGTAAGTTTGTAATTAGGGGGTAATCTTAGGTAAAGTGCGCGCGGAACTAGTTGTCCGCGCCTTAGGTGGCGACATGGGTGAGGGGGCGAATGAGATTAGACAGTGATGACCAATCTCGAGATATCGTGAACAATAATTGTTCAATTATTGAAAAGAATAAATAAAAAACAATTGAACTTATAGAAGTTTATATTGTACCTATCTAATTATATTGTAATTAATAGTAAAATAAACCAAAAACAAAGTTTTACTTTCAGCAATCACTCTCCTTACACTTCGTTCTGATATCCCTGTTGTTTCTGCTACTAATTTATGTATATTCGCATCAGTTTTATATTCAAAACTATTGACATCGGCTTTCCGTTTTTTTAAAAACGTATGCACCTTAAATATTATTTCCTTAGATTGTCTTTTTATCGGCGGAATCATCTCGCTATTGCAATCTCATGTTCGTTTTGTCTAAACTAACCGGAACTTTCAACGCGTGTTGCCGTCGCGAAGTACGGCGCCGCACTGAGTAATGACAGCAAGCGCCCCCCGCCTCTCCGTCCCACCGCTCACATACCTAAGGCGCGGACAACTAGTTCTGCGCGCACTTTAGTACCAATCAGATTTGAAAAATTATTTTTGCATTTGATAGCCTAATGGAAGGCTATTTAACATTACGCTAGGACCCTTAGGAGCAAAAAGAAAAATAGTCGGAAAGAACGCTAAACTAAAACAAAGAACGCGGGTAGGCGGTGAGATGCGACGGGGTGGGTCAGGGGAACAAGAAATTACACGCGGACGAAGTCGAGGGCAGAAGCTAGTCATTATTATAACGATACCCAACTTTACGAACTACTTTTTTCTGGTAAACAGGTAACAATTTTTGATATAACTATGCAAATTAAATACTTAATACTAATTATACCATTTTTTATTTTACCTAATTAACAATAAAGTCCAGATTTCCTCATTATGTTTTCATCCGAGATAAACTCAGAAAGTGCTTGTGCCAACTATGACACATAAAAGATCGCTGTCAATTACAGCATTATCATAATCGGATTTCTCTGAACTCGAGATAGTTACAGAATATTAGCCTTTTTAGAGATCGCTACTAGATATTTCTGGTACTTCGCTTGTGTCACTATTATATTTTCTTCTTCTTCTTCTCCTCTCCTTCTTCGCTTGGTTCTTTCCTCAAAAGACCATTTGGGACACCATCTACATGGTCCTCAAACATTACGTCAGATTTTGTATATACATATTGACATTGATTAATTTTATATATACAAAGACATGAGTATTTACTTGTAAAGTATTATGTTATTGTAATTATTGTGAATGTGAGGACTATGTGGGCAATAGCTTTTTTTTTCTCGCTTTTTAATTATGATCTGGCAGTTTGAGTAATTTATCCGGCCTACCCCAATGTCCTATCTTTAGTGTTATTCATCGAAACGTTGAGCTCCTTAAGTGCTGACTTCCTGAGTTGAGCTGCACGATTACTGACAAATGCGTGCACTGACTGGACAGGTCCACTTAATCTATGTGGTTCTTTCCTCGAAAGACCATTTCAGATACCAATCTACATGGTCTTCACATGATCTGACCAAGATTATGTCTGCACTTTAAAAGAGACTGTGACCTCTGAGTTTGTTTCGGCCTTTCTTCTAAGAGTAGTAAGATAGGAAACGCCCACCTCATCTAGTTTAAAAAATATGATTGACGTGTAAAAGTGTTTGTACAAACCTACTTACAGAAATAAAATCATTTATCATTTATTTAAAAGCTGCCGCCCGCGACTCGCGACTTCATCTGCGAGTTATTTTTTCGCTTCGTTTGTTATCCCAGTAGTACGTTTCCGTGGGATATTTTCCGCCATCCACGCGGGCGGAGCCGCGGGCAAAAGTTATACTTATAATAATAAGTAGATATAAAATAAGGAAGTATGGATAAGTAACACATATTATTTACCTCTCTTCTATTCCAGAATTCATCTAATATAAGCACCTGAGATTTTCTAAATTCATTCTTTAGTTCGTCCACAACCTGAAACATTTGAAGTTACGAAATTAAAACATGTCGGGCGCATTATGCGCTTAGGCACGATGTCCAAGACTTTACGAAAGTTTTAGAAACTGCAATAAGTCGGCTTTTAAGTGTTTGCATGGTGAAAGTCGATTATGATTACGCGTCAAATTTGATGGCGGCTGTGAAGTGCGCTACTCGCTGCGCAGTACACCACCCCACACCCCCGCTGACACGTGAATGTGTTACTGCGCAGCGACTCGCCACATGTTTCGAGCCCCCATAAAGTTTGTAATTTTTTTACATTTATATGTATAATTTTTATGGTGTACCCAATAAAGAGTATTCTATTCTATTCTTTTCTAAAGTTTACATCGGGCTATGCCTATCGAGGTTTTTCGTGTGTTAAAACTTAGTTGTGGAGTTTGTGTAATTCATGTATATTTCTGATGAGGCTGTTAAGCCTCTGGTAAGAAGCAACAATAAAATTCGCACAATCTAAACGGTGTTTAGACGATGCCAGTCAGTTGTTGCTTCAATAGGGATGATGATGAATATTGGAAATGTTCGCACAAATAATTTAATTTCAAAGAAAGCATAGTAAAATAAGTTAATCGAAAAAATCAGTAACATCGATGGAAATATGGAGTAGACACACTAAAAAGTTTTTGGAAGGAATTATTCCCGTGCTTGTTGCGCGGTACGGACAATTTAAGGCCCTAGTATGACGTTACACAGTCGTGACGTCACTTCTGTGATGGTGCCGTTTTTGTCTAGCAGTTATTTTAAAACATTCATAACTGGGCATTTTTTTAAGCTTTTACACTAAGTATTTGCACTATTTGCAAAAAAATATTTATTAGAGTTTAATATAATAAAAATGTCATCATGCCTATTCTATTGTAGGCCACAGGCAAGAAAATTACATCGTGTAAATGGGGCTGTAGTCTATCGATATTAGAAAACGAAAAAATCAAACGATAAAACCGTAAATCAAATATAACTTTTGAATTAATTCAGAATTACCTGTCTAAACAATTTATCCGGCAATTTAATCTGAGTAGTTCCACTATCCACAATGCTCTTCACACTATTCAGTTTGACGCACATATCTTCATCAGGATCTTTCACCTTATCTTCAATTAAGATCTCCTTGGATTTAGGGGTCATTGAACTCATGACTCTGATTGATATGACACCTACTTCATACCATCTTTGGCGTAACACTGGCGTCCGGAATGTTTTATTGGTATTTGAATTTCGTGTGCGGTCATCTGCAATAAAAAATTGTAAATTATTCTGCGTTCGCAATATAGTTTCCAAATAGGTACTTATGTAAAAAATATGTGTTTTTGAAAGAAATACTAAAATACCCACATCACCCAGTTTAGTTTTCGCTACAACTAAGTATAAAACTTTTTCACTGGTAGTATTCATTCTGAACACAACTTATTTCATACTAGTTTAAAATTGGTATATTTTTAATGCTAATAACATCAATTAGGAACAAGAATTTGAATTAACTTTACGTTTTTTTTTTTAAAATATCAGATTGTAGATGGCACTGGCATCCTGTATTGAACTAGTGGCCAACAACATACTTACTGTACGCATTGAATCTAATTATGGCATTGTTCCCCCAAACTTAAGGTTTATAGCCCAATGGCTTTAGTTGTCTTGTGCTTGTGCTTTAGAGAAAAAAAATGGCAACACTGCCCGAGTGACACGTCAAAATTTTGTTCCGTATTTAAAAATTAGTTTAATTTAGTTTTTAAGTGTAATTAAGGTGTAATAATATAACTAATTGTAAAATAACTGCATAAATTCTCAGGAATATTGTTTTCCTGCAAATTTACAAAGTCAAACACAGTGTTTGGTTGACCACCGTTACCGGTAACCTATCACGAACAGCTGATGTTCGACCTACGGATTTAAACGGGGAGTATTTTGGTTTACTTTTATTCTATAATTAGCACATAATCATCACTTAGACTCTGTAACTCATTCATTGAGTCTTAGTTTAATTTTTGGTGGATTTGGCACCCTCCACTGGGTCAAGTCACTTTGTTTACATGGTTAACGAAACTTAGTCTTGTAAATTATCTAAACACTGTAATTCTAGTAGTGTGTATTGTATAGTACTTAGCAACAATAACGTTGACTATCGTTATTTTCAATTTCACTTGTATCTTTATGCAAAACTACTTTTTTACTTTTTTCTTTTAGGCCTCCTACCCACATAACAAAAAACAAAATCATAAGACAATAGAATCAATGCAACTTAGTACTGAGCTTAATCCTATATTAGTTGCATTTTAATTAGATTCAGCAGCCTATCTCATTACTCTATTAAGCAATACTAACTTCTCCCATTTTTCCTTTCATTTCTAGCTTTACCTTTTTGTTTGTCTAATTAGTTCTCACCGTTCCTTAATTCTACTTTCAGTACTAATTCCTGAAACCATGCCTGTGATGACCCGTAAGGCTGCAGCTCAGGAGTTGGAGCTTAAATTGAGAACGACCCTTCATGAACTTCAGGCTTCAAAGAGTAAATGTCAAGAGCTGTTAGAGGAGAGAGAGGAAAGTGAGAAGGAAGTCGAGAAAGTCGTTTACAAAAATACAAGTTTAAAACAGGAGCTAGTAGACTTACATCTGCAATACCTCAATGTTGTCGATGAACGGGATCAACTAAGGGTGGTCACAGATGGTTTCAACAGCTGCAGTAATTTGTATGAGGAGGCTTTGTGTAAGGTTAGGGACCTAGAGGATGAATTAATCCATGCAAATGTTCAAATTCTACAATTTCAAAAGGATAAAGAGCGTACTCAGGTCAAAGAAACTGTCCATTTGTATAATGAATTGTTAAATACAAGTTGTAACCCTCATTCCATAATAACAATAGATCTAACAGAGGATTCCTTACTGAAACATAACCATAGTCATAAAATTAGTCAAAATAAATTAAAAAAATATGCAAGACTGAACAAAATCATTAAAAAATGTAATAAATTCAAGAAAAATCAAAAACATTATTCCAAAAATATTCAATTGAGGAAAGAGCGTGTTACTCTTATCAATAAATTGAAGAACTATCAAATTAAATTAGAAGATAGTATAAATATTTATGAAATAGACACTCAACGCTTACAGTCTGATATTCAAGTTCTTGATGACTCACTAAAGTCTCTCTATAATAAATATGTATGCTCTCAACACCAAATTAAGGAACATATTCTTGCTACAAACGAGTTGGTAGACAGAGTGGACTTGTTGACTCTCAGCAGCACTCAGTGTACTTGTCAGAGGGTATTCAACCTTGATGCCTTCCAGCCGGAGGCAACAGAGAACCCGTCCCTAGTTGTGAGTGCTCTGGACTGTATTCCCAACCAAGATATACCTGATATTGTGCAAGAATTATCTCAACTGGAACAGTCAGTAGCTAGTAGTGTTTCCTCTTGTAGTAGTCAAGTTTGTTATCAGTCAGTTATGTTTTCAGATAGTATAGGAAGAGGTTTAGGGAAATTAGTTAGTAACAACCTGAGTATTTCTACTCAAAACTATTGTTTACCTGGGACATCATTCAAAGAAATAATGTCATCAATTACAAGAAATCAATATAATTCTAATACCAACATTACTATATTTGTAGGTAATAGTTCGCAGGTCAAAACAGAAGATATCACTGACAGTGTTACTGAGATGTTAAAGATAAATTGTAATAAAATTATTTTGTGTGCTTTTCCATATTTTGAGAGATTATCAAATAGAAAAAATAATTATATACATATGCTTAATAAGCATATGCAGTTTTTAGTAAGTCACTACAGTGACAAACTTATATTTTTTGACACCAACATTTTTGTTGATAAGTTGAAATCGACAAGGAATACAGTGTATCTGCCCATTAGGTTTAGACATAAAATAGCGAGGCTATTAGCTTATATAAACTCAGACATAAGTAGTATGTCGACGTCTTGTTCTTTAATTAACACCGCAATTATTAGTAATAATTCTAATGTACAGGTGGTCACCTTAAATAACTGTAGCACTAATGCTATAACTGTTTACAATAATTGTACGAAGGAGGATCCATGTGTCACTTTGGCAAATTCTTGTCTTAATGTGGGGTCCACAAGTAGTAGGATCTCATTGCCTAGTGATAGCATGGGAGTCTTGGGGCTCACTCTGGATGTTTATTTAAACTAGATAGTAAGACAACAGAAGATACCAGTAACAATGTAGTTATAGCATCCAACTTCAAGGTGTCTTCTTGCTCTCAAATAGTTAAGTGTAAAAAAGGTTCAAAGCAAAATTCCTTGACATTATTTCATCAAAATATTCAAGGTTTTGCTTCCAAACAATTAGAAATTGAACTATTTTTAGAAAAAACCATGTTTGAAATTGTTTGTTTAACTGAACATTGGTTGAAAGATTATGAAATGCTAATTAATTACGAAAATTATAGTGTGGGCAGTTGTTTTAACCGAAAATCTATGCTGCGTGGGGGTTCACTAATCTTAGTTAGAAATTCTATTAAATCTAAAACTCGTAAAGATATAGTTGATTTGTCGGTAGAACATAACATTGAACTGTCCTGTGTTGAGCTAGATAAGCATGTTTTAGTGTGCGTTTACAGACCCCCAAATTATCAAAACTACTCCATATTTGAGTCAGTAATGGAAGATCTTCTAGCAAAACTCGTAACTAGTAAAAAATCGCTAATTATCTGTGGTGACTTCAATATTAATATCTTAGAGAATTGTTCAAATAGCAGTCGATTATTAAGTCTCTTTAAATCATTTAATTTGTCAAATGTATTTTCAGAACCAACCCGCATAACTAAAAATTCTGCTACATGTATTGATAATGTTTTTTGTTGCTGTGACTACATAGATAAAGCCATTGTAAATTATCTCCCTTCGGATCACAGTGGTCAAACCGTTTCTTTCAAGTGCTACACACCATTACAAAAAATTCAGATACAATCTAGACAAATAACAACCAACAATCTAAATAGATTTAATAATAACTTAATTAGTAAGTTAAGTATACCGGGCCATATTATAAATAATGTAAATGAATTTTATGAGGAATTCTTTTCGGTAGTGCGCACCGAGTTCAATATTACTCTAAAAAAGAAAACAAAAACTATTTGCCCAAATTTTTTGTTCAGTGACTGGGCAACTAAGGGTTTAAGGAAAAGTAGGGAAAAATTATTTGAGCTGTATGGCCTTAAGCCTTATGTTAACTCTGAAACTTTTAATAAATACGTTGCTACTTACTCTAAAACTTTCAAAAATACCTGCAAGGTAGCTAAAGCCTTGTACATTAGCAACAAGATCAAATCTGCCGATAATAAAATAAAGACGGTTTGGAAAATTATCAATAATGAAACTAACAGGAATAAAAGACATAATAATGATTTCAATCTCGAGACTTCACGTGGTCCCATAAGCACTAACAAAGAAGTTGCTCAAGAATTTGTAAATTTCTTTACCAGTATCCCACTTAAAACTACTGATACCTTAAACTCGTCCCCCTCGCGTTCTATTGACTTATTAAGAGCAAACGTTTCATCCTGCCCGATTGAATTTAAATTTAAGCATATAAACCCAATAATAATAATAAAAACTTTCAAGCAAATCAAGATCAAACTAACCGAAGATATATGGGGAATGTCTATCAAAGTTTGTACCTCCATTGTTGAGACTATAGCGCCGTACTTGGCCTTAATATTTAATTTGTGTGTGGATCAAGGAGTCTTCCCGGATCTAATGAAATATAGTAAGGTAATACCTCTTTTCAAATCAGGGGACAGTAAAGACACCAATAATTATAGACCCGTATCCGTGTTGCCGGTTTTCAGCAAGGTGTTTGAAAAGGTAATGCTGAATCAAATGCTCAATCATTTTAACACCAATAAAATCTTACATGATCAACAGTATGGTTTCACCAAGGGACGTTGTACGACTGACGCCGGTGTCACCTTATTAAAACACATATTTACGGCATGGGAAGAGGCCCAAGATGCCGTAGGAATCTTTTGTGACCTCTCCAAGGCATTTGATTGCGTCGACCATGAAACCTTAATATTGAAACTTGAGCATTACGGACTTGGAAAACTTGCGCTCAGTTTAGTAAAATCTTATTTAAATGATAGACAACAGCAAGTTCAAATAAATGGTGTCAATTCACTCGGTTTAAAAGTAAAAATGGGTGTACCACAAGGCTCGATATTGGGGCCTTTCCTCTTTTTAGTATATATTAATGATCTACCCCATTTGTTGAAAACCCAACCACAAATGGTGTTATTTGCTGACGATACTTCTTTAATTTTTAAAATTAATAGACGTGCATCAAATCTTGACGACGTAAATAACGCCCTACTGCAGATCCAAAATTGGTTCACAGCTAATAATTTAGTATTAAATGGGAAAAAAACTAAATGTATAAGATTTTCTTTACCAAATGTCAACAGTACTAATTGTGAGATAGGAATAAATCAAGAGAAACTAGAATTCGTCGATAAAACTGTTTTCCTGGGGATCACGCTCGACTCAAGGCTTCAATGGGGTCCTCATTTAACATCCCTTGCAGGACGGCTCAGTTCAGCGGCATACGCTGTGAGAAAAATCCGTCAATTTACTGATGTAGGTACTGCGAGGCTAGTCTATTTTAGTTACTTTCATAGTATTATGTCGTACGGTATTTTACTATGGGGACGGGCTGCAGACGTTGAGTCTATTTTTATTCTGCAGAAAAGAGCCATCAGAGCCATATATGGCCTCCGCAGGCGCGACTCTCTAAGGGAACGGTTTAAAGATATTAACATCATGACGGTACCTTGTCAATATATTTATGAAAACATCATGTACGTAAGGAAAAATCTACATAGTTTTAGTAAAAGAGGTGAAAGACACAATTATATCACTAGAAATAGGGACCAATTAGTTCAACCAGGTTTCAGGCTGGCTAAAGTAGACTCTTCTTTCATGGGGTACTGTTTAAAATGTTACAACAAAATACCTCCCCATATACTTCAATTGAATGAAACGAAATTTAAATCCTGTATAAAACGCACACTATGCAGTCAAGCATATTATAAGTTGGGGGATTACATCGCTGATAAAAATGCTTGGCTCAACGCTGGTCCTGCTCCACAAGGGCGCATTAACTAATTGATTAGCATTTGGAACTACTGAAGATTGTAAAAACTGTCTTTACATTGTATAAATTCAATCTTGTAGTATTGTATAATTGCATAGCACATGTGTGAGTACTATGTACCTACTATAAAGCTACCATTTTCTAGGTTTGTCTTTCATTGACTTGAATGTGCCCTGGCGGCTGAGAGTATGTCATGCTCACTCAAATGTCTCGCTGGTGGTGGCGTGTGTGTTGGATCATTAAGTTCCCTTCAAAGTGGTTGAGCTAAATGGTGCTGATCCATACGTCATGTTCGTGAACGGGCGCCGTCAGTGGGGACTGGTCATCTCTTGGCTGCCACGGCTTATTTTAATTTAATATTGGAATTGTTGTCGTCTCTTTATTACGGACGCTTTTAACGTTCTGCATCGTTCTCACATGCATAATTTCAACATGAATGATGTAACCAATAATTTGTAACCATATTTTGATTTAAAAGAGTGTCCATGGAGTTTCTTGCCCGTTCTTCTCCATAGGTACCTACTACGCTTTGGAATGGGCAACTAGCTTCATCTTTCTGACTGACCGACCCCTTGACAATTCAAAAGTGCCTGTAATTGGTTTATTTGAAATAAATGCTTTGAGTTTGAGTTTGAGTTTGAGTTTGTCAAGAAGCTGATGTAATGGCTCAAAAGCATCACTGACTTATAGTAATGACAAGGACTTTTCGTAGTTTAAATCTAAAATAATCCTTACTAATATTATAAATTCGAAAGTAACTCTGTCTGTCTGTATGTTACTTTTTCACGCCTAAACCGCTGAACAGATTTCAATAAAATTTGGCAAGGAGATAGATATCATCCTGGGGAAGGACATAGGCTACCTTTTGTCTCAAAAATAATCCTAAAGGAGGTGATATAGGGGTTCTAAGTTTGTATGGGAAACCTGCCATTCTTTTTAAGAGATTCGAGATTCGAAATTCTGTCATAGTTCGTATCTTAGGGTAATATTTAGTCTTTATTTGATTAAAATCGGTCCACTCGATCAAAGTTATTACAATTAAGTCATAAAATAACTTGGCATACATTTAAGTAGGTAATTACGATGTTAATGGCGACGCTAGAGTATTTGAAATTTTTGGTGATAATATTAAAATGGATAATTATTATTATTATTGTTAAATTAGATATTTAGAATTATAAAATCCTGTCTTTTTTTCAAATAACTTATTTGAATTTATGATCTGTCCGTTACCTTTTCACGCCTTAACGGCTAAACTGATTTAGGTGAGAGGCATACGGATAGGCCATAACATAGGATACTTTTTTATAGCGGTAGTACCTACGTTCCCGTGAGATTCTATCCGACGACCACGCGGGCGATGCCGCGGGTAAAAGCTAGTCCTAACTACATATATCTAACTAATATTATAAATGCGAAAGTAAGTTTGTTTGTTAAGCTTTCACGCTAAAACGGATTAGGATGAAATTTGACACATGGGTAGACCATGACCTGGATTAGGACATAGGATACTTTTTATCCCGATATTCCCACGGGATTGAATCTTATGCGGCTGACATCACGGAGCGCAGCTATAATGCAATAAAGACTAAATGTTAGCTGAATTTACGGACTATGGCCATATTGCCAATACCTTAAATCTCTTTAAAAGAAAAAGATATCAATATATTAAATGTCAATTTTAAAATCATCCCGATCACCGAGACTTTAAAGGGTCAAACCGCGGAGCCAGCTAGTCTAAACTAAACAGGTATACTTGTCTGTTTGTAAGACGTACCTAACGAAAAGGATTAAAATAAAAGAATATGGTTATGGTTACAGAGTTGACACAGTTGACTTCCATGCAGACGAATTCGCGGGCTGAAGCTAGTTAGCAAAATGTAGCGACGGCGACGTAGGAACTCTTTTCGAGGCGTATGGAAATTGGGCGAAAATGCGAAATATAACTATTTATTCTTTTTCATATAAATTTTCTGCTTGTCATACATGAAAAATAAAATTGTCAAGTTTATAATTTCTTAGAGGTTTTCTTAAGATATACCTATACAGATTGGTGATTAGGTTATTACATTAAATAGTACAGCGGTTATTACAAGTGGTTATCAGTCTGTTAACACAAAAAAAAATAAAAAAAACAATTTTACTAAAAATATAAAACTGTATTTTTCAAACAAAATAAATCTTAAGAGTAAAAATTGGCACGTTTTATACAACCCTTGATAATAAGGCACTAGACACGCGCGGGGCGATGCTATCACCAATTCAACACAAACTTTATGGTATGGTGACCAAATAATCACCAATTAAGTTGAATGTTGTTAAAGACTAAAACGAAAAAATAGGTCCCACGGCTAGAATGTTAATTGTTATTAATTATTTGAATTGTATAGGTATGTTACGTTACGTGTGTTAGAATACATGGTTTCATTCCAATTAATGTGATAACCTAATGGCCACACTGTACATAGACTTTAATTTACATAAGTACTTACCAACAACTTTAAAATAACCATAATGTGTTGTATTGGTCGTACCAATTGGTCCACAGAGCTTCAAATGGAATGACATTGGTTTGTTCACATGGCGATCTAGTGCATCCAGCCATGATTCGACTGAGCCAGCCTTGCCCCATGCGCCAACTGGCATGTATGCTAGTCCAAGGAGACCCTGAAAGTTGGAGGATGATGGAATGAGATGTTATTTTGTTTTCAGTCAGTGTCAAATCCGGTTGATACGGTAAATTCTGACTATTTTCAACTGTAATGTCTAGCAATTCATTGTTTAACTTAGATAAATGGAATGACATTGGTTTGTTCACATGGCGATCTAGTGCATCCAGCCATGATTCGACTGAGCCAGCCTTGCCCCATGCGCCAACTGGCATGTATGCTAGTCCAAGGAGACCCTGAAAGTTGGAGGATGATGGAATGAGATGTTATTTTGTTTTCAGTCAGTGTCAAATTCGGTTGATGGGGTAAATTCTGCCTATTTTCAACTGTAATGTCTATCAATTAATTGTTTAACTTAGATATCGTCGTGGCTCGCATGACTAAAAGTCATATCTCATTTTTTGCTGATTTTGGACAACTACATTTTTCTATTCGTGATTGTTTACATTTTTCACTAACCATCCCTGTCAAAATGGTTATATTTTGAGATCCAAATTACATAGAAAAACGACGGTTAGCGAAAAATGTAAAGAATCACAAATAGAAAAATGTAGTGGTCCTAACTCTAATCGGCAAAAAATTTAGATATGACTTTTAGTCATGTGAGCGACGATATGTCCTATTGTTTGCATTAAGTTGTTAAAAATAGTCAATATTTAGAGTTTTATGTGTTCTGGCTTACTTAGAATAACTTAAAACAACTTAAAACTTAGTACTTCACTAGAAAATGAAACAATATTTTTTTGAGACACTAGTTTGTATCGTTTCGGCGGGCATAATAGAGGTAAGTCTAATATTTTATGGCTACAGGTTTGGGCTAAAATCACTTAGTATTTTAAGCTCAACTGTATAATTAAAGTAACACTAAAACATTAATTAATTAACATATTGAGGGGCGGCGATTCTTGACCGTGCGTCTGACACACCCAGGGCGGTCAGCCTTGATAAAAACATTACCATGGCATGAGTAATTCCCATAATAAATTACGGTTTGCGTCAATTGGAAACAAGAAGTTTAATTTATGAAAGAAGAGCTGCTCACCTGCCATCCTGAGGCCTTAGTGAAGAAATCATGGCTGTCTGTTATAAGTGCGAAGTCTGTGCGCACTTCGTCTACACCAGTCAGTGTCGGAAAGCTTATGAAGTCCGAGGCTAGGAGCCCTGTCCATGTACCTTGAGTATATGCGGCTTGTATCTGTAAATATTATTGGAAAGATAGAAGAAGTCTACTATCTAGTTTTAAGGTGTGTTTTCTTTTTGGCTGTAATGCCAATAACTAATTTTTTTCTTTTTTTGCAGAACAGACACTTTAATACAACATCAATGTGCCTGTTAAAACATCTTCCTCATTTCCAATTTCAGGTGACTCTTTAATCAAATACCCAAATACTCTCCACTACTTTAAGTAATTATGGGCTATCTATAGCAATCAGTGATGAACTAGGTACACTCAAGCATTTATCTGCATTCTTTTTTTATCAAATGGGTTTTAGAGACCTTAAATCCTTAAATATATACAAAGATTCTACTTACATTGTTACCACTGTTATAGAGAGAGCTTGAATTATTTGCATGAAAGTATTTATCACTATCATTCCGAGCATAAGATGCTAAGGCTAAAGTTGTGCTCCCTGTATCTACTAATAATTTGAACTGGAAAAGAAAATTAAGTGGTATTAAATAAAAACCATGGAGGTCCTTATCGTCAGCTGGTAGAAAACTGTTGCTGATTGTTAAGCTCTGAATGACCACCTAGATATATTATAAGGACCACTCAGTCCCAGGATGACAGATACCAGTAGTTTTGACTTATAATAACAATGAAGGTATGACTGAGGAATGTTTACGGGTTGGTCGGAATTACAATAGCTGAGCATCTCTTCTTCCTATCAAATAATGGAGCTAGTTTTACAGAGCTGCCATAATCTCTAGAAGCTGCATGAAATATAATGCTTTTTTTACCTAAGGCCACCCTAGTATCAGTGAAAGATCATCTTATTGCTGATTGGTTATTGCAGTTTATTGACAGGATTCTACAACTAATCTAAACTTCTACACATAAACCTTGAATATCTCATTTACAACAATGATCATAAATTTAAACACTTTGGTAATAAAAAGTAAACTGTTAAGATAAACACCATTGTGGTAGGCATCATAACAATATCTGTATTGAGGCAGAAAACCTATTGTTGTCTCTGTCTGTGTTACCATAAACAATTTTATCTAATTGTTCCTGCAAGAAGGTAAATAAATAACTTCTTCTTTAATCTTATTTGCATTGTTATACATTATTATAAAGTAAAGTTTTTATGTTAAGTACCTAGTATAATTTCTGACGTTTTATCTACTGTTGAAAATGTGATGATTTTACTTCTTAATGGATTTTTTTTATAATGTGCTTCTATGAATGCAATGCCTTAAGAATACAGCAATAAGTTATACCATAGTATCTATGTGAGCCTGATGTTTATAGCTGAAGGATGATCTTTTTCATAGATTTCTTTATCAATTGGTACTGAGTGGATCTACCCAGTTTTATCAAAAGCAGGATGCTCAGCTCACTTTGTGTACCCTAAGATTATCACACTTCTCTTAAGTCATGTATGTGAAGAGACATGGATTACATTCTGAGCCCAAAACCATATTATGGCAGGAACAAAGACTTACCATAATATGAACATCTACTACTACTACTACAGGGTTCATGATTTCAATGCAATCATATGAACGATTATATACACTTAAACATGTACAAAGAGGTCAAAAAAATATAAATAGGAATGGTAGCTAACTTTGTTGCAATACCTATCTATTTTTAAGATGTTCCTTATGACCTCCTTTAAGACTGCAGCTTGTTAAGAACAGTAATGTTTGGATAATAGCCAAATGGTCAGTAGGTCAGTCGGAGAGTTATCTTAGAGGTAATGCTGCAGTTCATCTGTAGTAAGTAGGTATAATTTAAATGATAAATGATTTTATTTCTGTACGTAGGTTTGTACAAACACTTTTACACGCTAATCATATTTTACTCTTGTTTACTTTTAACTCATTAAGCATCGCTAATGAGACACATTGATTTTCTATGGTTATAGCCCGCTAGCAGGCTTTCTGGGGCTTTATCTTTTTTATTTTGTTTTTAGAATCTAAAGAGGGACTTTCTAGTTCTTACCTTTTGATGCGGATGGCCTATATTAACTTCTATAGCATAAGCTTCCCAGCATCGCCGTATAAATTGATTTCGTCGCAAAAAGAATTACTCAGACAAACGGACTTTCTAGTTCTTACCTTTTGATGCGGATGGCCTATATTAACTTCAATAGCATAAGCTTCCCCAGCATCACCATATAAATTGATTTCTTCGCAAAAAGAATTACTCAAACAAACAATACAGATTTGAAAAATAATAAATATCACTGTCATCTTTATTTATACTGGCATTATACAACTGAACGGATTACGTAACAGTAACTTATATTAGGAATGCTGCTATTCTTAGTATTTATTTGTTTGAAATAAACTATTCAAATTAATAATTTTTATTTTAAATAAATATTTACGCTGATGCACTCATCCATCGGATGCTATTAGTTGTCATATCAGTCAGTCAGATAAAACTGACACTTGACAGTCTGACGTCAGTTAACACAATGTCACAATTTGGCTACATTCCGAATTAAACCATAATCGATCACAGCCGTAACAGCGCTCACATCAATAACTTGCTTTCCGAATGAGATATTACGAAAGAAAGACCGACTGGATATTTTTCATAAAATGGAAGTTCTACGCAATGGCACGTCTTTTTTGTTGGTTGAGATGTATGAGAACAAAGATGCGACTCAAAACAACTCAACAGCACAACGGACAACTGTCATTTTTGACAGCGCTCACGATGATATTATTGGCATGATCGGCGTTATCGCAAGATGGCACAGGTCATGACGCCTTCTATGACGATTCACGGAACATCGTTATCGCGCTCACGCTAATTCGGAACGGCTGTAAGCACGCTCAAATCGATTACAGTGCAATTCGGAACGCACCCTTGGACAAACACAGCATTGGTGAAAGTTGCAAGGATAATATAATATTTACCGATTTATTCAGATACTTTTCGGAGCTTTTTAAATACTTTTTAATTTATTTTTTAACAATCAACAACAACAGCAAACAATATTATTCTCAATTTCTCAGTGATTTCTTTTTGATGACTACGTAGATGTACATACAAACTCATGAACTAATAACATGAATAGTTGTAAATAAATTATTTAGCAACACTCGGCAACACTGAACGAAACGCGCGCTTTTCAATGTCAATGTAATGTCAGATTAACTTCAAACTTGGTTATCGTGACAGCATAAACGAGTATAACAACACGCTTGTAACTTTTGTAAGAGCAGAACAGTATAATACACTTTTGTAAAGGCGAGAAAGAAATCAAATGCTTTTTATGCCCGAAGTATACATATATTTTACGTCAAACTTATTACGGAACAATTCCTCCTGAATTTAGATGTGTTGCAATGTGTTTGTGTTGTGAACATTGAGAATATTCCGCTGATTCCGGTTAGATAAAATTAATAAACCTAGTAAATTATAACAATGAGTCTTTGGGTAGATAAACATAGACCGAGAGATTTGATGAAACTTGATTTTCATACAGATCAAGCGGTTCGGTTGAAGAGTCTAGTTCAACAAAGTGATTTCCCCCATCTGCTTGTTTACGGTCCTTCGGGGGCCGGTAAGAAGACTCGCATCATGTGCTTACTGCGAGAGCTATATGGATCTGGCGTAGAACGGCTACGGCAAGAAACCATGACTTTCACAACACCTTCCAATAAGAAAGTAGAAATAATGACCGTAAGTAGCAACTATCACATTGAAGTCAACCCAACTGATGTCGGTATTCACGATAGAGTGGTTATTATGGATTTGGTGAAGAATGTGGCACAAACCCATCAGATAGATTCATCTGGACAGAGAGAATTCAAAGTTGTGATATTGAATGAGGTAGACGACCTAACGAAAGATGCTCAGCACGCATTACGTCGAACGATGGAGAAATACGTCGCAACCTGTCGATTGATACTTATTGCCAACTCCATTTCCCGAGTCATTCCGGCTATCAGATCCCGGTGTCTGACCATCAGAGTACCAGCACCAACAGAGACTGAAATTGCTTCTGTACTCAAATTAGTTTGTAGGAAAGAAAGTTTGAGTATCCCACCAGAGCTTGCTATGCGGCTTGCTAAGGCTGCAGACCGTAATTTAAGAAGAGCGTTGCTCATGTGTGAGGCTTGTAAAGTTCAACAGTATCCATTTACTGCAGATCAAAAGATACCTGAACCAGATTGGCAACAATTTATCAGAGAGACGGCAGCTTTAATACTGTCAGAACAGACACCAAAAAAGCTTGGTGAGGTCCGACAAAAACTGTATGAATTGATCATTCATGGTGTACCTCCAGATATGATTTTCGGGGGACTTTTGAAGGAATTAGTCCGGAATTGTGATATGTCTATGAAGTGCCAAGTTGCCAGTCATGCTGCTACCTATGAACATAGAATGAGACTTGGCAACAAAGCAATATTCCATCTCGAAGCATTTGTTGCGAAGTTTATGGCGATCTACAAGAAGTTTGTTGAAGAATCCATGGGTGATGCCTTCTAAAAAAATGTATAAATAATACTCAATTGTGCCTGTTTTTATCATTTTTAATAAATAACTAAATTCAATTTAAAATGGTGTTTAAATGTTGAATAATATTACAGAAATGATGGTTCTGAAACAATTACTTGTAATACTTATAATAATGTTTTATAGGTACTTTAACACAAAACAATCTAAAATTATCAACTACTGTATGCATCAAAGCTGCTACAATTTCATTAGAAAAGTGATCCAAGATAGATGGTTTTTTCTGTATGGCATCATCAATTATGTAAGAATCTTCAGAATCTGTAAAAGAAAAATGCTAATCAATTACAAGATTGGTACAAAACTAATTATCACATCTTTTTCCATTATTTATTTTGCCCAAATGTTAATTATAAATCATGTTACTTCTATTATAGCAGGCAAGATATATTTTTTTTTTGGATATCTTTGTCCCACTGTTCGGCAAAGGTCTCCCTCAACTTTTCCAATTTTCTTTAATGTTCACAATTAATCCTAATCAGCAATAATATTTTGTTAAAGGTGAAGAGAGAGACTGACCAAATAAGGACAAACAGGACAGAAAATATTAAGTATTTAGATAGCAAGACCTACAATATTAGATGGACACCTGCTGAAATAATTATATTGAACACGGGAGAAAGTTCTAACACCCTATTATTTTTATTAGTCTAGGGAATTCTGAATTCATTATAGGCAGCAAAACATTACATTAAAGGTAATTAATTATTAACCAACTAATGGATTATCCTTGTTTTGCTGTACGTAGAACTAGACATCTTAAATCTCTTAATAGATATTTATGCTAAATGGTAAAGTATGTAGTACCTATTATGTGTGTAACTGGCATGAACGATTAATGTTTGCTTTCAACTGTAGGCAATGATCGTTGCCTAGGAAAATTCGTAAATCTTTTGAATGTGCACTCTGGCCGCTGCGTGATTAGCACTAAGTAGCACAATTTCTGCATTAATCGGCAACAGTATTTTTTAACCAGACTTTGTTCTTTTATCTAATCCATGGTCATTTAAAACCCTTATCAGCTTGATCGTTGCGACAGCTCATGGCTTTCGTGTTACCTAGGCACAACCATTCGAGAGCTGATTTGCCGATTTGATTTGCTGATTGCAAGAATATAGTTGTCATCGTATAATTGATTAATTAAACTGACAAGATGACTTTGAAGAAACTGGCAACAGATTTGTTAACGGCGTTTAGAGGAGTTCTTCGATAATATTACCTGTATTCGATACGGCACGTGTCGAAATGTTCCCCGAGTTACTTTAAAACTTGCACACCGAAAATAGCCGAAATAAAGCACGAACGAATAAATCAGGGCTTACTTGGTTGCAAAAAATACGAAGGTATTCGCATATTCCTGACAGCTATCCTCTCTGGACCGATTAAAATGTAATCCTCATTATCGATGCCGCGTTGTATCAACCCCGCATAAGTTATGTTGCTCTCCGCACCATCTGAAATTGAAAACGTTGCTGTTTTTATGTGGGTAGTCGGAAATTACCGAAAGAGCGCTAAACTGCAGTTGAACAAAGTTTAATTGCACGAGACGGGGTGGTGTTAGCGTTTAGGTACATTGGAGTTTGGATTTAGTTACTTTGGACACAGGTTGTTTTAGTTTGTGTTTTGTTACAAATCTGAAATACCTATCTACACATGTCTACACAGAGGTATCCAAATAATTACCTAATTACTTAATCCATAGGTAGGTACCTACATGGATGTTAAATAAGACACGGCCGTCGGTAACAAGCTGTGTCGTTTTCATGGTTTTCGAGGGTGATAAAGCACCTGCGTCAACTGCGGTGGCACGCACCCCGCGTGTAACATAAAATGCCCAGTGTTCCAGACGGAGATAAGGAACAAGCGAGAGGGGTCTGTCGCCATTACGGCCACGCGCCGACCACAAGTGACCACTGAGAGGCCACAAGTGATGCCAGAAGAGGCCCAAGGCGTGACGCTGATGGCGGCAGTCAACAGGCCCACAGAAAGGCAACAAGTCACTTCCTCGAGCGGAGAAGAAGGGACGCGAGGGAAAAGGAATGAGCAAGAAGCTCAAACCCCCGGCGACCAAAGAAGAGTTAACTAAGGCCGATCCTGCCTCCAAACAGGGCGCAGGTTGTAAACAAGAATAGCACACATGCGACTGCTAGCGACGGCATAGCGCCGCAACAAAATGTGGAACCAAAAGAGTTACCGAAACTTACGAGTGGCGGCGTTACCGGCGCCAAAACGATAACAACTGGCACCACAAAGAAAGAATTTGCAACCTGCGCAATGAAGCTACTAATGGACCACAGTAAGGCCATCAGGCAGGGTCAAGATGTGGAGACGGTCATCCTTGATGGCCTAGCCACCTTACTAACCCTTTAACATGGATAGGCCGGTAAGGATGATTCACTGGAATGTCTGCGGCCTACGCAATAAGGTCGCCCCACTCCGCCACCTCCTACGGGACCAAAAAATCGACGTGGCGCTCATAAGCAAGACGCTCCTGGAACCTGAAGGCAGAATGTTCCCGGGATATCTCGTTGACAGGAAGGATAAAAGGTCGGCTCACATGAGATACCGCGGTCTGGCAGTACTTGTGAGATGAAGAGTCGTCCATCAGGAAATCTCCCTTGCCGTCACGCAACTCTTTCTACCCGTTTCGTGTCCAGCTGCATATAGCCGGCGAGGACATAGGCATTTACAGCTGCTAAAAGTCGCCCGCGATTCATTTGGAGCCAACAGAGCTGCGGGTACTGCTTAGTAAATTACCACACGTTACCATCCTCGCCGGTGACTTAAACCGCAAATACCCAGCGTAGAACTCTTATATCATGGACACCGAGGGCAGACGGCTCTTCGCGGACGAGGAAACCTTCGGCTATATGGTGTCCGGCCCAGAGACGCTGACCCACTACCCGGCCGCTGCACGGTACATGCCGGACATGCTGCACTTCGTAGTCGACCGAGGGCTACTCTGCCAGATCACGCATCAAGTGATAGACGACGAGTTGCAGTCAGACCACCAACCTGTACTCGTCGTCTTATCTGGTATGCCGACCCGACAGCCTTTAACGCCACGTCCGCCCTTTACAGAAAAGGTAGAGACCTCCACGCCGACTCGGCTTATCGTTAACAGACGGCGGATGACGTCACCGCTTGCATTCAAAGCGCCTTGCAATCGGCGACTAGCATGCAGCGGCAGGGGCAGGCCTATTGCCGTCCCTGCCCGCGCACATAAATGCGATGATCGCCGCAAAGAGGAGGCGCATTCGCAAGCAGTGGCAACAGCTTAGATGTCCGACGCTCAAAACGCAGCTGAACCGTCTCGCGGAGAAGGTGAAGGCCGAACTCCAGGCGCACACCGCTGCGGACTGGCAGTACCGAATAGACGCCACTACGGACAGTTGCCCGTCCCTTCATAAGCTATGCAACCAACGTACGAATAACCCAGTCGCGGTGCGTCCGCTGCTCAACAGCGACAGGGCGCTAAAGTACGTAGCCGAGGACCGGGCGGAGGAACGTCAGTTCCAACCGAATCCGACTGGCGACACCGAACATGTCTCATCTGCCTTCTTAGTCAACCTTATGAATATCTGATTAAATCCAGTCAACATATTTTTTTAGTAATTCGTTTAACGGGCAATGTAATTGAAGCTTTTCGTCCATGAACAATTTGTCCCGCTCCGGCCTCGGCAGCATCCCAATAATGAACTGATCACGCAACATTTCATCCATGGCTGTTTCGAACTTGCAGTCCACTGCCAGGCGCCGCACTCGGGCCGCCCACTGCGTCAAATCTTCGCCTGCGTCCTGCGCCGCAGCCGTATGAAATATATCTTTTGAGTGTAAATCATAGTTGCGAAGTTCATTAGGTACCGCAATGTACGTTACTGCGAAAGTTTACTATCGCAACGTTCGTTGTTGCGAAAGTTCTTTACTGCGATGTACGTTATTGCGAAAGTTTACAATTGCGACATACGTTGTCGCGCAAGTTCTTTACTGCGATAATTGCAGTTTCCATAACAAGCTATTGCGATGGGGGCGCTATTCTGAGAAGCATGGCCTTCGACGCACGTAGGCGTAGTTGACGGAGATCCGCTAAGCTCCTACCTCAGAATGATTAAAAAAGATAACAACGAAGGGGATGGCGGGGTCTTTGTTCGCTCGCTTCGCTCGCTTACTAGACCTCGTCATCTCCTTCGAACCTAACCTCTCCGAGTTGAGCCTGAAGTTTCGAGCTCGCTACGAATTTTTTTCTAAGTCCTCGCTCTACGGACTTAGACTTGCGAGGACTTAGAAAAACTTTGCGCCCCCATCGCAATAACGTGTTATCGAAACTGCAATTATCGCAATAAAGAACTTTCGCGACAACGTACGTCAAAATGGTAAACTTTCGCAGTAACGTACATTGCGGTAATGAACTAAGAAACAATGATCTATACGCATATCTTTCAGCTAACACTGCCTTCTTTGGCACGAAGTGCTTAGCTAACTCTGTAGTTAACTCTTTGTAAGTATATCTCCTCAACTGTCTTTGGCGCAATTAACTAGCGTACCTACCAACTTATACGCATCACTGTTGAGTGCGCTTCGAAGTACCTACGACCTTTCGTTGGTCATCTTCATTTTGTTCTGCTTTTATTAACAACGTATTTACCGTCAACTATTGGGAAAGCCTTTCTTTAAAGATGTTCCAGTCCTGGCCGAGCTCAAAAGTAGGAACAGATCTGATAAAATTCGACATATTTTTTTTTTGAGCTTACGTGGGTAACTGTAGGCAACTCGTCGCCACAGTTTAAGTGAGACACGGCCGTCGCCGTCAGTAAAAAGCTGTTTATTTGCACTCAGCATAGAGTAGAGGCGTACGCGCACGACACGCAGGTCGCACATCTACTTACACAATATATAGCTATCTGCTAACTAACCTAACAAAGGGCTACCAAATCTATTAGTGATATGATATTATTCGGAAAGGGATTAGTTTAATATCACTTTCATCCATTATTACGATTAGGAATCAGGAATTTCAGCGTTATGTTATAATAAAAGAACCTTTATTCCTTCAGCTAAGCTCCTAGGTATATAATCATAATTTTTTATGAAGGTCGTTATTGGGCGGATCGGGCCTTTCCTTCCTTCCAATAAAGGTACCTAATCATGTTATTCTGTAGGTCATACATTAACTCACTCATTAAGTACCAATCTAGTTCCTGATTCAAGTTGTAATATTGTAATTGCAACATTTACAACAAATAAACAGTAAAGTTCAGATAGGTACTTACTAGTAAATTCTCCATTATCGGGCTATTTATCAATAAGTACAAACAAAACAGCTTTTTTTTGCTGTCCTTACCTACCTGTCGCAGCTGCCTCATACATAACCGGTAACTTGACAATGAATAAACATCCAGTTTATAAGAAGGAAATCTATTTATAATTATTCTACCTTGCCTACATTGACCCTACTAAGTAGGAATTAATAGTGTAATTGTACCTATAGCTTTAGGTCTACCTTACCTACATTGATCTTACTAGGAATAGTGTATGGTCATTCGAATATTTGTTCTGCGCGGGAATTGAACCTGTGACAGTAGGTACCTACATACCTGCAGGTAATCTCTCAGCCACTGCGCCAACCAAGCTGTCAAAATGTTACTTTGAGGTCTCTAATGTCAATTCATTATCTACTTTTTGCAAAATTATTAATATTTATTAATTTTACAAAAAGTAGATAATGGTGCCGATTCTCTTGTCACAAAATTCTCTAAACTAGACTAAAAATCACTAACATTTAGTTTATTCCTGTCAAATGACGATTTCTCATTCTTAAATAGACTAAAGTAACACAACTTATCTATATTTTAGTTTGACAGCACTAAGATTGCACTGAGTTATTAGTTTAGTGAAAATGGCAATTTTGATATTCAGAATTTGACGATTTTTACCTAAAATTTTGGTTGTCTAACTAAATCGCGATTAAAAAGGTGTGGAATAAAATTAGTTGTCATGAACTAAAATTCACCGCAACACCTCGACTTCAGATGCAAAAACAGTAGGTACTGTATCTCTTTTTAATTTTATTTGGCTTATATCTCGAAAATGGTGTGTCTTATCGCAAAAATAATGAAATTTTCGACCCCTAATATGAAACCCTTAAACCCTTAAAACTCTACATGTAGGTAATAATTTTTCATATTTTCCATACAAAAAGTGAAAAATTCCATAAAAAAACACGTTGAGGCTGCCCCCTAAGCGCCTACCGGCTCTAAAAAAAAAACACGGGTTAGGGCAAACAAGTACCACGTGGTGTCGCGATTGTCAAATTAAATTTTAGTTTAAATTATTTTTTAATTAAGAGATATTTTTTTGCAGAATAGCTTTAAGATTCTCATAGCTAAAAGTAAGGAATTTTAGTGATAGTTTAGTTAGTTTATTTCGGTGTACAAGAGAATCGGCAGCAATTAATACTTATTAATAATATTTAAACATTTGGATTTATCCACTCTACTCACGAATATCCATTGTAATGTAAGCGTTATGTGGTTCTTTCCTTCCAGCCACTTCCATACTTATCTCTCCGGACAAATGCAAGTCACTGGTGAATATTACTCCACTTTTGCCACCTTCCAAATCAAATCTGAAAAGAAAACATAATTTTTTTGTCAAATTTGGTGTTTTTTTAAAGAATAAACAAAAGTAGGTAGTTCTAATTTAGAATGTGAACAAAAAGCGAAAAAAGAATATTTGGAGATGCTGGGATTTGAACCCAGGACTTTCAGCATGCGAAGCAGACACTCTACCACTGAGTTACATCCCCGATAGAAATGTCGTTAAAATTAACGGTTACTAGCCAGAGGCTGTGTCAGTCATATCTTCATAGGGATTATCTTTTTTGAGCCACAAATCCAGAGTAAGTACCAACTAAATCAACCTTCAAGCCACGTATCTACATCAAACATAAGTAAGTGGATGCTTAGCACTGGCTACTGCTCAAGCCCCTTTTATACTTCCAAGAATAAACACGGCCACAAATATCTTTAACAGAAAAACATTAAAATAAATTCTGTTTGAATAATAATTAAAACCTCCTTTCGACGAGTTTCGTCCACCTGGCGCCGGTAACGTTAACCCTTCTCATAGAAAATGTCGTTTGCTGTTCGGGTAAGGATAGGGTGACGCTGTTGACAATGGCGGGGTCGACAGGCTGCATGCCGAAGTGGCCGCCGTCCATTAAAAAAAAGAAAGTCCTTAGACTACGGCGGATGCAGTCGATGTTGTCCGCTCTGCATGTGGGGAACGGGAGTGGTGACACTGAAAAGAAGGAAAATACCCATAAAATATGTTTAGATTACCTATCAAAACCAAAAGTCATTTATTCAAATTAGGCTGAGAATCAGCACTTTTCGAACGTCAAAATTACATAAGACACTCCCCCAAAACGTTAGGAAGTGGTGAAGGAAGGGCGTTTTGGGGGATTTGTTATGTAATTTTTGTCATCCAGATCAATATACACTAGGTACCTAGTTGATTTTGATTGTACTTAATTACTAATTATAAACACCTTAACTGTGATTTTTAATTTGATAAAACAAAATGACAGCTGCAAACGAATAACTTTAAGCGATACGTTTTGAGTTTAAAGATGGTAGAATATGTTTAGTGAAGAATGTACGAATCTATGTAATGGTCAACAGGGGCTTGCACGAAGTATATACTAAGAGAAGCTGACTGATGTAAAAGGTCGATCGCAGCTGTCATATTTAACCGACTTCAAAAAAAGGAGGAGGTTCTCAATTCGACAGTAATATTTTTTAATGTGTGTTAGCTCAGAACTTTTTTGGTTTCAGGCTCCTTCAAACAGACGCGACTCGCGACGCGCCACAAAGGCCTTTGGGTCGCGTGCGATTCGCGTCGCGTGTCGCGCCTGTTTGAAGGAGCCTTTATGTTTAAGTAAGTGCCAACACAACAATAGACATACAATAGGTAATTATAGGATGCGTTGATGCCTACCGGTGTAGGTTCCTAATCTACTAATAGCTGTAGGTAACTATAGGCGACCGGAATCGAACCCAAGACCCTATGCTCAGTTGTCGAGTTGGCGACCATTAGACCACCGACGCAATCTTTCTTAGGACAGTCAGCCATGCAAGTTGTCTACGGTAACAATTTGACATTGTAAGCGCCTTTATGTCATGTCGTAGCTGTAACGGCGGTTTTCTTAGCTCCAGTGTCCCTACCTACTTGCGATTGACTGTAGGTACTTGCTACCTACTTACTTTATTCGAGAAGTGTTTGTTACAAACTAAAGGCTCCAGGCAAACAGGCGGGATGCGACTCTAATAGAACAATTTCTATGAAAACTTCATGGAAATTGTTTTACAAGAGACAGTCGCATCGCGCCTGTCTGTTTGAGCCACAGGCCCACTTGTACCACCAATCAATCACGTTTAGCGATAAACGATTTTAAAACAATTCTGTTTCTGTCAAATGTTTGAAGATGACAGAGACAGAAAGATGTTTAAAACTCGTTTAAATGATAAATGGTATAGGTTAGTTGGTATAGGTATAATGGTATAGGTAATAGGTTTGTACAAACACTTTTACACGTCAATCATATTTTAAAACTAGATGAGGTCGGCATTTCCTATCTGACTACTCTGAGAAGAAAGGCCGAAACAAACTCAGAGGTCACAGTCTCTTTTAAAGTCCAGACATAATCTTGGTCAGATCATGTGAAGACCATGTAGATTTGTGTCTGAAATGGTCTTTTGAGGAAAAACCACACAGAATGAGTGGACCTGTCCAGTCAGTGCACGCATTTGTCAGTAATCGTGCAGCTCAACTCAAAACTTAAGGAGCTCAACGATTCGACGAACAATACCAAAGAAAGGACATTTGGGTAGACCGCATAAATTACTCAAACTGCCAGACCATGATTAAAACTAATTGAGAAGAAAACAGAAAATCAATGATCCACATAGTCTTTACATTCACGTAAATACTCATGTATTTATAAAAATTCATCAATGTCAGCAAGTTTAGCGCTAAAGGTGTTTAGTGATTGGCGGTGTAAATTGGTCTTAATAGTTATTAGGCAAAAAGTTCTTTGTTGTAATAAACCTAATCAATCCACAACTACCTAGCTAAATAGACATACTTACCTACAGTAAGTTCTGATGATGTTCCGGTCGTAAAATTTTATGAATATCAATTTTGTTCCTTTAATAATCATAAACGAAATTACTTCTATAGTTTCCCGCCATTACCTTTGTTTTTTTTTTGTTACCACAGTGTCAATGATCGAGGAATTGAAACTTGATAAAAATAAGGTTAGGTACTACTTATACAGTCTCTACAAAAAAATTACAAAAGCTGCAATACTGGTTGTGCTAAATTGTCAATGTCTGCCGAAGGTATTTGGTTTCCCTTTTTTTTTGGAATAAATATCCTTTTCATCATTTAGTGCAAACGGCTGAAGATAATAATGAAGATAAAAACGAAACACCGCCATTATTTTCTCATGCGAGGTCATCGGCACCGGATAAATCACTTGATACAGAGATTTTGCGAAGGATCAAACAGAATTTTTTAAAACAATATGTCGTTGTTTATTTACTTACGTTTCGAAATTTTTCCCGGGTGGGGCAGTTTGTAACTCGAAAGTTGTAGGCTCAAAAGTTGACCTCCAGATATAAGTAATAAATATTAATAATGTAGGTGGCAGGAATTGGATAGTGTTCATTTAGATATGTAAACCGGGGTTAATAATAAATTAATCAATATTTTTGTAAAATTCGACTTTCCATTGAAACTGACCGGCAACAGCGGAAACCCACAGTCTGTTGGTGTTGAAGTCTGTGTGTGTGTGTTGGTGTTGTCTACAATACAGGGATGTTTAAAAAAAAATACCTCTGTAGGTAAATTTTAAAACACCCTGTAGCCAATAAATATACCCATCAGAATTGTGAGGGTTCCCCAAATTGTGAAGGGTATCGGTCTCCAATTGCAATGCTAATAAAGCAAAAACAAAAAATGTTTTCTTCTTATAAATCTTAATTTCATGCGCGACAAGAGGACACCGATAGAAGATCATTATCAGCTGTTTACTTGACATTATGATTTTGGATAACATTACTTATAATTTTTGTTTTTTTGCTATTTAAAGATGAGTACCGATACCCAAATAGTATGTGAAGTTTCGCCGAGTAATTAAAAAACTCGTTGTAGTACCTACCTACAGTCTGTCTTCCTTTGCGACTTTTCATGAGATGTGTCTTGCGTACCTAGGTATCATTTCCGCTTTGCAAGGCCATTGTCTTTTCACGAAGCAAAGGCCGTTAGCTGGGTAGGTACCTAGCGTAATTTAATTTAGCCGCCTAATTAGAAATATCTATTTACCTAGGGTTTAATTTGGACAGTTGCCGCGGTGGTTGTAATTGGTCATTACCCTTTGTATATGAGAATTAATTGAGTAAGTAAGTACAATAATTAGACAGCAACCGCAGAGCGTGGGTCGACACAAATATCAATGATCGCAACAAAGCAAATTGCTTATAATGTGGCCTATGCAATTATCCCTACTAGGTCCTTACTTAGGCAGAAAAAGTACCTAATTGGGTACTTATGTACGAAGTGTATGTCCTGCACCCTAATTGCGCAACACACTATCAATTACAATTTGAATCATTTTGAAGCCTATTGTTAAACCATTGCTCCGTAAGTTCGAAAAATTTGTCAGCTCAACAACGTGAATAACGCAATGAATGTTGAACTGTTAAAATTAAAGTCATTCCTACTGTTAGCGTGTTACGCAATTACCCCGCAGATGTATGAACGTAAACGAATCAAAAGGAGTATATGAGGATCATAGCAGGTGGCGTTCTGTATATTCTGCCTACCCCCATGGGAAGAAAGCGTGAACTGATGTAGGCATGTATGTATGAAATTTTGAGTAGATATTATGTAAACCTGGGCCTTGAGCAGGTATGAGCCTAAAACCCTTTTTTGCATTTTTTTCTTTTGCCTAAACAATGTGCATATTTCACGTTGACCCTTTTAAAGGGGACGGAATATTAGATTTTTTTTTCATTCCGACATAATTTTGTACGTAGGTACCTGGTCTATACCCTTGAACAAAGTTTACAAAAAGTTATAAAAGCGGCTAAAGGAGCGAAGGTATTGGAGAAAATAAATGTGGACCATAAAATTTTGTGGTTCTATCGACACCTGGCGTGATATTGAACTTTGATTTTGTTTCAACTAAGGTTAATAGAAGTTGTAATAATAGTTATTTGGTATATGGAGTCTGATTGCATCGAGTATTTTTATTCTGATGTTTAGTATGGTTACATATCATAATTTTTTTTATTATCTATATATTGTCAACTAAGTATGATTAGCTTCAAGTAAGTAGCGCTATGGGTGGGTGAAAGTGGGGATCTCTCTTTAGGGTCCTGATAAATTAGCATGAATTAAAATAATAATAATGGGTTGCTTAAAACCGACTCCACTAATTAAGCTTTACCCGCTTGCAGGAATCGCACCACCTGCCATATGAAGGGAATTCGCATGCGCGCTAGAACAAAAGAACCAAGAATCCGATTCCCGACATCCCCTCTACGATTACACAATGACCCCGGGTAGGCCTAAAAAAGTCGTAAGAGCTTCTTACGCTTTACGCAGGCCATCAGGAACAAACCACCAAATGAGAGAAGCAAATTGTGGAAAGAAAAACATCCACCACTTCGTTAAACCCCAGGAACATTTTCCTCTCAAGCGTGACGTGCAATGGCCCATATGGAAAGCTCTCAATCGATTGAGTACCCAAGTAGGCCGCTGCAGACACAATCTGTCGAAATTGGGGATTACTGACCCATCGTTCACCCAGTGCGAGTACGGTGCTTCTGATCAGACCATGCCCCATGACAAAAAAACAAACAAATTCTTCAGCTTTTTAGGGTTCCGTACCCAAAGGGTAAAACGGGGCCCTATTACTAAGACTCCGCTGTCCGTCCGTCTGTCTGTCCGTCTGTCACCAGGCTGTATCTCATGAACCGTGATAGTTAGACATTTGACATTTCCACATATGTTGTATTTCTGTTGCCGCTATAACAACAAATACAAAAAAATATAATAAAATAAATATTTAAGAGGGCTCCCCTTCAACAGACATGATTTTTTTTCTGTTTTTATAGATAATGGTTCGAACCTTTCGTGCGCGAGTCCGACTCGCACTTGGCCGGTTTTTTATTAGTAAGTATAGAATATAGATAGATATATAGATGGATATACATAAATATAGATTAGTGCTAGAACAGTGAATACTACTGCATGCTCATGGTCCATTAGTCCAGGGTGTCTGCAGACCAGAATGTGACGCCAAAACACCATCATACACGGATTGACGCATCTCTACATCCGTCCTAATTGCGTAACACACTCAGAATGACAATCTCTTTCATTTTGAACCGACGCGACGAAAGAAAGAAGAGGTTCTAAAGTCGACGCGTATTATGTATTTTTTTTTTGTTGACAATACAATAACATTGAAGGTAGTATTTTTGGTGTCGAACCGACTATGAATAATGATCGAAGCGCAATAAGTGCATTCATGCCCGTCATCCATACTAATATTATAAATTCGAAAGTAAAGGCTCGTACACACTGGCGCGACGCGACGCCTGACACAAAGGCACCGCGTGTCGCGCGACGAGCGGCGCCTTTGTGTAGAGCTGTCGCGTCGCGCGTGTCTGTGGGAGCCTTAACTATGTCTTTATGTTACGTTTTCAAGGTTAAACCACTTGACGGATTTCGATAAAATTTGGCAAGGAGATTGATGGCATCCTGGGGGTGGACATAGGCTACTTTTTGTCCCGGTCGCACGTTCCCGTGGAATAATTTCCTACATCACCGCGAGCGAAGCCCCGGGCAGAAGGTAGTTTTAAAAAATGTTCAAACACGCGCTGCTGAACCTGGGTTGGGCTATTATAGCTGGTTTAAGAGTACTTACCTAGCCACATTATTCCCTAAAAAACAGTTCATTGTATTATTCCTGTCACTAACTGGTCCAGTTAAAAGTTCAAGGTCTGAATATCCTACAACATTGCTTTTACTTTTAAACCTTTTTTTACCTGCACGAATAGTTTGATGTGACTTCCTGCTTGCTATAAAAATGCTCTGAAGTGCATTCATGCTCCTACAAATTCAAACTGGTTTTTAATTAGGCAAAATATCTTTGCTACTATTTGTACCCACATAAGTTTGTTGAAGGCAGTTCTGCCTTAAAGACCTACATAATTTGGCATTTGTGTAATTTAATACCTTGTAGTATGTCCTTTGCCAAATGGACCTGGCGGACCGTAAGGCCCCCCGGGCGACCCATTTGAGTGCTGAAGAAAAAGAACCGATCGTGTAGCAGTCTTAAGAGGGCGCCCGGCCGAAAGTAAAATTTCCAATCGTAAATGTGATTTTGTCTTGATATTGATAAGACTAAGGTATAAAATTAAAATAATATGATTAACTACTTAAAATATGGAAAACGAGAAGCGATACGAAAGTTCATTCACCTAAAACACGACCGCGGAGTTAACCATCTACATATATCTATCTCATTCCATCTTGTGTATTTGACATTTAATGTCTCGTTATCTTTGTAATAATGTTTCAAGGTCTAGTCGGGTCGCTAGTGGTAACTTAACTTATGCTTAACCTATCTACTTATTTCGTTTTCTGTTTACTAGTGGTATTTGTTGAAGTTTTATTATTTTTCGTTGTTATTAAATTATTATTACGTTGTAACTGTGATTATAATTGTTGTTATTAAAACTGATTCAAAATGGAGTCACAACCAAGTATTTCGCAAGATAAATCAACAGATTTAACTTCTCCAAAAAAAATTGGCAGTTGTTTTTTAAATACTTATCTACTACAATATATAATATAATTTTCGAGACAGTTGCAAACCCCTGCCTTTGCTAATGATCTTGCATTGATTTTGTTTACACTTGGTATCGCTTCTCGTTGGCCGTACTTTACATGATATTTCTAAACTTTTTGTGGAACAGAAACATGACATTTTCTCTATCTCGAAAATCTCGAAGACCTAGAAATCGAAAAATTTGATGATTATTTGTATTAATACAAAGAGAATAAAGTGCAGGCATTTTTTAACATTCCTTTTATTTTTGGTTTTATAATTTTGAGTCATCTTCAGTCGCACGTTAAGTTAGTTTAATATTGCAATATACCTACACTAAAAGCAGACGAAAAGGTATTAAGTCCCTGATTAATCATCCTACTAATCTTACTTCCTATTTAATATTAAAATGTGAAAGTTTGTGAGGATGGATGGATGTTTGTTACTCTTTCACGCAAAAACTACTGAACGGATTTGGATGGAATTTGGAACACAGATAGTTTATAACATGGATACATGGACATAGAATACTTTTATCCCGGTAGTACGTTCCTGTGGCATAATTTCCCACCTCCACGTGGGTGAAGCCGCGAGAAAAAGCTAGTATTATAAATGTGAAAGTTTGTGAGGCTGGATGGATGGATGGATGTTTGTTACTCTTTCACGCAAAAACTACTGAACGAATTTGGATGGAATTTGGAACACACGTAGTTTATAATCTGGATTAACACGTAGGATACTTTTTATCCTGGTTGTACGTTCCCGTGGGATAATTTCCGACATCCACGCTGGTGAAGCCGCGGCCAAAAGCTAGTCAATAATAATATGCAAAGCAAGCACAGCATTTTTGTGTCGAAGGCTATTGATCGTCCCCGTAACATATTCCTTAAATAATCTTCTTTGTAATCACGAGAACAATATAGATTTCTTCGCAAGTTAATTTTACAGTAGATTGTAAATAATTAATAAACTTAAAACCAAAAGTTATAAACTGATACCAAGTTTCAGTAATTAAAAATCTCTTAGGTGTACCGGCCAGTGCTCTTGAAAAGTTTTAATAGAAGTTTTTCTTTTTAATTTATTTAAAGTTCTGTGCTTTGTTGGTAGGTATAACGCTCGGAGGTTACAGTGATATTGGATGTATCAAAGTCGACAAAAAAGGTTTTTAAAAACATTCAACATTTTAAGGATTTATTTTGTTGTTTTAAAAGAATAGTTTTTCTACATAACAATTACAATAATACATAATAAAATAACTAAGTTATAGAAACAGGCGTTACTTTGCGAAAATTCATGACAGTAAAATGTTAAGTAAAAATATTTATATTTAGTTTCATTAACACACAATTTTATTTATGTATAGGATTCTCTTTTAAAATTATTATTAAGCTGAAAAATAAATCAAATAGTGGACAACCAACAAACAAACTTTATACTTTAACTTTTTTTTACTTTTCTTTAACTTTATTTTTTATCCTTTTAATATTTCAGATTTTTCCTGAGTTCCTGACAGCATTTTAGATACCAAAAAATAATACACCTTTATCTTTGTAGGTTATCGTACCATAATGTTCATATCCAACACTTTATTTAATTAAAAGAGGCTGAAAATAAAAAGAAAAATAATTAATGTCGCTTGCATGTTAACTGTACCCATATAACTTGATTGAATGAGGTCATACGGGTTACTAACACCGTCACAGTATATTAGGTACTTAGCAAAGGAAAGATTAATATCTTTACATTTATTTGTTTTTAAGATATGGCCACACTGAGGCAAAATCTGTGCGGGATACGGGACGCGACTACGCGTGTCCATTATTTTATTGATTTAGATGTAACGCGATCATTCGTGCCAGCTTTAATACCTCCAATCTTTAATTCAAGTTAGTGGACACAATTGGCGCGACCCTATTTCTTGCCGCATCCCGCGCGACATACGTTTTTTTTTTTTGGTTTGGCTTCTCGCGAGTCAACTTAGGAGATTGTCGGCTGCTTAACCGGACATGCCTGTGGTTGCCCTAATTAATTAAGGCCCCCAGCCAGGGCTTAAAAGACTTACAAACTAGGCGACAAGACGCTAAGGGCGCCTGCTGCGGGGTGCGAGCCTCGGCTTAGGGCGTCGCTGGGAGAGAGCAGCAAGGGACAGGCTGGATCGGAATCAGCGACATTCGCCTCGGTGTGCCCTGAGCTTTATAGTAAGTGTGCTTTGAGTGTCGTTATGTATTGCAGCGATTGCTTGTTAGATTTTAAGATTATGCATATTTATGTCAGTAGGTATAAAAATATAAAACGTTTATGGTAATAGTTGAACTGCCCTACACGACGTCATGTTGTAAAAACTTATTACGTAAGTAAGTATTAGAATTATTTGCTTTTATACCTATATTAAAATTATAAAATACGACTGAAATCGACACAGCCTACTTTACCCTATGGTTACTCATTACTCAAGCTAAGATTGTAGGAAGAATCGGAAAAATAATGAGAGAATGCACCCAAATTGAGACCCAAAGAAGGCAATGGGTACCTCTTCCTATATCCAGGACGTATAACAATGATAGATTTATTGCCCTCATATACCTACCCTTCGTTACTGTTTTTATCTAAATCTAGGTTCCGTCAAACGGGGTGAATAGGGATGCAGTGGTGAATCAAGACGAAACTTTAAAAGGGATTTTAATATTGAAATAATATAGTTTGTTGCCAAAAAGGACTATAATGTGTTTACTGTATTATAATTAACGAATAGGTGCTCTTGTTGGCAACAAACTATATTATTTTAATGTACTTGTTAAAATCCCTTCTAAAGTTTCGTCCCGAGTCACACCTGCATTTACCCCGTTTGACGGTACACATGCTTTAGTCTGTTTCCGAGTGTCACTTAGAACATGAAGAATCTTAAAACACTGAAAGTGAAAACTCACAAAATTGCAGAAAGAAAAACTTCACTTACCATAGCAAAGAAAAGGGTTATTTAAGTATAATTGAGATTTCAGTTGAGTGACATCCTTTACAAAGACAACTTTCACATCCGGGGCCCACTTCTCCTAGTTACGCTAAATTGAATCTAGATTATATCTCACTAAGTGCTCTTTTTAGTGTCATTATGGGGCACGAAGTCAAGGCCAGGCATCTCATACATTCTCAAAGGTCAAAGCCACACAACTATATACAATGTGGAGACGAAAATACGACAATAAATTAAACTGCGAATGTCTAATGCCGTTCCCAGACTGCATACGAAAATTCAATTAAATATCCTACTAATATTATACAATTAATGTGAAAGTTTGTGAGGATGGATGATGTACGGATGTTTGTTACTCTTTCACGCAAAAACTACTGAACGGATTTGGATGGAATTTGGAACACAGGTAGTTTATAACCTGGATTAACACATAGGATACTTTTATCCTGGTAGTACTTTCCCGTGGGATAATTTCCGACATCCACGCGGGCGATGCCAAGGGCACAAGTTAGGGTCCAATAATTTAGTCACTAGAGCTAGTCAAAGATTGGCAAAACCCATAGTCAGCCCATCACTACTATTTCGTTTGTTTGAATAAATCACTTTTATATTTCCATGCTAGAATTTATTTGATAGTTTCAAAATACTCTTACGCACCAGTACTGCCAGTGTTTTTATTTATTGTTGTGTTGTTGTCTCCATATGGTATAGGTGCTTCGCTAACTGCTTAGTGATGGGTGCTGCTAAGTGACACGCTCCCAACAAACGTATGGTTTTACTCTTCACTATTGCAATGGCCACACTGACGCTTGGGCCCTATCGTCCCTAGGCCTTAGTTTCTATATATATATCTATACATACTATAAATTAAAGTCGCTTTTCGTATCTGTCTGTGTGAACGCGTTGTTCTTCTAAACTACGCAACGGATTTTGATGCGGTTTCCACCGTCATTTAGAGTATTTATTTGGGAAAGTTTATGTGTGTTCATTGTAATTAAAGTTACATAGGTATATAATAAAGAGATCTCGATGTTTTGTCAAGTCGTAAAAACCGTCGAAGCAGGGGTGGATCGCAAGTTTAATATACCTGATAATGCGATATATTTGTCAAAAAAGTTACAAAATTATCAGATTTTCGGATTGTCGTCCGTCATCTTTCCCCTGTCGGTTTTATTAAATAGGCCCCTGGTACCACGGTGCATGACTTATTTGTCATTTGGTCGAACAAGTCATCAAGCTTGGCACTAAGCGGAGCTCCTAGCTGCGTGGTTTCGGCGGCGTAAGAAGACCCTTTAGATATACAGGTGAGCTACGAAACGAGGTCCAAAGAAATTTTTTAGAAGTCTCTCTCCAAGGACTTTCCGAAACAACCCCATGTGTGTTCAGCGTTTATTCAAAGTTTTGGAGCTAGACTGGTTTTGAATATTTTTAGGGTAATTCTCATTTGATTTCAGACTTTTTGTTTCTTTCTGTGTCGCAGTTAATGTAAATATGTTTTTTTTTAAACTATATAACCTTAAGTTATGGTCTACGATCGATAAAAAATACTATCTGTCTAAACATCAACCAAAGTGACTATAATTTAGCTCAGAGGGAAATTTTTTGCTCGATAAGATTCGTTCTAGACTTCAGTCTTTAAAAAAAGAAAAAAGAAGGGTGGCAATGACCCGAAGTAGTTTTAAAACTTCTACGAACCGTCAGCTTTCTAAAGCAATACAAATAATAAGTACTTTTCGAGACATTATTTGGAGAAATTGGAGTTTGAACATGGTAGGTAAGGCGTAAAAAGTCTGAAATCAAGTGGGAATTTCACTAAAAATATTAAAAACCATCTAGTTTTTAAACTATAAATGATCGATGAATATACATAGGGGTGTTTCGGGAAGCCCTTGGAGAGAGGCTTTAAAAAAATTGCATTGGACCTCATTTTACGGGCCATCCTGTATGCCATACCCAGCCCTATAATACCAGCATAATATTGTCCCACTGCAGGACAATTGCTTCTTCTCCTACAGAGAAGGCATGAGCATTGATCACCACGCTTGCTCAAGACGCGTTGGCGATTTCAAACTTTAGGTACCGCCCATAATTTCTGCCCGCGACTTCGTCCGCGTGTCTTGTTGTAACATAAAAAATATATCCAATTCCCCGTGCCCCGTTACTTCGTTTTTGCTTAACGTTCTTTCTGGCTGTTTTTCTTTTTGCTCGGCTCCTAAGAGTCATAGCGTGATGTTAAATAGTCTATAACCGTCCTTAAGAATAGTGAGAGAGATTCTAGAGATTAGCGCGTTCAAACAAACAAACTCTTCAGCTTTATTATTGACATAGATGTATATGTCAAGGTTTCCTCACGATGTTTTCCTTCATCGATGTCGGTGATGTCCAAGATAAACTTAGACCCTAGATTTTATATATGTATATACCAATAAAATTGATTGCTTACTGTATTAATCTTTCTGCCTAAAGTTATCTAAGTCACAACGACCTTCAGCCTAGATCGAATAAAACGAGGACGAAATAATTCATTCCTTTTATGTATTTCTTTTTTAGGTAGGTATATGGCTAATATTTACATAAATTCCTTATAAAAGATATACTAGGAGTAAAAATAAATGGAACGAGCTGCCACAAGCAATTCAGTATTTTGGTCAAGTTAAAGATATATAGAACCTCTGTTGAGAATAGTTGAAATTGGAAGCGAAAGGAAGAACCCTACTAGAGTAGAAATAAATGAATTCCTTGTCTAATACTCGTACTCTTTAAACGATTTAAATAAAATTAAACCGATTGTTGTCTGAAATATTAAATTCTAGCGACGTTTGTTAAAACTTTTTATTTTGAACACTGTTTATATCATCTTGGCATCTGGGGCATCAGGATGATGGAAGAGGCTTGATAAATATTATAATTGTAGTAATCCATAGTTGACCTATCTATATATCAATATATATATTATGTTATTATTATTATCCTATTTTTTTTAAATTATTTATTTTTTTATTCATTTATATCTGTAATTTTTATGGTGTTCATAATAAAGAGTATTTTATTATATTCTAATGGCTATCACGAAATCCTATTTAGCTAATATAGGTTCTAAATACTCCTATATCAATCTGCCTCGCCTTTTTCCAACAATGTTGTCATCAGCTTCCAGTTTATCCGGATGCAGCTGAATACCAGTATCTTACCTGGAGCGACTGCCTATCTGATCTCCAAAACCCACTTAATGGGTAACACGATACCCCTTAGTAAGACTGATTGTCACTTTTGGGCTTCTGACTACCCGTAACGACTGTCAAAGATTAACGAATGCCAGCCCAGACCAATGGCTCGTCCAAAATAATCCTACAAGATGCCTAAATACATAATGCCTTGACCATAACCTAGTATGTTGTACTAACAACAGCTACCTTACCAACTAACCGATGTGACATACCCTTTTTTATTTTTTTTACCGGGTTGGATAATCCTCATGGATGTCCTCCGCCCTGGGAGAGCGGAGGGGTCTGTCAGACTCTTACTGACTGAAAACCACCCCGGTGTTCCGTCTTACTCGTACACCTACGCCAGGGATCGCGGGAACGTACGATTCTTCCGCAACCTCCGACTGGTGCCGGCCCGCCTCTGCGGGCCCCGTCTGGTCAAGCGGGGGGAGTGAGGTGTTTAACTCCCCCCGCGACGTCTAAGAGAGGCGCGCGTGGAACATTACGCGCCGCCACCTCGGGTCTTATATAATAGGGGGCGGCGGACGTCCCGAGTCCGCCGTCCGTGGACCCATTTAGGGGGGCCGGGAGAGCAGTCGACATCTGTCTCTCCCTTTCCACTGCCTCCTTCTGCGACATGACATTATTGCAGAAGGAGATCACCGCGTCCCACGACGCTGCGCCGCCGACCATAGAATGAATCACAGCCGGCAGCGACAGGTCGCCTAGCCTAACCTACCCTATAATAGAGCTTCGAAGGGGAATACTTTAACGACCTCATCGAATTCCTATCGGGACTGAAAATTAACCAAGCAACAACCACAAGATTAAAAAAAATATATTACACTAGTATCTATTGTTCAACAATCACTATATTTTCGAACTCTTCCATACTAGCAAAATGGACCCCAAGTCCGCAATATCCTTAAAGTTCTGTTATAATATTTTCCGCACAAAATGTCACAACAATGCTAAAAGATACTCACTCGGATCATAACTCTTATGTGCAATCTGACCATCACAATACAGTAAAGTTTGGAACACAAGTATAACACAAAAGGCGAAGTGCACACGACCGAGTACCATCTTGCTTGCACTAATAAACGCGAAGAAATGTCCGCTGTTAGCACCAACGTTTTATATACGGGGTTTATTTTCTCAAAAACAAAAAAACCGGATTCGAACCGCTGGAGCGAATTTAAGGTGAGTTTACATTGTGTTTCGAGTTGTCGACCCGCATTGTCGATTCACTCGGTCAAATAAAATTAAGTTTTAATATTTTAGGTGCAAAACTTTTTATGAAACTTTTGTACTTGTCTTTTACCACTTTTGAATAAGGAACTGAAGTTAATTGCTCTCAGTAATTCTTGCGAGGTCCTAAGTTACCGTAGCGATAGGCAGACTAAGCAGAAACTACTGTTTTTTTAAAGAATAATGTGCATTCTGCGGAATTCTATGACTTCTATATTTTCATAATATAGATCCAGTAGTTACTCGTATAAGAAGGATAATAATAAAATGACATACCGTTACCTAAGTATTGCCTTTGTTTATTTATTTCAAACAATAATAAGGCTAACAATAAAAAAAGTAAATAGCAAAGTAAATTACGACGAGCCATTTACAAGACTCCACAGTTAGAAGAAAAAGAGAATTATTGTAGAATTTATAAATTGGATTTAGTGTTTAAAGTTTTAAAGGAACATACATACTAATATTATAAATTCGAAAGTAACTCTCATCTGTATGTTACCTTTTCACGCCTAAACCACTGAACGGATTTCGATAAAATTTGGCAAGGAGATGATAGATGGTATCCTGGGGAAGGACATCGGCTTCCTTTTGTCCCAGCAGCCTTAGCACGTTTTGTCGACGCAAGAATAGACAAAAACGACGTTCCGTGTAGACAGTACGACGGCAGCAAGGTAGAAAGAGTCAACTGCACTTTTTACGAAATTCACTCTTTTACATAATTCGCCTCAAAATTCTATGTTTCGACATAGGATTTTTTTTTCTGTTTGCTTCTCAAATTTTACTGATATTAAGTCACGTATATAGAACTACAACCATTTTTCTCAAAGTGTCGAAGTCCCTATTTTGGAACAAAAAATATTTCAGTAGTATTGCCCTTAACCATTTCCTTGGTGATGGTGCCGATTCTCTTGTCACAAATGCCTCTAAACTGAACTAAACATCACCAAAATTTATTTTATTCCTGTTTTTCTTTTATTTTGCTTATATCTCGAAAATGGTGTACCCTATCGCAAAAATAATGAAAATTTCGACCCCGTTCAAGTAAAACTTAAACCGCTAAAACTCAACATGTAGGTAATAATTTTTCATATTTTCCATACAAAAAGTGAAAAATTCCATGTAAAACAAGTCGAGGCTGCGTTTTGCGTTCAAAACGCTCTCCTATAAGTCATGATTTTGTAGATAACCGTATATATACTTTGTGGCCGTCGAATAGAAAGTTTTCTACAGTCTTTAGCATGGCGATTACACAATCAAATTGTCTTCACTACCTTAGACAACTGTCAGTTGTCAGTATGATTTTGACAGTTTGGGATAAAAAACTTTCTTCTGAAATAGTCTAGGTACATAAAAAAGGACCTAGATATAGATGATCGGTAGAAACGAAAGACAAAATGACAGATAGTAGAAGGATTTATAAGGTGCGATGTCAAAAATGGAGAAACGAAATGTCACTTTGTATAGAAACAGGTCTATTCTATTCTTCGTAGAAATAGAAAGCATCATGCTAAGCTTGTTGTCGCACATTCTCGTGGGATAATTATCGACACCAACGCGAGTGAAGCCGCGGGCAGAAGCTATTAATAAATAATTAAGTATTAAGTACATAGGCATACATGCGCAACCCCTTTTTACAAAGGATTAAATATAATATAGCTTATAGATAGAATAGTATAAATGGTTGCTAAGCTGCTTGTAAGGAAATTAATTGGGGTGTGTTCGTTCATATATAACAACTTGGTTAAATTAAATGCTTTTACAGGGCGAATCAGAAATGAATTGCTAAGGAAACTGTGCGTGCGTTGGGAGCATGAAGAAGATTTTCAAACGATAGTGCCGGGGGCAGACATTAAAAAGAGTTTTTATAGAAGCTCATTGATGATTTGATTTAATGACAACTTCCATTTTTATTGCCTCAAAGTCTTTGAAACAAAAAATGGTATTCGATTTTTATGATCCTGCTTTTAAACTTGTCTACGCATTGAACAGGCATTTTATTTCCTTTGAAAGTCAATAAAACCGTTGAACCATAGTCTTTGTTCACTAAGGAAATACGCTGAAAAAAGATGAATTTCACTATTTTCTTCACCCATAATTAGGTTTGTGGCTGGTTGATAAATGATCTGTGCAAATTTAACGATCTTTCTTTATGAAAAATCCTGAGAGATGAACAGACAATGGGACCCTTTGTTCAGTGGGTGCGATTCACGTTAAAACATTTACCGGGTATTGTTAGATCATAATATAACCTAAGTTATATCATAATATGACATCACACCTATTTCCCAGAAGGGTTAGGTAGAGGTGTACCTTATAGTTGACCCACAGTTCGCCTATTATGTTTAAAGGCTGCTGCAAACAAGCGCGACACGTGACGCGAATCGCGCGCGACTCAAAGGCGCCGGTCGTCGCGCGACATGCGCGTTTGAAGGAGCTGTAAGTCTCATGTAATAGAAGGTGAAACTATTGCCATCAACCGGACACAAATCCAGACTCTGGGCTACTACTGAGAAAATCATAAAAATACCCACTAACACTTTGCCCGACCCGGGAATCTAACCCAGGACCTCATGCTCAGTAAGGTAGAGTAACAAAGCAGTAAAAGTAAAAAGATAAGGTAATTTTATTGATTGTATAGACGGAAAATTCTTATTTTTTTTTGTTTTTTTTTGCAAATCTCAGCTCTGTTTTACGTCGTATATTGATCAAAATGCGATTCGAAACTGTAGGAACGATACATTTACTGAATAACAATCATCAATTTCATATCAATCGTCAAACTTTAGAAATTTGTTCCACCTAAGATTTTTCTAGAATATTTCATATGAAAATTACTGCAATTTGCAAAAAACCAAAGAAAATTTGAATTTGGGGGGCTACAACTGGGGATTCACCTTAAGCGCTTATTGTGACTGTCTTCTATTCATCTTCTATAAACATGTCGAAAATACGTCAGTCACTCGTTTGACTAATCAGGACGCCAGCGCCACCAAGCGGCGCTCTACAGAGTCTACAAGCAACGCTCGGTTCAGTTTAGTAGTTTGTCGGTGGCCGTCAAGCTGTGAACACGTTTAGAAACTGTCGTGCGTTACGTATAGTTGTGTCGTGTACCTAGGTACAGTGTGTGAATTGCTAGTGTGATTCATTTGATTGTAAATTATAATTTAATTTGAACTGCAAATGGTTTTCTTTTTCGCAATAAACCATCACTTCCCATAGTACGCCCACAGTAGTTAAAATATGGCTGATGATAACGAGAGAGACGTATGTACCCTAGCCGTCACATATAATAAAATCGTACAGAATACAAAACTATACGTAGAATATTTTTCTGGGAACGATTTTAATGCCAAAAATATAGTTTTCAGAATTTTTGTCTGTCTGAAAGTATGTTCCAGCATCACGCAAATACTACAGGATAGTTTTTGTTCAAGTTTTGCATAGATATTTCCTATAAGTCTGGTCGTCTATTATATAGGCTATAAAATTATCACGCTATCTGCTATAGGGGACGAGCAATATTGCAATTTAGTCGTATTATAGACAAAACCCATTTCTATTGTGGTCATGTTACGCAGGCAGGAACACAGGCATTCATTAATTAACTAAAATGTAAAGCTTCGCAAGATTAAATGGCTACTTAAGGGTGCGGGTGTCGACCTCATGACGAGTTTCTTCTCACACGGACAACTGTACGCGCGTCGCTTGCTCCCGTGTCACCCGTCCAGACTCTCTTCGTATTTTGCTGAGACCAAAACTACAAACAGTATAGAGGGCAGTTTTATAAAAATGTGGTGTTATTTTAGTATATTGTGAGTTCTTACGACTTCCACGCGAACGAAGTTGTGGGCAGAAGCTAGTGTAGAAATAAAAACCTCAAAGCGGATTTCCTTATAGTTATTTTATTTTGCGAAAGTAATTCCATTTTCTTCATCTGGCTTATACTCGTATGGCGTATTGTGTGTATTTTGGGTAAATTCATATCAATACTATTTTTGATGTTTCTGTTTTATTCTGGCCGTTATTATTAAAGGTCGTAAGTATGGTAGGTATTTTTGAAAAACATTTACAGGAGATGAGAAAGTTTCCTGGTGTCTGTGATGATGATGTGTTTCATTAGTAAAGACACCTGTAAGGCATTCTACAATGATATTTTTTTACTTGGAAAATTATTTTTGTGGACCTTCTTTGTTTTTTCAGCAAAAAATATTTATTCACATAGACATATACTCACGTCTTCTTTTCATAGGGATAGGCAAAACTTACAGAGCGCTACCTGCTACGATCCTTATTTATTTATTTATAGATTCTAGTTAGTAAGTCCCTTTGTTTCGCCAAGGCATCTCTGGCATCCTGCAAATACCTATTATAGACAGTAAAGTGTCTCGCGGACTCTCGCGTAGATCTATATTTATATCTACATACAAAGAGTGATAACTTTAAATCGAATTTGAAACAAGTAGTTTTTTTTAATCAACATGCCTATATAGGGCCACATTAAATTAGCTGGTGAAACTAAACAGACCTATATTTTTTTTGTTTTATAATTTTCTTCTTTTGGTTTCGACGGTAGGTACATCATTGTTGCTGATTGAAGCAACAGAATGTCCGTTCACCTGCGTGATCGGACATTTGGCACACTAGCAGATGGGACATAGTCTGTTTTATCATCATTAGCTAGATTTCCATTACCTGCCAGGCCACCACATTTTGGGCACGCCACAATTGCGGCGGTAAGTCCCCTCTTTGAGGAGCGGCTTGAGAGGCGCCACGGTGTCCTCATCTTCCGCCTGACGCAGGTCCTCACCGGACATGGCTGTTTCGGGAGGTTCCTGTTTCGGGTAAGGCGAGAGGAAATGCCCGGGTGTTATCATTGTGTGAATCGACCGGTGGACACGGTGGAGCCGGTCTGCCCGGCTTGGGCGGAGCACCGTCGTGTCCTCGTGGCGGCGATCGGCGGCGGTGATCTCTCGCGTCCGGCTCTGGTCCAGGCCATGGTACGGAGCGAGAGGGAATGGGAAGCCGTCACTTCCTTCCTGCGAAGCAGTAATGCTCGCGAAAGAGGAGGCGGAGTGCGTGAGGGAGAGGCAATCGTTGCGCCCTCACGCGCCTAATCGCCGCAGGAGGTGACACCCTGGGCGTCGGGAGTCGATTGCAGACTCCCGGCCTCCGTAGGCGCGGGCTTGCGGACGGCGAGCAATGGGCAGCTCGCCGTCCGGTAAGGACCGGGCCCCAGTCAACGGCGCGTCGTATTTCACGCACGCCTCAAAGAGATGTCAGCATCATTGACGGGGTCCGAAAGGGCCGATGCCTGCTGGGATCGCGGATTGTTCGAAGGAGTTACCGTGGCTCTAGCGCACAGGCAACTGAAGGAACACGGGTGGGTTTTAGTCAGTAAGAGGCTGACACGCCCTCCCGCTCCGCCCAGAGCGGGAGAGGTCATGAGATGATTGCCCAACCAAAAAAAAAGCCGTTTGAGACGTTTTGCCCATAAATTTAATTTTTACCTTTTAAAATTATACAAGAACAATAACAAAACAACGCAAAACACGATGCTACATCAAGAGATATGAATCAACGAACATAGAGGGTGACATATTAGCATATTATGTGCAGCATTCCATTCATAAAATGCATTATTATGCATAGCATACGTATCCTTTGTAAATAATGGGTTTAGTTTTGGCAACATTTTGTACATTTCTACTATGTACAAGAGATTCTATTGAATGTTTTCTTCAGTTTTGTCGCAGTGTTTATCTAGATTAATACATGCATAACGTATTGGAACTGCTCCTGGCATAGCCTTGTATAGTGGTCCACAATTTTTGTGTTTTATTGGATCTCCTTTTCGTCTGCTTTTGAGCTATCTAATATTTGCTTTCAAACCACTCCCTCTCCCAAACTCTCGCTCTCATAGTTCAAAGGGACAGAAATTTGACTTGACTGGAGAGAGACAGGACATAAGTGACAGAAGATACCAGCATACCCTTCGTTTCTATATTGATAAGAATCCTTACTAATTTAATCATTCTGCAGTAGTGACATACTTAATAATAGCATAATCAGCCTATATTTCTTCCACTGCTGGGACACAGGCCTCCTCTCTGTGAGAGGGAGTGGCCCGTAATCCACCACGCGGCCCCAGTGCGGGTTGATAGATGTCACGTGTCTTCGAATTTTTGGTTCTAGCATATGCCGATTTCCTCACGATGACTTCTTTCACCGTTTTGAGAGCAGTGGTGATGAAATAATATACATAAAGTGCCAACTTGGGTTTGAATCCACGACCTAGAACTCGTAAGTCATGTCTCGTAACCTACGAGTTCAATCAACTCAAAAGCTGACTCATATCTAGCTACATCTGTCGGTTCACTTCCTCACACCACCTTTAAAATTTTATTGCATTCTTTTAAATGTCAGACCCTGGTTTAATTATGACAAATAAAACATTTGCTATTCATTTGTTTTTGAAATTGCCTGATACCGGTATCAGAGTGATTATCACTGATGAGCAAATTGGTTGTGAATTCGATTCTTAGGTCCGGCGAAGGCACATGTTTTTCGGTTTTTCTATTAGGCATGTCTCTGTTACCTATTGGCAATAGATTCGTCTTACCTTATATGGGACTTGTTATACACGTTGTAAGGGACATCGACACGCAAGCTGTTACCATGAATTCAGCACATAATAAAAAAGGAACACGTAATAAAGAAATGTTTAGGTAGTTATTAAAATAAAAATTTGCTGTTCCATACATTTTGATCGTGGAGATATTGCACTTTTGTATGAAGCAGCTGATTCGTTTTTTAATACCTGAAACATTTCTACGCTTGGGGTCTAGAATCATGTCGCTGTAAAATTCAGGCAGGTATCACACCTCCACCGCGAAACCATTCGCAGCGAAATTTATAAAGCAAAACTTTATTTTTTTTTGTAATATGGATGTTGATTTTACGGAAAAACTAATAAAAGAGGTCCGAAGTAAACCTATACACATCAAAAGTGTCTAGGGACCAAAGTATTAAAAAAAATACTGTTCTATTGAAATTAAATAAAAATATATATTTAGATTGAGCAAAAGGAATATGTAAGGATCGTAGCAGGTGGCGTTCTGTAGTTTCTGCCTTCCCCATGAGAAAAAGGCGTGAGCTTATTTATATATGTGTATATTAAATTGATTAATTAAAATGTTTTCGTATGTGTAGATCGACGAAGTTCTCCCTGCTTTTATAAAGACTTTTCGCGATTTTTGCTTATGCTGTATTTTGCACCTTAGTTAATCCTCCAATTAAAATGTAGGTAATAAAAAGATAAAAATAAAAGATTTTAAAGGTTTTTGTGTAAAATAAACAATTAGTAGTCTGTATTTCCGCCGTTAACGCGTATAACACAATCGCAGCGATTCGACATACTCAATATGAGTTCAACCAAATCACATTGCGGAATAGCCGACCACGTCCATAGTAATAGGCGAAAACGATTTTCTAGTGTGTGTACGTCATCCAGATTTGGCAGAGCTCTTCTTTGAAGTATAACCCATGTGTGCTCAATGGGATTCAATTCTGGCGATTGAGCGGGCCATGGTAGGACGTTGATATTAGCAGTGGCAAGTGTGTTTGCAACGACTCTGGTAATGTGTAGTCGTGCATTATCATGCATAAGCAGAAATAAACCACCCAATTGGGTCCGCAAAGGAATGAAAACATCTGATAAAATAGTGTCAGCGTAAATCTGTGCATTGAATTTGCCTCTGATCCAATTCAGTTCGGTTCTTCCGCCGATCCAAATATCTGCCCATATCGTGATTGTTCTACCACTGTATCCATGGACTTCCTGGCATGACTTTAAACGTCCTTGGCGCCCAGGGGTCCTCCAATACTAGTATCTGGCCTCATACTGAAGCGAGATTCGTCAGAAAAAACACAAAACGCCACTGCCAACTGCCCAATTTCCGTGTTCACGAGCCCATTACAAATGGGGTCTGCGATTGCGGCGCTCAATAGGTGAAGAGCTATGAAGCCTCGTAACCAACATCATCGCGGTCATTGTAAGATTTCGTCGACCAGTAATTTGTCTATTTGTTTTTTTTTATCTTGTTTGCGTGTGATGATGCGAGCTCGTCCTCCATTTCGCTCTGCCACGCTACCAGTGATGCGGTAACGTGTCCAAAGTCGACTTGTAACACTTTGCGTAGTGCTCAGAGCGATTTCCAGAGCACGTGGTCAAGAACCAGCTTCCAACATTCCCACGGCTTTGATCATTTCTTTTCGGCCCAAATCACGTCTTCTCTCCATAATAACGTTCTTTTGTATTGATTTCACTCAGAAGTATGAGAAATTTTAGTGATTTGTCCTGAAACCCATTGCACGATAGGAATGACTTGACTGAAGATTTTCATCTTTTAACCGAAATTCAAAAACTATTCCAGTTTCAAATGACAAAATTTACTAAAAAGTATCCATACAATTACAAGAAAAAAAAAACAGATTTTTAGTAACTAACAAAAACGTGCTTGATCGCTAGACACTTTTGATGTATTTACTAAATCGAAAGCGACGACATTTTGCTCTGATTGTTACAATTCAACTGACTCGTATGATAGTCCGCTTCTTGAATCGCGACATAATGTGGTAATGTTTCGCAGCAGAATTCGTTTAGCGGTTTCGCATCATTACCTATTTTCGCGTCGGAGGTGTGCTGAGGCCCTCATGGTAACAGATTGCGCGTCGCTGTCCCTTAACACCCGTGTAATGTTGCTATTCTTCAAGATGAATTCAAGATATGTAACGGCACTGATATTGAGTAGCTTCCTCCAGGCTAAGTGGAGAGAGAGCTTGCTGTTTGGTATCTCCTTATTTCAATGTCGACTTTGAGAAAGTCCGCTTTACAAGTTTTCCGGTTAGCATATTGCTCGTGAAACAATGTGAAGGTTTAAGGAAATACTAAAACAGTTTCTTAATAATAAACTTTACGAGATACGGTCGAAATTGTTAGTATTTTCTTGACTGCCTCTGTGATCTTGTGGTCGAAAGTATTACGTTGAGCATGAGGTCCAGAGTTCGATTCTCAGGTCTGGCAAAGTGTTTTTCCATCAGGAATTTCATAGTAGCAGCCCGGAGACTGGATTTGTGCCCGGTTTATGGTAATAGGCTCGCCCCCTATTACATAGGACTTTAAGCATAACTGGCGAAATGTGGGTGTACTATAGGTACACCTCTGCCTGACCCTTCGGGGAATACAAGCGTGATGTTATGTTATGTTTTGAACATATCAACCCCGTTACTCAAGCTTGAAGGGACTTACGGCACAAATGGAGCGAACAACCGGTTGTCAGCTTGAACAATTATGTCGTTGCACATTATTGTCGTGATTTTTCTTTTGTAAAGGTATGGCTGGTTGCTGGTTTATTAAATTAAGTTATGTGTAAATCCCCAGTGTCCAGACTTCCTGTCTATCTGCCTGATTAAGTAACTTGTGAATTTATTTTGATACTGGATCTGAATATTTATTGAAATGTATTTTTTTTTGAAGACCATGTAATTTATTGAATTATTATTATTATTATTTTATTTTTGCTTAGCTTCCAATGTACCTACTTAGTGCTATATTTATCTCTCAGATCGATGTGGCCAATAGGTACTATTTACGGAGGCCTTTTATCAGTTTACCTCTTGCAGAATGGAATTTATAGGTATTTTTATCTTAACTGGTTAGACTGGCTGATCTGAAAATATGTAGTTTTTTTTTTATTTTACTAGTTTACTGATGACTTACCAAACCATGATGATAGGTATATTACCGTCTTTTATCCTCAACTTTAATTTTAAGCTTCATTTGTAATTTTAACTCCTGCGGGGTAATTACGTAACACACTAACAGTACGAATGGGTTTCATTTTGACAGCAACAACATTCATTGCGTTATTTACGTTATTGAGCTGAAGAATTTTTCGAACATATGAAGCAATGGATTAGCAATTGGTTTCAAAATGATTCAGATTGTGATAGATAGTGTGTTACGCAATTAGGGTGCTGGTCCTGAATCATCAATATTTCGTTCATTTGTTACAGTATTAAATTAAAGTGCCAAAGACAAACCAGGAACCCCATTCATTTTCTGATAGCAACGATCGCAAAATTATTGTACAATTTAAGCAAATTGCCAGTTGCGTAATAGGCTTACCGATTCACCAAAGTTCGTCGACTTTACGCAAAAGCTTATCACACACTCAAGAATTATTACATACCTTTGTGTTCTTGGGTACACATAACGCAAATGGGTTTTTATTTAACTTTATTACTTGTATCAGCATTACACGACGATAATGCCGAAGAAATATTAGGAATATTGTAAACGTTAATGCCTTAAATGGATTTCGTTTCTTTGGCTTTTTTTGTTACCTTTTTGTAAAGGAATTACTTTTTTGGCTGACTCGTGATTAATATGCTCGTAAGTACCTAAATACAGTTAGTCTCAAATTCTTTGTTCCATATTATTGTGTCAATGAGTAGCCACTAATCATATTATTATGTTTCCGTCAAAACACATAAGTAGCATTGGTTGAACATCTGCCGTCTGAACGAAAAAGGGCACAACTAACATTTTTCCGAAAATTTGATAAATTTATATTCGGAATCAGGAAAAAAAGGCGCATCTGCCAGTTTTTTTTTTTATTAATTTTTATGAGCAAGATCTTCAGATATACTTTAAACTAAAAGGGCATAATTACACTATTTTTGACATTAAGATATGGAAAAAAGGACTCATTTGACTTTTATTATGTTGAAAAGTCACAAATGTTTAGAGGTGCCTTTTTTATTTTATTTTGTTAAATAAAAAGGCCCATCAGTTCTATATTAAAAATAAAAGATATATGAGCCAAATGTACCTATGCTTTTTAATTGTCATCTACAAAATATCGCTATTAGACCACCCATTGTGTCACCCTATGTAAAATATTCTTCACTTTAACTGTAATTTGTATGGTGTATATAATAAAGAATATCCTATTCCATCCTACTCTTGTCACGAACTTGACCAAGCCAAAAAGTCAATCTATACAAGCCCAGATAAGACAAGACCTCAGACCTGACAAGTTGCAACACCTAGCTTGGAAAGTTGGGGGGAGGGCAGTCAGGTTGCAAGGGGCAGTGGTCGGTAGAAGAACAAAAGGGACTTACTAAAATGTAGTTGGAGATAATTCACACTAATTACTTATAAAGTTCCTATTCAGAGGTGAATGTCATGGTATAGATTGCAAGGCATTTGATCCGAATTTTTTTTTTGGACTAAGCACGTACTGCACCAAGAGATGTAAGATCTGAACAGTTTCTTGTCTATTTAGCAAGTTTCAAAAGTATTATCCTTAGCTTGACCACTGCTAAGAAAGTCACCTATATGGCAAAGAAATACATACCCTAATATCGTAAGATACCTCACAACTTTTTAATATTGAATAACAGTGCGGCTAAAGTGTGGCTCAAAGACACTGGCAAACATGGTGTTTAATTAAAATCTACCATAATCGTTGTTGATTTTGGTTTACAATAACAGGTGTGTCTAAGCTTGCTCGAAAGATTTTTAAACGGACTAAGATAAAGGCTCCTTCAGGAAGTATAAGTTCTTAATCGTCAAATGACTTCTCCTGCTCAGGGCGGAGCAGGAGAGCGTGTCAGACTTTTACTGACTAAAATCCACCCGTGTTCCTTCAGTTGCCTGTGCGCCAGGACCACGGTAACTCTTTTGAACAATCCGCGACCCCGGCAGGCATCGGCCCTATCGGACCCCGTGAATTATGCTGACATTTCTTTGAGGCTCGCGTAGAACATAATGCGCCGTCGACCCGGGCTTGGTCGTTACCGGACGACGAGCTGCCCATTGCTCGCCGTCCGCAAGCCCGCGCCTACAGTGGCCGGGAACCAGCTATTGACTCCCGACGCCCAGGATGTCTCCACCTGCGGCGACTAGGGGCGTGAGGGCACAACGATTGCCTCACCCTCACGCGCTCCGCCTCCTCCTTCGCTAGCATTACTGCTTCGCAGTAGGTGGTGACGGCTTCCCATTCCCTCTCGCTCCGTACCATGGCCTGGACCAGGGCCGGACGCGAGAGATCGTAGGTCTGTGGTAGCCTTCTGGAAGCTGAGTGGTGACTAATCACCACTCAGCTTCATCAGATGAAATTAAACTGGAGCCACTGTACTTACAGAATGATTACTTTTGTAAAGTCATAAAAGAGATGGCTACCTATCAACAGAATTTAGAATGATCAGCCCATAATGTTCCCACTGCTGGGATGAAGGTCTCTTCTCTGTGAAAGAGGACGAGGATTTATCATATGAGAAATTTGAATTCCCAATGAAAATATTTAAATATGTTTGTGTACATGATTCACATTTTAAGTCAATTTAATTGATCTATTGACCATTGTAATAAAAAGGCCCGGTAATTAAAAATAAATTTCAATTTCAATGGATTTTAACTTTTTAACAACATAGAGTTTGTTTCCCACATCTTTATAAAATTATCTATGAGATTTAAAAATATTTGTACTTTTGATTAATCTCGTAACTTCGAAGTTTTATTACCTAACTTGTATAATTAAGGATATCCTCAAAAATAAAAAAAAATCATGAAAATTACCTCAATCATATGGTCAATCATGATTGATCCAACCAATTTATCCTATAGTAATGAGATTATTATTTTAATTCAGTTTAGATCTCATTGATTTTAAATTATCATTATAGTTTTATACTTCATGTTCACCTTAAATAAACCAAATAGATTTTCCATTAATCTATAACATTTTACGGAAGATGTATTCGTTTTAGCATTTTTTATGATACCTACATAGATTGAAAACACTTAATATTTTTTGGTTTGAACATTTATTGAATACAGACCGAAATATTCGTTCATTCCATAAATATAAAATTAACATAGCGTATACATCCTTCAGCACGTGTAGCATGACAGCACCACTATAGAAATGGGTTTTATCGATGGAAGAATAGACAAAATGACAGATTGTAGAAAAAAATCTTTAGTAATCTGTCAACAATATGTCATTTTGTCTATTCTTCCGTCGGCAAAACTCGTTTCTATGGTGGTCATGCTACGCGTGCAGGTATTGTTTCACAAGCAGATAACAAACAGGTTTTCAACCAATGCTATGTGTTTTTATGGAAACATAATAGAGCTGTTTTGTATTAAAACAAAACAGTTATTATGTTATGCAAAACACACAGCATTGAAGCAATGTGGTTTCTGTTGAGTTTTGAAGACTTCTAGGTATGAATGACACTTGACAAGTGACAGATCCAGCTCGCTGTAACCATAGATCACCGCGAGTTCTGCCATAGTGAAAGTTCACAGGTAACGAATACGGGATTAAGGTATGTACTTATTCTTAACATATGACGTATAAAAGGCGAAATCTTAGACTGCATCGTTAACCAATGCTATGTATTTTGTTTTAGTGAAAACGAGCTCTATTACATATGGGGTACTTAATCGTAGCAACACATTGATAAAGAAGGGAAACTGCGTACCACACTAACAGTAGCAATGACTTTCATTTTGACAGTTCAACAACATTCATTGCGTTAGTTGTTGAGCAGATTTTTTTTTCGAACATAATTATGAAGCAATGAATTAGCAATATCCTTCAAAATGATTCAGACTGTCAATGAAAGTGTGTTAAGCAATTAGTGTGCAGTTATACAGGGTGTAAAAAGACCCATCACATAGCCGTCAACTACGCGTTCTGTAGATCAAACTAAGTAAAATAGCACAAACATAATTGCTGGGAAATGAATTTTATTTTTGGTAAAAAAAAAAAATATCTGTTTACGCTATATAGTGCGCAACGTAACACACGCAAAATATTGTGCATATGGGTGCATGCGCCGGTGCAGGGGTCGTGAAAGTTGTGTTATAATTGTTATAAGTATAACATTTGTTGCTACTTTTCGTCCATTTAGATTTCCTACCCACCAGCTTTATATGGCATGTAAGGTGCTAACAGTACGTTAATTATTTGTTTTGAATGTAGTTTTAATCCAACACACTGAACTTTATTTTAACCCAGTACCTTCAGATAGGAGAAGAAAAGATTTGGTTTGTACTAACTCTCAGACTAAACATGCTTTTTTTGCTAGTCGATTTTATTTATTTTTTGGACCCTACTTGTATACCCAATTTAACAGAGTACTAAAGATTTATAGTTTAAGTTACAATAGATGTAATTTACTAGTACAGGAATATTTGGCAATTCTCAATTATACAGACACTGAAAAACTACTAGAGATTTTAAAATAAAAATTCTATGTAACTACTCCAATACAAGTCTCTTCCTTTACCTATTTAATAATTGTCTCCACTGTATCTACTTTAATATTATTCGTTAATTTATTTAAACATAATATATCTTACATAATCTAATTTTATAATAATATAATCAAATATTTATTCTTTAGGTCATTGATAATATTATACCTTCTTTTTAATTTAGCTTCTAATTAATAAATCTATTGTTGTCTTCTTTTTAAATGTTTGATGTAAATTGATGGCCTGAAACACAAGTTTTTATAAACCTAGATCAGACAGGTCTACATTACAGTTAGTATTAAATGTTTCCTCGATTGTAAATAATGTAAATCATAATTTTATTTTATAATTGATTTTTTATTTATTTAAAAACTTGTTTTCGTAAAAAAACGGCAATAAAAGTTGAAATTTTGACCTTCAATATCTCCGTAACCAGGAGGTTCGCAGATATGGTCTAAAAAATATATATATTACATTGACGGGGAGTACAAGTGACTTTTGACTTCGTTAATTGTCTTTTTATACCCGTTATGAAACACAAAATGTAAACAATCAAATAAATGCTTTTCAATGTAACGTCAGCCTCAAAAAGATGTAAGTATCTAATATATAATTAGATACCTACATCTTTTTTAGGCTGACTGTATCCACTTAAATTTGTAATACTGGATGACTCCACTTGAGAAAGGTATTTTTTTAAGACCTTTCCATTTTACTGATGACGTATATAATTTTTTCGGTTATGTAGTTATTTTATTCATAGCATTTTTTAAACATACAACAGGGGTTGCGACTTAGAAGCTTCGATCAAGAATCGTGGAAAACTTAAATGTTTATCACTCCCTCCTGCCCTGTTCTCGGGAAGTCGGGATATAAAATACTTACATCCATAATAAAATCCATTAAGAATCTTGTTAGACCTTCTGTAGGGGTGCTAGGACAGGAAACCTCCCCGTGTGTCCGTGGGCTGGAGTTTCCCTTGGATGCGTCTGGGGGAAAGGCCAGTCTTCGGGACGGTGCACCCTGGGGTGCGGGCAATAACTCTCCATTAGGTACTCTGTGCCTAAGGGGTCTTGTTGCCCGTACGCTAATATCCTGTCGGAGGAACGCTCCAACGTGTGTATCTCTGTTAAGCAGAGACGCACAGCGGCGGAGTAAGAGCGGGCTCGGTGTGCACTAACCCTGCCGCCGGGCAGGCAGGAAGGAGTCTGCTCCTTCTGCCACCGTTAGTCTCGTAGCCCCGAAGATCGTCAACGTCATGTCTCTGACTTTTGACGGGGGTCGAGGGTCTTGGCTTAACCGCCCGGGCCGCGAGGAAGATAACCTCTATAAAAAATTCCTCTAATATCAAGTTCTGGTGCGCGGCGAGGGTATGAATGGCTGAGGAGTAGTGTCATCTACAACTTTCCGGTTGTAGGTGGCGCATCAGTCGTTAGCGCACCCCCAGCCAGAGTACCAGTGGACCCTCTGGTTGGGAAACAAATGAACACTTGCCTAGGGACAGGGGGTGAACCTGGGAATGACCTTTTAAATCCCCCATACTCGTGGGAACAATTATGGAACCAATTAAAAACAAAAAACACCAACAAGAGAGCAGTGGAGAGGAGAGGAGCGATGCGGGATCGGAGTCCGATGCTGCGTCGGGCGCGAGGGGCTCTTTCAAGAGCCCGGAGCGCGTGGTAATGGGAGATGCTTTGAAGAACCGAAGGCTCTTCCAGAAGCGCCCCAAACCAGGGGATGGCCAGGGGTCGTCCTCTGATGGCGGGAGGAGCTCGGCCCGGAAAATCGGGAAGATCTGTCGGCGGAGTGGAGTTCGCGAAAAGGCTGCGGGCAGAGGGCTCGCTGCTCAGGAGGCCAGCGAGCAGAGCCAAACCAGCCCTACCGAGCCGGACCAGCGAGCTGATAGGATCGCCACGGAGGACATGCAATGCAGGGCGGACATCTCCGAGTCGTCAGGCGGTGAGCCGAGCACCGCTGGCGGCTCTAAGTCGGAGCGAGTGGCGAAATTTGAGGAGGTCGTGGTAGCTGCTATCAGGGGTGTGGCCTTGAAGAGGATTCAGTCCTCTAAAGACAAGGTCATACCCACTGCCACGGCCTCTATTATGGCGGCAGCGGAGGCCTTCCACCTTGGGCCTCCGTCAGATGGAATGTCTGAGATGCGGGCTGAGGTCGCCCGCTTGACAGCCGCCATGGAGCTCCTCCGAAAGGAGAATGAGGAGCTCCGAGCGGACTTGGCCGGCCTCCGGGCAGCCAGCCCCCGGGAAGTGCCACAGGCGGGGGCGAAGCATGGGCAGGGCCGGCCGGTGCCGGTGCCTGCGGAGGACCGGGTTCTGACCCTGGTGCGGCGGGAGCTGGCTGCCTTCCAGAGTCGGTTTTCGACTCTGGAGGCTATTGTCCTGCGCCCCCCGCTAGCGGCGAGCCGGCAGGTATCGTTTGCCGCCGCTGCGGCAAAGCCAGGAACAGCCGGGCGGTCTAAAGGCGGGCCAGTGTCGGAACCCGCGGGACCGCCCCCAGCGAAGACAGCGCCGCCCAAACCCAAGAAGGGTGGAGTGGCTACGCAGCCGGCGAAGGCCCCAGCCTTGGCGGCGAGACGGCCGCCCCCCCCTCCACCTCCTAATGCTCCTCCGGCTCAAGCCGAATGGCAAGTAGCCGGAGAGAAGAGGAAGGCGGGGAAGGCTTCAAGGGCGGCCAAAAGGAAGGAGAGGCGGCAGCGGCGCAAAGAGCGAAGCGTCGCGGCTAGGCTCCGCGCCCCGAAGTCCGCAGCTGTAGTGGTTACACTACAGCCGGATGCGGAGAAGAAGGGCGTGTCCTACCGCGACTTGCTCACTAAGGCGAGGGCGGCGGTGAACCTCGAAGAGCTTGGCGTCACCAATGGCATCCGGGTAAGGGTTACTGCGACTGGTGCCCGGATGCTGGAGGTCCCCGGTGCGGCCAGTGGCCCGACCGCTGACGCTCTGGCCGAAAGGCTTAGGGCGTCCCTTAATGCGGATGAGGCCCGAGTGTCCAGGCCCACCAAGTGTATTGATATGCGCATCTTGGGCCTGGACGACTGCGTGACGGAGGCTGAGGTGGTGGCCGCCGTCGTTAGGACTGGGGGGTGCTCTGCCGAGCAGGTTAGGGCGGGCACCATCCGGCCTGACAACGCGGGGATGCAAGCCGTGACGGTGAGCTGCCCCGTGTCGGCGGCCAAAAAAATTGCCGGGGAGGGCCGAAGGCTCCTGGTGGGCTGGGTTTCTGCGCAGGTTAAACTGCTGGAACCCAGACCTCTGAGGTGCTTCCGCTGCCAGGTGGGCAACCACGTGGGAGTGCAATGCACCTCGGAGGTGGACCGCAGCAATCATTGCTTCCGCTGCGGTCAGCCCGGTCACAAGGCCGGCTCGTGCACTGCCACGCCGCACTGTTTTCTATGTGCGGCAGCTGGCAAGCCGGCCGATCACCGGGCTGGGAGTAAGGCCTGCGCTCCACCCGCCAAAGCCAGGGGCAGGGGCAAGCCCTCCGCCACCGCCGTCACCGCCGCACCCGCCGCCACTGCCGCCGCCGCTGCCGCACCCGCCATCGTAGCTGCCGCAAACATCGCGGCAGGGCCCTCACAGGGGGCTCGGGAGGGGGCTGACATGGAGTGCAATTAATGGCCCCATTACGCCTCCTCCAGGCGAACATCAACCACTGCGCCGCTGCTCAGGATCTGTTGCTCCAGAGCATGGCGCAGTGGTCGATCAACATCGCCGTGGTCGCTGAGCCGTACTTTGTCCCGCCCAGGGATGACTGGGTGGAGGACCTGAGCGGCTCAGTGACCCTCATTTCGTCGGCCGCCGCCGGTACCCCGTCGCTTGAGGCAGTCAAGAGGGGACGGGGTTGCGTGGCAGCACGGTTCGGGGAGATTGTCGTGGTAGGGGTATACTTCTCCCCGAACCGAACTCTCGCCGAGTTCCACAACTCCCTTGCGGAGTTGAAAGTCGTCGTCGTCGGGTACCGTACCCTCCCTGTGATCGTACTCGGGGACTTCAATGCCAAGAGCACGGCTTGGGGTTCCCGGTACACGGATACGCGGGGCGGGATGGTGGAGGACTGGGCTCTGGAGACAGGCCTGGTCGTCCTAAACCGGGGTGCTGTCCCCACGTGTGTGCGGATGCGGGGCGAGTCAGTGGTGGACATCTCGTTCGCCAGCCCCGCTCTGTCACCGCGTGTCATTGACTGGCGCGTCATGGAGGGGGTGGAGACGTACTCCGACCACCGGTACATCCGGTTTGACGTCTCCGCCCAGACCTCGAGCGCGCTGGTCCGACAGGCCCCGAGTGGTCCGCGGTGGGCGCTGAAGAAGCTGGACCGGGAGCTCCTCCTGGAAGCCTCGATCGTGCAGGCCTGGGTGTCACCACCGGACAGGCCTGCAGACATCAACATCGAGGCGGAGTGGTTCCGGGAGGCCATGTCCGAGATTTGTGACGTGGCAATGCCCCGGGTCCAGCCCGGACGTGCCTGGCGCCAGGTGTACTGGTGGTCGCCGGAACTAACGTCTCTGCGCGAGGCGTGCGTTGCCGCGCGGCGCCTGTACACCAGGCACCGCAGGCTCCGTATCCGCCCTCCGGATACGGAAGCCATTCAGGCGGAGCTGTACGAGGGTTACAGAGCGGCGAAGACCGCCCTCCGAGCGGAGATCCTGCGGGCCAGGGGACTGGCCCGTGAGGAGTCGCTGGGGACTCTGAACAGGGACCCGTGGGGACGCCCATATAAGGTGGTGCGGGAGAAACTCCGCCCATGGGCTCCCCCGCTGACGCAGAGTCTCCGGCCCCAGCTCGTGGAGGGCGTGGTGAGCGCTTTGTTCCCTTCGCGGGGGGGGCATACTCCCCCGCCCATGGCTCCGCCTCCTGCGGTGCCAACTGCGGACCACATGACCGACGATGACGACGTTGCTCCTGAGGTGACCGAGGTAGAGTTGAGAGCGGCGGTACGCAGGCTGAGTGCCAAAAATACCGCCCCAGGACCCGACGGCTTACCGGGAAAAGCCTGGGTCCTGGCCTCGGAGGCTCTCGGGCCTCGACTAAGAGGGCTCCTAAGCGCATGCTTGGAGGAGGGCCAGTTCCCACTTCGTTGGAAGACGGGGAAACTGGTCCTCATTAAGAAACCGGGGCGCCCGGCGGACTCTCCGTCCGCTTACCGGCCCATCGTGCTGCTCGACGAGGTGGGCAAGCTCTTTGAAAGAGTCATTGCAGACCGCCTCGTCGGGCAGCTGGTGCGGGTGGGGCCGGATTTGGCGGAGAGCCAGTTTGGTTTCCGCAGGGGGCGCTCCACGGTGGATGCCATCATGCGCGTGCGAGCCCTCACGACGGGGGATGCTGTGGCCCGGGGTGGGGTCGTCTTGGCGGTGTCTCTAGACATCGCCAATGCCTTCAATACCCTGCCCTGGAGTTGCATCCGGGAGGCATTCCGGTATCACCGGATGCCGACCTATCTCTGTCGTGTAGTCGAGGCCTATTTGGCGGATAGAGCAATTATCTACCCCGGTCACCAGGGAGAATGGAACCGGCGAGAGATGTCGTGCGGTGTCCCACAGGGATCGGTCTTGGGGCCGCATCTGTGGGACATCGGGTACGACTGGGTGCTGCGCGCCGACCTCCCTAGCGGCGTCAGCGTGGTGTGCTACGCTGACGACACGCTGGTCCTGGCGCAGGGGAGGTCGCACCAGGCGGCGGCCGAACTAATGACACTCGGGGTTGCGACAGTCGTTGAGAGGATCCGGCAGTTGGGACTCGAGGTGGCCTTGCACAAGTCCGAGGCCATGTGTTTTCATGGTCCTCGGAACGCGCCACTGTCGGGTTCCCAAATAACGGTAGGAGGGGTTCACATCGGCGTCGAGTCGACGATGAAGTACCTGGGACTCGTCCTCGACAGCCGGTGGAACTTCGTCGAGCACTTCCGACGTTTGGCTCCCAGACTGCAGCGGGCCGGGGCTGCTTTGAAGCGGCTCTTGCCCAATCTGGGGGGGCCAAACGCCTCCTGCCGGAGGCTCTACGCGGGGGTCGTGCGGTCCATGGCCCTTTACGGGGCACCGGTGTGGGCGGGTTCACTAAGGCTCCGGCCAGCCCGCCGGTTGAAAGCGTCCCAAAGGGTCATGGCCATCCGGATGGTACGGGGATACCGCACGGTCTCCTGCGAGGCGGCGAGCCTCCTTGCCGGATTGCCGCCGTGGGATCTGGAGGCAAAGGTCCTCGCGCACGTTTGGGAGTGGCGCGAGGAGGCGAAACGCCGGGGCGTAACTCCGCTGCCGCGAGAAATCACGGCACAGCGGACAGAGCTCCGGCGGGATCTCATGGCGGCATGGAGAGTGCGACTGTTGCAACCCAGCGCAGGGCACGCCACAATTGCGGCGGTAAGACCCCTCTTTGAGGAGTGGCTTGAGAGGCGCCACGGCGTCCTCACCTTCCGCCTGACGCAGGTCCTCACCGGACATGGCTGTTTCGGGAGGTTCCTGTTTCGGATAAGGCGGGAGGAAACGCCCGGGTGTTACCATTGTGTGGATCGACCGGAGGACACGGTGGAGCATACGGTGGAGGTCTGCCCGGCTTGGGCGGAGCACCGCCGTGTCCTCGTGGCGGCGATCGGCGGCGGCGACCTCTCGCGTCCGGCCCTGGTTCAGGCCATGGTACGGAGCGAGAGGGAATGGGAAGCCGTCACCTCCTTCTGCGAAGCAGTAATGCTCGCGAAGGAGGAGGCGGAGCGCGAGAGGGAGAGGCAATCTCTACGCCCTCGCGCCCCTAGCCGCCGCAGGAGGAGGAGACACCCTGGGCGTCGGGAGTCGATTGCCGACTCCCGGCCACCGTAGGCGCGGGCTTGCGGACGGCGAGCAATGGGCAGCTCGCCGTCCGGTAAGGACCAGGCCCGGGTCGACGGCGCGTCGTGTTCCACGCGCGCCTCAAAGAGATGTCAGCACCATTGACGGGGTCCGATAGGACCGATGCCTGCCGGGGCTGCGGATTGTTCGAAAGAGTTACCGTGGCCCTGGCGCACAGGCAACTGAAGGAACACGGGTGGGTTTTAGTCAGTAAGAGTCTGACACGCCCTTCCGCTCCGCCCAGAGCGGGAGACGTCATTTGATGATTTCCCAGCCAAAAAAAAAAAAAAAAAAAAAAAAGACCTTCTGTAACAAAATATAAAATAATAACAACGTTTGTGCCGCTAATGAGCTGAGTAAGTTAGTTCAGACAAAGCCAGGCAAATCCTGGTTTAAATAGGTCAGGGAAAAGAATGACGAAGGTTTTATTCTACGTCCAATAGAGATTTATTTCTATTAAAATCTTTGTTCTTCATTCATCACATTAATGTCTTTATGCCTGTCTAAGTTATTGTGAAGAGACCAGCAATGCTGACTATATACCGGAGATAATTAACAACCGATATCAAAAATTATACGAAGGCTTTCCATTTAATCGGTTGTCAATTGGTTTCATTGTCTGTTAATCTTATTAACTAGAGATGGGCAATCTGTTTCTGCCGGAATTGCCGAAATTTATGCAGAAAAAATTGGTAAAAGCCTTTTATTTTGGGCATAAACTTATTTTTGCCTCATGTATGCCCAATCTTAGGGCATAAAAGTATGGGGTCCTTAAACGTGATTTACCTAATAGAGTTCTTCATGTAAATTTTTACTTATTAAAAAAATAAAATAAGGAATGACAATGATTGAACACATTATTATTTTAAAATAATAACATTGATATACTTTTTCATGCGAACATCGGGATACGAGAATAAACAACATAATTTTTATATCAAAAATAGTAAAATATGTGCTAAGTTACATAAAATAAAACAATTTGAATTAAACAAATAATAATAAAATTACTTTTGGCAACAATAGAATAGAATAGAATACTACTATATAATAAGAACAGCGTTGTGAAAATTTTAATAATCAACATCATAATAACTTTAATTATAATCGCACTGAAAACCATTAAGGGTATAATAATCAAAACAAATATTTTTATTGTATTGTAGTACCAATTATCCTAATCACTATCGGTATCGTGTAACTGTTCGCTTATATTTATGAATTAAATATCGTATGTTTGTCGTGAAGCTGAAGCTACTGGTTCCATATCTTTCCATCTATTCTCGATAAGTGAAGATTCCATATCCTCCCGCATGTGACCTTCCATGGCAGCGTCTCGGCACATAATATCGTCATCTGTGTCGTCATGTGTAACATTTATACCATTGATATGGTTCTTTAAAACATATTTTAAATAAAATGCAATTTCAATCATAAAATCATACTTAAGACAATTAACCATAACAGTGTGCGCATCCCTCGCCCCGCACCCTTTACAAGATGCAAGTATTTTTACGCCGCTGCCGGGTAATTCGTAACATTTATATTCGTAAACATGGTTTTGTAAAACATACATTTAAATAGAATGTGCAAAGTCGTAAAAATACACCTTCAAACAATTAACCATAACTATACTCAACAAGTTAGGCCAGCATCCAAAGCTAACATCAATTTCGTTTATTAAATTTGAAAAAAAATATATATGTCCAGATATATAATTTATGCCCAAGGACAGAAATTTATGGGTACTTATTAGAAAATTCCCCAATTTGCCAAAAATTCCCGGGCATTGGCCCATCTCTTCTTTTTTATTTAACATAAGGTTTACTGTTCATTTATTAAAGGCTTTAAAATATTTATCTTATAGGTACTTACCAGTTGTTGTTGTGTGGTGTTCTAGACATTTTTGCTTGTAAAATCGTATACAGTGTCAATTAAATTGGCTAGCGGAACTCCACAAACGTGATGGGTATCAATATCTAAACACGATGAAACAAAAAAGTACCTATATTATGCTAATAAAAAATACAACACTTTCGCCCATAGGAAGTAGGTACCTACAGGAACAGAAACATCAACTCTGGAACAATTTTTGTTTTAGTATTCGCATTTCTTGTGATTCTTTCAAACTAATTCACTAGTGTACACAGACAATCTTTGTTTAGGCACACACCTTACATTACCTTTAAAAGCATTTGTCGAAAAGGGTTTCTGTTTATTCTGTATTCAAAAAAAAAGAATATCAAAGGAGTTTGTTTTTGTAACAAGGCAATACCTGGCGAGAATTGTCTTTGGAGTTTGATTAAATTATAATTCCAATTTCCGTCTTAGTAAGAAATAAAAATGTCTTCAATTTTTCTTTGAGTATCCTTGCCTTCTGTGGTACTGAAATAGAGCTATAAAGAAATATTTCTGGGAAACTTTCAAGATGATTAATGAAGTTTGTGGCTTCACAAAGAAATAACCGGTATTGCGGTGGTGATAATTCATGTTTGTTGATGTCGCTAAAACCTTTAATTATTGGAAGATGAGCTAAATTGGGAATTGTTTCTGATTTGTAAGCAAGACGGTTTTACATTAATGAAATAAATACTTACTTGAAAGAATTCCGTTACGACTAGGTGTCATGTTGGATTTAATTCCATGTAAATTCCGTGTTTTTGTTATATTAAGCTTCATTATTTCGCCAGAATATAATAATAAACTGATCTATATAAGAATTTTGGGAGTGATATGTAGGTTCGAATGACGTTGTTCGACAAACGCTATTTCTAAAAAAATGCGGGTGGTACGCCAGTTCGAAAACTATGCAAGTTGGTACATAACACGAAGATGTTGAAACACACTTTTAATGGACCTGCAGCATCATTATTACGGCTCGGTTACTTATTCTGGATATCCTGGATTGTTTCCTAATTCGCGTCTGCATTTGCAATTTCAGAAACACAATGTATGAATAATAATATGAATCACTGTAATTGTAGAAGTTTTGTGATATGTGAGTTTTTCAGAATAGAACTGCGCTGCAGGTCTACCTTTTAATTTAAGTCAGTCTTTTACTTCTACCAAAGTTTATGAGCACCACGTATGTGCGGTCACCAAATGGGATAAGTAACCAGGGTCGTCGGATATAGTTGAAGTTTAGTAAGAAACCGATGGATATTTTCGAATGAAATTTAATATGATATGTGACCTGTTTGTTTTCTATTAATTAAATTAAATTTAATTCGGAAATATTCATCGGTTTTTTGCTAAACTTCAACTATATCGACGACCCTGGTTACTTATCACATTTGGTGACTGTTCCTTCTGTTCTGTTCCTTATAAACATTATGCTAATCTGCAGTATCAGGTTGGACTACATAACTACTAAAATATTAGGTACGCACGATGACTTCAAGCTATAGGTCTTTCCAGTATAAGCTGACTTCTCATTGTACAAAAACCCTATACAATGCGAGGTCAGCTAAAACTGGAAATGTATAGCTTGATATGTCGTGTGTACAGAAATCATTTGTGAAACAACAAAGCCGACCGAAGAATCTAGTGTAACGTGGTGTGTGACTTTGGTTCATGGCTATCGGCAAAACACCAGAAAATGTAGATGTTCTGTGGGCAAAATCCTAACTTACCTACCAACTGGAGTTCCGACCAGCCGGTCGGCTAGAGATTACGTTTCTTCATCGGTTCGCCGCACGGTGGATCGAAAATCGGCTGTAGAAGACATAGGATCTCGATTTCTTAAATGTTATTTTTTTGCTGGAAATGACTTCTGCTGATCATTACTGTTCTATAAAATGTCATATGAAGTAAATGTGTGCACAAATGGAAGAGTTATAATTTTTATAAGAAAAAAATGTATGGAGCTAGTATGAAAAATCGAATTATCTCCTAAACGGCATGTTTAACCGTAATATCCTTGGAGGTGGTCATAGTGCTAATTATTTATAATTTTTTGGTTGCGGATTTGACGAAAAATTTCATGCCGTTTTTTTTTTAAAAATCGTCAAAATATTTTCATTTGTTTTTTCATATGAAACGATTCCTTTTAGTGTTTATGTTGAAGAACACGGATTTTTAACTACACGTAACATAAAATAGCATCACTCCTATATTTCCGAAGGAGTTGGCAGAGGTTTATAGTACACCCACACGTAGACAACTATGCTTGAGCTAGATATTTATCAACACATCATGAGTTTTAAAACTTTTCATACAACCAAATTACCAATTGTTTACTCTTCTAATGAGTCCGAAAAGAAGTGATTAAGTAACTACACTGATTAGGTCTTCTAATGAGTCTTTATAGGTGATTTAATGATTTTCAATATCTCACGACAATACCAACTATGGATTACATTCAACTTTTCCTGATAAGTAAGCTAATTTGTTAATTAGCAGTGCTATGAGTTCTAAGAATAGTTAGTGACAATTATAAATTTTCATTAGCTAATGAGAAGATAACTAATGAGGGTAGTTACCTAATTATTGGCGTTTTTCAATAAAAGGGCTAAAGTTTAGTTTTATAATTTAGTTTGTTCACAACTGTGTAACTGCTAACACTAAATCTGCGACTATAAAATCTTAGAATGGAAAGTTTAATCACGAATTTAGACTTGTTTGTTCTTCTACGAAGTGAGAGTACTTCATTTGATCATGAAGTATTGTTCAGTGCAGTTGTATCCCGCATAGGCGATTGCCTGTCTGACGAAGATCGTGTTGTTCTCAAAGAATTTTGTCGGAGATTTACGCGAGCCGCTTTACAAAGGTGGCAGAAATCCAACCGATTCCTTGATAATTTCAGGAGAAAGTACGAGAATTGGTTGGGAGCAAATATTGATTGGCCGAGTTTTGTGCAAACTTTAGTTAATCAAGAACCAAGTGTTGATGAGATACCAAGAGCGCCCTCAGTCTCTCCAGAACCGTCGACATCAACGTCCATTGGAACAATGACGAAAAGATCCCGTAAACCATTCGAAGATCTGGGAAGTAAACAAAAAAAGAGAAGATCTGATGAACACACAGGTGAAGATTCCAGTGAATTGGCATATGCAGCTGCAGCACGTTTAAAAGAAGAAGGGCATGGAGATATCGCCTCTGTCATCGAATACATGATGAAAAATCCTGAAGCAGCCGCTAAATTAAATGAAACGCTTAAGAAACCAGCGAAAACAATCATATTTACGTCAGAAAAGGCGCTTGGATTGCTTCTTTCGCTAAAACTCTCAAAGTGGCAATATATTACGTTGCGAGAGGCTGCCATTCGGGAAGGTGCTAAGGATATTTATCCATCTTACTATAAAGTGCAACAAACTAAGCTAGATTGCTACCCTCCGAAGCAATCAGTGACAGTTACTGATTCATCGGCTAGGATTACACTTCAAGCTTTACTTGATATCACAGTTACAAGAATCCTTCAAAGCCTTTCTAAGGAAGAGCATAACAAGCAGTTGAAGCTGATATCCAAGTGGGGATTTGATGGTGCTTCTAACCAAAGCCGATACAAGCAGAAAATGGAGGGTGAGGAAGATGACTCGAGCATTTTCATGACCTCCTTGGTGCCACTTAAACTGACAGATGGAGACAACATCTTATGGACGAACCCAAAACCATGCTCAGTTTTGTATTGTCGTCCAGTTCAGTTTACTTTTGTAAAGGAGAGTGAAGCAGTTGTCCTTGAGCTGAAAAAACAAATGGATGAAGAAATTGAGGCCCTTATCCCCACAGAGTGCAATAATAATAATAGGGTGACTCATGAACCAATGATGACGATGATCGACGCTAAAGTTTGCAGTTACCTTTCTGAAGCTAGATCAAATGCATCGTGCTACCTGTGCTTAGCAAAGCCTACAGAAATGAACCGCTTAGATGCTGTAACATCAAAAATTGTGTGTTCTGACCTGTATAAATTTGGCTTGTCATCCCTACACGCCCGTATAAATTGTATGGAATGTCTGTTACACATTGCATACAGGCTCGACTTCAAACGGTGGGCAGCGAGAAGTGATGAGCACAAAGAAATGCTACAGACAAGGAAGAAAATAATTCAAAATAAATTCAAAGATGAGCTCAATCTGTTGATTGATATAGTAAAACAAGGCTCGGGAACCACCAATGACGGGAATACTGCAAGAAAATTCTTTGAGTTTCCTAATAAAACCGCAGCTATAACCGGTTTGGATGAAGACCTCATTAAAAGATTTGCTGTAATTTTACAAGCAATTACATCTGGAGAGCAGGTCGATATAATAAAATTTAGAGATTATGCCCGCAAAACAGCAGAAAAGTACGTATTATTATACGACTGGTACTACATGTCGTCAACCGTTCATAAATTATTAATCCATGGGGCTGACATAATTGAGAAAAATAATATTGTGCCGATTGGGACTCTCTCGGAAGAAGCCTCAGAGTCTCGAAACAAAGATTTTAGGAGGTTTCGAGAACATCATTCGCGGAAAAGAAGCAGGCAGGATTCCAATCAAGACATTTTAAATATGCTTGTTGTTTCTTCGGATCCTTTGCTAAGTGCACAAAGGCCTAAGTTAGATGCCAAGAAAAAGCAGAGCTTTTTTGCTGAAACTCTCGACTTAATTCAATTTCAGGAAACTGAGTTCGAGTTTTTGGATATATCCAATCTGGATGCTGACTCAGAATTGGAGTCTGACAACGAGAGTGATAAGGAAAATTTGTAAAAAAAATATATATGTACTTATTTGTAAATTTGTATTTGAGTCTGTTTGGGTTTTTTTTTTGTAATATTTAATGATATTTTGTCTTTTTTTTTATTTATTTTACTTTATTTTACAAATGCTTAGTATTAATTCCTTAAATTAAATTATTTTGTATATAATATAACTTTATATGTTACTTAAATAAGAGTTTGATAATCTTTTTTTATTTAAATTAATAAAAATGTGTCAAAAAACAGCAATTTTTTTATTAAATTTTTCTTGTTTTGTGTGTTCTTAATATTTGGGTTAATAACATATCGAACTTTTTAACTTGGACACTAAAAGGGATCACTAAAGGGGTTTTACATGTAAAAATAAATAAAAATATTTTGACGATTTTTTAAAAAAAACGGCATTAAATTTTTAGTCAAATCGGCAACCAAAAAATCATAAATAATTAGCACTATGATCACCTCCAAGGATATTACGGTTAAACATGCCGTTTAGGAGATAATTCGATTTTTCATACTAGCTTCATACAAATTTTTCGTAAAAAAAATATATTTCCTTCGTTTTTGGGCAGAATTAACTCGGGTGTCATTTTTGTACATAGTAATGATCAGCAGAAGTCATTTCCAGCAAAAAAAATAACATTTAAGAAATCGAGATCCTATGTCTTCTACAGCAGATTTTCGATCCACCGTGCGCCGCCGGTTACTGTTTACTGGGAACCCTAGCTACTTGTCAGCCCTTGGTCACAGCAGTTGCCGTTGTCAAATTTCGCGGTACGGTCGCACATTTCTCCGATTTATTGAAACTATGAGAAAGAATGAAGGAAAACATCTATTTCTTTGTCACTCTTACAAACTACGGAATGCCTGAGTGTGAACAGTACCACACTACTGGCCATGAGTATATTAAAAAATGCGTTGAAATGTCACTCATGGTACGCGACTGTGTTGTCGTCGCTTATTTTTGGAAAAGTATTTATCAGGTCGTATATACCTACCAAAATTTAAGATCATTATGTACCAAAATTGTCTTAAAGATTTGGACTTTGTATTAAAGTTGTAAGATCATATCTACAAATAATTTAGCATTTCACTTCAGAAAAATAGTCAAGAGTGGTTGATTCAAATTAAAAATACTATATTATTTTACATTGTTTAGTTTTTATTGTTAACATTTCCAAATTACTTAAGTACCAAGGTTCGCACATTATAAGCTAATAGAAAAATTCTCACGCGCGCCGGACCGACTGATCGTCACACACCTCGCACACTATCAGCTGGTCGATTCTGTAAAAAAATCTCACCGTGTAGACCTGCGTGGAGTGAGCTGTCAGTGTCATCCCACTGATGCTAGGGATTGACCAAGCATAACATCTACAATCCTAATCGAGATTTTAATAATATTTTTTATGCTAATTCTATATTAAGTAAGTACTTATTTAAAAGCTAGTATTTAAGTGTAACATTACTATTTTGGAGGGTTTTAAAATAAGAGTACCTAAAACAGAAGTTCGATTAGAAACTCAATGTAGTTTTTTTTATTTTTTTTGCCTAGATTAGGTATAGCCTGAAGCGTGAATGCGGCACGCACGTACAATAAATAAAATAAAACACACGCATTAAGACAGCTAATAAAGAAAATGCGCGTCGAGATTGTTTGTTATTTTACTATGAACCCATTGTTAAATGTTTAAGTAAACGCAATCCCGTCCATGACCCAATCGCAATGTGGTTTGAAGAAGTCATTGTGGATCGAGTCGAGTTTACAGCCTGTGCGACATTGTTCAGCGTTGTTATTAGCCCAAATCTATTCAATTCAAGAGTTCAACTGACACTCGCGCATCGCGCTCGCTTCATCTAGTCGAAGAATGGCTACGACAATCGGGTGAAGTGATAAGATCACGCCGCGCTTGCGCGTTAGGCACTGTCATTCTAACTTTGGAGTTTTTTTTTACTGTTTTACATTAAATATGGACCTATATTATCAGCCGATGACTTAAATGCAATCGACAAATAGCCTGATGAGATGCGCTACTACCTATAAGTACGATTTCTGTTACTATCAAATCATTTAAATAATAAAAGATGTGCGTGTGTACTTAGTTAAGTATCGAGTAGTAAGGCATCGAGTAGTTACTCGATGCCAATAAGAAAAGAGTATTCATCAAATCATCATCATCAATACCTACCTACATACTATACTAACAATATTCAACGGTTCACCGTTACTGCAACTTGCGCAGTGCTCTGCGCCGAAGTGGTGTTGCTATGGATACCGCCGCGTGATTTTTGTACTTAACAGGAATCGGGTGAAGTGAGGTGCAACACGCGACTGCGCAGAAGGCACTGTCATTCGCATCACATGAGTTTCTTTTTAATGTTTGTGTAATTCTAATTACCAAATCATTTAAGTAAAAAAAGATGTGCATGATGTGTACTTGACTAGTCGTTGCCAATAATACAAGAATATTCATCAAATGATCATCATCAATACTACATTCTATGACAATATTCAACGGTTCAACTTTATTGCACTTTGCGAAACGCACCGCGCCGAAGTGGTGTTGCTATGGATACCGCCGCGTGATTTTTGTACTTAACAGGAATCGGGTGAAGTGAGGTGCAACACGCGACTGCGCAGAAGGCGACGTCATTCGCATCACATGAGTTTATTTTTTTATTGTTTGTGTAGGTACCTAAATACCAAATCATTTAGATACAAAAAGATGTGCGTGGTGTTTACTTAACTAGTCGAGAATATTAATCAAATGATCATCATCAATACCTGCCTACCTACTATGACAATATTGAACTGTTCAACTTTATTGCACTTTGCGCAGCGCACCGCGCCGAAGTGTTCTTGCTATGGATACCGCCGCGTGATTTCAGGAATCTGGTGAAAACACGCGACTGCGTAGAAGGCGCTGTCATTCTCATTACAATGTTTTTTTTTTCCGATTTTCTGCCTTTGAAAGTCATCTCTACAAGCATTGACTTATTCTGGTTTAGTGGCAAATAAGTATGTACTTACCTATTCATTTCAATGCTATTAGATATTTTAATGTCAATTCAAACCATTTTTATACATTTAAAATGTCAGTTTAGTACCTACATTCAGTTTTCAATAAATGTATTATATTACTTGAGGTGAGATTGAGCAACTTCATAAAATTGTGCTAAGCAAGTATTCAGTGATTGGTGTATTGTTCGTTTACATAATACGTAAAAAGAACATACGCATCATTTAACAATGGGTTCATAGTAAAATAACAAACAATGTCGACGCGCATTTTCTTTAGTACTTAGCTGTCTTAATACGTGTGTTTTATTTTATTTATTGTACGTGCGTGCCGCGTTCGCGCTTCAGGCTATACCTAATCTAGGCAATAAAATAAAAAAAAACTACATTGAGTTTCTAATCGAATTTCTGTTTTACTCTTTTATTATTTTAAAAACCCCCAAAATAGTAATGTTTAGACACTTAAATACTAGCTTTGAAATAAGTACCTACTTAATATAAAATTATCAATAGAATTAGCATAAAAATATTATTAAAATCTCGATTAAGATTGTAGATGTTATGCTTGGTCAATCCCTAGCATCAGTGGGATGACACTGACAGCTCACTCCACGCTCACTTCACCTATGTTTTCACGGTGAGATGGTTACAGAATAGCAATGCAGGTCCGGCGATTCGGCGCCCAATTGTGTCTGACTGCGCCGCCACGACACACCTCTCCGTCTTTCTAAGCGCGCACAGCGATATTATGGATGCCGACACGTTATTGCTACTGGCACTATTCTTTAGTGTAATAAAGAAGAAAAAATAAAACGTCGATATTGGGTTCACCCTCTTGTAATCATATTATCTCCAATTGTCAAACAGCTCACTCTCGTACAAACAGACAGTTTAACAGTTTTCCGAACTTTTGATACCTACTTACATTTGCAAATTCTTGAATTTTATTTATTTACTTACAGTCATAATCAGTCCTCATCAGTGCTAACACCTGATCTACGAAAATAGCCCTTACTAATACGACATAAAGGCGCGGTCTACTGTATCTTAGACGGGTATTAAGATTTGTTTAAAGTTTCTAATAGTCGGTAAACTAAATTTGGGCTGAATAGTTATACTCTAATGAAATTATCATTTATTAAGAATTAAAATGAACTGTACTTATTTTACAACTTATACCTAATTAATTAACCAAAAAAAAAATGTAATATTCTAACATTACTAAAACTATTATCAAACTAAAATAAATTGCTTTGTAATATTTATATTTTTTAAATGTTCTGTTGATTTATGTCTGTGGCATTATTTGTATGTTCATGCTAAATAATCTAACAGTAACTACAATAATAATTACAGTCAGCCTCAAAAAGATTTATATCTCAATCTTGCTTATCTGACATTTTGCAACGAGGAACGCGTGTACAGCGCAGGCGCCGTCTTCCAAACTGATACGAATTTCCGATAGTGTGCGGGGTCTAGTACAAAATGTATTGCAGATGGGCCTCTCGAGAAAAATATCTCGCGTTCGGTTGACGTGCAATCCGGCGCGCATTGGAACCGAACGGTCCTCAGTGACGACCGTTCGGTTTGGTGCATTGCGCACTAATTACCAACCACTTCCATCAAGGCAGCCCCTTGATTCCCCTGATCGTTGGCAAATGCCGACTCATAAAAACCTTTGAAAACAATCCTGATATCTTTGACGGCAGCCTATGTACATTAGCAGTCCGATGGATCCATTAATTAAAATTTGAGACCTTACATTTATCACTCTGTCACCTCCCCCATTAATTTATCAGTGCTTGCAACACTTCGTGTGTTAGGTAGAGACTGCAAAACCACGTACAGAGAATGTTTCAATTTCGAGATGTTCTCGTATGATTTCATATGATGTATGGTTTTGCAGATTGCACTAACTGAGTGTCAGCTAGAAACCGCGGTGAATATACGTATTTTGACAGTTATTGATAGATAGATCCCGACAAAATTTTGTGCCGTAGAATCCAGAGTATCTAACATACTCCGAATTTGCAGAGACACAGCGAAAACACCTGCATTTGGGATTGTTTTCGAAATTCAGGAGAATCGCTGTACATAGATTTTCCAAACTTTTATTTCACCTGCTCTCCGTGGCCCCAGCTGCTAATCGGACGCAATAAGACGCTGGCGGAATTTCAATTAATCTTCATACTGCAATACTGCGAAGCAACGTAGTGAGAAGTTGAAGACAGTGGCGTCAACGTTGTGTCCAGGTTTTCCACTCTTTCGAGTGGTAAAAAATAACAGCTGTGAAATTGTTCATTGTTGCATCAGATGTTTATTGAAAATAGATACGCCAACAGCATGTTGCACCGGATGTTCGGTAGGCACCTATTAATGGATATCCGGTGCAACAATGTCACAACTGTATTTTTTGAATGAGGTATGTAAGGCTTGTTTACTAGTGAATATAGCCAGCTAAGCAGCTGTGTTGTAGGCAGTACAACAACAAGTAACATGAGTTCAATTTAGGAATCCAACAATCACATAAATAGATAATATTATGCTTTATACCATCGACACAAAAATTTCAGATCAGCGAAACCTAGTTAATTGTGCGTTTGCCCAATAACTTTAATTTAAAACACAGAAATTCAAACAGCTGATTTTGTGTCGTGTCATAAAGTCAGACTTTTCGTATAGTAGCTTTCATAACGAATATTAAGCTAACAGCGCCCTTTCCTCAGCAGATTTTCCTTATTCCATGATAGCAAAGAACAATTCACCTGACATCCAGCTGACTGAGGAAAATGGTGTTTTCTAATATTTACCGAACATTAATCAAAGTAAAAGATTCCTTTGTTTATCGCTACAGTTACCTGAGACAGCGGGCGGGCCGTTCTGTAATGTAATGGGCTTAGGAACGTCGGGGAAATAAAATTTAAACGATAAATACGGAATTATCTAGAAGCTTTTTGTACCATTTTTGTACGGAAACTGTTCTACGAAGAGAGATAAAGCCATAAAAGAAAAGATGAATTTGGCCGTTTCGTCAAAGTCAAGTTATAAGCGGTATTTTTTTTTGCTTATAGTTATCGCAAATGGCGACTCGGTCACCGGCTTCACCAATTCGGATTTCAGGTGGAAAACTTCCCCCAAAGACATAGACTTTTTCTTGGCGACCAAATAAGATCTGACTTAATCACAAATAGGTACGAGCATTAAGTTTTATACGGGGTCAACTACATAATCAGCTGTAGTTACTTGAAATTATGGTCATTGTCTAATGACCATAATTATATCAGCTAGCGAAACTTCATGCACGTGATGGGTCGTATAGACCCATCACGTGCATGAAGTTTCACTGGCTAATATAATTTGACCATGTATACCAAAAGCTCCCAAAAATAATTGCATAACACCACGTAAGTTTAACATGCCCTAACATATTCTTCTCCATATTTATCTATTGGAACCCTTTGATAGCGCCAGATTTTATCACGCGATTCTAAATCGAAGGCACTAAAGTCCAAGATATACTTTCCCAGTCATCAAACGGGAAAGGTACATCTTATCTCAAAAATGTATGAGCCCTCTTTATAAAGATACTAGCTTGGTCCCTGGCTTCGCTTGCGTAGACTCACCTGCTGAAAATAATGGAACGTATGTTGCGCGTCCTTGTCTAATATGAAAATTACGCGACGTAATTATAGGCACAGAATTTTCCTCGTGGCTGGTAATATTGAAAGCATGACAAGCAATAACACGCCTTATTTTTGTCACCTAATTTCGGAAGATCTGTGTCTTTCGGAACTTGGACATAGAACAAGAATCCTACTATCCATTCTAATATTATAAATTCGGAAGTATCTCTGCCTGTCTGTCTGTCGTAAACCACCTAAACCACTGAACGGATTTCGATAAAATTTGGCAAGGAGATAGATGGCATCTTAAGGAAGGACATAAGCTACTTTTTGTCTTAAAAGTAATCCTATAGGGAGTGATATAGGTGATGAAAGTTGGTATGGGAAACCCAGGATATTTAAGTTATGAAAATTATAAATGTATGCTTTTGGTAAGAAAAGAAGGAATTACGTCTAACAGCGTTTTTGTAAAATCATTCCCCAATGGGGTAAAATAGGGGATGATTTTAAAATTGACATTTAATATATTGATATTTTTTTTCTTTTAAAGAGATTTAAGGTATTGGAAATATGGTCATATTCCGTAAATTGAGCTAATGTTTAGTCTTTATTGCATTATAGCTGCGCTCCGTGATGTCAGCCGCATAAGATTCAACCCCGTGGGAATATCGGGATAAAAAGTATTCTATGTCCTAATCCAGCCGATCTATTCTGTAAAAATCTCACCGTGATAACTTAGGTGAAGTGAGCTGTCATTAGTGTCAATCCCTAGCATCAGATGGAATGGCGACTCACTTCACTTTAGATCTCACGGTGACATTTTTACAGAATAAACCGGCAGGTCATGGTCTACCTATGTGCCAAATTTCATCCAAATCCGTTCAGCCGTTAAGCAGTGAAAAAGTAACAGGTACACACACAGGTACAACACAGGTACAGGGATAAAGGAATGGAAAGGAAAGGAAAGGATGATATCCGACATACACGTGGGCGAAACCGCGGGCAACAGCTAGTTATATTATAAATGTGAAAGATTGTATGTTTGTTACTCATTCACGCAAAAACGGCTAAACGGATTGGCACACAGATAGTTTATAATAAAATGGATTAACACAGGATATTTTTTTCCGCCATCCACATGGGCAAAGCCGCGAGCAAAAGCTAGTAGTCTAATATATTGTGTCATGGTGGCTGATACGGATGCACTTTCCTGAGGGTATGAATTAAAACTACAACCTACATGGTTGTAGTTTTAATTCATAAACCGGATAGTGATTCTTACGTAAAAGTGCTATAAAAGATTGAGAGAGAGATAGACATTGTGTTTCATAATTTCTTATGAAAAGAAGGGTCCAAAATTTGATTTGAATCGATTTTTAAATTGGGGACGAATCAATTTAAGGGACCTCGATTTTTTTTGCTTGGGCTTTGAATTCTTTGTTATGTAACTTTGACCTTTTGCAGATATGAACGGTTTACGGCCGCATGAAGCTTTCATCATGCTTCAAAGGTACTTCACGATCGATCGATAATCTTTACGTAATGAGGGGATCTGTTACCATTTGCCACTTGCCCTGAAGGCAGGCTTGTGAGTTATGAAGCAATGAGGAAATTACGTAGACTTGTTTGTCTTTAAACTAGGGGATGTTTACCTCTCGTGGCGGCGATCGGCGGCGGTGACCTCTCGCGTCCGGCCCTGGTTCAGGCCATGGTACGGAGCGAGAGGGAATGGGAAGCCGTCACCTCCTTCTGCGAAGCAGTAATGCTCGTGAAGGAGGAGGCGGAGCGTGAGAGGGAGAGGCAATCACTGCGCCCTCGCGCCCCTAGTCGCCGCAGAAGGAGACACCCTGGGCGTTGGGAGTCGATTGCCGACTCCCGGCCACCGTAGGCGCGGGCTTGCGGACGGCGAGCTATGGGCAGCTCGCCGTCCGGTAAGGACCAGGCCCGGGTCGACGGCGCGTCGTGTTCCACGCGCGCCTCAAAGAGATGTCAGCAAAATTGACGGGGTCCGATAGGACCGAATGCCTGCCGGGGCTGCGGATTGTTCGAAAGAGTTACCGTGGCCCTGGCGCACAGGCAACTGAAGGAACACGGGTGGGTTTTAGTCAGTAAGAGTCTGACACACCCTTCCGCTCCGCCGAGAGCGGGAGAGGTCATTTGATGATTACCCACCCAAAAAAAAAAAGGGGGGGATGTTTACCCAATATTCATAGCGTTTGAAGTACTTTTTCCTGGTATTATTTGGCAATAGATGCCGATATAATATTACCTATTCTTCAATTATTCTCCTTGAACAGAAAAAAGCTCACCCTCCTATAAAGAGATTTATTGAATAGGAACGTTATAGAAACACAATATAATTACGTGCTCCAAAGGTATGTCTACATCCATACTAATATTATAAATTCGAAAGTAACTCTATCTGTATGTTACCTTTTCACGCCTAAACCACTGAACAGATTTCGATAAAATTTGGCAAGGAGATAGATGGCATCCTAGGGAAGAAAATAGGCTACTTTTTTGTCCCAGTAGCATGTTCTCCTGGGATAATTTCCGAAATCAACGCGGACGAAGCCGCGGGCAGAAGCTAGTATTATACATATATATAGGGATGTCCAAATGTTAGAACAAATACAGCGTTTGTCAGAAATGTTGGTCCCATGGAGAAAGTTGTTAATTTTGATGTCTGCCCACACATTTCTTATACACGCTGTAGATAAATCTATCATCTAGATATATTCATATTTCAAGTTCATAGACATGGTAAATATTTACTTATTACTATTACATATTCCGTCTTACTACCACTACTACATTATCTTTTCATATTTGTTTCCAAATGTTTGTATGTTTATTATGTAACTCGCATCGATAACAATTACCTAATAATGAATGGAATTTTACCGTCTGCCCTTTATTGTTGGGCTTAGATCGACGTGACACAATGGAAATTTTGTGTCTATATTTTGTAATTTATTGTTAATTAAACACAACAGAATACTCAGAACATAATTACGTTTAGTATAATGTTGTTAGACAAATGTATATGAGAAAACGAATGGATCATTGTATGATGGTCAATATCTTTTCTCGTGCAGCTTACAGACAAGTTTTTCGAATTCCTAACAAACAATTTGTCTATTTAAAAATCCCATTAAAAAATTCAACCAGCCTGTCTTACAAATCAATGTGTTATGATGTTACATATTCTGAGGGTGCTCCTCCTTGCTCCAACACTTTAATTGCTTCAAAATGGGACTCGTGGCTAAATGTTAACAGCCGCACGGGTCAACCGATGTCGACCGATACGCTTGCCGCGGTTGGTTTTGTCGATGGATGACCATCTATTACATATCGAGACTCCTACTCCTACTACCTACTCCTACTCCTACGCCGTAACGGTTAGTCAGAAGCCCAAAAGTCGTACCAAAGGGTATCCATATCCTGTTACCCGGTAACTGGGTTGTGGAGGTCAGATAGTCAGGCTTGCAGCTCGCCGTCCGGTAAGGACCAGTCCCGGGTCGACGGCGCGTCGTGTTCCACGCGCGCCTCAAAGAGATGTCAGCACCATTGACGGGGTCCGATAGGGCCGATGCCTGCCGGGATCACGGATTGTTCGAAAGAGTTACCGTGGCCCTGGCGCACAGGCAACTGAAGGAACACGGGTGGGTTTTAGTCAGTAAGAGTCTGACACGCCCTTCCGCTCCGCCCAGAGCGGGAGAGGTCATTTAATGATTTACCAAACAAAAAAAAAAAAAAAGTCAGGCTTCATGTAAAATACTGGTAATCAGCTGCACCCGGTAAGACTGGAAGGCGACCTCATTATAGGAGTGAAAAGGCTAGGTATATTGATTGACTGCGGTAAAAAACAGTGCATTTGAATCGTAGATTCGGACTTAAGTTCATAGGAGTAAGTAGATCCAAAAGCACTACCTTCTACTCAAGATTAAGTTTAACCATTTCTGCAAGCTTTGTGCAGATGGAAACTTTAGTTCATACATGCGCACATAAACTGTATGAACCAATAATTGAGGTATGCCTTTTAAATTTAATGTTTAAACATTATTGTGTAAATTACTGAGTACCTAACTAAATAAACTCTCACCTTTTTCCCACGGGGGTAGGCAGAAATTACAGAACGCCACCTGCTATGATCCTTACGTACTCCTTCTGCTTCGTTTACGTAAACTTTATTGTATTCCATAGAAATAATACGTCTTATCGTTTACTTAAACCAAATCAACTAGACAACTAAATACAAAATTGGTATCATTTTGATCATTCTTTGAAATCGTTGTACTTATCATCCTCATCAACATATTGTAGCAGTTCACTCCTGGACATAGGTCCTCCCAATTGCTAGTCATTTACTTGACTGGATTCTTGGCTACCCTCATCGATCTTCTACCAGCCGCTAAACATTGCCGCTCAACCTAATCAGGAATAATTTATTCTAAATCTATTCCTGGCTTACTTAGTCGATATAAACCAACCAACTATTTATATCCTTATTTTATTGTCAAATTAATTTAAATAAATAGGTTTTATTTTATTTTATTAGTAGTAGTGTTGCGGCATCTACATCGCCTTTTGCGAGCTACGCGTCACACTGACGTCACGCAAAATCCTGCATCGCGCAAGCATAGTTTACCGTGCAACTAGCATATATACAACATCCCGATGTTAATCGTGGCGCATTTGCCCACCAGACACGACACTCGTCTGCTCGAAAGATCCTCCTTTTTTTATGGAGGTATGACTGAATTTTACACCCTGTTCCTCATACCTCTATAGTAGTTTTAATTTAGTTTTTTGTCATTTTAATGTTATTCTTTTGCTGTGCCCTTACAGGGTCCATATTTTGTACCTTTGGCCTTAAGCCTTTTGTTACATCTGTATTTACAATAAGCAATAAGCAATACAATAAATGAATATGAATATTAGTAAGACCCATAATTCTATCAGGTCAGCAGTTACCTTCTGACGACATTTGTCAGTTGAAATAATTTTTAATATGTATGTGGAATAAATATGGGCTTGTCTCAAAGTTGACCTTTTTTCCATTTAGAAAACGGAGCCTCACTGAAGCCTTCTGTAGAAGTTTTAAGGTCACGTCACATCAATAGGGTATCGTACCTTTGATTGTAACGCTGCCTATTTACAGAATACAGAAATATTGAAATCTCGATTCTATGGATGAATGTAAAGAAGTAAATAAAATAAAAACGTGCTACATACTATATCAAACACAAAATGTTTAGCTTTCATAAAAACTTTTCAAGTGAAAAGTTCTTTAAGCGCACTTTGCGCTCTTTCTGAACAGAGAACAAAACTGGACCGCCACGCTCGGGTCCGTGATGCTGAATCTTGTATACTCGGCTTCAGTCGGTCGGTGACGCTGAATCGGGTATACTCGGATTCAGTCGGTCGGTGACGCTGAATCGGGTATACTCGGATTCAGTCGGTCGGTGACGCTGAATCGGGTATACTCGGCTTCAGTCGCTCGGTGACGCTGAATCGGGTATACTCGGATTCAGTCGGTCGGTGACGCTGAATCGGGTATACTCGGCTTCAGTCGGTCGGTGACGCTGAATCGGGTATACTCGGATTCAGTCGGTCGGTGACGCTGAATCGGGTATACTCGGCTTCAGTCGTTCGGTGACGCTGAATCGCGTTTTGCTTTCTATCGTTTGCTCATAAGCACACACCCTCTTATTTGGATGTCTATCGCGTGCAAGCACACGCTCTCTTTTGTTTACATGGAGTAGAGTTTAGTATGTAGTAACGTAAGTGTACTTTTTACGCTCTGGATCCTTTCAACATTAAAATTCAAGCCCACATTTTCATGCGAAAAAATATTTACATGAGAAGCTGTTCAGAATATCAAATGCTTTATAGAATTCCTACATTGTTCTTGAATCTTATTAAAAAGTGCTAGGTATGTAAAAAGGCAAGTAGGAAATTTCATATTATTATATGTAGGTATATTCTTCCAGTTCTTTCCATACAGAAAAGGAAATGTAAGTATAATTTTATTATTGTACTAGCTTTTGCCCGCGGCTTCGCTCGCGATAATTTAGAATTTGACAATGAATTCGGGTTGTTCAGGGAATTATAGTTAGGAGGTTGAAAAACCGGTCTATCGACACTCTAGACTCACAAAATGTATTAAGTACTTAAATAAAAAGTAAAAAAAAAAAACTCTTAACACACTACTAAAGTTTCTACAATAATATAATTCAGTCATGATTTGAAAGACACGTGGCGCCATCTATTATCATAAGAACGTTATGTTGATGTTTTCCTCGGGAACAATATTTTTTTCGGGATAAAAGGTACCCTAGGTCCGTTTCTGTACACCTGACAACGTATATGCAAAATTTCAGGATGATTGGTTCAGTGGTTTAGGCGTGAAAAGGTAACAAACAAACAAACAAACTTACTTTCGCATTTATAATATTAGTTAGGAAGTTAGGATTAGGATAAACGCGACGCCGATTTGTGCCCGGTTGATGGCAATAGACACGGCTCCCTATTACGTGGGACTTAAAAACATAACTGGCGAAATGTTTTTTATATTTCTATGTACGCAACGACTGCGTATTCGCGCGACCGGTCACTTTGGTTAAGACGTGGGGTATACCATGGGACCAGTAAAACTAATTCTGTAATGGTGTAGGAAAACATAGTAAGGAAACGGACATATTGAAATTCATCAATAGGTTGTGTTGTATAATATTTATATTAGTTTATTATATGTCGTTGAAGAAATCAGACTTCGGTAAGATTTTCGCCACAGCCCTGATGTTGTGAATGACGGTGATGTAGGCGGTCTGCACTATTTGGCACAGCGTCTTTTTCCTTAGAGCAACCTTGTTGGTCTCATAATCTGACTTCATGTCGTATGCGTCTGGGTCTGTTGGCAAACAAGAAAAATACTAAAAAATTGGTTCAAGTTAGTGTCTTAAATTAAATGGATGATCTTTGATGGCAATATCACCGATAGCCATTTTGTGAGTTTTATAAATTATCGAGATAAAGAAGGTTGATGAAGATAAAGGTTGATAAAAAAATAGTTAAGTTTTATAGAATTGAAGAACTAGGAATGTAGTAACACTGATGTGTGATTCTTAAAAAAACAAATGTTGAAAAGTTTTCAATAATTAAGTTTGGTATAAGAAGACAGAGCTTGAAAGGGAAGATGGTGGCCTTGAAGATGGTGGCTACTGATTCGATAATGTGTAAGAAGTAGTTGACGACCGGAATGCGATTGACACAAAAGGTTAGGTTAAGAAGTTCCGGAATATTTTCCTTATTGCATAGATGTATGCCCCCTTGCAGTCACTAAAGGTTTGAAACTCTTTATAATGTAGAAAATACGAGCATACAGGGTGGAAAATTGGAGTGGGCTTTGTAGGGGTACCCTAAATATTGATATCACCAATTTTTACTCGAAAGAATCATTCCTTTTTTATAGTAAGTAAATCTGCATTTGAACATTAACTTACATAAACCTACTTTGCAACCTTTATATTCGTTCTTGGACTAATATTGGTATATTTTTTTTTTACTGTTAATGTTTCCTTCTACGTACCATTGTTCAAAGCGTTTTGTAGAACATCATCAATGTTTACGACTGGTTCTCCAATAATTTCGCAAGTGTTGGTTTCCGGACCTACTTCGAAGTATTCTTTATCTTCTTTGTTTGTCAGGCTGTAGCCATATTGTGAGCTTCCCAAAGCAGCTGTTGACAAGACAAATGTTCATGTTATATGTAAGAGAAAATTGATTAGAAATGCGTAGTACAGCCGACCGCACGTTGGATGTAGCACTTTGACTGACGAGGAGTCGAGGACTGAAAAACAGTGGGATAAAGGATATATTGCAATTAAAGGTCAAGCTAAGTTAATAATTTGGGAGGACTCCGACTTTAGGCGATTTTCCAAGAATTACAAGAATTATTATAGAAAGTACAATTATTCAGATTTTTTATTGGATTTTACACCAATTATAATATATATATTTTTTATTGGATTTTACACCAATTATAATATATATATTTTTTATTGGATTTTACACCAATTATAATATATATATATATTTTTTATTGGATTTTACACCAATTTTTTCACCAATTATACATATACCGAACAAATTTAATTTCTAGTACCTAGTTGGTTAACATTCAGTTTTCATGAATATGAAAGTAAGTCACCGCACCCAAGGGGGAATCCAAAGTATCAGCATGTCAAATTTGTAAAAAATCTTATAAAAAAAAGTAATTAATCGTGTAAAAACCTTATCGGATGGTTTCTGGGATAATATTCAACCAAAAAAAAAAAATCTGCTGCATGGAAGTAGGCGAAATATATATATTATGTCAGTCGCGTAAATGAACATGATTGTTGGGATCGCACATCAGGCTACATTCCCAGCTATGGGTAATAGGACAAAGAGACCAAAGGAAACATGGTCTCAATTTTGATGGCAAAAAAAAACCGCATCTTTGTTTTTTTAAATGCTCCTGCCTAACTTTGGATTCTCCCACTACTGGAGCAGCTGACGCTCCGATCTTGTAGTCATAAGCACTAAGAGCTATTATTGGTATGATTTTTTGCCGGTATAAAATTACATTTTCGAACTAACGCCACCGCCCGTAGTATTATCTTGATTGTTGAATATACTAGACAGTAGGTGCAGTAGGCTGTATGACAGTGGTAACACTTCGACCTTGTGCTGGCCCAGTGTAATACGGAGTTTAACAGAATAAAGGATGATTTCCACCCAACGGCTCGCAACGCATCGTATCGGAAAGGATACGAACGGATGCGGCGACAGACGATCGCGTACGGCAGGATGTCGACGCATATGTTCGATTCCGTACCGTCGCTTGCGAATGTATCCGTTTCTGCGCCTAGTCAAATCTGTCCGTTCCTACCGTGTTGACGTGTTCAAATTTTTGAAAATGGCTGAAGTTGAAGTAGTATTTTTGGATATTGCATTAAAAGAATAAGAAAATAATTATAAAACACAGAAGTGGAAAAAAAAGATACGACGACAATCGAACGGAGCCAATCGCGCGTCGCAGCATACTTTCGGCTACGATCGCGTGTCGTGGAAGACCTCCGCGGTCAAGCTGCTGTGCGCGGCATGGTAATATAGATTTTAAATACCGTGTAGGTACACTATTTAATATCGTTTAAAGATTGAAAAATCCGTTCCGATCCGATGCGATGCGAGCCGTTTGGTGGAAATCATCCTTAAGAGACCTGCAGCTTATACTGGTTTTGTTACCACGGGTAACAAAACCAGTATAAGCTGCAGGTCTCTTAAGATATGGAAGGAAGAGAGAGAGAAGGAGATATGGATAAGGAAATGAGTTTTAGGTATAAAATACGCCAGTGCGTATTTTATACCTAAAACTCATTTCCTAGTTTTATCCCTGACTCCTTGTTTGGTTTAGTTTACCTATAGTAATTTTCTTTTCTTAATTTTAAACTCAAATTCATGTTATCTACTTCTCTAAAAACGTAAGATTGTTCTACTTACTTGCAGAGGCTGTGTAAGCTCCATTAAATACCTTGTTCTTCTTAGTAAATGTGATACTGAGATCACCAGCGATATTCAAAACAGCTTTCGTTTTTAATACTACTGACTTCTTGTCCGTATCCATTCTGCAAATTAAGTATATAAAAAGGTTACTGTAATGAGATAACGAGGTAGGTAGGCAATTAGTGCTATCAATAAAGTTGATTTAATGTTGCATCTTATTTTATTGTTTTTCTTTGATAAAGCTCGCGGTATGTGTTTTGTGGACTTGATGATTATGCTGTTATTTTAAGATTTTATTTCAGAATTTTGGCACTGATCTGTTTTAAACTTTGTGGTAGACTGAGTAAATTTTTATTGCAGTATTTTAAGTTAGTTTATGACGAAAGTAATTTAGTTGGTATTGGGTTCTGTTATACAGAGATCACATACAAATGGAATGGCCGCTGTAAAAATGTAACTTCTCAAAGTACCTACTTATCTTCAAAAAATGGATTGTTTTGACCACTTTTGAGTTTGATTACTATACTATGAAAATTCAAACTGGTATAGCAAGACCAAAACGTAACACTTCATTTTGTTATATTCTCTTAAATGTTTACTCGTATCTCAAAGACGGGATTAAGATGTTTCTGACCTTAGAAATCTCCAATTTTTCAGTCATTCAAACCAAAAAGATTTCTTATCGGGAATAATTAATTGGTTTCTCTTACAAAAATAATGCACATTTAACGTTAAACCAGTTTAATCTTTATTTTTGTATTATAATTCTTCACACTAAAAGTCATTAGTCCACAGGGTTTCATAATGAAAAGGCTGTAATTTAGGACTAAATGCTGCCGGTATCACATAATTCTACAATCTTTAAATGCGAGCCGCATTTTAAGGTTGTCTCAATCTTAAACCCATTTTTAAAACTTGAAGGTGACATGCTAAAATTCTAACAGATAAGTACTTTACCAGCAGAGTTTAATTCAGAGATGGTGTTGCTGATTAAACGAACAAAACGAACAACAACGAACAATAGACGGAACAGTGAAAATGATCGAGCAAACGCAATTTCACTGCATTTTTATTTAACGCAGTAAATACAGGTAGACCTATGTAGTTGGGGCGTCAGCACTCAAATAATAAATTATGAAAATGGGTAATTTTCAAACATTTAGGTAGTGTATTTTTTTTGGTTAAAAACGTCCACGTGAATATGAATAACACATTAAAGTGATCAAATTAGTTTTATTATCCTTGAATAACACTTTTTCCGCATAGCTTTCAACATTTCGGATCTTTATAGGTAATTTAAAACAAAAATTTTTACTTCTCTACCCTCATAACATTTCCATATATCAACCCTATGTCTTTAACCACAAGAGCGTTACACAAAGTTTCATGAAAAAGAAACCACTCATATATTTACATGTTCTCATTTCGCAATATCTTTTTGAGTGTAATTATAATGTAAATGATATAAAATATAAATAAATAACCTAATGCATAATAATAATAATAACATCCTTTCGATATGTCTTCCATTTCGTAAATTTTTGTTATTCTTTGTTGTAACACCAATATTAGTAGATATTTGAGGTTTTGAACTGGCAATATTCTCTATTTAAAACCGTCCAATTAGATGACACCAGAATGTCTGTCCGCCATTTTGACAGCGGGTGCCACCGACGAGAAAAGTGTGTTCCTGTGCAGTGTTTTATCAACTATAAACCTTTCATTTTGGTTGTTTAGCCATAAAAACAACAGTACCTTTCTCCCTTATTATTTTTGCGAAAAGTAAAGAATAATATTGACCAACTTCGAAATAGAAGCTGGATAAATCCAATAAGATTCTTGACTATCTTCAAATGTTTGAGATTGTAATTCAACTTATGGTTGGTTTAATTTTTGTAACGATTTGTTACGTTTTTTGTTGTGTAACAACAAAATTTGTAACAAAAATGAAGTAAAACCGATTTCATACAGAAATATTTTTGATATTTTAAATATATATTGTATTGTTATTGCGGTGTGTATTTAAAAACTTAATTTATATGTATGTACGATGATTAGATACATAATTTTGAGACTGATTTCATGACTGTAATTCAATAGATGGATTATAATATTAATAATAGATAACTTAAATGGGATTTCGTTGTTTTAATTATCTTCTGTAAAATACCCCTAATAATTCGTTTTTGTTATTATTTTTTATGTTGTTCATTTATGTAACGGTATTCGGTTTTGTTTCATTTTTGTAAGTATACATTTTGAAAATCACCACCTACCTACTTATTTCTAATCTAATTCTGCATTATTCTGTTATTTGCTTCTATTGTGCAAAAGTAAAGAACAATCTTCAACTCATTCAGGAACACAAAAAAACATTACGTATGTAAGAATATTTTAAATAAGGACAAAAATAACTTACTGGAAGTCAGAAATCTGTTGGTTCTTCAATCCAGTGATATTGATGTTCTTGAAGTCAAAGGCCAGTCCCATAGTCGGGTCGACAACGACATTTAATTCGGGAATGATCAAGGGGTCCAAAGGTTTAATGTCATATTTTGGTAAGCCATTGCACGACTTCTCCAGGAAGTCCTGCGTAGCCGCGCTCAAGCATTTGATGTCATTTTTGCTGCAGGGGTCAAAAAGCTTTCCTGTAAAGAAATGTTTTCTTTTTTGTACTGAAATATTTCGTAGATATTCAAAAACTGTTTGATTTATTATCAGAGCCTCATTAGTGGTATGGTGCAATCGTATTGGAGCAGAAAGTATTTGATATCCATTTAGAATATCGACTACTTCACATTATGATCTTGTATAAGAACATCAAAACTTACATAACGAAAGGAGGTGAGTGAAATAGCACATTCCTGCATACATTTAATAATTTTTCTTAATCTAACGACTATTATTTATAATGAAATCTCTACTTTCAACATGCACAGATCAGTGCCAGGAAAACGATTGACCAGTTCCAAGTTGATTAAACATCACAAAATAACTATAAATAAATAAATAAATAATCTATTATCAATGCAAAGAAAAAAAACGCTAAACAGAACTAATATACTATTGATTCTCACAATAATAATAATTATAGGAAATAACATACCTCCTTCCGAAAGGACACAACATGCGAACGTAAGCAATAAGAAGCTCCTATAAACAGCCATGTTGCTGGAGTACTGGCCGATGAACAATAATTAAAAACTGACCAGTGACCGCGACTTATCACTACACTTTCATTTGTTTATACTAGCTGATATAATAATAAAATTGAAGTGATTAACAATTTTGATAACAAAGGTCATACTTATCAGACGCATATGACATAGTAACGCAAGTGATAATGAAATTAATGCATTGGATATATTGGCTATTGAGAACTAGTTTTTGCACGTGGCTTCGCCCGCGTAGAGGTCTGAAATTGTCCTTCGGGAACGTACTACCGACCGGGATAAAAAGTATCCTATATACTAGATTTCAATGAAATGTAGGACACAGGTTGTTCATGACCTGGTGGTCTACCTCTGTGCTAAATCTCATTGAAATCCGTTACACTGAACACACACAGAACAGTGTTACACTGAACAGACTGACAGACAGAGTTACGAAGGGCGTTCAATATATTCTCGGTATGAGGGTGATTTACTAATGATGTAGGTAATTTGACTAATTAATTGATTAATTAAAGACATTAATTACCTAATAGTATAAAGGTAAAATTTCAAATAGTAGTGTTGATCATTAGTTTGCTAGTTATCCTTAGGCAACGACCACTGGAATGGCTAACGTGACAATGTTGAAGAAAATCTAACACCGCGCTGTTATCAAATTCCTTACCAAACAAGGAAAAACTCAAAAAACTATTCACAAAGAGATAGTGGCTGTTTACCAAAACTCTGCACCTTTGTTATCTACGGTTCAAAAGTGGTCAAGTGAATTTAAAAGGGGCAGAGAGAGTATCGAAGACGGCACTCGCTCGGGCGGTCCGGTTCCTGCTTCTACGGATGAAAACGTGAAAAAAATTGAGAAGCTTATGGTAGAGGATGCCCGAATGAAGATGAAAATGATAGCAAAAATGACCCACCGTTCCGTAAGTATCGTGCTCACTATTCTTCATGACCTTCTTTACCTTTCAAACGTCAGTGCAAGATAGGTGCCGTGAATGCTCTGCACGGCGCCCCAAAAACAAGTGCGAATCGACTGCTGTAGAGAGTTTTTAGAGCTCGGTGGTGAAGTTTCATCAAGTATTTTCGATCAGCAAGTCTTTTCTAATTGTTGCTGGAGATGAAACGTGGATTCGGCATTATAACCCTGAAAGTAAGCAGGAGTCCATGCAGTGGCACAAGAAGGGTAGTGCGCCCACTAAGAAATTCAAAGTCGTTCCGTCCACCGGAAAAATCATGGCCACAGTGTATTGGGACTCAAAGAGAATTTTGCTGATTGAGTACACAAAAAAAGATGAAACTATAAACGCAGAAGAAAAAGAAAGAAAGAAAAATAGTTTATTCTGCACAAACAAAACGCACCTAACAAATGGACGACATTTATTCATTTCATTTAGAGACATACAAAATAGCCAAAAGCCTCGTATTCATGTTACAAAAGTTTCATAATTTTGTCTATTGCTTGATGCCAGAGACCAAAGACCATACACATTGCTCTGTGTTGCGACACTGGCAAATGACAACAAACAAACAATGAAAACAAAAACAAAATGCCGATTGCAGTGTGGAAAAATGACTACTTTTGTAACAAACAAACAATAATAATAAGAACAATTAAGCAGTGCGTCGCATCTGTGCAAGAACAGGTCGTTGCTCAGCAAAATGCTGTGACTTCGGACGAACCTATCGTCAACAGCGCTGATTTTCAGCAACTACCTCTCGGATGACGTAATGACGTCCCCCTGTGTGATGTAATAAATCAGGTAAGTATGATTTTCCACAGAATTAAGTATGATTCTAGCTGAACATAGTATGTACTTATAAATAAATAAATGTATATATATATATATATATATCTGTATGTGTAACTTTATAATAAAAAATATACATAAACCGAGACCATAACAAACATGATACAATAAAAAATAAAAAATCTAGGCAATAAATTCTATATGCTGTGTCGGTACAGTGCGTTGTGTTTCTATTTATGCTATTTTATATCTAATTTTGATGTACTAACAATACTTCATAATTAAAGAATGTAGTCTATATTGATACACCATAATGTTTTCACCATGGGAATTGCGATGGCGGCCATTTGCATAGCGGCAAGCATTGAAGCATGGCGTCGGTAAACGACGACCATGCTTTACGGACAAACCGGTAAATTTGCCAATTGGTACAGCTCGATAGTGTTATTAAGCATCTTATAATATTATTTTAGTGGACCGAATGGATCGTGGATATTTCGATGTACGAAGGAGCAAGATCCATCGACATACTTAGGGAGTGCAAAACCAAACCCAAGCCTACTGAACCTAATGGTAAGTATTCCTATTGGTATTAGTATTGCATTACTAAATAAATTGCCAAAAAAGCCCAGCCTTAACATTAAATAAAATTGGTTATCCCTCTGAAATTTTATTAAGTGCTATAACTATTGTCCTACCTAGGCAATGCAGCTTCAGAAAGACTCACAGCAAACACGACCCAGATAATTGAGGACTACCATTCCTGCTGTGACACCGACATAGACCGAACCTAAACAGGGAGGAATCAGACAGCGGCCACTCACACTGTTGGACAGCCATATCCATTGCCCGTAGGCCATCACCCTAGAGGTAAGTAGCATCCTACGCATCCACTTTACGAAATTAACGGAAAGCAATTAAGAAAAAAGACGGGGTAAACTGAACACCAATGTGTTGCTTCTTCACGACAACGCCCCGGTCCACACAGCGAGTTTCCAAGCTTGCTGTGCGAAATTGTGGTTTCGAAGAAATTAACCACCATCCTATAGCTCAGACCTAGCTCCAAGTCATTATTATTTGTTGCCTAATTTGAAAAAAAGACCTTCGTGGGAAACGATGTTCCGACGATGAAGGGCTCAAGGCGGCAATAAATGAGGATTCCGGCGACTGGCACCGCAATTACATGAAACCGCGGTCCTAGTTGCCGGATCTATTTCTTTTTAATATTTTTCTTCCAGCGACTGGGACCACCCATAAGTTAATTTAAAAACCTATTGTTCAAGCCAAAAACAGTACAGTCAAACGAAAATATGTTTAAAAAACTCTTTGATTCAAAAATATCATTGGGGGCAGTAGCGACCCTATGGATCTTATCTCCCGGCAAAGGTCTTGTTCTTCATCCCTGGTTTGCCTTTATTGACTGGCTGGAATGAACACTGATGAGATACCGAGCTCCAACCTCTTTCTTGCCTTCTTGCGAATCTCTACTCCAGTCGGCTAGGCTGGAGTATAGATTCGCATAGCGAAACGTGCTCGGAGGACTGACGTATTTCAGTAAGTGCTGGTAGGGATCTTGACCATCTTCTGGGCTCTGGGATTATTCTGATTGCCGTGGAATAGCTCTCCACTCCTCAAGCATTTCAGGATATGTTGCCCCCTTGTCGCTACGTCACTAAGTGCTAGCGACAGTTTCCGGAGTTCCATAATTGGGTGTGCAAGTCACCCCCTGCCATTTCTTCCGTGTATGATAAAACATTGATCAGGCAGGGGACATAGTCCTTCCTTAGCTCTAAGTAACCAGTCCGCTTTAGCCACCCAAATACATATTCTAATATATTTTTCTATATCCTCTAAAAGTCCTACACCAACCGGAAGTTGTTCTTGGGTGCACTTTCATAGTGCGTACAGGGATAATCGTCGGTTGGTGCTTCATTTCATTAAAGGCTCTTGCAGACAGGGGCGACGCGACTCTACTAGAACAATTTCTATGAAAACTTCATATAAGTTGTTCTACTAGAGTCGCGTCGCGCAGGTCTGTCAGGTCTGTGGGAGCCTTAAATGCGTTTAACGGGCCTCTGCGAGTTTGTTTCGGCCACTCGTACGCCTTTCAAAGGTCTGGGACCCCAGGGTCCCGTGATATGTCAAAGACACTTTATAATAATAATAATAAAAGCTTTTATTGATTCCATCGATATGAATCCGATTGGCACAAAGAAGGTGGCTTTAGGTTGAGCAGTCCCGGACTTGGTTTTCCTTATTGCGTAGATTTATGCATGCCTCCTTGCACTCACAATAGGTTTGAAATTCCTTGCTATGTAGAAAATACGAGCGTACAGGTTGGAAGGTTGAAGCGGGCTCTGGCGGAGAAGTACCCTAAATAATGATGTCAGCAATTTTTACTCGAAGGAATCATTTCTTTTTTTATAGTAAGTAAATCTGCATTTAAGCATTAACTTACTTTCCAACCTGTATATTCGTTCTTGGACTAATATAGGTATATAATTTTAGCATTTTAAGGTTTTTTCTACGTGCCATTGATTTAAGCGTTTTGTAGAACATCACCAATGTTTACGACTGGTTCTCCAATAATTTCGCAACTGTTGGAGTTTGGACCCACTTCGAAGTATTCTTTATCTTCCTTCTTTGTCAAACTGTAGCCATATTGTGAGGTTCCCAAAGCAGCTGTTGACAAGGTAAATGTTCATGTTATATGTAAGAGAAAATTGCCGACTCCCGGCCACCGTAGGCGCGGGCTTGCGGACGGCGAGCAATGGGCAGCTCGCCGTCCGGTAAGGACCAGGCCCGGGTCGACGGCTCTTCGTGTTCCACGCGCGCCTCAAAGAGATGTCAGCATAATTACCGGGGTTCGATAGGGCCGATGCCTGCCAGGGTCGCCGATTGTTCGAAAGAATTACCGTGGCCCTGGCGCACAGGCAACTGAAGGAACACGGGTGGGTTTTAGTCAGTAAGAGTCTGACACGTCCTTCCGCTCCGCCCAGAGCGGGAGAAGTCATTTGATGATTTCCCACCCGAAAAAAAAGGTTGCAGATTAAATAATACATAACTACTAGTTAAGCGAAACGTTAGTATCTTATTCGCAATCTCCTGACTTTCATTATACGTAAGTTAAAACTTGTTCCCACAATAACAACTGCATGATCTCCTGAAACAGGGCTTCCTCTCTCCTACCCTTTTGCCCTACAGGGTCCATAATGACCGAAAAAAAATATAGTTACCACCTAAGTACAAATTATGGTAAAGTAATAAAGATATTGGGTACCTATTTTCTTTTTTTGATTTTGGACTCAAATTCATGTAACCTACTTCTGCAAAAATATGAGATTGTTCTACTTACTTGCAGAGGCTGTGTAAAATCCATTCTACACCTTGTTCTTCTTAGTAAATGTGATTATGAGATCACCAGCGATATTCGAAACAGCTACTACTGAGTTCTTGTCCGTATCCATTCTGCAAATAAAGTGTACATAAAGGTTATTGCCATGAGATAACGAGGTAGGTAAGCAATTAGTGCCATTAATAAAGTTGATTTAATGTTGCATCTTATTTTCTTGTTTTTCTCTGATAAAGCTCGCTTTATGTGATTTATGGACTTGATGATAATGCTGTTATTTTAAGGTTTTTATAACAGAATTTTGGCACAGGTCGGTTTAAAACTTTGTGGCATACTAAGTTGATTTGTATTATCATCATTATTTCCTTTATTTCATTATAAACATATAAATTATATTTTAAATATTAGATAAAAACATTTAATAATATAAAAAATAATAGCCCACAAGCATCGGAAACAGGGTCCTAGCTACCGGCGGCGGTCAGGGCTCCAGACCTCATAACAATGCGAGCCGTGTCCGGAAGTAACGCTTTCTAAATCAAGCCATTGATCCAGCTGCCCAACGAGGGCCTCCTCAGGTGTTGGTAGGGCTCTTGACTATTAAGCCATTGGCTGTCGCGACTATCGGCACAATGATGGCTGAGTCCACGTCCCACATGTTGACAGCCTCGCGAGCTAAGTCAAAATACTTGATTTGTTTATCTTTTTCGACTTTCACGAGGTTCCCGTCATGCGGGACCGTTATGTCAACAATCATTGCGGGGCGCTCGATTCGATCCACCACCACTATATCAGGCTTATTGGCAACAATAGTCCTTTAGCCAAGGAGAGCGGGGTGAGGCCCTTATCCACCGCGACCACATCTGGATGCATCACCACGTTGGCTTTTAGGAAACATTCCTTGAGACTGCATATCTCGCGATTGTGGAGAGTCTTAGTGTTTAAAAAGCCTCAACCTCCACACTTTCGCGGGATATACAGCCTCATTACCGATGACAATGGGTGATGCTGACTGCAAATCGAATGATTTGCAGTCAGCAGCGTCCGGAGCCTCCTATCCAGGGCATCGAGTTCAGTCTGAGTCCATTCGAGTATGCCGAAAGAGTACATCAAAACCGGCATGACCCAACGGTTGAAGACACGCACCTTGTTTCCGCCTGATAGAAGACTATTAAATACTTTCTTCAGGCGGCCAAAGACGCGCTCCTTCAATGATTACTTCATGACAGTACCATTGATGCCCAACGCTTCCGACATACCCAAATACTTATAGGTTTTGGATGCGGAGAGGGCTCTAAGGTTTATAGATTCCGAGAGTTGGGTTCCCACGGATTCCACAATCTCCCCTCGCTTTAAATGCATGTGCCGCACATTTGTCCACACCAAATTCCATCCTGATGGTGCTACTGAAAGTTTCAGTTACTTTCATTTCATTGTTTGGGGCAAAGAGTTTTAAGTTACAATAGGTCATCCAAGTAGAAGAGGTGAGATATAACCTGATCACCTCTCTGCAGCCGATAGCCTAGACCTGAATGCTCCAGCAGTGTACTTAGAGGATTCAAGGCTAAGCAGAACCAAAGCGGACTCTAACTATCACCCTGAAATATGCCTCGCTCGATCCTTATCGCATCGCTATTTTTCGGGACATTTCGACATCCTGGATAACGAAGCGAAGGACCGTCCTCCATTGTCCCATACACGACATCGGGAAGGTGCGCAGAGTTGTATCTAATTTATACAACTCCAACACCCTCATGAGCCATGTATGTGGCACCGACTCATACGCCTTCTTGTAATCCAACAACATCCTGCAACAACATCATGTATCTATCCAACATGTCGACTAATCCATGTTGGCTAGTAGCCATATCAATGACGAGTAGCTCCTTAGTGTCGCGGGACCCGTTCCTACATCCATTTTGAGAGGCATACATGATGGAGTTGGTGTCTATATGTTTGTAAATTTTTAGACTTTAAGAACTTTAAAGACCGTCGGTAAACACGTGATCGGCCTATAATGTTTGGGTTCCGCGGTGCTACCTGATTTATGGACCAGTTGGTTAACTCCTGTCATTAGAAACTGGGGTAGCGAAGCAGACACAGCAGTCTGGGACTGAGCCGCTAAGCGAGCGTGCGACCTTAGAAACCATTTGATCCAAAAGTTGCGCAGCCCGTCTGGCCCTGGAGACTACACGAGTTACATCTGGGGGGCGGGTGGTAAAAGCCCCCATTTCTGGTTTTAGATCGCAGGCTCGCTCGACTTCCCGTGCCCAATCACCTTCGTTGTGACTGGCAGGCACTGACTAGATACTGCGCCAGAAAGAGCACATGGCATCATCATCCGGAAGGCACGTGTCAGCCACAATTGGTCTGGTCGCTCCCAAACCCTATAAACTCATCTTTCATCGCTCTGGAAGGTGCTATTCTGACTATATCGCTCTACTCGTCGCTTATACATACGAAAACGAATACGGTTCGCCCATGCATACATTTTCTTTTTCAGGAAGTCGATGCGCTGTGTGACACAGGATATATAGTTTTGAGGGGTGATATCAGTCCCTGAGAACCCCCGCCTCACAAAGCGCATCACTCTAGGACGAGTATTGCCCTCCCTGAAGCAGATTAGTTTTCCGATGAGCACTTTGGCTCCACCAATACGCCGCTAAATTTTGCACTGCCAAGTTGGTACAGCTGGTTTTGTTTTTGGTACACGAGGTATAGCTACTTACGTTTGGAGCTCTGGTATCATTCTCTTCGTCAGCTTAACTTCGGTTGAGCTGTGGTAATAATACAAAAGCCTGCGACGGGGGGGGGGGATGACATGGCATGACATGACATGACATGGGCTACTCTGCATTTCACTTCGCAGGCGATGAAGTACAGTGTCATCCAACATATGATTACACTGGATGCACCTGATCCGACAGTCGTTGTGCCGAAACGATGAACGCTGGTTCAAACACCTGAAAAAGAGAGCAACTACCGCGGCCGGTGTCGTCACAGCGCTCACAGTGGGGCTGGGTACCGGCGTTGGCGAGGCGGTGCTAAACAAAGAGTCCGGAGGTGATGGGCGTGGTCGATGTGCGGCTGATTTTGTCATCATTATTATTATTGTATTTTTGACATATCTCAGAACCCAGAGAACTCGGTATCCCGGAACTTTGGAAAGCGTACGAGGAGCCGAAGCTACCAAGCTGCGGCTGCTTTAAAGGAGGCACCAGCCGACGATTATCATTATACGCACTATGCAAGTGCACCCAAGGAAAACCCATAGTTGATGTAGGACTATTGTAGGATATGTATAGTAACATAACTGGCAAAATGTGGGTGCAGTATAGGTGCACCTCTGCCTAACCCTTCGGGAAATACAGGCGTGATGTTATGTGTGTTATGTTATGTATAGTAATTTAGTTGGTATTGGGCTCTGTTAGTCAGACATCACATATGAATGGAATGGCCGCCGTAAAATTAAAACTTTTCAAAGTACCTACTTATCTTCCAAAAATTGATCGTTTTGACCACTTTTGAGTTTGAATACTACGAAAATTCTAATCAAAACTGGAATAGCAGGACCAAAACGTAATACAATTTTTTTTTAATACTGTCTTTAATGTTTCCTCGTATCCTAAAGACGGGATTAAGGTGTTTCTGACCTTAGAAATCTTCATATTTTAGTAATTCAAACCAAAAAGATTTCTTATCTGGGAATCTGGTTTCTCTTACAAAACGAAGGTGATGGAAAAAATATGCTTGTTCTTTATAGTGTACCTTTTTAAGGATATGTAATATGTATTTACATTGTGGTGTATATTTTTTGACTGTATGGCCTAACGCCCTTAAAAAGGAATAAATGATACATGAAACTTTATCGATACAAAAAAGTTGCAAAGTTCTATCGATCAATGCTCGTGCTAACTTTTGTATAGAGAATTGCGATGCATTGGGAAAATTACAGGTCGCGGATTAAAATAACCCCCAGATTTTGTTTTAATAGAAACCCTAGATTCCGAGATAATTCATAATACTTTCTAAACTAACGATTCCACAAAATATATATAATTGTGTGCCAATAAGCGGATAGAGGCAATAAATTGCACGAATTTATGATGCGTAAATGTCGACAGATATTTTTTTTAAATCTCTTGTTGTTTGCATGCCCATTCGACCTCAAAATATTTATTGAGATCTGTTTATACAGGTTGATCTGAAGTAAATCATAGAAGTTCAAGGTTCTATAATTATCTATCGTTACATAGCCTTTCAGCGATAAGACCATCGTTTGTACCGTTCTAATGTTTGTGTTTTCTTCATGTTGTTCCTTTCAGTGTAGATTAATTAATTAATTATCTGAAGCGAGTTTTAATCTTATTTTTAGGGTTCCGTAGTCCTGACAAGGAACCCTTATAGTTTCGTCATGTCCATCTGTCTGTCTGTCCGAGGTGCCTGTCTGTCCGAGGTTTTGCTAAGAGACCGTTAGTACTAGAAAGCTGTAATTTTGTAGGAGTGTGTATACCAATTACACCGACAGTGATAAAATAAAATTTAGAAAAATATTTTGTTCTCCCCTACATGTGAAGTGGGGATGAATAATTTTTTGTCGTCTACCTCATCGTGTGGGGTATCGTTGAATAGGTCTTTTAAAATGACTACGGGGTTGCTAAAATTATTTTTCGATGTAATGCTCCATTTATGAAATATTAAACTTTAAAGTGCAAATTTTATTCCAGTTAGGAGTCCCGCGCCCTCTAAAAGCTAAACTGCTGGCTTCAGAAATCCGGAAAAATTCACGATGATAGTGCATTTCATGAACTTTAAAGAAAAATTATAGCGGTTAAGATAACTTCATTAGTTTAGCAGTAATAGTCATTGAACTTGGATGTTGGATAATTTTATACCAAATACAAAATCCTTAGCATTAATCCTATAAAGTGACTAAGATGAAGTAGGTGCTTGTTTATAACGGGTAAAGACTTGCATTGAAAAACAAAATATGAAATAAAAAAACTAAAAACACAAAACAAAACATAATAAATTATCATAAGTTTCACAATAATGCCGCTAGATGGCGCTGCACTAACGGGTTTTTTTTTTTTTTTTTTTTTTCAAACGAACTTTGTTTAATTTTCGAATTACAATTTTGTGAATTGAAATAATAACTTGGCAGTAATCGTACTCTTATTTTTTAGCTTTAGCAGGAAGAAAGTGGTTAATATTAGTTAATAATAATCAGCGGGGTAATTACGTAACACACTAACAGTAGGAATGGGTTTCATTTTGACAGTTCAACAACATTCTTTGCGTTATTTACGTTGTTGAGCAGACATATTATTCGAACATATGAATCAATGGATTAGCAATAGGCTTCGAAATGATACAGATTGTCATAGATATTGTGTTACGTAATTAGGGTGCTGTATAAATAATTATCTTCGAAAATCAACATTTTGTCTTTAGTTTAGTACCGCTATTCGATAACGGATGGCGTTGTGCCGTGACGTCACTTTTGTAGATCGCGGTGTTAAGATTTTCGTGCAAGGTATGACCTCTGTGGTTACGTTATGTATTAAAGTTTTGATTTACTCTGGACACCTTTGTGCAATACTGCTGTTTTCAAATTAATGGGGGAAATTAACGCCGGTTATCAATCTTTTTTACATCCATTTGCTTTTACTCGAGGTGGTTCTCATAAGAGAATCGTTATCTATAAAGATAACGTTTTTTCTAACTTCCCATGTGAAGTCGGATTTTATAGCTCATTTTTTAGCTACCATCGTCCTTTGTGGAGCCGTTTTTAAGCGTTTAAGACCACACTTCTGATCGACATTCCCGCACGTCTTAGAAATGATAACGCAAATTTAATGTCGATTTTTGTTGTTATTATAACCATTAACTCCTAATATCTTTACCATTACTCATATTCAGAATAAAGGACAACAGAATCGTACTATATTTTGATAACGGGCTACTTCGAAACCCTACATTGTGCGTGGCCCGACACGCACTTGGCCGGTTTATTGTGTTGTTTCTCACTGGAAAAAAAAACGACGTAAAAAAAAATGCGGAATGGGCCTGTTCTTGACCTCGATCTTTCCTGATGGAATTCAATGGATCAGGTCTACGATGGAACGAGCGTACCCAGAACATGCCTGTTCACTCTTGCTTTGAACGCTGACGGGCTATATGTGGTAGGGAACACAGACGCTCGTAGAGTTCCCCACTTTAGTCGTGCGCAAAATAAATGTGGAGGAGAAGCACTGAGTACGACCGGTCGGGATAGCAAGCAAGTGCGAATGGTACCCTGCAGTACGTCTGGTATTCCGAAATTAGACCAATAGTCAAACTTTTAAACTTCTGCATCTTAACTATAAGTACGTATAAACATTTATATTGATAGGAAGACTATTTAAGTCTGAAAGTGGGACCACTGACTGAAAAGATATGCGGAAATGGGATGTCATGGTATGAGCATGTCATGTGGAGAAATGAGGGAAATGTCGCGAGAAAAGTTCTGAATATGAATCAATGTCAATGGTTATAAGAGTAGGGGAAAACCAAAGAAAGGATGGATGGGTGACTACCGAGATGACGACAAATAGAGACACGTCGCGCCGCCCCCAAATAAATTGGGGTAAGGGCAGGAGAATGATGAACAGGATTATTTTTGGAAACAGAATATAATCATCCTGTATAAAGGTACAAGTCTGTAGCCGACCGCAGGCAGCAGCAGCAGGCAACGTGTCGCCGCGACACTACTGTTTTCTATGAAGACGACGTGTCTCTAGCTACGGAAGGTATTTTATAGAAATACATAAAAACCAGTAGCGTCGCGACGACACGTCGCCTGCTGCTGCTGCCTGCAGTCGGCTACAAACTTGTGTCTTAATTTGTAAAATACGGATGCTATGCATGACGTGGCTTGATTTGTAATCTTCTTATCAATAAACTAATTACATGGGTACCTAAATCGTGTCAATATTTGACCAAAAGGTATTTTGGTATAAAATTTTATGCAGATTTTTCATAAGTGTTTCCATAAGCAAGGACAATCAAGCTGCATAGCTTGATTATCCTTGCTTATGGAAACTTGTGAATTTAAACGAAATTTGTAATTCACTGAACTTTCTAATGCTTGATCGACCATATCTACTTTTAACTGTACATAATACCTATGTAAATTAGGTTACCGTTTTGCGTGGATGTGACGCATATTTTTCCCCAACTCGTTCTTTTTTGTATTTGTGTTTTTCTCTGCATGTTTACAAAAATAAACGTATTTTCTTTCTTTCTTTCTTTAGATTAAAACGTAGAAACTGACTACCTCGTTGGTCTAGTGGTCGCATGGATCTGTGCCCAGTTGATGGGAATAGGCTCGCCTCCTATTACATGGGACTTAAAGATAATTGGCGAAATGTAGGTCTACTATCAGGTATACCTCTGCCTAAGCCTTTGGGGATTTTGTATGGCCAGTTCATTTCCTTGTTTTTTGTTCATGTTAATTTCATGTAAATAATTGTGTAGCATTATCAGCCTATAAAGTTTCCACTGCTGGGACACACGCCTCCACTATTCGAGAGGGAGAGGGCGATCTACCACGCGGGCCCAGTGCGGGTTGGTAGATGTCACAGACACATGTCTTCGAATTTTTGGTTTTAGGACATACCGCTTTCCGCACGATGTTTTTCCTCACCGTTTTGAAAGCAGTGGCAATGAAATTATTTACACAAAGTAAAGCGCCTGCCAGGGTTCGAACCCACGACCTAACTCGTAAGTCGGAGCCGATACCACGGGGTACAACAGCAGGCTTAGCATGACGTTTTCTTTTTCTGCGAAGAATAGACGCAGCTATTTCTATACAAAGTGACATTTTGTTTCTCCATTTTTGATATCGCACCGTAAAAATCCTTCTGCAATCTGTCATTTTGTCTTTCGTTTCTACCGATCTTTGTCTAGGTCCTTTTTTATGTAGACTATTTCACAAGAAATTTTTCTATCCAAAACTGTCAAAATCACACTGACAACTGACAGTTGTCTAAGGTAGTGAAGACAATTTGATTTTGTAATCGCCATGCTAAAGACAGTAGAAGACTTTCTACTCGACGGCTGCAAAGTATATAAGGTTACTACAAAATCATGATTTTACTAAAATCTAATTTGACAATCGCGACTCCACGTGGTACCTACTTGTTTGCCCAACTCAGTGAATTATTTTAGAGCCGGTAGCGCGTTGTGGGCGTCCTCGAGGTATTTTATATGGATTTTTTCACTTTTCGTATGGAAAATATGAAAAATTATTACCTACATGTTGAGGTTTAGGTTAGGGGTTTAAGGGTTTTATAAAGCGGGTCGAAATTTTCATTATTTTTGCGATAGGACACACCATTTTTGAGATATAAGCAAAATAAAAGAAAAACAGGAATAAACTAAATTTTGGTGATTTTTGGTCGAGTTCAGAGGCATTTGTGACAAGAGAATCGGCACTGTTACCCAGGAATTGGTTGAGGCCAATATTAAAAGAGTGAGTTTCGTAAAAAGTGCAGTTGACTCTTTCTACTTTACTGCCGTCGCACTGTCTACACGGAACCTCATTTTTGTCTACTCTTCCGTCGACAAAACGGTGCTCGTGCTAAGCATGCTGCTCAAATATTTGTCAATATAAATGTCAATATTTGTGTATTATGAATTTGTGAGTTAATTCACAGGTCTGCAATGGTTTTCCTCTTTGAAATCTGAGTAACGTTTTCTATAGTTTCAGATGTGCTGATTACGAGAAAAATAATAAAAAAAATTCATTACGTCAGGATTTTTTGATATTGAATATTTAAGATTTTGCTGAAAAATGTCGGAGCGCCTACATTTAAAAATTTATAAAACGTCATTAAATTACTTCAGCTTAATTTTTATTGCATTTAATTAGTGTAAGGGGACATAGAAATTAATCGAAATCAGTAATTTGTTAATTACTACATAATGAGTATAAGTAATTCGCATTAACCATGTCGAAAACGGTTCATTTTGGCTTAATTTAGTAATAAGCTTATTAATACATAATGATTAGGTATTATTACCTAATAGTTATGAATATTTAGAAAAGGGTGTAATAAAAGATAAACCAAAGGGTTTTTACGAGTATATAAGTACCCGCACTGATTTAGAAAATTAACAGTTGAAGTGCGCATCTTGCAACATAAACTTTAAAATGTCATCGCGAAGTTGTTTAAATTCTCCGAATTGTTTTTGTTATATTTGCGGGAAATTCATGGTTATAAAACAACGAAACAGCATTACAGACTTTGTGAAAAATATTAGAAAAGTTATTTTGGATACGATTTAAGTAACCAAGACAAAACTTGGAAACCTCATAAAATTTGTACGACTTGTTTATTAGAACTTCGCAAGTGGTCAAAAAGACAGAAAAATAGCTTCAAAATCGTTTCGCCTACGCTATGGAGAGAGCCTAAAGACCATGTTAAAGATTGCTACTTTTGTTGTTGTGACATAACTGGATACAATTCTAAAAATGAAAGGGACATAAACTATCCAAACGTGTCATCAGTTACGCCTGCAATTTTCGGCGATTTAAACATGGTGCAGCCCCCGTTTTCAGCTACACGAATTGGAGATTCTGACTGTGATACAGACGAACAGGATGTATACCAATCTGATCCTGAATTTCACGTAGATTCTAACGAATGTAAGCTCTTTTCACAGGCACATTTAAACGACTTGACAAGAGATTAATGATATCGAGTTGCAAGCATGGCAGTCATTTAAGGAAGTGGTGAAAAACTTTTTGGGGAACAATAAAAGCTCCGACTATAAAGAAATAGTAGCCAAAATGATTACACATTTTGGTGTAATGGGTTGTAATATGAGCATTACACTTAATTTCTTAAATTCGCACATTGATAACTTCCCAGAAAATCTAGGAGCCGTTAGCGAAGAACAAGGCGAAAGATTTCACCAAGATTTGAAAAAGCTTGAAGTCCTGTATCAAGGAAGATGGAATACTAGCATGATGGCGGACTATTGTTGGTTATTGAAGTGCGACGATCCAAACCAGAAATTTAAGCGGAAATGGCACAACCGAAGCTTCCAGAAAAAAAGGACCAGGTTCCACAAATAAAATTTACATGTAATTTAGACTAGTAATAAGTTGTTATTATATATTAGTAGTTTTTTAAGTTAAAAGCAATGTACTTTTTTAAATATATTTTTTTTTATGTGACAACTTGTGTTTTTTTCCTATTTTCTATCTGTACCTTTTTTGAAAAATCTGGAGGTGATGGAGAAAAACTAAGTACATATTCGTAATCAACGCACCAAAATACCCTAGAATCAGCTATCAAATTCCCGAGAGGAAGTTATGACCCTCATTTTGCAGGCCTGTGTTATTTTTAGTGTAATAATACCAAAATACCCACACTTACTTCTCCCAGTTTGGTGGGTAGTCCTATTCCTAAAAGACGGCAAATATTCGGCTTTAATAATAAGATCCCTTTTCATGTAGCTGTTACTCACAACTATCTTTTATGTCAGCACGTTGGCACTATAACTCATCTCTCCGGGAGCTTCGTTTAGTAGTGCGATCACGGGAGCCAGTACAGCTCCGTTCCAACATGATTAACTTGTTCAATTGCTATCCTGATAGTAGTGTAAATATTTGAAAATCTGCGGGGTAATTGCGTAACACACTAAGAGTAGGAACAGCTTTCATTTTGACAGTTCAACAACATTCATTGCGTTATTTACGTTGTTGAGCAGACAAATTTTTCGAACATATGAAGCAATGGATTAGCAATAGGCTTCAAAATGATTCAGATTGTGATTGATAGTGTGTTACGCAATTAGGGTGCTGTTCTTGACGGTGGCAATTAGGAACTTTTGTTTTATCGATTCCGTGGTCTCAAGGTCGCAGTACCTACTGCTGAATCTGGGGTCTTGAGTGTAATACCTGGGTCAGGGTATTGCACTATTCCATAAATTGGTTGGATAGGTGTTTGTAAACTAATTCGCGATAGGTACAAGTGAGAATTTCATGTTGATACTGAGACGTATAAAGAGTACCTATATTTTGGTGCCAGTTTGCATCATTGCATTCGAGGCGGGGAAGGTAAGAGCTAAATGGAGCCGAGAGTGCAAAGACAAATCACGCGTATCAAACGACGAATTTGGACACCCTTGCTGAGGATGAATAAATATTTCGAAAACATAATATTTTGTAAGAAATAGGTATTTGTGACAGATGTCAGATGGGCTCGCGGACTAATCTACTTAGGACCAAAAAGACCATTGCCTTGATTCGTAATTTATCAGTAGCGAATTTTATATCTAGTTTTTAATTAACACAACCAATATATACACAGTTATAAAATGATGCTTAAAATTCCCTATTCCCCTCAATCATTCTACCTATATTTTAGAACAGATATCGAAATTGCTGAGCTGAGAAACTAAGTAGATAGGTAGGTATATATACAATGCAACCAGTGCAATGTTTGCTGAAGCGTAACTTATACAAAGGGACGCCGCCGTCTCTTTGAAGAGATAAGAGAATCATCGAGATATAGGTTATATTACGACGAAATTTTATTTGCTAAAATAAATTTGACTTGAATGAAAAACAATATTTAAAGATTTGCACCGTTTCCTATGCAGCTCAATTAACTAGGTTCATAGAACTTGTTTCTGGTGATAACATTTTGATTTTTTTGAGGTATTCAGTGCAATCAGCCGAGGTATTCTATCCTTGTGAAAAGAACTGCAGCAGTACAAGAGAAAAATGCGTACGAATAAAGTGGATATCAGATGCTTCACTCGAGTGTATGGTTCATTTGAGTATATGGTTCACTCGAATGTATGGTTCACTCGAATGTATGGTTCACTCGAATGTATGGTTCAATCGAGTGTATGGTTCACTAGAGTGTATGGTTCACTCGAATGTATGGTTCAATCGAGTGTATGGTTCACTCGAGTGAATGGTTCACTCGAGTGAATGTTAATTTTTGTTTCATTCCACGTTCACACGACACCGACAAAATTGCATAGGAATTAACGTTCATCTGCTCCTTTCATTATATTTTTCGATAATTCGGTAGGGGAGTGAAAAACCTCAGGTGCCGAAAACCAACATCGTTGGATCAGTCATCTAATGGATTAATTTTTCACTTCTGATTCATTTTATTTACCGACGTTTCACTTCGATTGAAAGATGCCAAATTAAAAAACAAAAATGAACACAAAGAGTTGCGTTAGATATAGCGTAGTGTCAGGAGACACTACAGTCTTGTGTCATAGTTTCGTCTTTATTTATATTTCCGTTAAGATGAATCCTCAGTTGTAGCCCGCCAAATTCAAATTTTCTTTGGGTTTTTGCAAATTGCAGCTCTCGTAGGTATATTGATCAAAATGCGATATGCGACTGTAGGAATGTTGACGTGAAGTTTGACGATTGATATGAAATTGATGATTATTATTCAGTAACTAGATAATTTCTACAGTCGCGAATTGCATTTTGATCAACATACTACGTAAACCAGAAATTAGCAAAAAACCGAAAAAAAAATTGAATTTGGCGGGCTACAGCTGAGGATTCACCTTAATCTTCTCTGTCCCAAACCTACATTTTGAGTGATTTAATTATAAGTCGCAGTAATTTAAATTATTTCATGTCGCACAGATATAGAAAGCAATAAAACTATCCGGTGTAACGTTAACTGAAGCGTAGCTAACACGACGCGACGTGGCATTTCTGAGAAGACATGGAAACTATTTGTGAGATAGTAACACTGGTTGATTCGTAATAGAGTTAGCTGTGGCAACTTGTCAAAGTGTTTTAAATGATAAATGATTTTATTTCTGTAAGTAGGTTTGTAAGCATTGTATAAAATGGACTGATTGCCTTGCTATGCTGAACGATAAGTTTATGTGAATTGTATGTGGTGATTAGCATTTTTTCCTAATGGCTGTTTTCACTAACACAAGGTGACACAGTAAATGAATGCCGAAAAAAATGGGTTTTTTTATTTAGGCACTCATTTGGGTGTCGTCTAGTATTAGTGAAAATTGGCATATATATTTACAGTGTCTATTATTTTTGTCGATTATCTTGTCGGTGCTAGATGTCTGAGAATAGCTTATTTAAACTTCTCGCACACAATAAGGTACAAAGGCGGACTTAATGCCTTAGGCATTCTTTACCAGTCAACCAAGTGTGGTGAAAAGATGAGATGGCAGGTGCTCTGTTTGAGAGGAGTTAATAATAATAATAAAATGTTAAAATGATAAGATATAGAATTATAAATAAAATAAGTCGACAAGGACCTACATAAATAGGTTATAAACTTATAATACAGATACATACATATTTACTACAATATAATTATACCTACATTATATATATATATATACAAACTATCTTTTGCACGCGGCTACGCCCGCGTGATTGTCGGAAATTATCCCACGGGAATTTAGAGCCGGGATAAAAAGTATCCTATCATGGTCTATCCGTATGCCTTTCATCCAATTCCGTTCAACCGTTAAGGCATGAAAAGGTAATATACAGAATACATTTCCAATCCCTTAAATCGCTTGATAAGAGGTACCTACACAAAAATTTCAATATCACATGTGAATTTTATAGTCAACCTCTATTTTACACCCTTGGGGGATGATTTTACAAAAACGCTAAAATACATACTTAATTCTTTATTTCTTACCAAAAGCATACATTTGAATGTTCATATCCCTCTGGGTTTCCCATACAAATTTTCATCCCCTATATCACCCCCTTTAAGATTATATATGAGACAAAAATAGCCTATGTCCTTCCTCAGGATGCAATCTGTCTCCTTGCCAAATTTAATCGAAATCCGTTCAGTGGTGTAGGCGTGAAAAAATAACATACAGACAGAGTTACTTTCGAATTTATAATATTAAGTTTGCATTTCAGGGAGAGATGTAATTGAGATGACTCTACGCTATTTATTTTGTAAATAACTCCGTAATTTCCGCTTAAATGCATACTGACTGGTGCGTTTAAGTGGTAAGGCATCTAGTAAATAGTTAGATGAAACAGGGAAGGCAGTTTGTCACTCAGGAAGACCATTTTGACATCCATTTTAAAAATAAATTCTGCGATATTTAGCATACAGGGCCCACTCCTTTTTACATAGAGGAGGCCCATGTCCCAGCAGTGGGAACGTTATTCGTGATGTTTATCTGCTCATTATCCTAATAATTTAGGGTATAAAAAGATCCATCACATAACCGTCAACACGCATTCTGTACACCAAACTAAGTAACATAGCACAAAAATAATTGCAGAAAAACGACTTTAATTTTTGGTGTGAAAATTTGCTTTTTGCTGTAGTGCGTAATGTAACACACGCAAAACTTTGTGCTTATGGAGGCTTGCCCTTGATTGCTTGCTTTGCTTGTACAGGGGCCGTGAGGGTATTTAAAGTTGTATTATAATATTAAAAACTTGTTTTCTTAGAAATACGTTACTAAAAGTTGAAATTTTGACCTTCCATATCTCCGTAACCAGAAGGTATGTTTCAGTACAAAAAAATTGCGTCAGGCCCTGGTTCAGGCCATGGTACGGAGCGAGAGGGAATGGGAAGCCGTCACCTCCTTCTGCGAAGCAGTAATGCTCGCGAAGGAGGAGGCGGAGCGCGAGTGGGAGAGGCAATCTCTGCGACCTCGCGTCCCTAGTCGCCGCAGGAGGAGACACCCTGGGCATCGGGAGTCGATTGCCGACTCCCGGCCACCGTACGCGAGCTTGCGGACAGCGAGCAATGGGCAGCTCGCCGTCCGGTAAGGACCAGGCCCGGGTCGACGGCGCGTCGTGTTCCACGCGCGCCTCAAAGAGATGTTAGCACCATTGACGGGGTCCGATAGGGCCGATGCCTGCCGAGGTCGCGGATTCTTCGAAAGAGTTGCCGTGGCCCTGGCGCACAGGCAACTGAAGGAACACGGGTGTGTTTTAGTCAGTAAGAGTCTGACACGCCCTTCCGCTCCGCCCAGAGCGGAAGAGGTCATTTGATGATATCCTTCCCAAAAAAAAAAGGGAGTACAGTGACTCGGCTTCGTTAAGTGTCTTTTTGCACCCGTTATACCCTATACATAATTATGTAATCACTATTTCTAATATCTAACATTATCTGTCTTGTCATAGGTACCGTTATATAATATTGGCTAGTTTATTATTTTTCTACATTAGCGTTATGTAATGGATTTGGTTGATTGATGTGGTCAGTTTGATGTGGTTAGCAGAACAACGACCTGATTTGTCCTAACATTTGGGATAACATTATGATTTTGGTCCTGTTAAGAGATAAACTGTAATATCAACACCCATTGTTATCTCTTGTAGATTCGAATTGAATAGCTGATTTATCAAATTTTAATAGATTAACTGATGTTTATATTGTTACTTTACCTAATTATTATTATTATGTCATTTATTTATTTACATCCTTATTAAATACATTTTTAAATATTTTTATAAAAACATTAAAAAAAAAACATTTAAAAATATAAAAAATAGTGGTCCGCCGGTATCGGGAGCAGGGTCCAAGCTACCGGTGGTTAGGACTCCAGAGACAGGAACCTCCTCACAATGCGAGCCGTATCGAGGAGTACTGCCTTCTGGATCAGGCCCTTGATCCAACCGCCTAACGAGAGCCTCGAGAGATGCTGGTCGAGGCTTTCGGCCATCAGGCCATTGGCCGATACGACAATCGGCACAATGATAGCCGAGCTCACATTCCACATGTCAACAACCTCGTGTGCTAAGTCGAGATATTTAATTTGTTTCTCTTTCTCAGCTTTCACGAGGTTCTCGTCATGCGGAATAGTAATATCGATAATCATTGTGCGATGCGCTAATCGATCTATCACCACTATATCAGGTTTATTGGCGACAATAGTCCTGTCAGTAATGATAGACCGATCCCAGTACAACGTGATATGGCCATTTTCAAGAACTGGGTCGGGCACATACTTGAAGTACGGTACCTCAGAATCCACCTGTTTATATTTCAAAGCAAGTTGCTGGTGAATAACCCTGGCTACTTGGTTATGCCTGTGCAAGTACTCGCCGTTAGCTAGACGAGAACAACCAGAGATAATATGTCTGATGGACTCACCCGGACGATGGCATGCCCGACACGTCAACCGTCCCATCTTTCATAATATGTCTCCGGTAGTTATTCGTCAAGATAACTTCGTCCATAATTGCACAGACGAAACCTTCTGTTTCCCCGAAAAGGTCACCAAAACGTAGCCAGGATACGGACGCTAAGAAATCTATACCGGGCTCATGAAGAGCCCGGTAGAAGCGTCCGTGAAGCTCCTTGCTTTGCCATATTTCCTTGCGGTCATCTGTAGTAAGTACCACAGGTTTGCGCCAGTTCTCTTTAGCCATGGAGAGCGGGGTGAGTCCCTTGTCCACTGCTACCACATCACGGTGCATACCCACTTCGGCTTTTAAAAAATATTCCCTGAGACTGCACACTTCACGGTTGTGGAGGGTCTTTGCATTTAAAAAAGCCTCGACCCCCGCACTTCCGCGGTATGTACAGTCTTATTACTGATGATCGTGGGTGATGCATCCGGTTTGCGGTCAGCAATGTACGGACTCTCCTATCCAGGGCGTCGAGTTCGCTCTGAGTCCATTTGAGTATGCCGAAAGAGTACATCAAAACCGGCATGACCCAACCGTTGAAGGCGCGCACCTTGTTTGCGCCTGAAAGAAGACTAATCAATACTTTCTTCAAGCGACGAAAGAAGCGCTCCTTCAACGATTGCTTCATGTCAGTAACGTTGATGCCTAATGCTTCCGACATACCTAAATACTTATAGCATTCGGATAAGGAGAGGGATCTAAAGTGTATGGAATCCGAAAGTTGAATTCCCTCGGATTCCATAATCTCACCTCGCTTTACATGCATGACTGCACATTTGTCCACACCAAATTCCATCCTGATGGTGCTACTGAAAGTTTCAGTTACCTTCAGTAGCTCCATCAGTTGCAATTTGTTGGGTGCAAACAGTTTCAAGTCATCCATGTAGAGGAGATGAGATATGACTTGACCACCTCTCCTCAACCGATAGCCTAGTCCTGAATCCTCAAGTAGTGAGCTTAAAGGATTCAGGGCTAAGCAGAACCAAAGTGGACTCAAACTGTCGCCCTGAAATATTCCCCGTTTAATCCGTACAGGCTCATCGCTCCCCTGGATCTGTCGACACCCTGGATAGCGAAGAACCATCCTCCATTGCCCCATACACGACTTAAGGAAGGTGCGTAGAGTTGCATCTATCTTGTACAACTCCAGCACCCTCATGAGCCATGTATGTGGCACCGAGTCATAGGCCTTCTTATAATCTATCCAGCATGTCGACAGATCCTTGCGGGATCGACGAACCTGTTGGCTTATGGCCATATCGATGAGGAGTAGCTCCTTAGTACCGCGGGACCCGTTCCGACATCCATTTTGAGAGGTTGACATAATCGAGTTACTTTCAATGTGCGTATTAATTTTTGCTCTCAAAATGGATGTAAGAAGTTTATAGACCGTCGACAAACACGTGATCGGTCTATAATTCTTGGGATCCGTGGGACTACCTGACTTGTGGAGCAGGTGGGTAACGCCTGTTGTTAGAAACTTCGGAAGCGACCCAGACTCTAAAGATGACTGGAACTGAGATGCCAGGCGGGCGTGTGAACTAATTAGCCATTTCAACCAAAAGTTGTGCAATCCGTCCGGTCCCGGTGATTTCCAATTCGGTAACGGACGGACTGCTCTGGCGACATCTAATGGCGTAATTAAAACTGCTTCCATTTCTGGTACAGTTTCACACGCTCGCCCGACATCCAGTATCCAGCTAGCCTCAGAGTGACAGACGGGCACTGACCAGATGCTGCGCCAGAATGTACTCGTGGCGGCATCATCCGGGCGGCACTCGTCTGTCACATTTTGTTCAGATCGCTCCCAAGTTCTATACACCCATCTCTCATCGCTCTGGTGTAGCGGCATCTACAACGCCACATGCGAGCTACGCGTCAGACTGACGTCACGCAAAATCCTGCATCGCGCAATCAGAGTTTACCGCGCTACTAGCATATATACAACATCCCGACATCAATCGTCGGGCAGTTGCCCACCAGACACAAGACCCGTCTGGTCGGAGGATCCTCCCTTTTCTATAGAGTATGAGTGAACTTTACACCCTGTTCCTCATACCTCTATACTGGAACATGCGATTCTGTGTGTACCGATCAACCCGCCGCTTATACCGCTGAATACGACTCGCCCATGCACAAACTTTCTGCTTCAGGAAGTCGATGCGCTCTGTGACACGGGACATGTATTCTCGAGGGCTGATTCCAGTCCCCGAGAATGCCCGCCTTACAAAGCGCATCACTCGTGGTCGTGTATTGCCCTCCCTGAAGCAGTATAGTTTGCCGATGAGTACCCTGGCCCCATCGATACGACGCTGGATCCTGCACTGCCAGGCTGGTACAGCTGGTTTTGGTTGAGTAGCCACGTCACAGTTTGGAAATTTGACGTTAGCTAAACGACATGCCGCAACAGCCGCGCAATACAGGATCGAATGTGTATCAACGAGATCCTCGCTGCTCTCGAACACATTCTTAAGCTGCGAGTCCAGGGCACACACCAGCGCCCTATTTTTTTTGTGCATAGGTAGGCGTGGTAATCGGGGTCTAAGTTCGGTCGGAGTGGATCCGTACTCACGAAATGCATCCTCCAGTGCGCTCCTCAATCGGGCGTTGCACTGGCTACTTACTGACGCAACCATATCATCTTCTAATTCTACACCATGATTAGACCGCGACGGTATTTCATCAATGGTTGATGCGTGTATCGCGGTTTGTGCTGGACTTGAGACGATATAGTTGCTCAGCTCTGAGCGCAGCCTATCAAGTGCGGCATCGTCCAACCTATGGTTGCGTTGGATGACCCGCACCTGATCCAACAGTCGTTGGGCCGAGACGTTGACGGTTGGTTCTAGTTCCCGAAACAGCGACAGCATCCTATCACGGTACGCAATGAGTAGTATTATTACATTATTATTATTATAAAAAAAAGCTCAGGCTCATGATATCCCGGTCCTTTGGAAGGCGTACGAGGGGCCGAAGCCAACTCGCAGAGGCCCCTTAGACAATTTTAAATGGAATGAGGCACCAACCGACGATTATCCCTGTATGCACTGTGCAAGTGCACCCAAGGACAATCCCACTTTATTATTATTATTCATTTATTTATTTACATCCTTATTAAATACATTTTTAAATATTTTTATAAAAACATTAAAAAAAACATTTAAAAATATAAAAAATAGTGGTCCGCCGGTATCGGGAGCAGGGTCCAAGCTACCGGTGGTTAGGACTCCAGAGACAGGAACCTCCTCACAATGCGAGCCGTATCGAGGAGTACTGCCTTCTGGATCAGGCCCTTGATCCAACCGCCTAACGAGAGCCTCGAGAGATGCTGGTCGAGGCTTTCGGCCATCAGGCCATTGGCCGATACGACAATCGGCACAATGATAGCCGAGCTCACATTCCACATGTCAACAACCTCGTGTGCTAAGTCGAGATATTTAATTTGTTTCTCTTTCTCAGCTTTCACGAGGTTCTCGTCATGCGGAATGGTAATATCGATAATCATTGTGCGACGCGCTAATCGATCTATCACCACTATATCAGGTTTATTGGCGACAATAGTCCTGTCAGTAATGATAGACCGATCCCAGTACAACGTGATATGGCCATTTTCAAGAACTGGGTCGGGCACATACTTGTAGTACGGTACCTCAGAATCCACCAGTTTATATTTCAAAGCAAGTTGCTGGTGAATAATCCTGGCTACTTGGTTATGCCTGTGCAAATACTCGCCGTTAGCTAGACGAGAACAACCAGAGATAATATGTCTGATGGACTCACCCGGACGATGGCATGCCCGACACACGTCAACCGTCCCATCTTTCATAATATGTCTCCGGTAGTTATTCGTCAAGATAACTTCGTCCATAATTGCACAGACGAAACCTTCTGTTTCCCCGAAAAGGTCACCAAAACGAAGCCAGGATACGGACGCTAAGAAATCTACACCGGGCTCATGAAGAGCCCGGTAGAAGCGTCCGTGAAGCTCCTTGCTTTGCCATATTTCCTTGCGGTCATCTGTAGTAAGTACCACAGGTTTGCGCCAGTTCTCTTTAGCCATGGAGAGCGGGGTGAGTCCCTTGTCCACTGCTACCACATCACGGTGCATACCCACTTCGGCTTTTAAAAAATATTCCCTGAGACTGCACACTTCACGGTTGTGGAGGGTCTTTGCATTTAAAAAGCCTCGACCCCCGCACTTCCGCGGTATGTACAGTCTCATCACCGATGATCGTGGGTGATGCATCCGGTTTGCGGTCAGCAGTGTACGGACCCTCCTATCTAGGGCGTCGAGTTCAGTCTGAGTCCATTTGAGTATGCCGAAAGAGTACATCAAAACCGGCATGACCCAACCGTTGAAGGCCCGCACCTTGTTTCCGCCTGAAAGAAGACTAATTAATACTTTCTTCAAGCGACCAAAGAAGCGCTCCTTCAACGATTGCTTCATGTCAGTAACGTTGATGCCTAACGCTTCCGACATACCTAAATACTTATAGCTTTCGGATAAGGAGAGGGATCTAAAGTGTATGGAATCCGAAAGTTGAATTCCCTCGGATTCCATAATCTCACCTCGCTTTACATGCATGACTGCACATTTGTCCACACCAAATTCCATCCTGATGGTGCTACTGAAAGTTTCAGTTACCTTCAGTAGCTCCATCAGTTGCAATTTGTTGGGTGCAAAGAGTTTCAAGTCATCCATGTAGAGGAGATGAGATATGACTTGACCACCTCTCCTCAACCGATAGCCTAGTCCTGAATCCTCAAGTAGTGAGCTTAAAGGATTCAGGGCTAAGCAGAACCAAAGTGGACTCAAACTGTCGCCCTGAAATATTCCCCGTTTAATCCATACAGGCTCATCGCTCCCCTGGATCTGTCGACACCCTGGATAGCGAAGAACCGTTCTCCATTGCCCCATACATGACCTAAGGAAGGTGCGTAGAGTTGCATCTATCTTGTACAACTCCAGCACCCTCATGAGCCATGTATGTGGCACCGAGTCATAGGCCTTCTTATAATCAATCCAGCATGTCGACAGATCCTTGCGGGATCGACGAACCTGTTGGCTTATGGCCATATCGATGAGGAGTAGCTCCTTAGTACCGCGGGACCCGTTCCGACATCCATTTTGAGAGGTTGACATAATCGAGTTACTTTCAATGTGCGTATTAATTTTCGCTCTCAAAATGGATGTAAGAAGTTTATAGACCGTCGACAAACACGTGATCGGTCTATAATTCTTGGGATCCGTGGGACTACCTGACTTGTGGAGCAGGTGGGTAACGCCTGTTGTTAGAAACTGCGGAAGCGACCCAGACTCTAAAGATGACTGGAACTGAGATGCCAGGCGGGCGTGTGAACTAATTAGCCATTTCAACCAAAAGTTGTGCAATCCGTCCGGTCCCGGTGATTTCCAATTCGGTAACGGACGGACTGCTCTGGCGACATCTAATGGCGTAATTAAAACTGCTTCCATTTCTGGTACAGTTTCACACGCTCGCCCGATATCCAGTATCCAGCTAGCCTCAGAGTGACAGACGGGCACTGACCAGATGCTGCGCCAGAATGTACTCGTGGTGGCATCATCCGGGCGGCACTCGTCTGTCACATTTTGTTCAGATCGCTCCCAAGTTCTATACACCCATCTCTCATCGCTCTGGAACATGCGATTCTGTGTGTACCGATCAACCCGCCGCTTATACCGCCGAATACGACTCGCCCATGCACAAACTTTCTGCTTCAGGAAGTCGATGCGCTCTGTGACACGGGACATGTATTCTCGAGGGCTGATTCCAGTCCCCGAGAATGCCCGCCTTACAAAGCGCATCACTCGTGGTCGTGTATTGCCCTCCCTGAAGCAGTATAGTTTACCGATGAGTACCCTGGCCTCATCGATACGACGTTCGATCCTGCACTGCCAGGCTGGTACGGCTGGTTTTGGTCGAGTAGCCCCGTCATAGTTTGGAAACCTGACGTTAGCTAAACGACATGCCGCAACAGCCGCGCAATACAGGATCGAATGTGTATCAACGAGATCCTTGCTGCTCTCGAACACATTCCTAAGCTGCGAGTCCAGGGCACACACCAGCGCCCTATTTTTTTTGTGCATAGGCAGGCGTGGTAATCGGGGTCTAAGTTCGGTCGGAGTGGATCTGTACTCACGAAATGCATCCTCCAGTGCGCTCCTCAATCGGGCGTTGCACTGGCTACTTACTGACGCAACCATATCATCTTCTAATTCTACACCATGATTAGACCGCGATGGTATTTCATCAATGGTTGATGCGTGTATCGCGGTTTGTGCTGGACTTGAGACGATATAGTTGCTCAGCTCTGAGCGCAGCCTATCAAGTGCGGCATCGTCCAACCTATGGTTGCGTTGGATGACCCGCACCTGATCCGACAGTCGTTGGGCCGAGACGTTGACGGTTGGTTCTAGTTCCCGAAACAGAGACAGCATCCTATCACGGTACGCAATGAGGTTAGTTCCCCCTTATTATTATTATTATTATTAGTACGCATTATTATTATTATTATTAAAAGCATGTGATGTCCCACTGTAGGGCAAAGGGCTCCCTACTCTCTTCCGTTTCCACTTTTTTCTTTTAACCGATAGAATCCCGGTGGCCCTCTGTAGGGCCGGGATGGTGCCACCGTCAAGCCCCGCTGGCCCTCTAGAGGGTCGCGCGGTCGTGCGGTTAAATAATCATCATTATTGCTTCTAAATGAGGGCTAATATCGTCTTTTGAGCATTTCACTGTAAGGGCAATTTTTTTTTTTTTGGGCTGACGAACTGTCTTTTTCCACGACATACCGGCCCTACAGAGGGCCACCGGGTTTCTATCGGTTAAAGCTGCTAAAGACAAGTTCTCGTTACTTGATTTCCGAAAGAATATTTCCCGAAAAACTTACAAATTCCCAAAAAATATTTTCAACTATTTTTTTTCTTTGCTGTTTGTTGTTCCCCTAAGCGTATACTGCAACTCCTACTACTCCTTCCCTAAGACGACCCCTTGACCAAGAAGTGGATTAATCCATTTTGTGAAATAAGAAATAACAATTTTTTTGAAACTATTAAGAAAGAGTTCAGTTGATAAGATTGCGAGACCGTTCCAACTGATTCCTAATGGCTGAATACAATTTTTAGACTCCCTAAAGAAATGAGTTTTTCATGAAATAGTCGTTCAATGGGATTATATGAACGTAGAGGGTTGTATTAATGATTATAATTATTATAATTCTGTAAACACATACTTGTTAAGGTCGCGAATCATATTTTGTTCAACATACAGCCTGACACTGACCTGCAAATTGCAAAATATGGTAAGAAATTTGAATTTCGCGGGCTACCCTTGCACTTCCCTCTTAATTTATTAAAATATAAACATTAATATACTTTTATGCCATAGTTATGCTCCCTGTATTTCATTTAAATAATTATTTATAAACATTATAGATAATTATTTATTTTGATTTCACTCAGGTATTTTTTGCGCTTCGGATCTTTTTGTTTACTTTCATTCACTCTTTATTTTAATTTCCAACAAATCTCGGTCTATGGTCTACTCAACTTAGCGATTGTCAAATTCGATTTTAGTTGTGTCAAAATTGTTTTTAAATTTAGAGAATCTTGTTTGCAGAATAGCTTTTAAGATCCTCATAGCCAAAAATAAGAAATTTTTGTGATAGTTTAGTTTAGTTCGTTGTACAAGAGAATCTGCACCATTGTGTGAATTTCACCGCGATGAAGCTTAAAAAGTCCATTAAAATAAAAGGTGCCTTTTACCGAAAAGCGACGGATTTTACGTTCGTAAGTACGTGTCAGTTTTAAAGTTCTCATTTAATTTCAACGAGGTAGTCACAATTAAATAATAATGAGGATTTTTTTTTTTTGAGTTTTTACTTACAATTATCTACGTTGACGTATGCAGGTTTTAGTATCCACTTCGCATGGTAGGTTAGGTATAGTCGATATCGTAATTGTTTACCAGTTTTGTTTATAATTCCCAGTTTTAAACTTCACCGTAGAATACATAATAATACTTACTTCACTAAGGTTGAAATTATGAAACTGACAGATAGACAATAGACCTTGTAGTTTTATGACGTGCAAGTGACATTTAACAGTAGGATTTTAAAGTAATTACTAGGTCGACTATACAGTCACTTGCATCCGTCAAGGGGGTGATCACGGATATCGAGGGATATGGCTTGGAGGCGTGGCGCATGTCGCCTCCGTTGGGTTGAACTGACCTTAAATACGCGTGACGGCAGTGAGCACCGTTTAGTCATATGTTTGCCTCGGAACGTGTAGTGTGATTTCGTATTTTTACGAAATGCCGAATTGTTCCGTCCTTGTGTGAAAATATAGCACAATTACAACAAACCTTAGTACAAGTGGTTTGTCTTACCACCGGTAACTAAAAAATCACTGCATTAATTATAATATTTAAGTATTTTACAAATTATCTAGTTGTGAAATATTTTTGACATGCGACAGCCTTTGCCTAATGACTGACGCATGTCAAAACGATGCATTAGTGGTGCGCAGCACTGAGATATGGATATCGATAATTGTTAGTTGCTCTAATAAGAAATTGTATTAAGAATCTTAAACGAGAATTAATACATTTTATATCAGTTTCCCGATAGATCCAGAAATTGAACATAAATAGGTAGATGCAAAATGCAGAGAAAATAATTGGTTGGTAATTTCAAGTGACTTCAAAGTCCATAAAGACGTTGCTAGTCCCAAAAGGTCTTAGACACTTTGTCGATACAAATATTTTCTCATCGACTGATTTTCACCAGTTTGAGCAAGACCCCGATGGATAATAATATTATCCAAGTGACAAAATGTGTGATGGAATAACATATTGATATTTGCTTTCATTTTTTGGCTAAGAATGTAACAACTAAATTATGAAAGCGACAGATATAATGTTCAATAAGTACCTATTTTAATTGTTCTTTTATGTGCGATAGTTGAACAGTTTTAATTTTAAGTAAGGGCAGCCCCGGATCTAGGGGGGAAAGGCAAATTTAAGCGTGGCAAACAAGTGCACCACTCAGCGCACCGCAACTCTGCGATAAGTGAGATGCGCAGCACTTATTATCTTTCTCTGTGAGTGGCACACTGACAAAATCACTACGTGATTAGCGTAGGCATAGATCGTCAAACGGTGCGAGCGGGTTGCGGGCGGAGCAGTTGAATTCTACCAGAAACTCTCTGTTTTTAAAACACATGCTCCATTTTTATTTGGCGATACAAAAAGGTTAGCTTTCCATCTCTTGCAACAGATCTATGCCGTGGCGAACCTGAGGAGGATGAGCGCTTCTGTCACCTCTGTGGCCAAAAATTTAAGGAACAAATCCTTTATTTTAGAAATTTTACATCGCCTAGCGAGGGCGCCGGGCGTCCCACCCGTTTCGCCGCCTTTATGCGGAAAGGCGACACGATTTCCTGTAAGTTTTTACCACAGAGCGCTGGCGCAGCCGTTGGATTGGAGCATTATCGATCGATAAAATTTACCTAATATGTTTCTGGCAAAATATTCGAGCTCGCTTTGCTCGTTCATAAGAACGAGCAAAGCGAGCGAGCGTTTTAAGAATTAAGAGTCGCTAGGCTATAAAGCCTAGCGACTCTTAATTCTTAAAACTTTTCGGACTTACAAAATCTAACTTATTTGAGGCAGTGCTAAAATTTTCGCGCTCGCTCCGCTCGCTGGTGCATTCTAGATTGCCTTAATTGGTGTTAAGCTTTTCTGCATAAGTCGGGTGTGATCTTAGCAATCAAAAATCATGACAATCAGATTAATTATGAAAATGCCATCGATTTTTTTGCAAAACAAAAGGCTCAAAGAGTAAAAATTTTATTCTAATCTTCTGCTAATAATAAAGCTAAAGAGTTTTTTTTGTTTGAACGCGCTAATCTCTGGAACAAGAAGTCGGATTTGAAAAAATCTTATTGCATTTGATAGCCCAATTATTGAAGAAGGTAGAAACCTTACCCTAGAAACCGAGCAGTAAGAAAAAAGGTCAGAAAGAACGCTAAGCGAAAAGGAAGTAACATCATGGGCGAGTGATGCGCAACGACGCGGTGGGTCGGGGGCCGAAGTTTCACGCGGACGAAGTCGCGTACAGAAGCTAGTATGCTATAATCTCACGATTTATTTCAAATATGTCCTGTCCTATCCTAAATAATTGTTCGACATGTCCATGTATATTTAAATACATAAGGATTCATGTAAAACGTTAAAGGATTGGCGGGGCGGGGAGCGGCAGATTGCAGTTTTTGCCCCGCCTCGAAAAAAATCTAAATCCGGGGCTGAGTAAGGGAGAAACTGAAGGAACTGAATTACTTAAATGTTATTCGCAAACGAAAATATTATATTTTTACTTGATTTGTTGTTATTGGTCTTTTAATATTCCACATGGAAAAGCAGAAAAAAAGAACGGTACCAAATACGTCCAAAAAACACCTCTTCTTGCAGTCGGTATTCATCGATATTTTTATCTATCACATATTTATACCAACCTCTCTTCCCTAGTTGATGCTAGAGTTACATGTGTGCATTCAGTGACTGTATCTATACTTTCTAGTGCCCGCCCTTTTTGAGCATATGTGCAATAAAATAGCACAAAAGTGTTACGCATATTTTTTTGTTTGTGTGCGAAGAATGCATCATGTGTGCCGTATCTATTTCTTTTGTTTATGTGAGAGTTTCAGGAGTGGGGAAAAGGTGGCGACACATAAACTTGAGCAAATATAGAGTAAAGGCATATCTCTCGGATATCTATGGGGGTGATGCTACACGTCATTCTAAACAACTTTCGCTATGAAACTCATAAGTATCCGAATTGTAAAAAAAATATTTTAGAAATAGTCTGTCTACTGTTGTAGGTACATATAGGATATTTTTTTTTACGAATCGGATAAGAGTTTCGAAGCGATAGATTTTTTAAGTGACGGGTAGAATCACCACCTTGACGGATGCAGCAGGTGACTAAATCACCATCCTGTATCTACTCGTAATTCTCAAGCACTGGCGTCAAAGCAACAAAGCTGCTTTGCTGAAAGTTCTGTAAGTGCACGCGCAGCCATACATACGAATACAGGAAGGAGAAAATTAAATTAGATTGCGAATCTTCAGAAAGGGTATCGATATTAAAACACGATAAAACTAAAAAAGAATGATTGTCTAAACTCGTAATTCGAGTGTACAGCTGATTACGGGATCAATGGCCGCGGGGAGTGTAGTCACTTGAAATTATAAGTAAGTATAGAAAAACAGCTTTTTATCGTGTTTACATATTGATACCCATCACGTCTGTGAAGTCTCGCCAGATAATTTAATTTGACCCTGTACACCTACAAATTTTATAAAAAAAATGGCATTACATGACTTTACTTGCTTTTATTCCCTGTATGTGTAGCTCACCCTCATTTTGCTAGAACGTATTGGTCCCATGTAGGTAATAGGGGCGAGAAGGGTAAGGTTACGTTAGACGTACCAGCGCCTAAGTCGTACTAGAGCAATATCTGCTCTCCTTAATATAAAAAAAATACATATAATGATGTAGAAATGTGCTCTTTAGTCCCGTAATTTAATTAAAACAAGTGGTTAACCCGCTAGATTTCGGAGAAGAAAAAACTTCATTAAAATTGAATACACGTCTGTAGGCTGTTTCTGAAAAGTACCTACCTGTATGCCGAGAAAGATATTATTTTTGTTCATGACTATTTTCTAGGTATTCCAAAATTCTTTTAAGCATAACCAAACCGTATTTTAAACTAGACCCGTTTGCCTAATTCGTACGCAGAGAATTCCTCCTTGTGAATTGAATTCAATTTTAAAGACCTAAAAATATGAAAAAGGAATACAGCAGAAATGTAAGATAATGTCGATAACTATTATTAAAATACCATTTAATTCATTTAGAGTCTAGTTTCTTCCTAACTTTTTTCTAGAACTAAAGAATTTTGAGGAAAATTATTAATTACCTCATATGCTATTATGATGACTCCGAAAAGAGAAGAATTCCACTTGATCCCCTGAGAAATTATTTGTTTGTAGTTTTTAATTGGTGATAATGACGTCGTGTTTATTATTCTTTAGATTTATATATCGTATCTGAGACCTTGTTCTAAGAATAGAATAGGATGGAATAGTTCTTTATTGGCACAGAAAGTAGGTACAAGTTACAGATGTTAAGTTTAAAATGATCCTTATACTAACGACCTTAACTAAGGCATGCAAACAGTTTAAGCTGTAATAATAAAGACTCACTCAAAATAAACTATTAACACATTCAATCAAAACAATACTGGTTTACCATGTCAAAATGAAATTCAGTAAATATTTTGAAAAAGGCAATACAATACATAAAGTCAATTTTAATAAAATGGGATTATAAATTCGTCAAACTCGAGGTCAATACAGTAAAATTTCAATATTTAAAACGATTTAGTACAAGTCAGGGTTACAAAGATGTTATATTATCACTTTAAATTCTTATCGCTCAAAAATTCGCCAATTGAGTAATAACATTTGTTGATTAATAGATCTGTTAGTTTCTTTTTGAAAAGTGTAAATATCTTATTTTTTATTACATCGGGTATATTTTTCAATATGATCGGACCCATACGAATAATATTTTTCTTTAATAGGGCGGTATCGGAACCACTAACAACGACGATAAGAGTACGATTACGTAGTACGATTTAGGTTATAGATGGTACGAATTAGGTACCCATAGGTACTCCATAATCGTACCGAAGGAACTTTTTTATAAAACTTTCGAACCCATTATGCTAAAAGATTTTAGTGCATTTATGAATGCTTGTTGTTTGCTTAATATATAAAGATTCAGTGGACGCAGAAGTTTTTGTTTAATTTGAATTACCCTTTAAACTACAGTAGTTCTCCGTTAGGGGTTACGACTTACGCAACCTTACCTTACCTATACTTCTAATAACCGGACACAGGCTCCGAGCTACTGAGAAATTCCAGATAGAAAAACCGAATAACACCCTGACCTGAGACCTTATTCTGTCTGTAATAATAATATTCATGAAGTCAACCCGAAACCTTATTTTCGTCATACAAGAAGCTTGTAATTCTCAGAATACACCCGTCTACGTGTAGAAGATTGTTCATCCCGAAAGCTAAGCGTGTCTCGATAAGTAAAAGCCTTCAAGTCATGAACCGAGGCAACCTACATGTATTCGCTATGTCAATACCCAATAGGAGTTCGAGACAGAATTCAGTGAACCACGAAATATACTTCCTCCGGTATAAGTAGGTATTCACATGACTATTCAATTACCTATGTCAATGATTATTAAATGTGATTATTCTGGATTGAAATGAAATTACTGTCTCGATGGTCTAGTGGTCGCAAGCGCTTGAGCATGAGGTCCTGGGTTCGATTCCCACGTCAGGCAAAGTGCTTGGGTTTTTTAATTTGGAATTTCTCAGTAGCAGCCCCGGCATCTGGATTTGTGCCCGGTTGATGGCAATAGGATTTCCCCTATTAGACGGGACTTATTAACTGACAAAATGTGGTTGTACACACACATACACACCTTGGGTGTACCCAGGGGTGTATGTATGTTCTGGATATACAAACCAAGTCAATTTGTCCAATTTTATAAAATACTAGCTGCTGCCCGCGGCTTCGCCCGCGTGTACGTCGGAAATTATTCCACGGAAACGTGCTACCCGGACACTCGGAGCCTATATTACTCCTTATAACATCAGCTATCTGCCAGTGAAAGTCCCGTCAAAATCGGTCCAGCCGTTTCGGAGATTAGGCGGAACAAACAGACAGACAGAAATACATAAAATTAAAAAATTGATTTTTTGTTATAAGTACCGTATATACTTTCATATGCATTTAGTAAAAATTTGTTATTTTGACATTAAAAACAGACTTTTCCATTTTATTTATTTGTTTCGAAGATTTATTCATTTACATGAGAGCGACACAGTGGTTTAATATATACACTGATATTGGGTGCACTTACAATAGAACTCCTGCGCTTGACCATTACTTAACTTTTCGTTTAATACCCGTGTCAACTTTCAGAAAGAGCCTTCACGGAATGACTTAAAAAATTAAGCCCACAAGTAAGTATGTATAAAAAAAAACAACTTTACTCCCATTTCGGAAAGTATTCAAGTGAAGACTTTCAATTACCTTTAAAGTCGGTAAAGAATGGAACGGTTAATCGCAGTTGCTTCCCGGGGGTGTCGCAAAAAGGGACTAATGGCCTGTCAGTTTAGGCAACAACATTAATTTTATGTAACAAAACCGTTTGCCAATGTAGTGTCCCCTCTTTTGGTGCTTTTTATGGTATATTCTCTATTCATTGACTAGTAGAGATAAAGCCATATGAGTAACTACCAAATCCCAATCGATATAATGTACAGTCGCGAGCACATAAAGTTACCACAAACTGTCAGATTTCCTCATTCGATTTTGAACTTAACCGTCAACATTTTAAGGTTTAAAATCGTTTGGATAAATTTGACAGTTTCGTGTAGCTTGACCTGTTGGCGACTGTACTTAGGTAGGTACAATCAGGGAAATTAAAAAGCGAAAAAAATACTCTGCATAGCGTGAGTACCAACCTGTTCAAATCCCTCCCACAAAACCAATCACGTGAAGAACGACAGAACACAAATAACAATATTAAAAAAAAAAACAATTTATGACATAGGATAATACTAAAATCGCATGACGAACGAGCTAGCACTTTTGCCAATGCGCTAAGACGGCAACGGAGTCGCCTGTGAAGATGAATTTTTAAGATCATCTATCTCTGAACTATTTCGAACGTTGTGCTACCCTTCCGAAGATTTTAGGACGCGAAAATAACGGAAGATGTCGTCCAGAACAAATGTTTCTATCTCACCTATTCCTTTAAGTAGGAATAAGCCAAGGGTACAGTAAAGCTCACACGGAAATTTAAAAAAATCTTTCGGGCATTTAAAACACAACATTGACTAATCATCGCGATAATGTTAGATGGTCCTATCTGGACTGGTAGGTACTCAATTAACGTCATCAACATAAAGAAACTCCATATGTACAGGTGCTTATAAAACATGGTAATTTATATAGTTTATACATTTATTTTGTTTAAACCTATCAGGCTCTTAAAATCTGCAAAGCGTCGTGTCCTTAAAATCTGCAAAGCGTCTTGTATAGCTACAGTTTTCTTATTTTACATATATTTACAAAATATTGCGGCAAATTGTTTCAACTCAGCATGCAGTCATTTAAACTTCCGCAAGCGCATTTATTTCCACAGCTTATCTCATTCATACTCAAAGTTTTTGTATCATCTCTATGTGCAACTGTGCCAGTATTTCTTTTGTATATTCGCATCTACCCTTGTTTTGGACGTATAAATAATTCAATTCTTGAAGGAAGAATCCACTTCTAGGATATACATCACTTTGTCACTTTGTATGTTGAAAACGTTTTTTGACCTTTAATAATTCTTTTACTAGTCCTTAACTTATGTCTAAAGATAGTTAAGATTAAGGATTTATCTGCGATGTTGAGTAGGATTTGTTGACTTTTTTATTGGTCGTTACTTTAGGGCTCCTGCAAACAGGCGCGACGCGACTCTAGTAGAACAATTCCTACGAAAACTTCATGGATATTGTTCTACAAAATCCGCGTCGCACTGTTGCGTCGTGCCTGTCTGCGGGAGTCTTTAAAAGCAGACTGTGCGTGGGAAACTCACTTTGCTACGATTTTAAACTTGATAACATTTTACCTAAGTATTATAAAAAAAATGCCATCAAAGGAGCAATCGCAACAAAAAGGTTGTTGCAGAATTTGCAGATCAAGGTAACAATAATGACAATGCTGATCGTACGGTAAGCTAGCCCAAACGTCAGTGAGAACAAAACAGTATAAGCTAACCTCTTATTCTATTGAAAGTCCGTACTCAAGGAACATATTTACTCTAGGAGAAGAATGTCAAGTACGAACAAATAAAATGGTACGGTTTTTGGCGCCCCCTGGTGGATGCCCCCGAAAACATGCGAAAGCGGGATATTCAAAATCGATTTCTTTGAGATGTTTATTTAAAGGTCCACGAAAGCAGAACTGAGAAATTGTAACCGATGTTTAATTGTGCAATTTTACTGGTTACAATTTTTCAGCTCCGCTTTGGTGGTCAATTAGCCTTATTGTTTAAATTAACATATAGAGGACATAGGAGACATTTCTTGCTAGTAAAAAACTATGAATTTTGACATAAATCACAAGTTTGTGGTTTATTTGCAAAAGTCAAATGTTTTTACTAGTATTTTTATAATAAAAACAGTAGTGTGTCTTTTATATCAAAAGTACTTTATTATAAATCACACAATAGGTATTGCATACAATCATAGGAATTATTAAAATGGGCAGCCGAATTTATACCTATCAACAAACAACATAAGTTTACATAAGTAAATATGAGTGATGTTTATAAATTCCACCTTTATCATGGCTCAAAATACCTACTAAAATGTAACATTATAAAATCAAATTAAAATAATAACATTTGCAAACAAGTCAGTTAGTACCAAAGACATCAGTGTTTTAGAATAAAATAGAATACTCTTTATTATGTACACAATAAAACCTAGATATAAATGTAAAATTTTACATAGGGTGACACAATGGGCGGTCTTATCACTAAATGCGATCTTTTACAGGCAACGTTTGGATGGGTTAAAGGGAGGAGGGACAATAATTCAATGGTGTACCATTTACTTAAACAATAAATAAATAAAGCCATACATACATAAAACATATACTTATCTACATATAATATACAGGTGACTTGTAATTTGACTTATTTCTTCGAGAACATGAAAGTGTAACCCATTTGCAACAATTAAGCACCCCATAAAGCCTAGCCGAAAATTCATGGGATTCGAGAAAACCCAACTTTTGTGTATTTATGACAATTTCTCAGAAATCGTGACTAAATATCACTTTTCTTTAAATTCTTAAATTGAATGGCCCTTATTGCTATTCCATTGGGTACCTAATACTTTGACAAACATTTCGATGGAACTAAATTCTCTAAGATATCAATTACTCAAAAATTATAGGAAGAAGTTTATTAACCATTTTCATAAAACATTTACATACATGAACTTTGGAGACAAGTGATTGAGACAAGAAAGGTTTATTAAATTATTAGGTATCCAATGGAATAGCAATGAAGGCCTTTCAATTTAAGAGTCTTGAGAAAATTGATATTTATTGACAAATTCTGGGAAATTTTCATAAATACTTAAAAGTTGGGTTTTCTCGAATCCCATGAATTTTCGCCTAGGCTTTATGGCGTGCTTAATTGTTGCAAATGAGTCATACTTTCACATCCTCGAAGGAATTCGTCAAATTACAAGTCACCCTGTATACAATAACATCAATATACAGGGTGGAAAAATCAATGTGCCCTGAAGGGAAACTACTTTAAATCCTTAAGATAGATTATTTTACTTAAAGGAAACAATCCTTTATTTTTTTAAATAAACAAAACTGTATTCACAGATTTCTCGAAAAGCTTGCCTAAACGGGGAACCGAACCAGCTAAAAATTCAAAAAATAAACACTCGCTATTTTATTCTACTAATCGATAGGATTATTGTTCAGGATAAAATTTCTCTAATAAACATTTGGTCTAAGAAATAAAAAAAAATCATGAAATATAACATTAATTTTATTTTATGATTAATTCTAATACGAAGGACACGTAAACATGAACGAAAATTATTACCTAGCATGACATAGTTACTTGAACTATTTAAAATTACAATTTGATACACTTTAATATTTTTACTGATAAGTTGTTCGAAATAAAACCCCTCGTTACGGATACACAAATTTAGTCTCTTTTGAAATTCACTTCGTGTAGGCTTCCAACAACATTTTCTACCTCAACCCTTAGCTCTTCTATAGTCTCATAGGACTTTTTGTAAATAACATTTTTTACATGGCCCCATAAAAAATAGTCCAGACGAGTGTAAGACCTTCTGTTTCTTGGTTTTTTTTTATCTTTAACATTGACTGTATCGACTAGTGAAATAAAATAGCGAGTGTTAATTTTTTAATTTTTTTGGTGGTTTGATTCCCGTTTTAGGTAAGCTTGTCGAGAAATCTGTGAATGCGGTTTTGTTTCTTTTTAAAAATAAAGAAATGTTTCCTTTAAGTAAAATAATCTATCTTAAGGATTTAAAGTAGTTTCCCTTCAGGGCCCATTGAATTTTTCCACCCTGTATATAAATTATCAATAATTGTTATCAATCAAAGTTTTGTTTTTAACATATTTTATATTGCCTTAAATCGACTACTGTTTGGTTTAACAAAGCAGCATTACTATGCTGCTTTGTTAAACCAAACAGAAGTCGATTGAGCCATACTTGGCTCCTACCAATCACGCTACTAGTTACACATGTTTCAATAAATTAATTTTTTTCTTAAGTGCTATTGTGGCGGATTCTTGAGAAAAAGATCTATTTTTCTTTGTACAAAATCTTTTAATTGTTATGTGGAAGACGCTTTTAATTATATAATTTATATTATGCTCTTTGTGCTCCGTGCAATCGTTTAAGTAGTTAAAATTCACGGAAACTTTTAATATGTTTAATAATTCATGCATTAATCCTTTTTTATGTGCATTAGTGGATAAATAGTCATTAATAAAAGTGGCACAGAATTCCACACAGAGAACAAAGTTTTTACTTGCATAATTTAGAGATTCTTTAAAATCATTATATTCTTTAAATTGAATAAAAGAATGCATAACAGTTCGGTCTGGTGTTGTAAATATTGTTTTACATTTCTCACAGTCAATTTTATTATTTTTTATCAAAAATCCACACACATAAGCACATGCTTGTGATTCACCATTCTCCTCAAATACTTCTTGGTGAATGTTGCCGTCATTTAATCTCCATACCGAAGATGAGATTGAAGTTTCAACGGTATGGCTTTCAGGCCGATTATTATTTCCAAAGAATATTTTAAAATTGTCAATAATGACCTCATTGTTGTCGAGTTCACAGTTTCCACCACCAATGTGAGAAAGGTTACTCGTACTTAAGATAGAAGTTTTTAAGCCTGCGACAAACTGGCCAGTGGTAGGACTGCAGTTTGAACCACAATTTCCTCGAATGCACCCAAATAAATTTTCTAATGGGTCTTGTTGTAACCTTCGAGTCGCTAGACTTTTTATACATTTGTGTTTTTGGCGCAAACTCTCCCACAAGATTTCAACTCCATTAAGCGTCCACAGCCAACCTATTTGCGATGGTGGTGTGCATTTGGAACCTATGAATTTGATTGACTGTAAGCATAATTTCATTTCACTTATAAATTTAAGGTGAGGTGATGAAATTTTTAAATTGGTCGCGAAAGGTTTTCCTCTCCGCAGATCCACCGTGTCGCTGTTCAGAGTGTCAAACAACTTGTCCATTCTAGATATAATATCTGCCGTCACAGCCGCGTCAGCAGTTAATTCACCTGTAATAGAACATATCTCATTTTATTATGATGATTTAAAATATGTATAAGAATGTATCAATTTATTTACTACTAGCTTCCGCCCGTTGCTCCTCTCGCGTTGTCAGGATAAATACTACTCTATGTCATTACCCAGGGTTCAGTCCATCTCCATACCAAAAAATTTCAAAATCTGTTCAGCAGGTTTTTTGCAGTACATAGAAAACATAACAAACAGTCAGTCAGACAGACAGTAATATTATTTGTAGTATGGATTTTTTTAAACAAATAGCTTTTTAAAGGACCTTGGGCAAATTTGTATGGACTCTGGACCAAACTCTCAACAGTGATGAAACTTATGCCCCAAACTTTTGGGGTACTATTTAATATTTTATCATAAAATGTAAAATACGATGAATTGTACCAAAATCTATTTAATAGATTGTTTGGATGCTATTATTTATTGTCTGTATATTAGAAACAAAAAAAAATATTGTATTTAAAAAGTGTCTATAAAAATCTTAGTGGACCAAAACAAATGTTAACCAATGTATGAACATGTAAACATGTTATTTTTTTATTTAAAATATAGAACACAATATTAGTACCTACTACTACCAATATATTTTTGGATGTACCAAAATACCATGTTCGCGCTCGATTTCGACTTGGCTGTCAAATGATAATGATAAATGATAAATGATTTTATTTCTGTAAGTAGGTTAGTACAAACACTTTTACACGTCAATCATGTTTTTTAAACTAGATGAGGTCGGCGTTTCCTATCTGACTACTCTGAGAAGAAAGGCCGAAACAAACTCAGAGGTCACAGTCTCTTTTAAAGTCCAGACATAATCTTGGTCAGGTCATGCGAAGACCATGCAGATTGGTATCTGAAATGGTCTTTTGAGGAAAGAACCACACAGTTTGAGTGGACCTGTCCAGTCAGTGCACGCATTTGTCAGTAATCGCGCAGCTCGACTCAGGAAGTCAGGACTTAAGGAGCTCAACGATTCGACGAACAATACCAAAGAAAGGACATTTGGGTAGGCCGCATAAATTACTCAAACTGCCAGATCATAATTAAAATTAAATTAGAAAAAAAAAGCAATTACCCACATAGTCTTCCCATTCACAAAATTAAAATAATATAATACTTTACAAGTAAATACTCATGTCATTGTATATATAAAATTTATCAATGTCAATGTGTATATATAAATTCAGTAATAATGTTTGAAGATCATGTAGATCGGTGTCTGAAATGGTCTTTTGAGGAAAGAACCACACAGATTAAGTCGACCTGTCCAGTCAGTGCACGCATTTGTCAGTAACCGTGCAGCTCAACTCAGAACTTAAGGAGCTCAACGATTCGACGAACAATACCAAAGAAAGGACATTTGGGTAGGCCGCATAAACTACTTAAACTGCCAGACCAAGAATAAAACTAAAAAAAAAAATGACCCACATAGTCCTCATATTCACAATAATGAAAATAACATAATACTTTTTAAAGTAAATATTCATGTCTAAAAAGAGTTAGCAAACTAAAATCAACATTCACTGTGTAAATTTATTGGAGCAGCTCAATCCCAAGCCTTTTTGTCTTCAATATAGTCTTTCACAGTATAGTAGGCTTTCTGGCATAATTTCCGCTTTATAAAAAAATTTAATTTATTAAAGCTTAGATCTTGAATGTGGCTAGGAAGTTTATTATAAAAACGTATATATTGGCATCTAAAGGAGCCACCAATTTTCTTGAGCCTGGTTGTAGGAACAAGAAATTTTGTGTTTGTTCCTAGTATTTATATTGTGGATATCACTGTATTTTTTAAACAGATTAATATTTTTATGTGCATACAAAAGATTTTCATAAATATACTGAGAAGGTACACAGTAACAATATTAATCTCTTTAAATTTATCTCTGAGGGAGTGTCTGGGACTTAATTTATAAATTGAACGAATTGCCCTTTTTTGTAAAACAAAAATTGTCTGAATATCGGCGGCATTCCCCCACAACAGAATACCGTACGACATCACACTATGAAAATAACTAAAATATACTAAACGGGCAGTCTCTAAATCTGTTAAATCACGAATTTTTCTAACGGCGTATGCTGCAGAGCTAAGCTTTTTCGACAATTTGTCTATATGGGGGCCCCATTGAAGCTTGGCATCCAAAGTTATGCCTAAGAATACTGTGGTATCTTCGGGTTTCAACACTTCACCCTTTATGTGTCATAGTATGAATTAAATAAGACCCCAAAAGCTTTCACATGGCATAAGTTGCATGACTGTTTTTGACGTCTCCGGCGCCGGAACCCTAAAGATATCTAGGAATCCTTTACATGCATAAATTTCAATAAACCAAGTTACCTTGTGATATTTTAGCAAACATGCCAGCAGCAACTGTGTGGCTCAGCACTTGAACAGCTAGTTTTACCCTCATCTTTTGTTTGGTATTGGGATTCAGATGTTCTTGTCTGAGACAGGGTGCAAACACAAAGTTTGGGTTTGAGTTGTCCAGTTCATAGAATTTGACAATGTGATTCCATTTGGCTACACCTGAAACAATATAAATATAATTATCATGACCAGTGGGATAATTGCGAAACACACAACAGTAGGAATGGGTTTCATTTTGACAGTTCAACAACATTCATTGCCTTATTTATGTTGTTGCAGACAAATTTTACAAACATATGAAGCAATGAATTAGCAATAGGCTTCAAATGATTCAGATTATGATTGATTGTGTTACGCAATTAGTGTGCAATCTAAATACGTCACATTGAATAGGTTTATTCTTGAATCAAGAACTGCTAGTTATTGGTCAGTGGGTCGTCTTAGGAGCGGAGTTGTAGGAGTTGGGAGTATACGCTTAGGGGCACTAAGAGACGAAAACAAAAAAAATTGCTTATATTTTTCGTTTTGTTTTTGTCCGTAATCTTCTAATTTTATTGCAGCATCGGGCTAACCTTGACCATAGAAACCATTTACATTATAAGAAGCATGACCCTAAGATGCACAGTTTCCGAGAAATAGGCCTTGGAATATTATTTATTACGCTCCATAGCGCCCATTATTACACTCCGACCCAGGTATCTATAAAATGTAATGTTTACCTGTTCCCTGATTTCCATCAGCTGATGTTATATTTGTTGAGCATTGTATGTCATACTTTAAAAATAAATTTCTGAAGCATTTTATTAAATGAGGTGGATCAAAAAGAGCAACAATTTTAATATTATTTATTTTAAAATGTGGACAGGTAGCAGTTGCCCCTAAAATGCTTAAAGCCCTTCTATTGACTCCATCCATGTCACACACAGTGGCCGCTATGTTAATGCCATGTTCATGACATTGGTCAAGCACCTGAAAAAGAAACATAATTTTATTTTCATATCATTGCTCTATTGGGAAAGTTTATGAAACTGCACCATAGAGACAGTGAATTATTAACATTATACATTCATACAGTGAGTATAAATTAATTAAGCTTACTTCTTTTATTAAGACTGCTAATCTATCGGCAGTGACTGAAGAGCCCGATAAATAATATGCCATGGGTTGCTTTATTTTTTTTCTAATCCCAGCAACCATGAACACTAGTGCATAAGACACTAGTTGTGCTGTTCTACCCTGCACACCGTGGTCTTGGAAGCCTTCAATGCTATCTTCTTTCACATTATATTGTAAATGTTTTTTTAATGCTATTTCATCAAACATCAATATGTATTCATTATTAACAGCTTCTTGGGTTGAAGAAAACTTCCCAATAATTTCAAACAGCTGTTTGTTAATGCCAACATTAAGTATACATTTTTGCAAGAGCACTTTTAGAGTTGTTGGAGCCGGAAGGCAAAACATTCGCCTTAGTAATCTGTAGCAAGTGGGCGACCTTTTAAATAGTCTTAATGCTGTAATTTTGTCTTCAGCAGTCCATCTACGTCCCTTAGCACACTTCTTAAAATTTCTAATTTGTGCTTGCAATAATAAAGCAAAATTTGGGCTTATTTTATTACTGAGTTTCATCACAGCGTCACTGGTGCTCAATTTTTGCAGATAATTTTTGGTTTTGATGTGCTTCAATTGCTTTTTCAACAGACAAACTTTTCTCAAATATTTCTTGCATTTCATGAAATTTTTATTTTCAAGCTGGATTATGTTACTAATTTTACAGGGTCCTGGGAGATTAACTTTTGAGAGGTTATGTCTGTTGGATATATCCATAAGTGGCTGTGATGGACCAGCTACAGGTTCGATAATATTATGAACTTGTAGAAATGGCATGATTATATCCTGCAAAGAAATTATAGCATTAGTTATATACAAAATTCGAATGTATTATTAGAGATTTTTATAGTTTTAACTTAATATCATCCTCCTGCCCTTATCTCAATTTATTTTGGGGTTTGCTTACATGTCTATCAGCTCACAGCCATCATCTCAGTGTTCAACTCTTCCCTAGCTATATCATCTTTCACACAACCCATCACCATTATAGGTACATTATATCTATAATTATGTTTCAGTGTTATATATAACCTTAACACATTGAATGGCACACATTATTGAAGCAAAGCTGCTTAACACATGTCTGGGATGGGGCCCTAGAAAAAGTATAATGACACAGTGCAGTGATCAATGCACTTCATTGGCTCGGCATAATGCATATTACACAGCAGTGCATATTGTTACTCAAGTGGAATGAGCTAGAGAGTACAAAAGAATAGAAGTGCGACAGGTAGCATCCAGTATGAACACTTCTCCATTACTCATATTTGTATAGCTTTAGCATGATCAGCCTATAATGTTCCCACTGCTGGGACACATGATTCCTCCCTTCGAGATTGAGTGGGCTATAATCTACGAAGCCGGCCCAGTGCAGGTTGGTAGGTGTCACATGTCTTGACAAGCCGGTTTCCTTCACCATTTAGAGGACAGTGGTGATGAAATTATGTACACAAATGAAAGCGCCTGTCTTTTTATTTTTTTGGTTGGGATATCTTCAAATGACCTCTACCGCTTTGGGCGGAGCGGAAGGGCGTGTCAGACTGATACTGACTAAAACCGACCCGTGTTCCTTCAGTTGCCTGTGTGCCAGGGCCACGGTAACTAACAATCCACGACCCCGGCAGGCATCGGCCCTATCGGACCCTGTCAATGGTGCGGACATCTCTTTGAGGCGCGTGGATACGACGCGCCGTCGACCCAGGCCTGGTCCTAAAGCACCTGCCTGCGTTTCTAACCCACAACCTACTACTCATAAGTCAGGGCCGTTACCACTGAGCCACCACTGTTATACTGGGCCACCACTACTATACTGGGCCACCACTGTCCACTATAGGCCATCACCATCACTGTATAGCTTTATAGATTTTATATACAATGCGTAAGAGAAGCTCCACATATTTCGAGTGTCCTAAGACACCTCACGCTATTTTTAATTTAAATTTGGTTCTCACTGTTTAGCTTACCTTCACATCTGGTGAAGCAAAACGTCTCAATTTCTTGGATGGGTAGTCCACAAATGCTGTTTCATTAAAATGCCGATGACATAGCATTCTGTGTTCAGTGTGCAGTTTCAATTGAAAGTCCTTGTTTGACCATGATTTGTCTGGACAGCAATATTTTGCCCACAATTCACAACTGAAATAAAGAGAAGAATAAGTAAATTGAGTACCTATGCAAAAGTATTAAGATATTAAGGGATCCTAGCATTTTACCAAAATTATTTTGACAAAAGTTCATTATTCAACCAAATTTTAGCAACCTTTTTTTATACCAATGCAACATTTGGAATGATTTTAGTATACCCATTTTTGCTTAGTCAAATTTTTACTCAGCAGAATGTTACCAAGGATAATGTCATTAAGGCATTTGGTATTTTTTCAAATTATGTATTACAGCAAACAATCTTTAGACAATCACCATTTAGTCAAATGATTTGTTATGACAAAAAATATAAAGACAAAATTAAGATTGCTTCAAAATGCAAGGGTGAGGTAGGATGCAAGAGCGAGCAAATCGAGCTCGGGACTTGAGACACCCCGACTTGGACAGGTTAAGTTAGAAGGTCATTTCGACGGAGCCCCGCCACGCGGGGCTCCGTCCATAAAATAGAAATGGTAAATTGAAAACTGACGATACTAAATATTAGGCTTATTTTATTTTGTGTAAAACATGTTGTACCAACTGAAATATTTGACTACATTAAAATTGGTGGTAAAAGTACTAGTTGGTAAGCAAGTTACCTATTGTTTAAACGTTCACATGCCAAACATTAGGTTTGCGTTACATTTGCGTGAAGAGTTTATTTCTTATGTAGGTAATAAATTGGCTAACGGAAAATTGTTTAGGAAGTGATAATAATGTAATTTTTTTTTAAATGAAACAATGTTAACCCAGATATAACGGATCACCAAAACATTCACAAATTTGGATTAGGGGGCCCAATTCACAAGATAAACGTATCATAGCAGGTACAGACGGTCTATGATGGCGCATGCATGCATCTATTTAACCAGTTTTAGAGGAGCACTTACCGGAGAATATTTGTGGACCCAGGTTTTGGAAACCTAAATAACGTGGTTTCGGGGTCATCGACAGGCGAAGAACCACACTTAAAACATTTCCTTTTATTCTCCTTCATGTTTGAAAACACAAACTATAGTCACTATCTCGTACACAACACTCAGGTATTTCGGCACAAAGACGGAGGAACCTAGGCTCTACTCAACGTCTTTAATGGCGAGAATAACACTTAACGTTGCAAAAAGAGATGATTACAAGAGAATTCACAAGAAATAACATCAACATGCAGTTACGCCGGCAGACATTTTTCTTGTGAAGAAAAATGTCTGCGGGGCTGCCAGGTACATTTAATAAAATCTTACCAACCTAATTTTGTGAAATTAATAAATTAAGAAAATAAATAGCCTCTGCCCGATGCGTTGCAGTAAATTAAATTTATTATTTATTTATTGGCTTGATTGGTTACCCTTTTGTTTATATAAAGTTAAAACCTACGCTATATGAGCGTATATCTATTATATGCGGCATGAATTATATTTATATATATTGAATTCTAATAAAATTTACATTGAATAAATATGCGAAATATTATAACGGCTAATTTCTTGATTAATAATTTAAACAAAAATGTCGCTAAAACTACCAGATGGTAGCTTTTTAATATCTAAGCAACTTTTCAGTTTTACTAATGTTGCCAGCTCTGAAAACGTCATTATTAGAGACCGAAGATTTTAGGTCTCACATAATAGAGGAAAACTTGGCAACACAGGTCTAGCCCCCGTAGGCATTCCTAGATTTACCCAATGAGACGACCCCGCCTGTCCGTACTACACTGGGCCAGTTCAAGGTCAAAGTGTTACCACTGACGTGCGGCATACTGTAACGACAGGTATAATTAACTCGCAAGATAAGCTGCTCAGTTCTCACAATTAAATAAAAAATTCAGAATGATCAAAGATACTCTTTACAATAATTGTTGTAATTCTTGGAAATTCAGCTAGAAATCAGAGACTTAAGATACTGTAGAGAGGCTATCAGAAGAAATTTCGAAGAACAACTGTGATGCCATGACTCAGTGACGCCGGTCAGTGGTAGACCGTCTAGCATGGTATAAACAAGCGGCCAAGTGCTACTCGTACTCGCACACAAAGGGTTCCGTACACGGACTAGAAAAAAAAGAAAGACTTCGCGCCACGCATATCGAAAGTGAAGCACCGTACCGATCTATGTGTGCGTGATATGTTATTCCGTGATATGTTGTATATGTTATTCCTTGACACTTTTTCTGGGATGTAAAATTATTTTTACACCATATCACAACACAAGAAGGCATTATTTTATTTTATTACTTGACGTAAATAGTACCTACAATGACGCCGTAGTGGTGGCCTGTCAGCACCTTATGTTGTAAATGTGTGCGTGAGGCATGTTTGTACAAACAGTCCGATTCGGTCCGAGATACCTAAAGTGCTTCAATTTCGATATGTGTGGCGCGGAGTTTTTTTTTTTCTAGTCCGTGGTTCCGTACCACGATTGCCATTATTAAGATCGAGCAAAAAACGCCGAAAAAAGCACGTTTCTGTTATGGGGACCCCCTTTAATTTTTAACTCTATTTTATTTTTATTATTTGTCTACCTACTACGGTTTAAAAGATACAGCCTTGGGACCGACGGACAGACAGATAGCGGAGCCTTAGTAACACTACGAAGTTTGCAATACCACAATGTACAATTCGGTGTATTTTCTCCGAAAACTTATTTTTTTTCGTGGGGCGTATACTCGTAATACGAGGCGTTTGGACTAAACTGAGCGAGGTGCGACCTGTGGGTAATATCAAGTAGATTTTGATGTTGTTCGCTTAGTCCCAACTATCGTAAGAATAGGTATTTATATGTCTTCGTCTGGAATAAATTCCTTAGTGTTTCAACCGCTAAGCTGTTCTACTCAATTCCAGCACTGTGTATTTAATTCCTCGTCTTGTGCCATGACATAGTATTGAGCCAGTGTAGTCGAAGGTATCTTAGCCTATCCTTTGTAAGGCTTCGGGTGGATGCTAAGTTCTAGAATCGTATTTGCAGTGTACTCATGGCCTTAATCGGTACAGACATGTGTTTGTTTACTATGTATTCAGTTCGAAGAGTTGGTTGGAGAAATTGGGATTTATCAATGACTACCTTCTGCCCGCGACTTCGTTCGCATGGAAGACGTAAGACACTACAATTTAGTGAAATAACAGCCACATTTTTATAAAACTTTCCTGTATACTACGTTTCTACTTTTGGTCTCGTCAGACAAAATATGAAGAGAGTTAGGACTATAAATGATAAATGATAAATGATTTTATTTCTGTAAGTAGGTTTGAACAAACACTTTGACACGTCAATCATATTTTAAAAACTAGATGAGGTCGGCGTTTCCTATCTGACTACTCTGAGAAGAAAGGCCGAAACAAACTCAGAGGTCACAGTCTCTTTTAAAGTCCAGACATAATCTTGGTCAGATCATGTGAAGACCATGTAGATTTGTGTCTGAGATGGTCTTTTGAGGAAAAACCACACAGATTGAGTGGACCTGTCCAGTCAGTGCACGCATTTGTCAGTAATCTGACTGGTGACGAAAGGTGTCCGTGTAGGAAGCACCTCGTCTTGAGGTCGACACCCGCGGCCTTCAGTAGTAATTCCCATTGCTTGCGAAGTTTTTTGTTTTTAGTGAATTAATGATTGCTTACGTTCCTGTATGTACTACCTAATGGCACAATACTGATACACTGACTGATGCATTCTTACAGATTATTCCTCACGAATAGCTATCACTAAAATAATATAACAGTAGATTGTAAACACACGGGATTTTTCATTTACAGTCACCTAACCGTAGATATTTATATTTATTTCAACAAAGATGACAGAAGAGGCCTACATTTTGTGTTTCTGTGTACGTTTTACGAATTATCATAATATTATAATAGTATAAAAAAAAATGTTAAATAAGAAGCACAAAAAATATTAATTGTTGGGAATTGCACATAGGTTAGCGAAGCAGTCGTCGAATCTTTAAGCTATTTGCTTTATTGAAAGTTGACTAAAATAGCCATTCTTATGTTATGTAACTCATGATTGATTGCATAGCTCTTTAAAAGTATAGCGGGATGATACTGATTTAGAAGGTTAAATCTGTAACTATCTGCTATATTCGTTCCTTATTCGGCCCAGTGAAGTAATGGAATAATTCTACTGTTGTCATACACTGGTATATTGTGTTTTCTCTCATCTCAATCTCATTTCCTACGAAGTCTTTTCGCGATTTCTGACTTATCTCGTACTCAAACCACAGTTAGTTCGATAGAGTTTTTGATCCTTGAAACATGATAGATTGTCATCAAAGTTAAGGAGTCTCCTAAGACTATTTTTAGTAGGTATATAGTTCAAATTACACCAGTTACAAATTACTTACTATACATAAACTCACGCCATTTCCCATGGGGGTAGACAAAAACTACAGAACGCAACCTGCTATGATCCTTAGGCCTCGTTTATACATTTGGTCATACACGCACACCGGTTGCGCGTACTACGCATCTGAATTTTCTGAAGAACATCACTAATAAGGTCACCATGCATAGTGACTGGGAGGGGATTCCCTAGAATCTAGGGCTTCCCCTCCCGGCGTTTTCACTAACATCTGTCTTGTAAATACCTTTTGTTAATCGCCTTTCATTCATCCTCTCAACATGACCAAACCATCTAAGCGTACTCTTTTAAATTTTTGTCACTAAATGACTTATAATAATTTAAATTTAGCGCCACCCTAATTTAGTAAAAAGCTGCGTTGTGCGTCAAGCAGGTATTAAAGTGAAGTATTGCAGCCAGCTTAGGATTGAGCGCAGTGCGACAGTCAACCGCATCAATTAAAACCAGCTTCTGTTACATTTGACTGCAGTGCTACGATCCTAATCGCTTTAATTAGCTCCTTATTAATTGTCGACGGGTTAAATTGTCATTATTTTGTGTTATTATTGAAGTGTTGAGCTGACATAGGTACTTATTGCCCTGTTGATATGCTCAAAGCGCTCGTGAGAAGAGCTAGTGATTGGATTTGTTTCCCAGGTTTGAATGATTGAAAGACGATTTTGTTTTCTGATTCGATGGCAAACAACCGTACGGCCCGATGCTAAGTGATCACCTACCTAAAGACATCTGCTATGCCAGAGGTAACCATCGTGAAAGCGATGCTATCGCAGAGACAAAACTCAGTATTTCATGTATATTTACCGGCATCCAACACCATTCAAATGGAAACACAATAACCCTTTTAGGATATAACGTTTACGGTTCTCAACCTAATTAATAATTTTTTCACAGTAGTTCTTCTTCATGTCGTGTCGCTGGCACGACTTTTCTCAGAACTTGTTGGCCCAAAACTTCGCCACTTGCACTGTAGTAAATAGATAAGTACAGGAAGGCGGGTTAGTCTTAGTTGTGTGTGTAGGTGCACGTGCACATTGTTTCTGTGGGAGCGCTCAGTTACTCAGTATCGCCCACAGAGTACTTTTATATAAAGGTTTACTTTATATATAGAATAGAATAGAATAGAATAGAATACTCTTTATTATGTACACCATAAAAAATAACAGATATAAATGTAGACATTTTACACAGGGTGACACAATGGGCGGTCTTATCGCTAAAAGCGATCTTTTACAGACAACCTTTGGATGGATTCAAGGGAGAAGGAGAGACAATATATATATATACTTTTATATATCGCCCGAGCCGAGCTACCGGGTCAGGCTACTGGTGCTAATTATTTCGCGCCAAAATTTGCGCCGCGTGTCGTCAACATCGAAAGTAAACTCAGAAAAGTTGTTCACAGTGAGGAAAGTAGGTAAATAAAGTTTAAATATTGAATTATAACATGGAATACGTGATTCTAATTATGCATTGTTTGTTTTACGGTCGGCAAATGCTATAGAGAACACGCGGGGGTTCTTAAAACTAGTTTTCTTTAAGAAAGGTTGAAGGTTATGCCAAATACAGAAAAGCTTATTCACGAAAGTATTGAAAATAATAGGTCGGGAAAAAGTTTTTCATTTTTTATAGGTATAAAGTTGTAGTAAAATCTCGTTGGTTGTACCGTTTGTATCTGGCTGGTTTTAATACCATTAAATATATAAGATAAAAAAAAGGAATACCGTTTTTTCAATTGTTTTTATGTCCGCCAAAATGAGTGAATCTAACGAAGAAATTCGATACTTTTTGAAATCTTATTACCTAAAAAAAAGGGAAAAATGCGACACAAGCCGCGAAAATAAATATGTGATGTTTATGGACTTAACGCAGTGTCAGTATATAAGAGTAGCACAAAGTTGGTTCAAGCGTTTTCAGTCCGGGAATTTTGATGTCAAAGATGCAGCTCGCTCTGGTTGCCCTCTTACGGATAAGTTGATGCCATTTTAAAAAAAATGGTTCATGACTAAAAGAAACACAAAAATCTAACTACCTACTTATATTAATTTGTTCAATAACGATGAACTTGCTAACGCTACCTGCAGTTACGCACACAAGAGCGCGTGTCGTGATTTTTGTAAAATAAAATATTTGTCAAACTAAATGATGAAAATAAATGATATAGACATTATAAATCATTTATTTTAGTACACAAACTTAGTAGACAGTAGAATTTCCGAGAATTTCAACGTATTTGAGATATGTCTATTTGCTTGATGGCGATACAGCGCTGTCACGTGGATTCTCAGGGTGTGGGTGCTGAGTAGACTTGAGCTTTCTAATTAATTGTAGTAGGTACCTACAGTGGGTTGCCATATTAATAGGGACAGTCACGAATTATTTTTTTTTGTGAAGTATGAGTCTTAAATTAATTAGAAAAACACATTTTTTAATGGGGATAGCTTTAATTACACAAAACAGTTATTAACGAAGTAAAATAAGAACAAAAAAATAATTTAAAAAAATAATTAAGTACATAAATAGGCGAAAATAAATGTTACTTAGTAGTGATTAGTACTTAGTGACATTTCCTTTCGCCTCAATTAGTGCTTCTATACGCCTGGGCATGCTTTCTATGCATTGTTTGGTACTTTCTTTTATTTTAGGGTTGTGATGCCAAACATTAATGAGCTTTTCTATCAGCCTGACCTTGGTGGTTATCATTTCTTTTACTATTTCGGCCTTGGTAATCTCCCACAAATTTTCTATGGGGTTCATGTCAGGAGAATTACCAGGCCAAGGTAAAACTGGAATGTTATGGTCTGCCAAGAACTTGGTAACGCTTCTGGCTTTATGGCATGGCGCTGAATCATGCATAAACATAAATTCCTCACCATCAGGGAACCATTCTTCAAGTGTCGGTAACAGGCGAGTTTGTAAAACTTGTCTGTACTGGTCTTGTTTCATGGTTCCCTGGACAATGTACAGGCGCCCAACCCCCTTGGCGCTTATTACAGACCACACCATTATTTTAACAGGGTGTTTTACCCTCTCCACGATGCAGTCGGGGTGGTATTTTTCTCCTGGCCGTCGCCTGACGAAGCTGCTCTTGTCGGCTAGAATCTCGAAAGTTGACTCATCCGAGAAACACACCTGAAAAAAATGTATAGTTGTTTATTATGTTATTTTTTATTTTTTTGAATGGTAAAATATATCAGTAATAATGCAAACTGACCTTATTCCAGTCCTCAACCGTCTTTTGGCGGTGTTCCCGAGCCCAGGCAAGGCGTTTCCTCTTCATTGCATCAGTCAACCGTGGTTTTTTCACAGGACGATGACCTGTCAAGCCTTCCTCTGCCAATCTGCGCTGCACTGTTCTCTTGGAAACTGGTATTCCTGACTCCTGAACTAACTGAGTTAACAGTCCAGCACTTTTTTTTCTGTTTTGCTAACAGATATCTCTAATTTTCCTATCTGAACGTGGGGTAGTGATGCGTTTTCTGCCGCAGTTGCCTTTTTTCTTAGGCGAAATTGGCTGATTAAGGTCCAATTTAATTTTTATTTTATTGACTGCCGACTTAGAAACACCAGCAATGTCTGCTATTGTCCTTTGGGAATGACTGGTATGCTGGAGTAGGGTTTTTACTTCAGATTTTTTTTTTGGAGTCAAGTCGCACCGCCGCCCCATACTGAAAGCAAAATAAAATAAAAAATAAAATTATTTTTATCATAATATGATAAATAATTTAATTTAATAATAACATAAGAACAATACTTACATTTTATCAAAATTTTGTAACACAAATATAAAGATAACTTTGTTAAAATATTCAAATTCGTCTTTCACTGATTAGCGTCTAAAGGGCACTACGGCTCTCACGTAACTTAAATATTTGTAGAAAATAAAATAATCCCTTAAATCTCAACATCCACTTCAAATTTGAGAGGACAAATGACATGACGAAAATAAATAATACATTCCTGGAACCCTTGTACCACTTAAAACTGCAGTCAAGTGCGCCCAAAGTAAGAAATTGATAAAAAATGTGACTGTCCCTAATAATTTGGCAACCCACTGTAAGTACTTAGGTTTATTATATATGGAGTACCTAAGTAGGTATCTAGGTAGGTACTCTAAATACATATGTAGGCACAGTTAACCCAAAAGTTTTTCGAAAAATTAACTCAAGTTAAAGTTAACCGTTACAAGTTAACCATCCAAAACGTATACTGCTTTTGGAGCCTTATGGGATGGGGTACACAGGTAAATAAAACGAGAACATATGAAAAAAAAACATACAACGAAAGAAATAAAAACAAAATCCAGTTAAAACCAGCGCACGCGCGCACTATTGTTGGCAAAAAAACAATATTGGTTTAAGGAGCACGGCTGTTCAATAGTTTACCGGAAGATATAAAAAAATATTACAATATAAATACATTCAAACGCAGATTAAGGCAATACATCACAACATTTGAAATAACATAATCAGAATATGCTAATACTCGTATAATGTCTCCGTCGCTCTAGAGGTAACTAATGTTAATAGTACTAGTTATAATCACTTATGTTACTCATTATAAACGAAGTGTTATTTTTAAGTTCTTATGAGAAAGTTCTTTAAACCCAAAACAAGTAGATAGATTAATTAATTTAATTATTACAAGCGACCGTAGCGACCCGCCCTACACCCTAATTACGTAACACACTATCTATCACAATCTGAATCATTTTGAAGCCTATTACTAATCCATTGCTTTATATGTTAGAAAAATTTGTCTGCTCAACAACGTAAATAACGCAATGAATGTTGTTGCTGTCAAAATGAAACTCATTCCTACTGTTAGTGTGTTACGTAATTACCCCGCTGGTTTTGCACGGGTAGCAGAGAATATACGCACCTAAACTAAACCATAATTAATTAAATTATACACCTAAATTCTATCTTTTTATCGTATGTTAATTACACATGCACACCTTTGTACTCAGATTGGCTTGGTCATGTCAAAGATCTATCTAGAAAAAATGGCAAAAATATCTTGATGAACGATCAAAGTTAAAGGGAATCTGGTATAAATCCATTCAGTCTGAAACAGTTCATTACCCATGGTTTGAAGGAAGGGAGGTAGATAGGAAATATGTAGTAGCTCTGTCGAGGATGCGTTCGGGCCACATCCCATGGAATAAGTTTAAATATTTAATGGGTAAAAGTACCTCACCAAATTACGAAGTTTCGATCTATTCCCATCCAATACCAAGAGCTATTACCATTTGGTATTAGTTTATTTCCGAATTTATTTTCTATTCCCAACGAGTACCACAATTTTTTAAATAAAAAATATATTACTAACGGATACCAAAGCGTGACTTTTTGTACACGCAGCTACACAAAGTTTTATTTAAATTGCGTTTTACCGAAATCTAGGGTAATCTAAATATAGGGTTAGGGTTAATAAGCTGGTCGACGGAGCCCCGCTTCGCGGGGCTCCTATTTCTGTCTAAAGGGTTTAAAGGAACCTAACCAACCGAACCTCGGGATGCCACTGACGTCGACCGTCTAGGGTTAGGATTTTCGGGAACATTTATTATGTTTTCGGAAACTTAGTTCGTCACTCAAAGCATTTTAATTTTACTGAACCTGACTGTATCTGATTTCTTCAAACTTGTTTTGGTATTGGTTTTAAAATGTGGTACTCGTTGGGGATAGAAAATAAATTCGGAAATAAACTAATACCAAATGGTATTAGCTCTTGGTATTGGATGGGAATAGAGCGAAGTTTCTGGGGTGATTGAGGATATTTACCACGTGCTGATGGAAAGTGACCGGAACTTACACGATAGACAATATTCACTTGGTGTGGGTTTTGTAGTGGGGGCATGTAACAGCATCCTAGCGTCCCCTTTGTCGAAGGATGCCAGGATGTTGTGTCGACTGTTGTTGGTTATTTACCAAAATGAATAGGAACAACACTATTAAGTCTTTTTAGTGATTGCTATTTTGAACTAGGTACATATAGTGTATTTTATTTATTTTATTGTTTATTTTTATTTTTCTGATGCTGCTCTGGTTGACGTCATCACGTCAACGCCGGCTTTCGCTGAAAACCAGCGCTGGGGCTCTGTCTCGCTTAGGGTCGTAGCATTATGCCGAGTGATTGCCGTTTTGCGTGAAATTGCGTGGAAGTGACGCATATTTTCCCCCAACTCGTTATTTTTTGTGTTTGTGTGTTTTTTCTTTGCGTCATGTTTACCGCAAATAAACGTATTTTCTTTCTTTTTTTCTTCTAAGTAGATCATAAAATATAATAATAACTGTTTATTACCCATTGTTTAGTTTTAAGTTGTTGAATGTTTTCTGTTACGGGGGTGATATTATCACTAAGTGATAAAACCCTTTCAAATAAATAAAGAAAAAAAATCTTTTAACCTCACTCATGTTTACTTTACTTACTATACTAATATGGAAGAGAAAGGGTATTTATTTTATTATTCATTATTTTGCATTAGTTTCATTTTCATGTTGCCTTTCATGAATATAAGCATATTAAAATTGTCATCTGGCGTTTAGCTTTCAAAATATCTTTCCCTATAGACAAAAACAGTTCTACTGCGGCGCTTGATGGGATTGCAGTATTATATATTTTTTAAAGATTTATTAAAACTTCTTTACCTAGAAAAGCAGCATTCGTAAAAGATTCGTTTGACTTTGTATCCAGCCAGTTTCTCACCAAATTCTGCGTTTTGTTTTTGAGAGATTTGTAGCGCCCTCTAGATCTATCTTCTTCAGACTGAGTAACAGAGCTGAAAAATATTTTCCTTCATCTTCATTATTGCTGCTTCCGCTAATACTGACACTATCCTTTTCATTTGCTTCCCTTTCTCTATTCAGAGCGTCATCATCTTTGCTTCCATAAGCTTCTTGACTTTTGATAACTTGCTGATATCATACTTTTGCAGCCACAGTAGTCGAAATTTCGGGTGGAAGGCTGCAGCCCGCTAGCATTCTTCATCTTCCATAAACCGTCCAAATTTTTTTGTTATGCCAGATAATAGGGCATTGGCTAAAGGGTTACAACAATGAACCAGACGGGGATGGCTAAGATCTTGCAGTTTGAACACTGTTGTCGCAATAATTGGTAGTAGAGTCCCAAGATATGCTTGAGCTTCATCCTGAATAAAAAATCAAGCGCTAAAAAGTCAAGTTATAATAAACATATTGTATTCACTAGCACAGAGCAAGTAAGCAACATATTTTTTAACAGTTTCTTGGCTCTAGATTCTTGCTCTTTTGAACAATAGCACCACGCCGCCGCCGCCGCGCTGGTATACCTACCCCCTACCCGCGTGGCGTGTAATTCAAACAAATAATGACAACATGTCAACAAACAAACAACCAATGTAACGGCATAAAGTGAACGGAAGTTAACAAGAGCGTTAACATTTTTTTGATTTAACTTAAAAGTTAATCCGTTAAGCATTTTGTTAACTTCGTTAATTAACGATTAACGGAATAACGAGTTAATGCCCACCTATGACTAAACACCTACTTAATGCATCTGCTAATTCAAGATGGCGTCTTTCGAAAACAAACAAAAACAGCTCGTGCTCAGAAGCCAGAAAAGCCTAGAAAATATACATTAAATAACAGATTCAGTGAGCTTTCCAAATTTCACATAATTAATTAGACTCCTTTACCACTTTCTCACCCCAGATTGAAGATTCCAAACACTCAAATATGTCAAGTGTTTGAATCACCCTTTTAAGTGATATTCGTTGAGCCACTTACGGGTTTTCCCCTCTCTGTAAAACCGCGGAATTCGCGACATTTTACAACACGGTTACCCTTTACATAAGGTCACAAAACTGTTTTATACAGATTATAAATAAATACGAGACTCCTCATCAGGGGATAATTGTACAAAGTGTACCGTATGTGTATCTACCTATGTCCATGAGTGGGCTAAAAGATTTTTTTTACTCTTGCAACTACATATCTTTACAGATCATAGACCTAATTCGATAGTGTCTTTCAACAATATTTTTGTTATTTTTTTTTGTTAGCCGCTATTGTGTCCCACTGCTATGCAAAGGTTTCCCATTTTTCCTTCCAAACCACCCTGTCTTGTGCGATCTCTAGCCATGTTGGCCCTGCAAACCTTATGAGATCGCCACGTCACCTTCGCCGTGGTGTACCTCGATGAAGATGCCCTCCCACAGGCATCCAGTGAGTGACGATCTTTGCCCATCTCTCCGGGTGCGAATGTGGCCGTTCAGTCTGGCTGTTTTTTCTCCAACATCCACTGCTTGAGTTATGGAGCGCAGGGTGGTGTTTCTAACTCGGTCTGTTCTCTTGACACCTATTATGCTGCGGTCCATTGGCCGTTAGCCCATTAATATAATATCATATAGATTTAAAACGAAATAAATGTACATTATAAATCTACTACGAGCAGTCATAGTGGCCCAGTGGTATGAGCAGTGGTATCGGCCTCGACTTACGAGTTCGTTAGTTCGAACCCAAGCAGAGACTTTACTTTGTGTATTTAATTTCATCACCACCGCTCTCCTGGTCTCTCAGTGAAGAAAAACATCGTGAGGAAACCGGTATGTCCTAGAACCAAAAATTCGAAGACATGTGACATCCACCAACCCACCCTGGGCCCGGGCGATGGGTTAGGTTTAGGAGGCCTGTATCCCAGCAGTGGGAACATTATAGGTTGATTATTATGCTACGAATCTACCACTTAAATGCTGATGTGAATTGGAGGTTGTGGGTTTCGTTAGGAAGTGCGTGTAAGTGCTTTCTTGATTTGTCTTTGGAACTTGTTTGCAAAACGCAGAAAAGCAGTTCAATTCCTCTCGGCACAAGTGTTCTTACATCATGAAACAAATGAAAATCGCATCGGATGAAAAGCAGCTCATGTAACTTACATGAGCTGCTTTTCATCCGATATAGGCACAATATTTAGATATATACATATATAAACACACGCCTTCTTTCCCTGGGGTTAGGCAGAAACTACAGAATGCCACCTGCTACGATCCTTTCATATTCCTTTTGCTTCGTTTACGTTCTTACATACGTCGGTACAATGTAGTTTTTAAATCAGATAATGTTGTGCTTTGGCTCGAAATACGTACACTCAAAACTGCAAATATTGCACTGCACAAGTTCCTACTAGTAATCTCCACTGCAATCCCCAAAAGACGTTGAAGTTCAACAACCTTAGTTAGTCGACGAAGTATGAACTTTGTAGAAATCAGTGGTGTGAGCTTCTTACTTAATAAATATTTATTATAATGGAAACCTACGACTCGCAATTAGTTTACCTTGGAATATAACCATTAATTATCTAATTAGCCTCGGAATATTATGCTCTATTTGAGCACATCATGTGATTAGAGGTCAACATCTAAATGCTCTTCTGAATGCGGAAGGCAGAAGCAGGGTGTTCTCGTGCGGCCTGGGAGAGGCCTATGTCCAGCAGTGGACTGCGATAGGCTGAGTTACTTGTTGATTGATCTTAAAATAAGTAAGTAAAAGCAGTATTTTGACAGTCCTCTAGAAGAACTGAATCTAAACTCGAATACGAGATACGAAATATGACCATACAGTACCGAATGTCAAATGATACGACTTAGTACTTATGGGGTGTTCCTATATAAGAAGCAAACTGTAAGCTAAGCTTACATTGATTTGGCATGTCTTTGATCAAAGTCTTCCCTTTGATTTGTGTGAATAACTGTGTGTTGATTAGAAACCAGAAGCCTGATTGCGTAACACACAATTGCTATGCCTTTCGTTTTGACAGTTCAACAATATTCATTAAGTTATTCACGATGTCAATTCCCTCTCACAGAGAGAAGGCTTGTGTCCTAGCAGTGGGAACATTATACGCTGATTTTGCTTATGCTTATGCTTATTTACGATGTCGCGCAGACAAATTTTTCAAATATATGAAGCAATGGCCGGCCTTTACAACAACAGACGTCTCATGACTTGACCTTTAAACTACCAAGGAGTATCAATCACTGACCAACAATACAAAAGCAATTACAACAGAAGCATATTATTTTACTATATTTCAAATAGATCAATAAAAATGGCGCTGGCGACCATCCAGACCTAATAACGACATATTCAAACCTTCCATTCCAAAAGATTAATGTTTTCTAGTCTCTTTCACAGAACTCTGTTGAATCATGGCTCGTGGCTCGGGGCTCGTGGCTCGGGGCTCGTGGCTCGGGGCTCGTGGCTCATGGCTAATGTTTTCTTGGATTAAGAAAATCGTTTTCTAATATTCACCTATTTCTGTTCGGAATATGGATGAAAGTTCTGTAGTTTGTTCGCTAAATGGCTGTTTCGATAGTTGGGCTGTATCATAATTCACTATTGGGTAGTTATTTCTTGAGTTAATAGTTGTAATTGATAGATAATGAAAGAGGAATGTGGACCTGATTTATGTGAAAATTATATTAAGATAGTTGAAGGTACTAGATTTCAATTAAATATTTCTAATAAGCGAATACGCTAAAATCCAGAGTCCAGATTTATAACGCTGAAGATAAATAAAACTTTGTGGACGATACATAAATAACTTTACTTTCGATAGTTTTGGATATTTTGGAGAATCTCGTTATTTATAATTGCGTTTAGTGTTAATCTCGACAAAAAGGGAGTGTCCCTTTTCCGAGGGTGTAGAATCGTTGACAGAACTTGAAAGCCAAAACAAAGTATCTCGGGCTACCGAGCTGAAGTGACTTACGAATTCAATCCCTACCCAGTACCCTAATTGCGTAACACACTTTTTCAATGACAATCCGAGAGTTTTGCAGGATATTGCTAATCCATTGCTTCATACGTTTGAAAAATTTGTCTGCTCAACAATGTAAATAACGCAAAGAACGTGAGTGAACTATTCTCATTTTATGTGTGTTAAGCAATTACTCCACAGTATTCGTTGCACTAGTTTAGTCGAAAGAATAAGTGCGACATATAAGTAAAAGTCTATTAAAGTACTTAAACAAATTCATACCTTTTTCTATACGTAAGAAGAGCCAACAAATCAAATCATTTTTTATTTCAAATAATAGGCACATAAAAGGCACTTTTGCACGTTAAAATTTATAAAACAATAGAATTGATTCTAGTTGCCCCTTCCAAAAGGTAGTTTCGTATGGAGAAGAATGGGCACGAAACTCCACCGTTACTCTTCTAAAATGTTTTACAATGTTATGTAGGTTCACATTAATTATATAATTATATGTGAAGACGATGCACCTAGAATAAAATTACTATACCACAATAGGTAAAAATAATTAAATATAATGCAAAGACAGGTCAATTAGATATGTGATAGATACATGGTGCTCACATATTTACAAATATTGAAAAGCAGATGATTTTTCCAAAATTTTACAAGTAATAATTTAGTGTGTGAGAACTACTACCAACCTCTACAGGATTTTAATATTAAATTCCACAGTTGCCACTTAAAGCCTGACTGTACCTGTCCAAACTTGAGTAAAGGGACACATATTAAATATCTCGGAGTGGTTATAGATGAGCATCTAAATTGACACAAACACGTCACATCACTTACTACATTTAGAGTTCGTAAAATAATTTATATCTTTAAGTTATTTTGAAACTCAGCGGACATCGACAAGCTCAAAACTTTCTATTACTCTTTGTGCTAGTCACGACTGACATATGTTACTGTGACTGCCTGGGGGTAGCAACAAAAACATCACTTCTACCGCTGGCGAGGGCTCAAAGAACTGTTCTGAAGGTGATGCTACGCAAACCGTTTAGATACCCGATTGAATAATTATATCAGGACTGCAAGTTGCTCACCGTCAGACAACTCTTTGTTTTCTGATCTACTCTTCGCAAACCTGCCTCCGTCCCACCATGAAAATTACTCCATACTCGACGTAGGTCTGCTCGCGTATGTCAATTCGAGCGTTACAGGACCACATTTGCTACCCACCAATATTTCATCCTAAGTTCTGTAATATACAATAAGCTTCAAAACAAATTAACAATACATAGTCTCTAAACTCTGTCGATTTACAAACAATTTTTTTTTAAATTTCTTCTTAAATTTAAATTATTGCGATACAGAGGAACTCATTTAATCTACAAATTAACGACTAAAATATCTAACCTTTAATTTCCTTGACCGATATTTTCTGAGTATACCACACCCACACAACCCCAACGGACCAGTTTAACTCCACAGCAACGCACACCCACAGACGCTCCTAACAATTAACTTTTAAGCCCATTCATTAAATATGTATGTTAACATCAGAATTATTACGCAATTATAAATATTTTGTAAAACGTGTCAATCCCACTAAAGTAAACTGTCCTTCAAGATACAGGATTCTCCTAGTTCGAAGGGCAGGGGTCTTACGCATCTGTAATAATCATACCCATCCCTTATTGAAACAACACTGATGTTACCTAAGCTGTATTTTGGTAAATAAATGATTACTTACTTACTTAGGTACTTACTTACTTAGTCTAAGAAAACGGAGTGATATGATAAAGATGGAAGAAGATATTTTGTTAAGTTTTATCTTGAATATTTCAGGTAGTACCTACGCTACATCACGTAAGACCTCGTTACGAGTACGTTGATGCTTACAAAACATAGAGGAGATAGTCAAAGTTTCGCTAACGATCGCGCCTTGTAAGTAAATGACACACAGTAAATTTACAACTTACAGGTGTCTAACTGTTGTTTAACAAGCTAAGTAAGTACTTGAAGCTTCGGAAATATAAAATAATTACTGCCAAACTTACAATGCGATTCAACTAAGAATAGGAATGACTTTACGCCATAATGGCAAAACAGTGCCTCGTTTACTCATTTTGGAGCAAAATCAGTGAGATATAACAAAACCAAATTACAAAAACAGATAACAATGGAAAACATACTATTTTCTTTGCAAGCTCTCCTTTTCAAGTTACAGTTGCCAGATCGAGGTCATTGACGTTACTATTCTTAGTTGGATCGCATTGTACCTAAAACCACGAGTCGAATTTCAAAATAATATGTAAGAAGATATCTATAGAGATGTCCTGCCTGTTAAAGTTTTAGTGTGTAGTTCCAATTGACTGAGTGAATCAGTCAGACAATGATATTTTACCTTCCTGGATCTCATTGACGGTACTGAGTTGGAAACTTTGTTCAAACGCCCCGTTCACTAAGTCACGGCCTCTAGTGATGCGACTTGCGTCAAACGACATGCGCGCGCTTTACCTGTTTCCGTCCGTCAGCAGCGTGACGCGATGCTGCACGTGGCATGCTTTAAACGACTTTCATTTATTTTCTCCGCAGTCGCTGTCGCAAGACGCGTGTCGCATGAGCATGTAGCTCGTGGCCGTGGGGTCTCGACTTCATCCATGTTTTTAACGATAGCCACCTCACATATGTCACTTTCAACATTTGAGCTTTCTGTTTAAAGACGCTCCTTCGCTCCTTCTCCTCTATTTATAGCAATGCTCTTGCTGGTGCAGCTCCTTCCAGCAAGAGGGCTACAAGTTCCGTGATGTCTTTATACAGTGCGACCTTCACGTTCTCCTTTATTTGAGCGATGTAAGATGCAACCACGTATTTTTTTATTAGTCATTTATTCAGACAAATGTAAAGTGTAGTCTTTAGTATTTAAGTATCGTAATTGGTGATTTTTGATATCTTGTATGTCCGTTTGCGTATTTTCGTCTATTTCTTCTTTCCTCTTATTATGTGTTCCGATCGATTGTAAGTTGGGGAACTATGAAATAAACCTCATAAATTAAGCACTCACATAATATGAAACATTTTCACAAAACGTCCTAATTTTTATTCCACATCCAGATTAACATCAGAAGAGCTGCTTACATTATTAGTTAGTTTGTTAACTCATCCACTTACTAAACTTCTCATTTTAGCGAGTACGTAACTTCAGGAGAACCGGACTTTGAATATACATAGTTGCCTCAATTTTGAAGTAGCGTTATCGTTGGCTCCAATTTAAATACATCGTTGTATACAAAGTTATTAAGAAGTCTTTGGTAACGTGCTTGAGGGGTTTCAGTTTCGATTAAGTTAGAAAATTTTTAATCACGTTTACTTTTGTGGGGTTCGTGTATTTTAATCTATGAATTGAATACTTTTCTATAACTACCGACATCCTCGTTTTTCATTGTTACGAAGGTAGATATATAGAGGATATATAGTAGATAGATAGAGGTATAAGAATCAAGTTATATTCCAGTTCTCTTCTATTTCTCCAAAACCTACTGCAATGTCACAGAGTTGTACGATAAACGATTTTGTTATTGTTATAGACCAAATTTCTGTACTTAGGTTATTCCAATTTCTTTATGTCCAACATTATCATTACCAACTTTTTCTAATATGTCACTTGGCAGTTCCAATCTTACAATATGAACAGTTTCCCATGCTCCCAAACAATTGAAGTGAAATAGTAGTACCAAATACATCTGGCAGACATCCAAACATGTAATATAAACATTGTTATTATATTGTTCAGTAGAAACATAAAATACGTCACGAGGGAGACAATTTGCCATACCAACCATTCTCCTAGATGAACTATAAAATAACTATGACTGATTGCAGTCCGCAAAATATTCAATGAATATAGGTCGGCATGGAGATACCCATTAGCGCCTCACTCCACCAGGTCACTGATCCTATCAGATGGAGAAAGACCGTTGACAACTTGAAACGGAGTCACGTTTCCCAGCAGTGAGAGAGCGATTGAGAAGAATTAGGTCGTAGATCTTTTTTTTTTATGTCGATGGACAACGTATCCAAGAAAGCAAAATGCAGATAAACATTTTTATTTTCTGGGATTTATCTACATTGTCCATGGTTATACTCTTGTCTGGGTCAGCTGTAACCAAATGGAAGAAATCGAATGACGACTTAAAATATAAGACTTAAAAAATCAATGGTATTTGCTTAAAAGACTAAGGGCGATTTTCACTTATGGACTGAACGCGGTCAGCACGTCAGAACCGCGTTCAAGAGCTGTCATCATTGTTGCGAAACGGTTCTTAACCGCGGTAGAAATTCGCCCTAAGTAGAGCATTTCCAGATTTAATATAGGTAGATACCTTTAACGAAACCTGTAATCATTGTTTATACTAACGTTTCACCTATGTACTTAGCCGTTCTCATTATGAAATAGGGACATTGATCCAAAAACGTTAATGACTACGTATATGGAAATTTTATTGCAAATTACATACAAGTATCAGATATTTTCTAATTAAAGCTTAACCCAAAGCCGTTGTTCGGAATCGCGAGTACAATTTGTAGAATGTGTTTGTGATTGTGAAACGAAATTGGGTCATCTGGTAATCCTTTTATGATTTTCGGAATTATGGTTTTCCATGATTATAATCCGGTAAGTAGAAAGAGGTATATTTTTCAATAAAAAAAAATTGAGATTTGTTATAAATTATTTCAAGAATTACCTAATGTTCATTAACAAGCTATGTTAGGCATCATCATTAACTATACTATTACCTAATATAAGTCCATTTGCCCGACCTAACAGCCCACCTTTTGGCCTTTTTCTTAGTAACAGCCCGGAGTTTGGAAGTCGGTGGTCTGATACCCCCGTGCCTCGGAAAGCACGTTAAGCTGTTGGTCCCGCGCCTGATCTCTCTTCGGTCGTGTCGGATTGCCGTCCCATCGGACTATGAGAGTGAGGGAACAGAGAGTGCACCTGTGTCTGCGCACACACTTGAGCACTATATTTTCTCCCGCGCCGAAGGCAAGTTTCCGTTGAGATTGGCCGCCATGGCCGAAATACGAGTACGGTCTGGAGGACTATATATATTAGTCCACTACTGAACTGGGGTTTTATTGACGGGGCGATTAAAACGGGGCTGCCTCGTTGGTGTAGTGGTCGCAAGCGCTACTTTTGTGCAAAAGGTCTTGGGTTCGATTCCCAGGTCGGGCAAAGTGATATTGGGTTTTTCTATCTGGATTTTCTCAGTAGCAGCCCGGAGTCTGGATTTGTGCCCAGTTCATGGTAATAGGCTCGCCCCCACATGGAACTTAAACATAACAGGTGAAATGTGGGTGTACTATAGGAACGCCTCTGCCCAGCTCTACGGAGAAACAAGGCGTGATGTATGTATATATATGTATATATTTAAAACGGGGGTAAATTTTTATAAAAGCATGCTTGGCTGACACTAAGCGAATGTTGGGGATCGGTTTTAATTAGTAGAAAACATACGTACACACACAGGGTCAAATTAAATTAGCTAGCGAAACTCCGTAGACGTGATGGGTATCGATATCTAAACATGATAAAATCAAACGATTTGGTGTTTTTAGGGGTCAACGACTGCAGTAGTGTTGTTACATAAAGTATGAGTTGAAAAAATATGTTTTATCGTGTTTCAATACCCATCACGTTTGCGGAGTTTCGCTAGCTAATTAAATTTGACCTTGTATAGGCTGATAAACACATTACTTTCCTTGGCGTGGCGCAGTCGGGTAAAAAGAGGACGCTCTTGTTGCTTTTTTATTATCCAACTACGGTCGCGAAGGCTGGTGTGTGATTCTTGATCGAGACATTCACAATACCACAAGATTAATATACCTACATGATTGCCCAACTAACGGTTGAAAAGATTTTGTCGATATTTACGAGTACAAGCAACGTCGTCGAATTATTAATCCAGGTAAACCAGGTAAACCTAAGTTCTTGTTAATATGAATTACTAACAACTTAAGTTGTTACGTCATACACACTTGAACCCACATATTTTCAAATTGTATTTGCGTAAAATGAGTTTCCCGAGCCATGTCGAGAGCTCATTATAAGTCCGAACACAACTTTTATCCTGCGAACCCGTAAAGGCTCCCCCCGCAAACAGCGCGACGCGACATTCCGACGCGAATCTAATAGAACGATTTCTTTGAAACAGTCTTGGAAATTGTTCTACGAGCGTCGCGTCGCGCCTGTCTGCGAGAGCATTAACGGAAGCAGGCCGGATTATAGATTACATAGGTAAAGTACACCTAAAGTAAGAAGACCGAAACCGACACTCCATCAAGGAAGAAGAGACCATGTCGCTTTAAAAATAAAGTTGGATTTTCGATGAGGGTTTGTTAATCTGGGAAACCACGAAAGTCCGTCAGGAAATATGAAGGGTAGGTACGTCACGTCGTAGATACTCGATGTTGATGTGTTCCGGTAGTTGAGTAGGAGTTCGCTGCCATTTTACAGTGGTGTCGGGTTACAACTAGATAGTACTTAGGTAGGTATAGTGTGTGCCTTTTTAGGTAACTGACGCCTCTCTTCGCGTTATTTTGTGGCGCACTGGTGTTTATTTTTGAGGTGTGTGTTTTTCAAATGGTTTGTTTTAGTTTTGGTGCCTTTAAAAGTATTGAGATAAGAAATTTTGTTAAAAATGGGAAAACATGAGCCTGCCGTCACACATCCACTGGCGAATGTCTGATTCTCCAAATGATTGCTGTTTACCAGCCTATTTTATTATCTAATGCTGTACAAAGGACTTCAAATTATCGCTAATTAATAACTAGACAAAGAACAAAATCAACACGCTTGGTAAATAGAGGGATTATAAGATGATAGAAATCCGCAGATGCTACGTCAAACAAAATTATTCTTATAATATTGGGATCGGAAATATTTACAGCTGAACCAGGACTTCAGAATGCCCTTGGAACGGCTAAAACATCAGTCAGACTGACTGGTGACCGCAGTTTATTGTATTGTAAAGGTTGTATAGAGGTATGAGGAACAGGGTGTAAATTTCACTCATCCTCTATAGAAAATGGAGGGTCCTCTGACCAGACGGGTGTTGTATCTGGTGGGCAACTGCCTGACGACGATAGATGTCGGGACGTTGTATATATATATGCTAGTTGCGCGGTAAACTCTGCTTGCGCGATGCAGGATTTGGCGTGACGTCAATGTGATGCGTAGTTCGGATGTGGCGATGTAGGTGTCGCCCCAGTTGTGTGCGAACCCTACATCATGCAGGCTGGCAGAAAAATGGTTCTGGTGGAATTCGAGCCCTCAAGCGAATTTAAGAGAATCGTTTGTTTTATAGTAAGACACTATTGCTTAAGTCGCGTAAAAGTGAACACGTCTTCTAAAAATTAAAAAGAAAGGTCAGCATAGTTTCCCGTTTGGGGGCATCGCCATCTCCAGTAACCAGCGCTCCAAAAGCCCTACAGAATTTCAATATCAATTTGCCTCGTATTTTACATAGTACGACTGCCTATTTAACCTCCAAGTAAACGGCTTAAACTCATTAGGGTCTGAAATGACCATTGGGCGTTCCTCAAGGTTCGATATTGGGTCCATTCTTCTTTTTAGTTTGCATTAATGATTTACCCCAATTACTTCAAAATCAACCGAAGATGGTGTTATTTGCAGATAACACATCATTTATCTTTAAAATAGACCGACGGTCACAAAATCTTGACGACGTGAATAACTTTGTTCTTCAGGTCCAAGATTGGTGTACGCTAAATAATTTGGTACTAAATGAAAAAAAAAAAAACAAATGCATTAGATTTAAATGACCTAATACGAGTATTAGAAGTTGCGAATGTGACATCATATTGAATGAAGAAAAACTAGAATTTATTAATCAGACGGTTTTCCTAGGAATCACGCTAGACGAGAAATTACAATGGCGGGGACCTCATATAACATCTCTTGCGGGTCGGATAAGCTCGGCCGCTTATGCTGTTACAAGGATAGGTAGAAACCGCACGTTTGGTCTATTTTAGTTAATTCCACAGCATTATGTCATATGGCATTTTACTGTGGGCCGGGCTCCTAACATTGAGTCCATTTTTATTTTGCAAGAGAGATCTGTCAGAGCGATTTACAATCTACGTCGCCGCGAATCTTTAGGGAACTATTTAAAAAGATTAATATTATGAAGGTACTTTGCCAATTCATTTAATGAAAATATGTATGTCAGAAAAAATCTACATCGTTTTAATAAAATAAGTGATAGACATCATTTTAATACTAGAAGTAAAGATAAAATACCTTATGATATATTGCAATTAAATAAAAGAAAATTTAAAACTCATATTAAAAGTACACTTTATAAACAAGCATACCTAGGTATTACAAATTTGAGAATTATATCCTAAATAAGAATGCTTGGAAACATGCTGGTCGTCCTCCATAGGAAGTCTAGACAAAATCTAACTGGTTGCTAATTTAATTGTATAATTTATAATTATTATGACATTGATTTTATATTATGTAACACGCTAAATTAATAATTAATAATTTTTTGAAAAATCGCCTACTTTTACAATATTTGTAAATATGTGAGCACTCGGATATCTATGGTGAGCACCATATATCTATCACATAATTAATTTACCTGTCATTGCTTTATATTTCATTATTTTTACCTATTGTGGTATAGTAATTTTATTCTAGATGCATCGTCTTCACATATAATTAATGTAAGTATACAAAATATCGTAAAACATTTAAAAAAAGTAACAGTGGACTTTCTTGCCCATTCTTCTCCATACCAAACTACGAGTACCTTTTGGAAGGGGCGACTAGAATCAGTTCTATTTTAATTTAAATGTTGACGTTAACAAATGCCTTTTACGTGCTTATTTGAAATAAATGATTTTGACTTTGACTTTCCACAACCCAGTTACTGAGTAAAACGATACTCATTGGTCGTCAGACTTTTGCGCTTCAAATTACCCGTAATAACTATTAAAGATCGATATGTTATGAATGGTTACCCATCCATGAACCGACATGCTAGTATCGACCCATGCGTCTGATTATCCTTTAGCTACAAACCCCTCCCTACACCCCTACAGTACCTAATTAGCGCAAAACAGAACGCTGTTGCCCGTCCTTTTGGCTAAACCTCTCAATCCTATTAATTAACTACATCCATATGGCGTGGCATTCAATGTCAAACTCAAAGCATCTATTTCACTTAAACCATTTACAGGAACTTTTGAATTGACAAAGAGTTGGTCATTTAGTCAGAAAGTTGAAGCTAGTTCCCTATTCTAAAACGTAGATCTCTATGGAGAAGAACGGGCAAGAAACTCCAAGGGCATTCTTTTCAATCAAGGTATTACAAAACCCTGGGTAGATTATCCTTGTTGCTTCTTTATGTGAGAACAATGTAAAAAAAAAGAAGAAACAATTCAAAATATAAGATTAAAACAAGGCCGTGGCTGTAATGAGATCTCGAACGACGGCGCCTATTCACGAACATGACGTTTAATATTTGTATTGTCCCGAACATTTTACTCGAATTAAATAAACTCTAACAGGATCAGTGGATCTAAATACCACTCAATTGTTTAGCGGTAAAATACTGTCTTTTTTGTTAAGTCAATTTTGTAATCGTCCGTCTCGAATGCAGGAAGTTTGTAGACTTCTTTTTTCTGATTAAATTTGTTGCGGGTTCTTTGACAAATTAACTTTTCTCTGCGACTTTCTAGTTACCCACAGCTATTTCCTGGCACTATTTTAATAAAGGAACTTGTTATCTTTATATCTAATTACTGTTGTTGTAATTATCTCCCAGCGACTTTTTTGGAAAGAAATTGAAAAGAGATTGTCATGCTTGTCTAAGGTTGCTTGCATAAACAAGCGGGTTGTCGGGCCTGACTCCCGGTACAGATCGGTGTAGGTTTATCTTTGAAAAGAAACGGTTCCATGTTTTACCTGTTTCTTTATGTGGGAGCGCATAAGTTAACACGGGCCTATTTCACCTGCACCGATCAGTACCGACTTGTCTGTGCCGGGAACCCGCTTAATGCTGCTTGCATTAAGCGGGTTCCCGGCACAGACCCTTATTCATAATATAACCACTATGTTTGCAAGTGTGTTAGGTTACAACTTTATGGTCAGTGTCATTACATACAGGTGTAAAACGACCCATCACATAGCCGTCAACTACGCATTCTGTAGGTACATCAAACTGAGTAATATTGCACAAAATAATTGCTACGAAATGACTTTTATTTTTGGTGTGATTTGCTGTTTGCAATAGTGTGCAATGTAATGTAACACACGCAAAACTTTGTGCTTATGGGTGCGTGCAACGTGGGGGTATTTAAAGTAGTATTAACACTTATTTCATAAAAGACTTCAGAAAAGGTTGGAATTTTGACCTTCAATATCTTCGGGTTTTCATAAAACCGCGATAACTTAAAAACTACAAATATTATCTTAAATCTATTTGGGGCACTAAGGGGCACACATTAAGAGCTACTCGTGTATGTTTATTCTACAGGGGCACATGCAATGGTTTTAGAGATATACGATTCTGCAAAACGTTACTCCAGCAGGAAATGCAATATCTCGAAAACCTGAAGGGGCACAGATTTTATTTTTGGGGGCACATTTTGGCACACATATAAGCTATCTGGCCATGCACAATTTTTCTCTCTCCGATCATTCGTTTAGAATTTTTCTGCTAGAAAAACGTAACCCCAGCAGGAATCGTTTTTTCCGTTTTTTTCCAAAACGACAGGGGGCACACATTTTTTATGTGGGGGCACATTTACAGCAGCTAAGGCACCAATTAAATATTCCACTCATATAACTCTAGGAGACACTTTCCTGCTGGGGTAACGTACACCGTTCAGAGGTCTATAAAGTTTTGCGCAAACTGTAATACGGGGCGAGCCTATTGCCATCAACTGGACACAAATCCAGTCTCCGGCCACGGAGAAATTCCAGATGGAAAAACCCAATAACAGTTTGTCCGACCCGGGAATCGAATCCATGACCTCATACTCAGCAAAAGAGCTTGCGACGACTAGACTAACGAGGCAGAAAGGACGGATCTTTAGAGAACAACAGTTTTACGGTGTAAATTGACACGTGTAGCTTTAGGAAGAGACTGTCACAAAGGTATGAGTAAAAGTTCCCGCAGACAGGCGCGACGCGACTTTTGTACAACAATTTCTATGAACCCTTCATGGAAATTGTTCTACCAGACTCGCGTCACACCGTCGCGCCTGTCTGCAGGAGCCTTAACAGAGACGACGCCCTACCAAGCTAAGCATAATTAGCCTATAATGTTCCCACTGCTGGGACACACGCAGGCCTCCTCTCGGGTGGGAAGGAGTGAGCCGTTATTCACCACGCGGGCCCAGTGCGGGTTGGTAGATGTCACATGTCTTCGATTTTTGGTTCTAGGACATGCCGGTTTCCTCACGATATTTTCCTTCACCGTTTTGAGAGCAGTGATGATGAAATTATTTACACAAAGTAAAGTGCCTGCCTGGGTTTGAACCCACAACCTGTAACTCGTAAGTCGGGGCCGTTACCGCTGGGCCACCACAACTACCAAGCCAAACTCTTTTAAAACTCGATGTAATGAGCCATATTAATTAACGGCCCGTTTCTGTTTCAGCTCAATTATTTTCAGAAGGAAGACGTTTACGAGAATGGTCTTGAGTAAATAAATTGGACTAATTAAAATGCTAATGACGCCTAATGATTTCTTATCGTTCCAATTTGGGACAGACCTGCCTATAACTCGATCTTTCGTGGTTATTTAGATTAAGTAATTTAGACCGACGGGGTAATTGCGAACACACTAACAGTAGGAATAGCTTCCATTTTGAACATTAATTGCGTTATTTACGTTGTTCAGCAGACAAATTTTTCGAACATATGAAGCAATGGATTAGCAATAGGCTTCAAAATTATCCAGATTCTGATCGATAGTGTGTTACGCAATTAGGGTGCATGTTCCTAAGCTATCTTTCATCATGTAACAAGATAAAAAAACTTGCAAAAAAAAGTGAACAACGTACCTATTAGTTACCTAGACCTAGACCTAGTCCCATAACGTAAAACTAAAAACATTGGTATATCGGTAGATTTTGTAGCGGTATCTATATCGCCACATACGAGCTACACGTCACACTGACGTCACGCAAAATCCTGCATCGCGCAAGCAGAGTTTACCGTGCTACTAGCATATATACAACGGTCCGACATCAATCGTCGGGCAGTTGCCCACCAGACACAACACCCGTTTGGTCGGAGGATCCTCCCTTTTCTATAGTGTATGAGTGAACTTTACACCCTGTTCCTCATACCTCTATAATTTCAACCGAAACATTTTCATATAAACCATAAAAACGCATAGCGTTTGCCGCAAATTACATACTAGACACCTACCCCATAGTTGAAATCAATGGCCCCCACGAGTATCGTTATAGGTGACAAAGAGATTATACAAGAGAAATGGCCATTTCCGACCACCTGTGTGCTAACAAGAATACACTTTGATCACAAACCAAATGAAAAGGTATGTGTAACAGTATGGCAATCAGTCACCCCGACCTTTGTTGAGGTTTACCCGAACGCCCATTTCCTTCAAAGGGGCGTCCATGTCAGGGGGAACTTATATTTTCCTCCTAATATAAGAACAGCGATAAATTATCTGGGTCAACCACAGGTCAAAGACAGTAATAATTAATTATGAAAACGACATCATCAACGAAATTGCTTCCTTCTTCACTAATAACTTTATGAAAGAAATAAAAAGTGATTTAACATCAAATAAAATATTCATAAAGGCTAACATATCATACATATTTTCCGTAAGAAAAAAATCTAATAGAATGATCTTTGACACAAACCCAGGGTTGGGAATAAGGTAACATGTAGTGTAGACATCTTCAAAATATGGCATGAATGATGTGAAAAGTGAATTACGTCGCTCCAAGCCCTTTTTGAGTGGACAGTATTTTAATATCTCTGTTACGTACCCAACTGGCTTTATCTAGTCGTGAATATTTTCGCAGCAACGTAGATAGATAAGATACTTGTTGTTTTTCATATAAGTAAATGTTTTCACTGTTTTATAGATTAAAAGTAGATTCAAAAGTCACACAGGGCGCAGCTTGACGAACTTTCCCCTCCTCTCTAGACCATGTCAATAATAATAATTAAATCTAGTGTTTCCTAAGACCACGGTGGACGCCGAATAGCGTCCGCAATTTGCCGTCGAATGACGTCATTGAAACATTGTTTATGAAAGTAAGTTGGTGTGTTTCTCCAGAGCACGGTTTTGACACCGTAAAGTTTTGACGTTGCCGGCCGGCAAGCCGGGGTTCGCTCTGGCCATCATTTTCATGACAGCCGACACAAAGGCACCGCTCGTCGCGCGACACGCGCTGCCTATGTGTTGCGCTGTCACGTAGCGCCAGTGTTCACGAGCCTTTATATGGCGGCCACCGTTGTCGTAGAAAACTGGAGCGGCGCCTTTGTGTCGCGCTGTCGCGTCGCGCCTGTCTCTGGGAGCCTTAAATCATAAATTAACCAATCACCACGCATAAAAAAATGGTTTGGTAATTAGTGTGGGCTTTAAATTATACTACCATGAAAAAATACTTATAGGATTTTGGCGGAACCTACTAGAGTGCAAATTGAAATTGAGTGTGTGAATTGCGTTTTACAAAATTCCCACAGAAAGGCTTAAACACCATCGTTAAAGACAAACCCCACTCATCATAAAAGGCAAAATAACAGATACTTAAGTACCTACTTACTTCCCCCATTTTTTCACTTTGAACCTTTGAACAATAATAGTACTTTGAACTCGAGAGAATTTCTAATTATAAAACAAGAGGTCAAAAACAAATAAAAGAAAATCAATTAGTTCCTAATTGTCTTTAAGAACATAATTGGAGACCTCTTCGGGATTTCCGAATAGAGATAACAGTTACGCAGAGGTAGCAGAGCGAAATAAGTAATTCCAAAGTACGAATCACTTCGGTACTTGCATACCATTAAATCTTAGAATAATCCACCAAGTAGGAACGACCGAACATATAGATAATCTTACCGCCGCGACATGTTTACGTCCGTGCGAACGTGGACTTAAAGGCTCCCACAAACAGGCGTCGCGCGACACTTGGTGCTTTTGTGTCGCGCTGTCGCGTCGGGCCTGTGTGCAGGCCCTCTTGTAGTGCGATGTATCTTTTAGTGCGTCTTGGCGGCCACTGGCCGGCCGGTGCGAGAGCTTGAACTGCTAGTTTTTGTATATATGTATTTTTAAAATAATAACGAATTCATAAAACGTGTTCTCAACATGCCCTAAAAACATAAGCCTTTCTTTTGACATGACTTTTACATGGTTTCATGTTGTAATCGCTTCAAATTAAGGTACACATTTTAAATAGCGATTTAGTGTCATCTTTATGTTGGATATGATTTTTTATCGAGCCTATTATTATAATTATAATTCACGTTTCTGTTTTAACACAGCGCTTGACCGCATGTTCAATTTTCCAAAAAAGTATTTTTGTGCAACATTTACATTTTGCTACATTTACAGAGGCTTCAGAAAGTTAAAAAATACTGCAACCTCGCTTTAAGGTGCATATGTCACAGTATTATTGTGAACACTGTTAGTTTAAAATCTATCTCGTAAGATTATAAACGTCGATAAATTGTGAACTGTACCATACTGCTTACAATTTATAACGTATTAATTTTCGGTAGTTTATAATCCTAACCATGTCAAATCGTCAAATTGTGAAAGAACCTGCAGTTACCACCAGGGTTCACAATATCCTGCTGTGGTCGCGGGTTTGTCCGAAAGGGTTACCGTGGCCCTGGCATACAGGCAACTGGAGGAACACGGGTGGGTTTTAGTCAGTAAAAGCCTGACACGCCCTCCCGCTCCGCCCAGAACGGGAGAAGTTATTTGATGATTTACCACACAAAAAAAAGCTGTTCACAATCTGTCCGATTTTATCACGCGTAAAGTTGTGAACCGTCCCTGATTTGTTGGTTTTGGCAGTATCCGAATTGGTCGCAGTAACTAAGCTAGGCCACCCCGACCAAATGGGTTAGGTTAAAACAGCGACTAACCGCGCGCGAGCCGAGCAAGGGCTACCTCCGAGTTGGTCGCAGTTAGTTGGCTATTTACTCGTAGTATTAGCGCAAGGTGCGATCCGTCGTTTGCAAGTTTTATACCAGCGGGGTAATTACGTAACACACTAACAGTAGGAATGGGTTTCATTTTGACAGTTCAACAACATTCATTGCGTTATTTACGTTGTTGAGCAGACACATTTTTCGAACATATGAAGCAATGGATTAGCAATAGGGTTCAAAATGATTCAGATTGTGATAGATAGTGTGTTACGTAATTCGGGTGCTGTTCACAATTTGTTGGTTTTCCATCGACAGATTATCAACTATCGAAAAAATAATGCGTTATATATTGTAAATGGTTTGTTGCAGTTCACAAATTTCGATAGTTTATAATCTCGCGAGATAGATTATAATCTAACAATGTAATTTTTTTTATTATTCGGTGATACTAATTATAAATCATTTTGACTGTCATTTGTATGAAATAATAGCGTTCTGTTTTTTTAAATAGGTACTTAAAAAACCGACTAGGTAATTACGAAGTAGAATTCTAGATTTCTTAATCCTAGTCCTAATTAATAATGTAAATGCGAAAGTGAGTTTGTTTGTTTGTTACGCTCTCATGCTAAAACGGCTGACCAGATTTAGATGAAATTTGGCTCACATGTAGACCATGGGCTTTTTTTTTTTTTTTGGGTGTGAAATCATCAAATGACCTCTCCCGCTCTGGGCGGAGCGGAAGGGCGTGTCAAACTCTTACTGACTAAAACCCACCCGTGTTCCTTCAGTTGCCTGTGCGCCAGGACCACGGTAACTCTTTCGAACAATCCGCAACCCCGGCAGAGATAGACCATGGCCTGGATCGCAGACGAATTTGCGGGCAACAACAAGTCTTAAATAAATTGAGAATGTAGCAATATTCTGAGAAGCGATCACGAATCGCTTCTCGTTGCCATGCGATTATGATACTACAATAAAGTCGAGAAATACCCCCCTTTGAAACTTAATAACTGTATTATTTCGATTTGTAATTTTGATAAAACCATTTAGTAAAGCCGGTTTCGTTGAATTTACAGCCGCAATGATTCCTAATAATTCAATATCGCGCACGTTACAAATCTCGATAAGCCCAATCATGCGAAAGCACGACAAAAGGCAATTTAAATCTCATTCCAACAAAATGTCCAACAATCGCCGCAGCGGAAATTAAAGTATGAATCCCAGATAATTATTATTCATAAAAATAATTAGTATTTGGATGAGTTTGAATAAAAGAGGAATTTGCTTTGTTATTACAGCAAAAAAAAAGCTAAAAATCGGCCACCATACCGCAGCGATGACAGTTTCATTTTAAGTTTTAAAATCCAATTTCATTGGCTCTTTGTTTGCAAAATGATGATCTTGAATCAATTTAATATTGAAACATTCCGTAATTTGCATTTATAAGGCAAAATCACCGAAAGTATCATTACCCCATGGTAATTTACATTATTTAATTTTCAGCTCTGATATTAATTTATTACTAATAACTACCGCCTAACAAGGTGATACGGCAGAAAAATAAAGTGGACGACAAAACTCACAGAATAAGCAAGGTGAAGTGGCAATGGGCCGGCCATATTAGCGGTAGTACTGATGACAGTTGGGGTAGACGTTTTCTTGAGTGGAGACCGCGACTCAGCGAAAGTAAGGTAGGACGCCCTCAGGCTACGTAGAGCGACGATCTTAGAAGGGTAGCTGCTAGCAGCTGGATGAGAGTTGCCAAAAATCGAGTTGAATGGCGTGCAATAAGAGAAGCCTACCTATGTCTAGCAGTAGACTACTGTAGGCTGATGATGATGATGATGATGAAGGAAACTACTAACGAACAATGCCAGCATGCAATGAACAAAATTACCACGAATCGGCCAACGTAAGGTAGGGCGCCCTCAGTTTAGGTGTAGCGACATCTTAACAGGGTATTGACAGTAGATCAATGAGAGTTGCCGAGGATCAAGTTGAATGGCAAGCAATAGAACATGCCTATGTCCACCAGTTGCCTGCTATAAGGCTGATAATGAACCTTAACCTTTTCCAAGGGCCATTGCATACTTTACGTGAGAACTTTTTCGTCGAACGCTTACTATTGAGGATACTTGTCAGTATACTGAATTCTAAATGACAGCGGAGAAGTGACTTCATACAAAATATTTTTATTGATTATGTTGAACATAGCAGTTTTTTTCTGATATCTCTTTATCAAATAATACGAGAATAGTAGCTAAATACGAGCAGTAATCTGGACTTTGCATTCCTATTTCCGAATAAAAAAGAAACTTATTTAAAGAGCACGATGAATTGTTATCCGATGAAAAAAGATCATTTGACTCAAGATTTCAGCCCAGATTTTCAACCGGAGTTAAGGCAACAATTTAAGAAAGAATTCGAACAACAGTTTAAGCAAGACTTCAAGCAGGACTTCAAGCAAGACTTCAAACAAGACTTTAGACAAGACTTTAGAAAGAATTTTTGACAGTAATGTTCTGCACAATGTAATTTTTTAGTATTTAATAACAAAGATAAATCCTCATAATGGCCGTTATTTGTTTATACTGTAAGCACTGCCGTTTTATAAGGCCTTTATCATCATGCCCAATATAACCATGAAGTAATTCAATGTCTCTCTGAACCTAACACATCTCAAAAATATTATTACATTACTACTGAACTGATCATCATGAATTTTTTTCAATAACACACTATTATGAAGTCGATATTCGTTCGTTCTTTGGTAATATGGACTTGAATAGACTTAAAGGAGATGACGGGGGCTCGTTCGTCGTTTCCATTGCGTTAAAGACTTGGGGGGGAGGGGGTAGTAAGTCCACGAAAAAATTGCACCTTAAACAACTGGCCTGTGACCGAGAAAGACTTTAAATGTATAAGGAACTATTATTATCGTTAGTTGGGGCCATTAAATGACATAATTGGTGTGCTGAAAATCCTAGAGTAAGTAATAAATTCCAGTCTTTTTCATATGTATTAAAGAGTTGGTCGCATAACAAGTAAAACTTGTTCAAATATTTTTGAGCACAACCTAAGTACCTACTTACTATATTCTGTAACTTTCGGTTATTAGGTTTATCCACCCCCAGAAATCCATCCTTAGGTGGATACGCGAAAACGCATGTCCGAGAATCCACCTTAAGCCTATAAGTTCCGTTTATCCAACTAGGTCTAAGGTGGATTCTCAGACATGCGTTTCCGCGTATGCACCTTAGGGTGTTTTTTTTTTTAGCGTCATTAACATGTTCCGAAAGGGCTGATGCCTGCCTGGGTCGCGGATTGTTCGAAAGAGCTACCGTGGCCCTGGCGCACAGGCAACTGAAGGAACACGGGTGGGTTTTAGTTAATAAGTCTGACACGCCCTTCCACTCCGCCCAGAGCGGGAGAAGTCATATGATCATAACCAAACAAAAAAAAAAAAGTGTGGTTTTTTGTGGTGGATATAAACAGAACTAACTTAACTTTGTATCATAGCTATTTTGTTAGGACATAAATAACCCTCAAACTAAAATATTTTATTGCACTCATGATGTGGTAAGTATAATCGGCCTATAATGTTCCCACCGCTGGGACCCAGGCCTCCTTTTGGCGAGAGGGAGTCGGGTGGAATCTACCTCGCGGGCTCAGTGTGGGTTGGCATATGTCACATGTCTTTGAATCTTTGGTTCTAGGACTTGCCTGTTTATGCAATGAGGTATTTAGGTGTTACACTCAAGGCGTGCAGTACCTTACATGAACCCTGCAAGGGCACAGTAATTAAAAAGTAAGTTTTAAAATTAAAATGACTTTAAATTTAGTTTAAGACTAATAAAAAGAAAGTTACAAGTAGGTAGGAGTAGTAGTAAGGGTTAGACAGAGGTGTACCTATCTTTTACACTAGCTTTCGCCAGTTACGTTTTAAGTCCCATGTAATAGAGGCAAACCTATTGCCATCAACCGGGAACAGATCCAGACTCCGGGCTGCTAATAGGGTTGCCAACCCTACTATATAATAATAATAGGACCTATCCCACTATACAGGATGGTACTAATAGTGACATCATAAAAAAATATGGTTCCTCATGCCCATGCAGTTCTTGATAATATTCGAGTTATTATATATAAGCTTAAGCTTGCGAGCCGCAAAGCCGAACACACCGGTGTACATCTCCCGCCTACACTACACCACTAAGGTGGACGAAATCGAGGAGTACGTGCGCCAGAAGACGAGGTACACGCCGAGGGTGCACTTATTGGAGTCGCAACGCAACGTCAACTTCAAGGCGTTCGTGGTGCGAGTACCGTGTTGTTACCTGTCCGTCGTCATGCAAGAAGACTTTTGGCCGCAGGACGTGGTGTTCCGTCGCTTCCGTGGACAAGTACCACAAGGCAGCTCAAGGACAAGCTAGTGTAATGCTACTAACATAGTTTTAAGCTATTTTTAACACAAGTTTTGTTTATACTTTATATATGTTAGTTTGTAAGGTATGTGTCTATGTGCCATTTTGCCTGAAATAAATGTTTTATTATTATTATTATTATATATCATTTACCTACGTTAGCATGGGCATCTAATTTTTTTATGACGTTATTATTTGGACTACCCAGTATGGGGCCTAATTATTATATTTCTAAAAAAATATATACCTATATATAGTAAATAGGCGAAACTACCATATTTTCATTTCAATACAAAATGGCGAAATAAGCGCGCAAGAGGGCCTGAATTAATGGTAGGTATTTTGTAACATTCATTTAGAGTACAATAATACTAATAATAGTTATGCATGACATAATATAAGAACGGCTATTTTAGTCAAGTTTCAACAAAGTAAATAGCTTAGCGGTTTGACGACTGCTTTGCAAACCTATGTTTGATTCCCAACAACTGATATTTCTTGTTCTTCCTTTTTTAAAATTTGTTATACTATTATATTTTGCTAGTTCGTAAAACATACTCAGAAAAACTAAGTTTAGGCGTCTTCTGTCATCTTTGGTTATAATAAAAATAAATACCTAGGTATCTATGGTTAGGGACTGTTAATGAGAAATCCCGTATTTACAATCTACTGTATTATTTTAGTGAAAGCCGTTCGTCAGAAATAATATGTAAGAATGCATTAGTCAGTGGTGTGCCATTAGGTAGTATATGCATGAAGGAACGCAGGCGTTCATTCATTCACTAAAAACCAAAATCTTCACAAGCACTGGAAAATTGCTACCTACTGAAGGCTGCGGGTGGACAACTGTACGTCGTCGCTTGCTCCCGCGTCATAAGTTCTGACTGTCTATATATTATGGCTGCTGAGACAAAACTACAAACAAGCCACATTTTTTATAAAAATCCCCTGTTTACTGAACAGGGGATTTTTATAAAAAATGTGGCTATTATTTTAGTATATTGTGGTATCTTACGACTTTCACGCGAACGAAGTCGCGGGCAGAAACTCGTGTAAAATAAATCACATCGATTTAATTCGAATATAATCTGTAAAAGCATGCTTTACTTTTATAATCGTAAAAGCTATGTTTCTAACCAAGTATTTTTTCGATTTTCCGTTCGTTTTGAAATTTATAAGAAGTCTTTTAGTTTCAAGACGAACGTAAAAACGTAAACAGCGCCTGACATTTTTGTGTTAGCTTAGCAACATTACTAATGTTGCTAACAGGAAACTGTCAGGTGCTCTTTTAAACAACCTGAACAGAAACCAAGAATAGCTTGGGGCACTTTGTTTTACACTGTAGGTCTAGAGAGCAAGTGCACTCACAATGTAATATTTTAAAATGTGAGGGGTCCCCCACATGTAACGCTTTCTGTACAAGCTATTTCATAGCGGGGCAAAGGGCAAACGTCCACAGAAAAGTTCGCCACCTCCTTTATAGCACGTTCATTCATTGACGATGTTTAATATTTAACTAATCTTAAAAACTAATTAACATTATCATTACACTATATTTGTACCTACTACCCGGTTCTTTGATATGAAGGTAGGTACTGTGAGTAGTTATTTGGTCCGCGTGAGGTGAAGCGGTATTGCGGTATTTCATGTATTTATCCCAAATTTTCTTTTACACGCGCACATACTGGATTACAGCTTAAAGGAATAGATTTAATGGGTAAACCCCCCATTTTTTCCAAACCCAAAGTTGTGTGCGGTTTGCATTTTTCGCAATCTATGTACAACAATAAAAACCTACAACGATTTGCTACCCCTTCATTAGATTGGACAGCTATATTCTCGGAATTTTTGCACACAGACATGGGAATCTATACTATTGTTAGGGCCTACCCCAGATATAAGTGAATTACCTGCGATACCTGATCTTAATAAGATGAAGTTAGAACATCCCATACACAGACTGAAGAATTTATTTTCTGTGCTAATCATAATCTAGAAGTTAAAAAAGAAAATTATATCAATTATATACCGATTAAAGATCATAATATGCAATATGATGAAATAGAAATACAATCTGAAAGCAAAACAAAAGAAGATGTAACACAACTGACAGAAGATGAAACAGACGAAGTTGTTCAAATATCAACAGATAGCGAACAAAAATCACAGGATGGATCCGAAATGTCCATTGATAAGTTCATACAGCTAAGTGAAGGGCTTGAAAACCAAATAAGAGAAGAATTAAGAAAGAAAAACATAACACAGACACCAATTAAAAAGGAAACGAAAACTAGAGCGAATACGTTTATGTTTCACAAAGGAATTTAAACTGAAAATGTAGCTAACTATATGTCGGAAATACGTTAAATCAATCGTTTGACTTTGACTAATCGGGACGCCAGCACCACCAAGTGGCACTCGACAGAGTCTATACCATAACGCTTGACCAGAGTAAAAGCAGAGTTTATTGTTGGCGGTTAAGCAGTGAACACGTTTAGAAACTGTCGCGCGTTCTGTATAGTTGTGTCGTGTACCTACAGTGTGTGATTCGCTAGTGTGATTAAATGGTTCGTAAATTATGTAACTGTAAACGGTATTTCTATTGCGTAATAACCAACACTTCCCATAGTACGCCCGAAGTAGTTAAAATATGGGTGATAATAACGAGAGAGACTTACCTTCTCCGTCATATAATATGATACCCAAAAATAATAAATTTTTTCAGCAATGTTTACGATGTGGCAAAAATGTGAGTAGGCTAGTGCCAAAGCAAGTTTAACCTGACCACCTCATTACACTTGAAGATTTTAAAACTGTTTGTAAACGGTTCCTATCTCCCGCTTTTTGTGCTACTTTTAAAAAACAGATTCAAATAGAACACTGGCCCAAACAGCGGCATCATAGAAAAAAAAAACGTTGAAAAAGCCCCATTTTATATAATTATTATTATATAAGAAAGTTACCAATTTTTAAAAGCCTTACAATTGCGGGGTGGCCACCGCCACCCTGTTTCGGATATCCCTACATCGACACACAATCTGAAACTATGAATTCAGCACATGATAAGTATAACATATTACTCACATAAAAAAGTGAAATACCTACGCGGTCAAAATGTATGGAACAACTAAGTATTTTTCTTTTTAAATAACCGACAAAAAATTACAACACAGATGTGTCAGAATCATGTACTCGTACTAAATAAATCCGTGGTTTCAGTTTGCGAGTCGATGTCCCTGCCACCCTGTATAATTATTCTAATACTTGTGATGACTAAAGATAGTAATAAGTAGTAGACGTGTTAAATTATTAGTTCCTATGGGTTAATGTTTGATTTTTAATAAAAAATAAAAGATTAAATACCTACCTATTGTCTCGTGCCTAATATTTGACTATTTTTATTTTTAAGTCATACATACATTTTTCCTAATGAACGCTGCGGGTGGACAATTTTACGTCGTCGCGTCGTCGTGAATAATACCAACTTAATTTATTTCATTTTGTAACTTTTGAAAAGCCTTTCAAAGGTGCACTTTAACTTTAACCATTAGGTTCCAAAATGACAAAGTATTTTTTTTTTTACTTTGAGTGTTATCTGCCTCGTTGGTCTAGTGGTTGCTAGCGCTACTGCTGATCATGCTGCATGAGGTCTTGGTTTCGATTCCCAGGTTAAGCAATTTCAGCCCCGCTGTCACTATGCAAGCTGGCTAATATTTTTGCTACGAGCCATGCTTTTCTTATAACTATAGAAACCTCAGTAACTACGTATTTATTTACTATATATATTTATTTATTTACTACTTCGGGCTAATATGAAAGAAGAAGTAGAAGAACTTAACTCTATTGCGGTAGGTTCTGTTAAGGTAAACTGAATTCTATGAGACTACTCTTAAGGGAGTGAACACACTTATAGACGTGGAATCGGCATAAGCCGGTCAGGAAAAGCTTTGTTCGTGCAATAAAATCGAATAGTTCGACGCGGTGTCGAGTCGCGTCGTCCAAACCGAAACGAGGGGAATGACGCGTGACGTCTTTTTCGCCATTGCATGGACATAAAGGGAAACACATACACGAGACGGAGAGACCACATACACGTTTTTTTTTACGTATAACCTTAATAAGTCATGCCTACTTCCGGTCGGCTGCTGGCAATACCGACGAGTTCAGTGTGACTGTTGGCTTGCACCAAGGGTCGAATTTAAGTCCTTTCCTCTTCCTTTTGATTATGGACGCTCTGACGTTGGACATACAGGAAGAGGCACCCTGGTGCATGCTGGTGGCCGAGACAATTGTTCTTGTCAGTGAAGATGGACCTGAAAACCAGAGTAGATTGGAGAAATGACAACAGAAGCTGGAGAATGTTGGCTTGAAAATCTGCAGAACCAAAACTGAATATACATAATATATGTTCTACGATTTCGGGGTCTCTCCAGTTCTAGAGCCATAGCGCTTGATGGCGCGCTTTTTCCAGTCTGCTCCGACCTTCGGTATCTCGGTTCACTCGTGCAAAGTGATGGCGAAGTTGATCGGACGGTTAAGCACAGAATTAACACTGGATTGATAAAATGGCGGCAGGACACGAGAACAATCTACGACTCCCGCATTCCCCTTAAACTTAAGGGGAAAATATATAAAACAGTGGTTTTACCTGCTGTCTTGTATGGATCAGAATGTTGGGCCACAAAAAGGATAAATGAAAGGAAATTGAAGAATGCTAATGCTAATGTTATATGTGGTGTTACACGAATGGATAAAATAAGAAATGAGTTCATAAGAGGAAGTCTAAAAGTGGCACCGGTAACTGAAAATTTGTGCGGAAATCGGTTGTCATGGTATGGCATCTGATGCGGAGGAATGAGGAAAATGTCGTGAGGAAACTTTTGAATATGAATGTCGATGGCTATACGGGTAGGGGAAGGCCACGAACAAACGATGGATGGACTGTGTGAAAGATGATTTGGCTAGAAAGGGGATGACTACCAAGATGACGAATAATACGGAAGTATGGAAGAAAAAAACATGTTGCGCTGACCCCGGATGAATGGGGATAAGGGCAGGAGAATGATGATGACCTTAGTATGTAATTGCAATGTAACTCTTATAGCATTGTTTTAAAGTATAAATTATAATAATGTTCGTTTCTAGTGACATGCAACAACTTCTATGCTAGTTCTAGTCTAGTCCCTAACCAAACCCGCCCGCCCGCGGACCTAACGCGTCTTGTCAGCCTAAAGCGTTTATAAGGCGTCCGATGTGATCCCATTTAAATTCGTTCCAGGCAAAACTATTTCAAACTTTGTAATTGCTTAGAACCAGGACATACTTTACTTTACTCTCTCTCCATAAATTGTAATAATTAGGAAAGTAGTAAATAAAACTAAGTGAACCTGTAGTAGATTATGTATTAAATAAACAAAAATAAGAATAATAATTGTAATTCCAGTAAAAATATATTTGTAGTAAGTAATAAAGTAAAAGTAACAAAAGTAAATAAAGTAAGTAATAAAAGTAAAAAGTAGTAAAGTAAGTAAAAATTGTAATGCCTGTGTATTAATAAACTATGTACAATAAAAAAAAAATATGATATATAACATAATAACATATATTGCATGAGCATGCATATATATAAATTAACATAATAATACAAAAAAAAAATATAAAAAAAAATACATATATATATAATTATGATGGACTCACGTAGATTAAAGTTAGTTTAGTATAACATAGAGTAATGTGTCCGACGTAGGAGCACAATAATTGTAATAAATTAAGTAAAACTCGTAAACAATTAAACCTGTAAACAAAGGCGCGGACGACCATGTCCGCGGTAAATGTTATTCATTATTAAAAAAAAACCGCCAGGTTGCCCGCGAAATTCAAATTTTCTTACGTTTTTTGCAATTTGCAGGTCAGTGTCAGGTTGTATGTTGAATAAAATATGATCCACGACCGTAACAAGTAGGTAGGTATTTACAGAATTATAATCATTTAAATTGTCATTCAATAGGATTATGTGAACTTAGAGAGTTGTACTGATGATTTTAATTATTATAATTCTGTAAATACATTCATATTACAGTCGCGAATAATATTTTGTTCAACATACAACCCTGATACTGACCTGCAAATTGCAAAAAACGTAAGACAATTAGAATTTTGCGGCCAACCTGACGCTTCCTCATAAAAAAGAGAGACATAAAGTTTGTCTTAAATATACAAATAAAGTTAGAGAAAATACAGTAATCAAAGTCAGGAACGAAGTTATCCAGAAAATAACCGGAGTTACCGACATAGCTTGCAGAGTAAGCCAGCTGAAGTGGCAGTGGGCTGGCCATGTTTGTCGAAGGACCGATGGCCGGTGGACCAGACAAGTGGAGCTCGCGTATCGGCAACCGTTGTGTGGAACGCTTCCCAACTAGATGGACCGATGACCCCAAAAAGGTGGATTAGACGTACGGTATCCAACTTTAGGACTGTACTAAACGAAGCAAACGTTTAGAATAATAGAATAGTGCATTGGCTAAACCATTTGAATTAGTGTAGTTTAAAAATTGTGAATGAATAATACATAGTAACAATGCTGTGCTATAACTATAATACTAGTAACAAACGAACAAAGTGTTTTCATCAATTATTATCTATCAGACCCTAAGAATGTGTAAAAGTGCAAATTGACACCGTTCGTAATTATACTATAATTATTACGTAAGTTAGAGTTAAAATGCTTCTTAGTGTATTTATTAGGCTAGAACGTAATCAATTATTAAGAACTTTAGTTCTTATTAAGAACTTTACAACAATTATTAAGAACTTTTGTTCTTATTAATACAGTAAATAAAAAATGGCGCGTGCTCCTGCATCACTTATGCTATTCAGGAACGCAGCTTTTATATGGGGGAGGGGGGGGGGGGTACTGATTAATGCTGACAAATTGTTCGTAGCACTTTTTGATAAATAGTAGGTATTACAACAGTAGATTCTGTAGAATAAGCAGAGCAAGCTCGAAAATTTTAACAACCCGCCTCGGTTAGGTTAGGTTATGTTTTATGTTTTCAAATACAAATAGGAGTTACATTGTCGACTCATGCAGGAAAGCCTAAGCAACTTTGAGAATGTAGAATGCAAAAGCGAGCGAAGCGAGCTGGAAATTTTTGAAAACACTCACGGATAGTTTAGATTTTCTTTTGATCATACCAAAAGAACTAGGAATTAGTTGGATTGTCGAATTACGAGGAGAAGCTCAAGAATCAAGAGGATGTAGAATGCAAGAGTGAGCGAAGCGAGCCTGAAAATTTTAGCACCCTACCTTGAATAGGTTCTGTTTTCTTTTGACCATTATGTAGAAAGAGAACTTACTTTGTAGAGTTATGATGAAAAGCTTAAACTAGTTTTACAGCAGTTTAGGTTTTGGAATCTGGCTTAAACTTTAGCCTTTCGAACCTTACGTACGAGCGGGGTGCCCAAATTCCCGAGATTGCTTCGCTCGCTCTTGCATTCTAGATTTTATATTTTATTTTATTTTTTAATAAAATTTTATGCACAAGTAAAAAAATACTGTACAAAGGCGGACTTAATGCCTGAGGCATATATATATTTTACAACAGGCTTTTTGAAGTAAAAACTTCTTTTGGTAAAAACCATATTTGGTAGTGGAAAATCTTATTGGTTCGCGTCAGCAAAATGGTAACGTTAACAGTATTAATATGATGTGTTGCACTAGTTGTTGCTCGGAGTGCCGATTGATGTAAAGCCTAGACAAATTATAATTTACAAAATTATGAAATTTTTGTTTTTGATACCTACTACAATTAATTTGAAAATAAAAAAAAACCACTGTTAATTTATAGTTTTAAGTTTTCACTTCTGTCGCAGTCGTTATGACTGCCTATGTTCTTAATGTTTTTGTATATATGCTCATCGGGATCTCCGTGACTCAAGTACAGTTTTATGTTAGTAAGGGCCCGTTGTTTGATTCATAGTTAAACATGACGAATAGTCAATTTAACAATTAGTCACTTGACAATAGTCAATAGCTGTCAAAGTCTAACTACTCTGTCTGCACATGGTTAACTTTTATAGCAAATTGTCAATTTTTGTAACTGTAGTTAGCTTAACCATTTGTCAAACAACATACTTCTGTAATTTTTAACAAATTGTTAGTTTAACTAGCGCATTTTAACTTTTAGTATGTTTGACTACTGATCAAACAACGGGCCCAAAGATAAGTAAATCATTCAGGCTCGCGATAGCTTGCATGATTTTGAGGGGGGGTCATGACCCCCGTGACCCCCCCTTGGGACCGCGCCTGTGTAGCAGTGGACTGCCGCAGGCTGATGATGATGATGTTAATCCAGTTGATCTCCAATAGCTATCGATCAAATCATTGCCATTTGTATGTACCTAACTAAAATTATAAATAATATCTATGAGTTTTCAAATATACCTATCGCACGCAAGCAAAGCCACGCGCAGAACATATTTATTTTCTTCTTTAATTACACTTTCACAATTCAAATACTAAGTTCACGCAACTAGGGCAAAACTCTTCGAACAATATTTTAAATGGATGTTGACTCCGTCGACTCACCTACGTATTTACTTAGGTACAGGACCTACAACAATTGTGTACGTTACTGTGAGTAAGTAGAGACGTACTATTACCTATTATTTGAAATAATTCAGTAATATTTTTCATATTTTTATCTAATGTATCTGTTTCTGTCGTAGTAAAGTTCAGTAGATTTAATTTTGAATTTCTCTGTTATGAATGTCATCTGCCGCTTTACGCATGCGCGATGCTAGCACCCTTTCCGTTGAGCCAGTTTATTCCGAAACGCGACTGAAAGCGGACTGGGGTGTTTTGACTTTCGAGTCGCGATATTCTCACGTAATTACGACTCCGAATAAATTCGAAAATAGAACATACTGTGACGTTTATAAAAAAAATGTGTCGATTTTTTTTTCAATAAATGCATACTTTGAAGTTAGTTTTAAAACATTGTTAAAGTGATTTTTTACTGTGTGACTGTAGTGTTTTGAATGCAGAATATTGTTTTTGTGTTCGAAGTTTGAAGTGGTAAAAAACTTAAATAAACTGGTAAGTTCATTGTTATACATTAATTTAAGTAGGTAAGTACTTATAATTCTTTTGTACGTGAACTTATGAAACTTTTTTAAACTGTAGGCATGTACACTTGAGAAAAGCTTACTTACGAAAAAAATAAAATGGAAATTTTAAGTTCTACTTATTTTTATTTGCACACGAATTTTACAACAACTTCTTTTTAAATTTCTGGTTACAACAATAAAACGTGGATTTAAAATTTAAATTCTTTGTGATGTGATGAGTGGTGAATTGTTTAATAACAATTCAAAATTAAAACAGTTCATTAATAACCTGAAACTTTGGTATCAAAATGATTCCAATAAATTAATTGAAAAAGTTATGGGTCAAGCCAAGTGTTTCTCCCTGTTTTGAAGATTAAATTGCACTCTTGTAACATCTCTAATAAAATTAATTTACGTTAAATGGGCCACGTGAAGGAGTAAATTTGAAACTGACAAGAATTTGAGAAAGCTTTCTAAGTAAGGAGTTATTTACCTACTGATGTAACTTTTAAATTTTAAAGTCGATGTTAGAATTAATTGAGTTGATTATTTACAATATCAGGTGAGGTGATATTAATAATAAAATTAATGTTAGTCTTAATAATTAATCGTGTCGTAACAATGATAAAGTTTATTATAATTTCAGACGAGCAACCTATTTACCCACGCAGTTAATATAGGTTTTAAAATCTCGGAAAAAAGGCAGCTAACTAATTGGTAGGTACTTGTACCTAATAGAGTACTGGTCATAAATTTTCCCTGCGTGTTTTTGGATATCAGGCATTAAGGCTCCCGCAAACAGGCGCGCCGCTCCTGTAGTAGATCAATTTTTATGAAAATTTCATGGAAATTGTTCTACAAGAGTCGTGTCGCGCTGTCGCGACAGGCCTGTCTGCAGGAGCCTTTAAACTTGACGTTACGTATAGATATATAATTATGGCCTGACCATTATTATGTGTGGACTTGAAAGGAGACTATGACCTTTGAGTTTGTTTCGATTTCTCTTCTTAAATTAGTCGGTTAGGAAACACCGAAATCATCTAGTTTTAAAACATAATTTATTTTTGAAGTGTGAAAGTGTTTTTTTTAAATCAATTTACAGAAATAAATATTACTTATCATCATTTACAAAAACTCGTAACCATAGAGTAATCATGAAACATTCCTTCCATTTACAGGGAAGAAAAATTTTAAGAAAAAAGGAACATAATGATATTTCGGTTAATTGCCGTAAAATGTTAAAAAGGGCCTGATTTATTACTGTAGTAAAAATTAAATAAAACTTCATGTTGAATTTCAGAGGAAAGTCGTTATGATTGCTACGTTATGGTTATGAAGGAAAATATAAGTACTTAACTTTTACTATTTAACGATTTTACTTTTACTTTTACTTGACCGAAGGAGGATGTTCTCAATTTTTTAATAGTATTATTCGGCTGTCATTGTTAGAAGGAAGGTGGGTAATGTTCTTTAATTTTTATTAGCCTATGTACTATTCATACAATATAGTGTAAAAATTAACAAAAAAAGGCCGTAAATTACGAACAAAACAGCTTTTAATTTTAGTATTTATGAATGCGATATTTACGGTTCCGTATTCAAAGGGTGCCAATGGGATCATATTATTACTAAGCCGTTGTCCGTCCGTCCGTCCGCCTGTCTGTCAGCGGGCTGTATCTCATGAACCGTAATAGGTAGACAGTTCAAATTTTCACAGAGTGTGTATTTCTTATTGCCGCTATAACAACAAATAATAAAAATAAAGTTAAAAATTAAAGGGGTCTCCATCTTCATACAAGAAACGTGTTTTTTTCGGCGTTTTTTTTTCTTATGGCTCATAACCCATCGTGTGCGAGTCCGACTCACACTTGGCAGATTTTTTTCAAATACACAGGATCCTAAAAAAGTTAATCCTACACTGAATAGGTAACTAGGTACCTACTTATCTCATGGGTGTCGTCAACATTGGTAAAAGTAAAAGGCTGTCAGTCGGCTGCATCCCTTTGTGCTAATAACGCCATACTGCCATCACTTACTCGCTTGTCAGGCGAGGTAATTAAAGCTATAAATCGTTTTAACCGTTCTTTGTAGCTGTTAATTATTAAGCTCATGATCAGCAGCGATCGCATAAAAGCTCCTGTAGACAGGCACGATGCGACTTTTGTAGAAAAATTTCCATGAAGTTTTCATAGGAATTGTTCTACTAGAGTCGTGTCGCGTTGTCGCGTCGCGCCTCTCTGCGGGAGCCTTAAAGGCAGCAAATGCATGGGGATGTAATAGGCATCTTTACATTATTATTATGTAAACACTGTAAAGCGTAGTAGGTACCTACTTACCATTCATCTACACACTAATAATAATAATATTATGAAGAGTTAAGGTTTGTAAGTTTGGATGTAGGAGGTAATCTCCGAAACTCTTTCACTGATAACGGAAAGCCCTGTTGCCGAGTCCTTAAGCTTAATATATTTTATGGTATAGTTGGCTTCTACGTGAACGGAGTCGCGGGCAGACGGTAGTTGAAAATAAAGAAACATGTTTGAAAGATAATGTATGTTCCAAGGTACCGTCAAACGGGGTGATTAGGGATGCAGGGTTGAATCGGAACGAAACTGTAAAAGGGATTTTAATATTGAAATAATATAGTTTGTTGCTAACAAGGGTACTTAATCGTTAAATATAATACAGTAGTGAGTAGACACATTAGAATCCTTTTGGGCAACAAATTGTATTATTTCAAAGTTAAAATCCCTTTTAAAGTTTCGTTCCGATTCACCCCTGCATCCCTATTCACCCCGTTTGACGGTACTAATTTATTTATTTATTTGTTCATAACGTGACATCACGCCTGTATTCCGCGAAGGGTTAGGCAGAGGTGTACCTATAGTACACCCACATTTCGCCAGTTATGTTTAAGTCCCATGTAACAGGGGGCGAGCCTATTGCCATCAACCGGGCACTAATCCGAACTCCGGGCTGCTACTGAGAAATTCCAGATGGAAAAACCTAATAACACTTTTATTAATTCATGTATAATCAAAAGAAAAAAATACATAGTTAAAGGTAGCAGAGCACAAAGGCATCGCTTTGAAGGATTTTTGGAATATTTATCCTTGAACTAACTGGGACTGAATCGTGTATTAATTAATTAATAGAATAAATAGGGGCTCGTGGCTAAATAATAACAGCCGCACGGGTTGATCTTCAAGGTTAAGCTACGCTTGCCGTGGTTGGTCCGTGGATGGGTGACCATCCATTACATGCCCAGACTCCTCCATGCTTCGGAAAGCACGTTAAGCTGTTGGTTCTGGCTGTCATTCGTAGATCTTTGACTGTCGTTACGGGTCATCAGAAGTCCGAAAATCTGTCAACCAGTCTTGTTAAAGGGTTTTGTGTTACCCAGTGAATGGAGGTCAGATAGGCAGTCAGTCTGTAAAATACTGGTATTTAGCTGCATCTGGTAAGACTGGAAGCTGACCCCAACCCAGTTGGGAAAAAGCTGGGCAGATGATAAAAATATTTATAGGCAAATAGTTTTAAATTGCCTTTCACAATTTACAGCCACAGGGCTTTGAAGGTCATGCATATGTCGAAAAAGCTGGTCCTAGAGTATGTATAAAAAAGTAGACGCATAAAAGTCGATTTCAAAAACCTAAAGTTTCTACATTGTACCCGCTGTCACTTTGTCCAGTGACCGTGAACGAAGTTATAAGCTCATCTTTTTTGTTACGTCTAATCGAGACGATCGATTAGGTTCCGCATAATCGATCATGTGGTGACTAGACTTCTCGACTATGTCGATACTCGATAACTATTTTTAGATTATCACTCTATTTGTACTGTATTTTAATCGAGCTACTTTATATGAAAATGTTAGGAATTTTTCGATGAAAATGTTCATTATGGGGTCGCAGTGTGTTGGTATTTAGTTTTCATGTTGTAAATTCCGGGTATATTAAAAGCAGTAATTCAAATATGGATTAATAGGTACGGCACATATTTTAAATAACATAGGTAGAGTTATTTGAAATACTTATTTATGTACCAATTTTTATTATTGACCGGATTCTTAGTAGCATGGATTTGGAGATGGATTCGAGCCTACTAAGCCATTTCGTATCCGAAATGAATCGTCAATAGGTGCGTTTTGAACTTGTTACCTATTCAAAAAAAAACAAAGAAAATCATGTTCTTTTTTTTTCTGTCTGTTTATTATACCACACTACACCACACTACACCTACATACGTAGATATATTTCCAAAACAATTTTCTCAAAAACGTTTCAATTGAACTCAGTCTACCCTATACCTATCCATAATGGATTTAAAATTAGAAGCGCTTCTTAGAAGAAATTAGAATTTCAACGAAATTGATGACGTTATTTTTTCCACTCCAAGAATCTAATTTTCTAAGCGTGACAGATACATTTTGTTCCTACGTCACAAAAAAATACGCGACCTAAAAGGCCCTGGACCCATATTTTGCATAAAAAAAAAAAGAATCTACATACGTGCCTAATTGACAAGAAGGACGTAAATTAAGAAGTGCTCTATTAGTTTTTTTTTTTGTAAACCGTCTATGAAAATTACTTCTAAGTACATAGACTAAATGTTTATACCAGCTATTGCCCGTGGCTTTACCTGTGGAGAGGTCAGAAATTGTCTCTCGCGAACGCGTTGCCAGGATAAAAAGTATCCTATGTCCGAACCTAGGTCATGGTCTATCTGTGGTCCAAATTTCATCTAAAACCAATCAGCCGTTAAGGCGTGAAAAGGTAAGCTACCTTCGAATGTATATGTAATACTAGCGGTTTCCCGCGAATTCGTCTGCGATCCAGGATTAAAGTAACCTATATCATGATATTTTACTTTACCCAGGTCATGGTCTATCTGCGTGCCAATTTTCATCGAAATCCGTTCAGCCGTTCTAGCGTGAAAGCGTAACAAACAAACAAACTTACTTTTGCATTTATAATATTTGTTAGGATGAGGACTAAGTAAGCTGTTGCCCGCGAATTCACCTGCGTGTATTTTTTTAAATACCTACATAATTTCCAGGATAAAAAATAGCCTATGTTCTTCTCCAGATCCCAAGCTTCCTGTCTGACAAATTTCATAAAGGTCGATTCAGTGGTTCAAGAGTGAAAAAGTAACAGATAGACAGACATCAAGAGTTACTTTCAAATTTATAATAATACTAGCTTTTGCCCGCGGCTTCGCTCGCGTTAATTTAGACTTTGACTATAAATTCGGGTTATAATTAAATCATGATTCGAAAGACTTGTGGCGCCATCTATTATCATAAGAAAGTTATTGTTGTTTTCCTCGGGAACAGTACTTTTTTGCGGGATCAAAGGTACCCTATGTCCGTTTCAGTACACCTAACAACATATATGCAAAATTTCAGGATGATCGGATCAGTGGTTTAGGCGTGAAAAGGTAACAAACAAACAAACAAACTTACTTTCGCATTTATAATATTAGTTAAGAAGTTAGGATATAGATAATAAGTATGGATTGTATGTATGTATTATACCTATAATATTCGCAAATTCATGATCCTTCACATAAGCCTACGTTTGTGCACATTGGACAAGTGACAAACCTACTTATTACAGCAAGTCCGCAACGCCCTCTGTCTTGGAACACCGCTTATAAATGAACCCGTCAGTCCCCTTTGCTTTCCTAATAACTAACAGTTGGACCACAACACTAGGGTCAACGTTGTGGCACTGCACTATTAGTTAGCCACTTAGCCCTTGCCTAGTTCATAGTACAGTGGACCACGCGTCCTGTGACAATTGTAATAATAATAATAATATAAAACGTTTATTTTCTCTACACAAGTTATGTACTTACAGCTATTATACGAAAATAGTGCACGAACAAGGAGCTAACTTTGTGAGAGACTGGCGCCTGAAGTAGGTTTATGTAAAAACCTGTATTACAGGTCACCAGGGCCCTCCCGCGGCTAGATGCCTGTGATTTGGATCATCATAGCAATGCAGTATACTTAACTAAGGTTGAATTAAGAAAAACAAGAAAAAATAAAAAATATACAAAAAATTGTGGAAATACCAGACTGTGTGTTAGTAACTAGAGAAAGTGTATAAGAGAGATGTGAGAGTGAATGTGAGAGGTTGCTTGAGTGAGTGTGGTGCGAGTATGGTTGATGGTATGTAGAAGCAGCTGTGACTGTACCTCGCCGACCCCAGACTGATAAAAATTTTATTTTTCCTAATTATGCTAATATTAGTATTTAGGTCGGTTTCCCCCTTAGGGGAAAAGGCCGCACTCCACCGCCGTACGGCCCTGTAGAGCTCGTCTCCAGACTGGACACTCTCCCACCGATTGAGATTAAATGAATTCCCAAATAGAAAGAAGTGCGATGCCTTGTCCCATTAATAAGGCAAGGAAAGGATTGAAATTAATAGTAAATACGAGTTAGGAATTCATAATTATGAAAATATATTGAATGTGGTTTTAGAACTCTAAATAATAGAGGGATGCTAAGTATATTATATATAAATTTGTAAGTAACCTATACGCTAACGTAACAGGTATTTGGTCAGTCGTAACTCACACGATACCTCACATCTACACTCGGTGTACTCAGAGCAACAATTCCATAAAGTGACGCAAGTAGCTTTTCAGCGACATTGCGTCGACATCATGCTCTTTTGGAGACATGGTCGCTAGCAGTCCTGAGACTGGATATGAAATAGATGTGGTCCCCCAAGCCCCTGGAATGTCACTCTTTGCCCAATAAGCATATCTGCAATACACGGGTTCATGTCAGTCTGACCGAATTATTGGTCTGAGATAAAGAATACAACATTCTAGAATTACTAGATAATAGAGTTGAGAATCGAAACTCAAGAATCATTTAATAGAGTTTTGGATAATCTCTTTTAAAGCCCTTATTATTGTTCGGAGCCAAAGAATACAAAATTCAAGAGTTAGGTACAAGATAAGGTTAGAGAATCAAAACTCAAGAATTGTTAATTAATAGAGTTGTAGATCAACTCTCTTGAAGGTCTATAGACAGTCCCAAGGCGCCCACCCTTCAGCAGTTCCTAGTGTTTGAGCTGGGGAGAAGAAGTGGTGCAACAAACTCCCCAGCAACAGTCTCTGTCTGATAAGTTATAAGAACCAATTAACTACTAACTCCATCAGCCCAGGATAATTATCATAATGAAATACTCACCCAGTCGCACCAACAAACACACACACTGCTAAAATACTAGATTAGTCTAATCTAGGCTTCAACCCAACCTATTTAACTTATTTGATATTAATGGCTCCCTCACGAGAGCCCACTCAGACATCGCCTCTTCACATTCACCAAGTCTCCTAACTTAACTAGCCTTCCCTTTCAAGTAGTCTCAAACCGACTCCTAAACTATCGTGTCTGTCGTTTCTCGCGGTCCTAGTCCAACTGTCATTCCCTTCGTTTCTTTCCATCTTCTAACATCCCCACGCGAACCTCCGTTTTCCGCCTCCTTTTGCAGCATACGTTTCTGTAGAATTCCTCCATTGTTTTAAGGGTTCGTTTGGGTATCAACTTAAGGCGGCCATTTGTGGATATTTGCCTTGTTTCTTTAGAAATAGTTGAATTGTTGCATCCTAACTGACGTCAAATATTGCCCTTCGACTAATGGCTGGCATAAGTGTCACCCATTATACAATTTCAAGGAAATAAGTTGTTTTGTTATTAATTAGGGTAACATGTCAAACTGACGGATCATAAAATAGAGATTTAATGTGTCTCTAAGAGTCCCGAAATCGTGGGAAAGTTTTAAAACAAATATAATATTTTGTTATTAATTAGGAATAGGTAACATATAGTCACACAGCAAAGGGGATGAGTAGTAGGCCGAGATAGTCTATCTAAGAGGGATCAACAAATTCTCAGTTCCCTGATAGTTAAGTGTTTTAAAATATGTAGTGCCTGAAATTTTACATTTGAAAAAAGAAAGAATGGATTCGATAAAATTAGATGCAAGGAGGCAAGGAGATAAATGGCATCTTGGGGAAGGACATATGCTACTTTTTGTCCCAGTAGCACGTTCCCATGGGACAACTACCGACATCCACGCGGGCGAAGCCGCTGGTAGAAGCTAGTTCAAAATAATCTCCAGTTTTAACCCACGTTTGCTTGGACGTAAAAATATTGCGGTGGGCTTTTATGGCGCACTGAATTTTCAACTCTTTGTGTTGAGCCGAGCGTTGAGAATCTAACAGAGTGCATCCCAGCGCGTCGAAAAAATACACTGTTGGATTATCAACTCTCGGCGCTAAGCAGAGCGTTGAAAATCTAGTGTGCAATAAAATCACGCCGCGACATTTTTACGTCCGTGCGAATGTTGGCCTAATTCGTCCTCTTTCTTCGTAATATTGAATTGATCCTAGATTACAGTGGCAAGTAACTGTAACAATTTAATAACAAAACGTTCATACGTAGCTTTTACGAGTAAGAACTCGACCTTTTTACAATTGGATGCCTTTTGATATTTCAGCATTTTCAGCATAAAGATAACACGTTTTATGTGTGATCCTTTAAGGCCCCCGCAGACAGGCGCGACGCGACTCTTGTAGAACAATTGCCATGAACTTTTCATAGAAATTGTTCTACTAGAGTCGCGACGCGCCTGTATGCCTTTTTTTGCTGTTTTTACAGTTTGGCAAAACATGGAGATTACTTTATTATATATTATTTTAGTATTAACTAGCTTTTGCCCGCGGCTTCGCCCGCCTGGATGTGGAAAACTATCCCACGGAAACGTACTACCGGGATTAAAAGTACCCTATGTGTTAATCCGGGTTATAAATGATCTGTGTTTTAAATTTCATTCAAATCCGTTCAGCCGTTTTTGCGCCAATCCGGAACATAAAACCAGAAAAAGAAAAAAAAGAAAATTAAAATCGGCATCAGACTCGTTGCCACACCTCGCACCAATTATTTAAAAAAGAAATGCTTTGTACAGTTTTGACTTTGTCACTATTTTAATATAATTAGGTATAGATTTAGAAAATGTATTATACACATAAAACTTTGGGATTAAATTCTCTGAACGATGCAATGGTGAAAACCGCATCAAAATCCTTTACGTAGTTTAGAAGAACAACGCGGTCATACCTACAGACAGCCACGAAAAGCGACTTTATTTTATCTATATTTATTTATATATATATATATAGGTATGAGGAACAGGGTGTAAAGTTCACTCACACCTCCATAGAAAAGGGAGGATCCTCCGACCAGACGGGTGTTGTGTCTGGTGGGCAACTGCCCAACGGTTGATGTCGGGATGTTGTATATATGCTAGTTGTGCGGTAAACTCTGCTTGCGCGATGCAGGATTTTGCGTGACGTCAGTATAACGCGTAGCTCGCATGTGGCGATTGTAGATACCGCTACATATATATATATAGATATAGATAAGTGTATCACGAAAAATCTCAACTAAGTTATATTGACATTAACCTACCAATTAAGTATTTTTTTGCAGTAGATGAGCTCTTTGTGAATGGAAAACTCAAAAAAGAGTATCACCATGCCTAATTCTGACAGTATTTCTATTGTCTGATTGAAGGGTATGGGTTCCGATGACATTATAAGCACATGCTAATTAGGGCACCTATCAACTTTTTGAGTTGATGGATTATATTTTAGATAACACTTTTATTTTTTATTTTATTTTATTGAAAAGAAACAACACACAGCTGCAATATAAAACATGAAATATGAAATACACAAAACACATAGACAATATTGCAGCCCACAACGCTGTTCACAGATTAACTATGGGATAAATACGGCGAAAATAATAAAATAATAATCGCTAGGTTTACAAATTCAGTTTTTTTTTGGCTACAATTTAAATGCTCACCAAAATAATTTTGGCTAAGTATCAAGTAAAATATGTTAACTTCAAATAAAATAAACCCACTTTATACCGAGGTGCCTAAAGAACAAAGTTTTAAGTTCCAAAATAATTATACACTCATCAGAATTATTGTACGTGTTGTATTTATATTCTTTTTGCCTACCAAAATGGATAAATACTTACCAAATCGTGTTTAAGTTGCTCACCAAAAATAAGTTTGCTTCAAAATGCGAGGGTGGGATAGGATGCAAGAGCAAGCGAAGCGAGCTCGAGACTTGGGACACCCCGACTCGGACAGGTTAGGTTAGAAGGGGATGGCGGGGTCTTTCAGACCTTCTTGTTTTTTTTTTTTTAAACCCCCCAGAAGTAGGAGCCCCGCCTTGCGGGGCTCCGTGGACTACGCCTTATAAATAAAAAAGGAAAATATGTTCATTTCTACAATACTTTATGAAACACAATTTGGTGAGTATTTCGAATTTTTTGGTAGTAAAATAGGTACTTTTCTGGTAGGTGTTTAAATACAAGTCTTTTTTTTACTAATCCTTTAACTTTGGTGCTGGCACTTCGTTGTGTTGGTGGGTTATTTAAATACTTATAACTTAATTAAATATGGGGCTAGCCTAGCACTGATTAAGTATGAAATGTCATACTTGAATCAGTGCCGAGGTCAACGGATGCCAATAAATTAAGCTTTAGTTTGACTCTTGCTTTTTGACGTATGCGTCAAATTATTTTTTACTAGCAGTACCTCGTGGTTACATACGCCTCTCTCGGCTCCTAAGGAAATAACCTTCCTAATGAATTAGGTTATACAATGCAAAAATATGTTTTCAAATCCTACTGGTTTTCAGAGATTAGCGCGTTCAAACAAACAAACTCTTCAGCTTTATTATTAGTATACATATAGATAAAGATAATATCTATATTCATCCATCACAGCACATGGATTTTTCAGCCAGTAAAATGAATAGTCATCGGGTCGTTTTGACGTTTTTTTGTGATTACAAAGGCAATCAATTTGATGTTGGAATTCGACAATGTTTTTCACTTGTGTTTCAGCGTATATATGGTATTTACCTTTTTTATTAATTGAAAACATTAACCATTGTTCTAAAACCTGGGTAGGTACATTAATAAATTCGTCTACTCTCTTAATGGTTACTTTTTATTAGAAAATTGTGCTATTAAGTATAAAAATTTGGTTTAGATAAGCTCGACCGTGGCTCGTCATTTTTCAACTCACTGACTTGTTTCTTTCAAGTATTGACGTCTAATTCCGTCCCATATCATATCGGCCAAGCTTTGTTTATAATAAAAGGTTTTTCAGGAAAATAGGACGTATTTTTCCTTGTCAATTTTGTAGACACACATTCAGTACTAGTTTGTAACAATCCAACATTAGAAGTTTGCTAAATAAATCTGACGCACTTTCCGTGTACTTAGAACTCATGGTAAAGAATATTAATATTGACGTAATTTGCATAACCAAGCATTTCATAATGGCTGGTTATGAACTGTTTTTGTCAATCTCTAACTACGATCTAGCTACATATTTCAGTAAAAGAGATATTAAAAGAGGTGGAGCATGTATCTTGATATTAATAAGCCCGACTGTGTAAAAAGTGAACTTTAAAAAAGATGAAAACATTTTTGTTTCCAATCCCACACACAATCTCATGCAGTCGGAGGCAATAGGTTTTTATTGTAAAAAAAGAAGATGCCTCCGACTGCATGATGCTGCTTGCTGTTACTACTGCGAGAGCGAATCGTAATAATACAACACTAGATCTAGAATGTCTTTTGCTCAACTTCAATTTTAAATTAATAATTAATCAGCTAACCAGACTATCCAGTAAAACATGCATAGACGATTTTGCGCATAATCTTGGTAAAAAATGTAAATATGACGTATTCGATGTTGCATTATCTGACCACACCTGTCAAATTCTCAAGTGCCCGTGAAAAGGATATATGTTTTAAAGCATGGTATATTAAACGCCGCAACTACAATAAAGAAAATATTGAATAAGTTCAGGGATATTTGTCAAAATGTTTCTTTATCGAAAAATTTATGAGTTAGACGATCCGAATACAACCTATAAAATGGAGACATTTACCCTGATCTATAATTTATATTTTTCATTAAAACGCATAAAATTAAGCATACATAATAGACCACAATGGGTATCGCGGGGAATCAAAACATGCAGTAAAAATAAAAGAACACTTTACTGGCGTTACAGACTAGAACGCAATGAACAAAACAAACAGGAATTTAAAAAATATATAGCAGCATATAAAAAAAAAACAACACGACGTGCTCATAATAGCTACAACATCAAATCATCATCTAACAAGTCGAAAGCGACATGGAAAATCATTAATCGGACAAAGATGAATATGCCTTTAAAAACTCAATTGGAAGCACTAAAATTGGAAATAAAAAAGTAGCACACCCGTACGAGATAGCGAAACTTTTAAACTACTTTTTTGCCGGCAAGATGAAGCCAATCAATAATAGAGGCGTAAAAGTGACATCAAATATATAAAAATCAAGTAATTCAATGTTTATGTCACCGAGTAATGAAAATGACATCAAATCCATATTGAAGTCTAAAAAATACCGGTAGTGTAGGCAATGATGGAATTTCTACCGAACTCAAAACTCAACTCAAACTCAAACCATTTATTTCTAATAAACTAATTACAGGCACTTTTGAATTGCCAAGGGGTCGGCCATTCAGAAAGATAAAGCTAATTGCTCATTCCAAAGCGTAGTAAGTACCTAAGGAGAAGAACGGGCAAGAAACTCTACGGACACTCTTTTAAATCAAAATATTGTTACAAAAACTTGGTTACATGATATTTATTAATATTATACATATGATATGAGATGTATAAAGATGCAAGTTGAAAGCGTTAGTAATAAAAAAATAAATTATAAAAAAAACAGAAATTAAAATAAGCCGTGGCAGCTACGAGATGACCAGTCCCTACTGACGGCGCCTGTTCACGAACATGACGTATGGATCTTCACTATTAAGCTCAACCATTTTGAAGGGAACTTAATGATCAAACACATACGCCACCACCAGTAAGACATTTGAGTGAGGATGACATACTCTCAGCCGCCAGGGCACATTCAAGTCAATGAAAGACGAACCCAGTAAATGGTAGCTTTATAGTATGTATATAGTGCTCACACATGTGCTATGCAATTATATACGTACAATACTAAGATACTGAATTTATACAATGCAAAGATAGTTTTTATAATCTTCAGCAGCTCCAACAATATTTTCGAATGCTAATCTATTAGTTTGTGCGTCTTTGTGGAGCAGGACCAGCCTTGAGCCAAGCATTTTTATCAGCGATGTAATCCCCCAACTTATTATATGCTTGACTGCATACTGTGTTTATAATACAAGATTAAAATTTCGTGTCATTCAGTTGGAGTATCTGGGAAGGTATTTTATTGTAACATTTTAAACAGCACCCCATGAAGGATGAGTCTACTTTAGCCAGCCTGAAACCTGGTTGAACTAATTAGTTCCTATTACCAGAGTTAAGTATGTCTCAGACTACATTAGTGGACATTTGAGCTATATTCTCAATTTGTGCATAACACACTGTACACATCCAAATAATCTATAAAAACAACTGTGGTTAAAAAAAAAAATTAAAAATAAAAACAAAGAATCCATGAAGTCTTATAGGCCCATTGCGCTTGTTCCAATAATATCCAAGGTATTTGAAAAATACATTTATGCACATACTTATAAATACCTAGATAAACAAAATATTTTGACAGAGGAACAAAAAGGTTTCCAGAAAAGTAAAACTATCAATGTGGCCGTCTATGACTTTTAAATTAATGTTTATACGAATGTTAACAAAAAAATACCTGTGTGCTCAATATATTGTGTCATGACTCCAGACTTTGACTATGTGGACCATAATATTTAGCAAAGTAAATTGGACGTCTACGGCATTAGAGGTCATGTCTTGAATTTAATAGAATCTTATTTAGGGAACAGGAAATAGTACGTTGAAGTATCTGAAATAGATTTTAAAACTAAATGTCAACGAATCTACAAGTCTGAACATCGTACAATCGAAAATGGCGTACCTCAGGGCAGTGTTTTAGGGCCTCCCCTATTTATAGTCTATATAAATGTTATGCTGAAAGTTACAAGTCACCCTATGTCATTATTTGCCGTGACAGCACTGTGACCATTAATAGCATAAACGCCCAAAACTATAACGACGAAATTACTAAGACAATAACCTCCTTAGTACAATGGTTAGATAATAATAATCTAAAAATAAATATTGAAAAGACGAAACTAACGATGTTTATTCAACGTTCAATATATACTATGATAGCCAATACACAACACAAGTAAACACATCTAAATTCCTAGGTTTAATAATTGATAATAAATTAGATTGGAAAACACACACGGAGGAGCTAACCAAACGAATTGGTAGGTCTGCCCATAGGCAGACCTACCAATTTATCACTGAGATTGGTTCATATAGGGCATACCCTTTATGAACCAATCTCAGTGATGAGTGGTTACTTGTTAGTCACAGCATATCATGGCTTGGTGGGTTCAGTGTTGAGATAATATGCTGATATTTTTTGGGGGAATTCAACCAATAGGGAAATAATCTTTAAAGCAAAGAAAAAGTGTTTCAGGACAATTTTTAGATTGCAGGTCATAGATGCAAATGTAAACCATTATTTCGACACCTGCAAGGAATAACATTGTATCTAATATTTAGTAACTTTACAGGAGAGCGCGTCAAAGATTTAAAAAATTCTCCCAGATTTAAAACATCCTTGAAAATATGAGTCCAGCTATTCCCTCCTGGACTCATATTTTCCAGGATGGTTGGCATTAAGACTTAACGGAAATGTGCGAGAATTTTTTAAATCTTTGACGCGCTCTCCTGTAAAGTTACTAAATATTACATACAATGCTATTCCTTGCAGGTGTCGATTTATTAAATTTAAAATATTGACTCTTCCATCCATAAATATTTTTGAGATAGCTGTATTTGTTAAGAACAATCCAAATTTGTTTAAAAAAATGACAGACGTTAATACTCGCAGTCGACGGGATAACAATAGCTTATACGTAAGAAGGTCCCATACAGCATTAATGTATAAATAGCAGATTACACAACAAGTGAAAAAAAGGGAATTCAATTCGAGGGACTAAGTTGGATCCTGAGAGCAGCGAAGGATTCAAGAATCTATCTAAATCTAGAATCCTGAACGGAGCGAGGGATACAAGGACCGAGATGTTTTTTTTTTCACAAGTTGTGTACTCTTTTTTTTACCATTGACTGCGAAAAAATAAATAGTAGTATAGTATTTATATTTATCACATTTTATTATATAATCGGTAATAAGAGAACAATGGATTAAATATAAACATTAAAAATGTATAGTGAAATTCGAACAGTTTTCGATTTGAGTACGATATTTTTTTAAATTTAATTGTAAAGCTCTATGGAATAGCTCCATTTATCCAGCCAGTAGGTATGTACTTTCAGCACGTTTTATTTATTTTTTGTACATAATTCGTATAATTCCAAATTCATTTTGATTTGATTTTGATTTACCATTCACTCTATGACTAAAAGATAGTTGTATTCTCTGTTATCGATTAATCAAATGCCCGTTTTCGAGTGGCACTGGTAAAAAGTGTATTTTGCATGGCGCCAGTCATATTTAACTGCTTACCACGGTCAATCAAGAATTAAACTTTTGCTTATTTAAGAAACGGCAAAAATCCTTACTGATTAACAAAGTATATTACGGTATTTCGAAATTTATAACAGACAAAAATGTAATGACAGCATGTTGACACGCTAATAAAATACATGTATTGTTGTCCTTGACATAAGTTTTTGTATATTGATATTACTATTTTTATATTGACGTCATTAGTATTGTATTTTAGCCTTATTATTTGTTTTTAGTCTGTGCTGACATGCAAGGTATTGACATTTTTAATTTTATTTATTTATTTTCTCTTTTTTAATGACACTAATTTTTATTGCTATTTATGTATTTTGAAATGTGTTTTTCTTTATAATTGTTATTTTTAATGTCCAGGCTTATTGTATTTTATTTTGTCATTGAGACTTGGTTCCTTAATTACAAACATTTATACGCCCTCTGGCATAACATAACGCACTCTTTATTATCGTTATATACCATTATTATAGTACCTATGTTAACCAAATAAATTTAAAATTACTTATGAGTTTGATTTATGTCTTAACTATTGTAAACTGGAAAAGCCCGTATAATTTTATTCTTACATCGTCCATAAAAGGGTCAATGTTCTGTATAAATTGATATAATAGGTTCATGACATGCCCAGTGGTCTGTCAAACGATTTCCGTGGACAAAATTAATGGGGAAAATTCTGAGCGCGTTGCTTTGGTGTCGACCAAGCAAAAACTTTCCCTCGTTTACTTTGTTTTTGCTCTGTGTCCCACACAGACGATTATCGCGGGACTAATGTACATTTTGTTCGCGCCTATAAGCAGTGGGTCCTGCGTAAAATAAATTGTAATGCCTTTATCTTCTCATCAACCCTTTGATCCAGCTGTAGCAAGTCTGCCGTCGGTTTTGGTTATTTTAGTATGCTGTTTTATGTGAAACTTAATTATTATTACTTACTTTATTATTTTTAAAGGTACTTATGAAAACAGTACTTACGGTCTTGGTACTTACTAATGACTCGCTTTCATTTCATGATGCTCTGATAAACTCAGCAATTCAATCTGTGATGTAACATTGAGAAAACTAAACGATTTTCATAATACTTAAACACCAAAAGCACCAAAAACTCAACGAAAAACGAGCGCAATTCTCGAACCAAGTCATAAAAATAAGTTACGCCCCGAGTGCATAATAAGTAATAACATTACAAATAACCTTTCTTCCATAATTTCGTTTATTTCCCCCTCTTCAATCTGTGAACGACCATCTTCGCGATTACTTCCTTCCCATTGATGTTCTGACAAAGAAAAATCTTCTATGCTGCACAGTGGTTCTGGCACGGAATCATTTGTGGGCAAAATGTCTTGGCATCTTAACAGTCCCATTTTTCTTTACGTAACCCCAAGGGTTACACACGACACATCAAGTTATACATATTCAGTTTTAGCTGACTTCGCATTGTATAGGCTTTTCGTACAATGACAAGTCAGCTTATACTGGAAATGTATAGCTTGATATGTCGTCGTGCGTACGTTGCTTAGATTTTCATGAAAAAGATAAGTGGGGTGTTGTAAATGAAAAGTGGTACGACTACTACAATCTGGGGACAAATAAATTTAATTGGTAAACGGGACTTTCCTGCCATTGAATTTTTTATACTTCTGTGGCTTGTTTGGAATTTTAGTTACAGTTGGCGTCAACAGATGGCGCTGTGGGTTTCAAAATGTACACGGTGCTGCGTTTTTTTTTGCGAACTGTAAAAATGCTACGCCTAATCGTATTCGTAGCATTGTAGCTTTTGATAAATAGAAAATGAAGACAAATTCGGTGATTGTTGTAGTTTAACCTTATTTATCTATGCTATTTTATGGATATCAGTTCTTAATCCAAGTAAGAATATTCTATTGACATCTCATATTTTGGTAAAATTATTGGTCAGTTTTGTCAGATACCTAATCTAGTAATTGGAATATCTAGTCTTGTCTATTTGATCATTGTCAATAGATACCTAGATCTAGAGAAAATGTTTGGCGACGAATAGTGGTTTTTAATGATTGGCTTAAATTACTAGAGCATGGCTGTTTCTAATTTCGTATAGATAACAATTTAAACAAGAGGAGGATTTTACGTTAATTGTTAAAATTGTTTCTATATTGGATGTGATTGAAATAAGATTTTATCAGTTCGGTAGTTTTTCGATATTATTTGTATATTCTGATGAAAACTCATTGAAACAGATATGTATTGCTTTGTTTATATCCGATACTGAGAGTTAATTAAAATCATTTCATTATTGTGGGTACTGTTCAAAGTCGACCATTTTAAAGAGTCTGATAAAAATTGATTCAAGTTTTGACTGGTTCGTGTGTATGCGTTTTTGTTTTGTAGACTACTCATAAATATCCATACTAATCCATACTAATATTATTAATTCGAAAGTAACTCTGCCTGTCTGTCTGCCTGTATGCTACCTTTTCACGTCTAGACCACTGAAAGGATTTCGAAAAAAAAAATTGAAGGCCATAGATGGCATCCTGGGTAAGGACATAGGCTACTTTTTGTCTTGGTAGCACGTTCTTGTGGGATAATTTCTGACATCTACGCATGCGAAGCCACGGGCAGAAGCTAGTTTATCATATTTATATCATCATCATCAGCCTACAGCAGTCCACTGCTGGACATAGGCCTCTCCAATTGCACGCCATTCAACTCGATTCTCAGCAACTTTCATCCAGCAGCTACCAGCTACCCTGCGAAAATCGTCGCTCCACCTAGCCTGAGCGCATCCTACCTTACGTTTAGCGACTCGCGGTCTCCACTCAAGATCACGTCTACCCCAACGGTCATCGGTTCTACGGCTAATATGGCCGGCCCGTTGCCACTTCAGCTTGCTTATGTGAGCTATGTCGACAACTTTGGTTCTCTGCCGGATCACTTTATTCCGGATTCCATCCCTCTATCATTCTATCTTGGTGGAGCTCCAAGCATAGCTCGTTCCATAGCTCGCCGAGCGACCTTGAATTTATGGACCAGCCGTACCGTGAGTGTCCACGTCATAATATACCATATTTATATAATTAATAACATTGGCGAAATGCGGCAGTTGTTAAATCTAAAACCACCTCTGCCTAATTACAACATTGCCAAACTTTTAATGTTTTAAATACGAGGCTTTTGGCTACTTTTTATTAGTGTGTGTATGTGTATTTTGTCTAGTTTTTTTTCTAATGTGCGTCTTGTTTGTGCAGAATAAACAATTCTTCTTTCTTTTCTTTCTTTCCTAACTCATTGGGGAAAACAGGCGTGATCAGTGTTATTGTGTTATGTATCTATGTTTTTAATTTCTACTAAGTATATCGTGGAACAAAGGTTTCAATCTATACTTCTATACTTATATAATAATATTATAAAGAGGTAAAATTCTCTGGAACTACCGGTCGGATTGAAAACATTATTTTTGCATTTGATAGCCCAATATTTGAGGAGTGCTATAGGTTATTTAACATTACGCTATGATCCTTAGGAACTGAGCAAAAAGAAAAAAATCAGAAAGAACGCTAAGCGATAACAAAGTGATAGCTCGGGCAGGTGATGTGTACTCGTACTGCGACAGGCTGGGCCGGGAGAACAAGAAATTTCACGCGGACGAAGTTGCGTGCAGAAGCTAGTAATTACATAAAAAGGTTTCAATGCCTTAGTATAGACGTACCTACCTACAATGTTATTATTTGTTATTCGTTTTAAAATTAATTAATTAGGCATCAAAATTAAATTTCCCAGGCAAATAATGTTTCAATATCGAAGAAGATATTCTGCAAATGACATATTAATTACTAAACAAAATAATAACTGTCGCTTTATTTCAAAATTAAATCTGGAATATTAATTATTAGATTAGAACCGGTTTAGGTATTTTTTGTGCAGTTGAGAAAATGCTTTGACGGTTATGGTAATTAGGTAAAGTTTGTTTTTTGGACAGATTTTATTTATTGTTTAGCACTGGCCATTAATAAAGCCTTAATCGCTTTGGATCTAGGCTAATGTATTTGAACGATTTATCTCTTGCTGTAAATTTCACGTCGGACGGGCACTGACGTAACGGAACGATTCAAAATGGCGGAAAGTGAGAGCTTTTTGAATGTAAAAATGTCATTTGGTAGCAAATTGAATATTTAAATCATTTATGACCTCCGAGATAGTTCCGGTAAACTTTACTGGCCGATGGTTTCATACAAATTCTGTTCCTCTTTTGAATTTATGTGGTAGATATTAGGTACCTAATGTGCCCAATTTCCTATTGAGATACTGTGAGACAGACCCTTCACATTATACCTACTAGCCCGCAGTTCGGAAATTATCCCACGAGAACATACAATCAAGATACAGGTATTTTATGTCCTTACCCTGTATGACAAATTTCATCGAAATCCGTTCAGCCATTAAGGCGTGAAAACAGACAGACAGACACAGAGTCTTATCTATAGACAGGCTGAGTCAGTTTCGAGTTTATAATCATCATAAGCATAATCAGCCTATAACGTTCCCACTGCTGGGACACAGGCCTCTCTGTGAGAGGGAGTGGGCCGTAATCCACCACGCGGGCCAAGTGCGGGATGGTCGATGTCACATGTCTTCGAATTTTTGGTTCTGGTACATGCCGATTTCTTCACAAAGTTTTCCTTCACCGTTTTGAGAGCAGTGGTGATGAAATTAAATATACAAAATAAAGTGCCTGCCTGAGTTCGAACTCACGACCCACATACAACTCGTAAGTCGGGGCCGATACTGTTGGGCCATGAAATTTATAATATTAGTATGCATTTAGAAGCCTAGGAGATTTTGGTACATTGAAAATTAAAAACTAGGTAGTTTATTTTTTTATAGCGGCAAATTCTATTTAAGTTTGCGGGCACGAACATTGTGTTCTAGTGTAGACGGTGTTTTAATAAACCAAAGGAGCTTCTGGTGTGAAATTTAGTTACAGTTGAGAGTAACTTTGTCAAGGTAGTAAAGAAAGTTTGGCTCAAATTATTCACCGCTACACTTACTGAGTTATTTATGAGACGTCTTTGTGCAAACTTGGTTAGGAATATGTTATATAATAAATATTGCTTCCCTCTTTTCACAATTTAAAAGCTCTGCATTCCTAATTTAATACTGCTTGCTTGCTTACTTAGGTAGGTACTTATACTCTCAACTTTCAGAGTTTTCGGAAGGAAGCAAGCAAAGGCTTTTCTTCCACCATCTCCTTGATTACCTACTTAACAAACTTGCAATCGATGAAAGAAGGTAGATAGTTGATTATTAATACCTAATAATATAGTACAACTACTAACTTCGTGTTTCGTCAGTCGTAGGATTTCTATCAGTTGCCCTCTGCACTTGGTGCAGATCGGACGCTTTCAATCGACTTGGAAGTATATTCCAAGTCGATTAGAAAATAGATGTACTGTTAAAGAAGTATGGAAGAAAAAGACATGTAGCGCCGACCACAAATTGATTGAGAGGATGGTGATGAATAATTATACTTAGGTAGGTGGTATCTATTTAAAATAGTAGATTGTTAGACAAGGGGCCAAAATGACCCATTATATACGAGGTAGTTTCACTCCCGAGCTTCAGCGAGGGAGTAAATAGAAACCGAGGTATTATGGGTTTTTCGCGCCGTGTGTTACACTCTAATTTTCACTACGATTACGAGAAAATAAAATAACCCAATACAATATTAAAATATGTAGTTTGATTTTTTTTTTCTTCTTCTGTAGCTGCAGCGCAATGTACGCATTCTACCGAAGAGATCACTGCTTTTAGTTCCATTTTCAAAAATAAATTTTTTTTTTTTATTATGAAACTAATAAGTCGAGTTTTTATTCATGATTATTGTAATTATGAATAATGACTTTTTCATTTTTATTTGTAAAAGACAAAAAAAAAAAGTTTATCCCATAGAGGAAAATAGATGTGCTATTTTATTCCCGCTCTGGTACGCTACGATGACGGACTTTTTGAGAAAGAGGAGTGAAAAATAATTTTGTTGGATAAAGACAATGCTAAAACTACCGTTATAATTGTAGAATATTGCAGGTGCCGGGTGGATGGATGCTGAATAAATAACACGTTAGATCTTGAGTAAAAATAGTATATTCTTGAAACACTGTATGTAGACTTACTTACTAGTTATTGAAGCTAAACTATAAACTAAGACTGCTGAGGTAAACTGAACTGTGAACTGTGCTATGTTGAACTTTTGCTTTACTTTATTGTACTGAGTTGTATTGTCGTACCATGTCGAACCAACATATCGTAGCTCGAGGTCTTCTCTGCGCCCCCGAAGGGGGCGCGAGGAATCAGTGTTGGGGCTTTTTGGCCCCTTGCCCGAGGCTGCGGTCTCTCGGCCCCCAGACTTGGGGACCCGTCTTTTGGTTACCCTCCCCCTCCCGCAGGTGGGGGTGGGAGTGCTTTATCGCACACCTAGACGCCGAGGGGTATACCTCCCCTCGGCTTTCTGTAGTGTGTTTCTGGGGGTGTAACTGTGGGAGCGCCCGAAGTGCTTCACGACGCCCGTGCGACCAGGCCCCTGCCGGGTGAGATCCCTAGTTCCCTAGGGAAGGCCCAGCAAGGGCCGATCGAGCAACGAGGGCGTCGGTTTTGGTTGGCGCTCGTCCACAGTGGCAGCTGTCCCCGTTCCCTACAACGTAACCAGATCTAGCCGGTGGCGCTGCAGGGCGCGGGGCGTTGTAGTGAATATCGAGCGACTTGAGGTGTGTGTACGTCGCTCGTGTGGTTCGTCTTTGTGTTTTTTTGCGAGTGTGGAGTAGTGTATGTGTGGGCCGCGCACGTAGCGCCTATATTAACTTAGGACGCTTTGCGCGCGGCGGGCGTCATGTCATGAGTGTGGAGTTCTATTGTTTGGGTAGGTCGCGTGTAGTGTGAGGGCGACTTACTCAGGCGTCTAGTCCGGTGGTGCGACGTCTGCGACGAGGTCGCGCGGGAACCGCTTGTAGTCGGGGGGTCGCGCGTGCCATGGTGCAATGTCCCTGATGTGATGTTGTTCAGAGGCGTCGGCACGCGCGAACATCCTCCTCGCCAGGTTCTTGCTGAATTCTTCGACGCTCTCGACGCGCAGGTCCCTGTGGATCACAGAGTTCCTCACGTACCGAGGTGCCTGGACTATTTGACGCAGCACGTAGTTCTGCTGCGTCCGGAGCTTCTTTCTGTGGACCTCGGCCGTGAGGGCGAGCCAAGCCGGGGCGGCGTAGGTGAGCTGCGGTCGCACGTAGGATTTGTAGATCCCCAGCTTGACTCGCGTGGAGAGGCGCAACGAGAGCATCGGGCGAAGTAGGTGGCCGGTCACTTTTACCCGCGCGACAGTTTCGCAGACGTGCGGGCCCATGGAGAGCCGACTGTCTAGTGTGACCCCCAGGTATTTGGCGGTCTTGGTCCACTTGACTTCGGTCCCCATGAGCTCAAGGCTCGGTGGGTTCGTACGGCCGCGTGCCGTGACGATAATCGCCTGCGTCTTACCTGCATTCACCGACAGTCTCCATTTGCTGAGCCAGTCGGGGAGGTCGTCCAGTGCGCGCTGCATCTTGATGGCCGCGTGGTCAGCCGACAGTGAGGTGGTGATGTACGCGGCGTCGTCAGCGTACAGCGCGAGTTTTGCGGTGTTCGTGGCAGGTATGTCGTCGGTGTACACAGAGTACAACGCAGGCGAGACACAGCTCCCCTGAAGCACCCCCGCGGTTACGGGGCGTGCGTTGGAGAGCTCGCTCTCCACCGAGACCTTGAATGTCCTATCCTGTAGGAAGGAGGAGACCACCTGTATCAAGCGACGGGGCGCTGTGGTGAGCGTTAGTTTATAGATAAGGCCGGCATGCCAGACCCGATCGAATGCCTTCTCCATGTCGAGGAATACTGCTGCGGCGTATTCCCTCCTATTCACAGCCGCCGAGAGGAGGTGCAGTACCCTCGACAGCTGGAGCGTCGTACTGTGCTCGGCCCGGAAACCAAACTGTTCCGGGCGCGGTGTCAGGTGTGGTGTTAAGTGGCGCAACAGGAGCTTTTCGAACACCTTGGAGGTGGTGGGTAGGAGCGTGATCGGCCGGTAGCTTTCCGGCTTCAGTATGTTCTTCCCGGGCTTGGGCAACATTATGACCTTCCCCGGCTTCCAGCAGTTGGGGAAGGCGCCGGTGCGGAGTATGCCGTTGTAGAGGCGAGCTAATGCCGCCACCGTTCTAGGTGGCAGGTGACGTAGTGCAACGTTCGTGATACCGTCCGCACCGGGGGCCTTCTTTGGCTTTGTTTGCCTGATTGTCCTCAGTACTTGGCCCGGGGAGACGAAGATTTGGTCTTCATCAGGAGCTACCGGCGTCTTGAAGTACTCTCCAAGGTGCAGCTCGACTGTTGCGACATGGTCTTGGGCATCCGTCGGGTTTGGGGTGAATTGACGCTCCAGGTGGGCGGCAAATATTTCGGCCCGGTCGGCCGCCGTGTAACGGAGCGCCCCGTCGCTGTTCAGCAGCGGGCGCACCGGGGCTGGGGTGTTCTTTAGACGTCGGCAGATTTTGTGTACCGACGTCCAATCGCTGTCCGCAGCGTCGATTAGGCTCTCCCAGCCCTCGGTGGAGTGCGCCTGTACTTCGGCCTTCACCTTGTCCGTGAGTCTGTTGAGCTGGTTTTTGAGTGTGGGTATATCGTAGCGGTATTTTGGCCCTGCTTATATCACCAAAACACTATGGTGCAAGTAGTGGGTGGTCCTCTGTGTTGTACTAAATATTTTGGAACTTTCAGCCAATAACGTGAAAGTGCGGCTCAGAAATTTCGGTCAAGTCGAAACTTGCTCCCGACAGGTTGGAATCTACTTCCGGGTGCTTACAATCTGTTTTATGAGTGTATTTCCGAGCAAGTTAGTGTGTATTATCGTCACAGTTTTTCTTGTTGTCGCCAACAAACGTGATTATGAGTACAGTAATTATTACGTTGGTAGTTAGGTACTTACTAGTATAGTGACCTAATTGGTGATATTCTTCAGAAAGGTCAGGTGCATAGTACTCTCGCAACCGGAGTGCATGTATGACCAGATGTAGGAATGTAAACGAAGCAAAGGGAGTATGTAAGGATCTTAGCCGGTGGCGTTTTGTAGTTTCTGCCTACCCCCATGGGAAGGTGAGAGTTTATATAGTTAGGTACTTAGTAATTTACACAATAATGTTTAAACATTTAAATTAAAAGGCATTTCTCGATTATTGGTTCATACGGAATGATTATTGTTTCACATTGAATAAAATTATACGATAATAGTTTAGCTAATAAATGCCTTTCAGCAATTTCAACCACTTTCGACTAGCAAAATGGAATTCATTGAATGGCTATTAAAGTTCAAATTGATATCAGTTCGATCGAACAATGTTTTACCGCAGTTTGGCCAATCAGTAACTGAATTAATGATACTTGGAAACTTTTCCAGTATGACAGTTCAAGGTCAAGTTTTTACCGAGAGAATATCTGTCTGAAGCTCGGGTGGCCGTAAATCGTGAGATTATTTTTAGTTTAAAGTAAACCAATGAATTAAAAAAGAAGTATTAAAGTTCTTAAGATCAGACAGCATTGTGTAATTTAGTAAATAGGTACTGTTATGTATTGATAATTTGTTGATGTAAATAGATTCATTGCAAAAAAAATAACAAAAAAGAGTGACGGGGAAAGCGACGCGAGAACTGTAACTATAAATTCAGCATAATTATGATTCTAGACTCCCTAGCGCAGACATTATTCGTCGGTTATTAAAAAAAAAACTGTTTTTTCATAGTAAAAACCTAACCTACTTATCTACCTTTTAACCTACGCGGTCAAAATGTATGGGACAGTAATTTTTTTTTTAAACATTTGAAGAATGTTTTCAACGCAGGGGGTTCAGAATCGTATACTAAATCCATGATAATAGGTTGCGCGCCCGTGTCGCGGGATGCCACCCTTTATTATTAGGAAATCAGTTCACCAAATATTGCAGTATTTCTCCCAAGCCTTTTTTTATAATGGTCTATGAAGTCAGTATGTTTGGCAGTCAGCATTTATGGTCTCCATCGATCGGGTTTCTTGTTTGATATAACGAGTACCCTCGACTTAGGCACCCTTAACCCATCGTTATATTAAATAAAATACCTATTTATATGAAAATCAGCAGAAAAAAATGCTTAATATACTTACACAGCTATACTTATACAGCTTGTATCAGAAAACTATGATCATATTTAAGGATGTGGTTCAGATCATCAAACTAAACAAGTTTCTCCATGGGACCAACACCGTAATCGCGAAAAAAATATCAACCATCCCATACATTTGGATCGAACAGATATTGAGGTTTTGTATGGGACCGTTGATCCCATGGAGAAAATTGTTCAGCTTGATGGTCATACCACACCCTTGAATATGACTACACCTTTCTGATACATGCTGTATGTTACAAATACCTACGTGCAAATATGCAGAAAAGCATAATAGGACGGACGGTTTGCGATCATAACGAAACAGTGTCAAAGATCATACAACTGTTTGACAGATGGTTGAACCCATCCAGACTGTTACCGACCGATGAGATCCACTATCCAACTCGTAAGTGTTGTCACTTATAAAATATTCTCGTAAAGACCCCCGGATCGTTTCGAGGGAAACGCATTTATCTTGTCGTGTCAGCAAACACTCCTTCAGAACGTGACAGACGAGTGAACAGTTGTTTTTTTTCGGGAAAATTTGGGCAATTTGAATGTACAAGAGTGTGTATCCATGTTGTGGCGTCATTTTTAGGATTCCGAACCCAAAGGGTGCCAACAGGACCCTATTACTAAGCCTCCGCTGTCAGTCCATCCGTCCTTCTATCTGTCAGCGGGCTGTATCTCATGAACCGTAATAGGTAGACAGTTGAAATTTTCACAGAGTGTGTATTTCTATTGTCGCTATATCAATAAATAAAAATAAAATAAAGTTAAAAAATTAAGGGAGTACACAAGAAACATGTTTTTTGTTTTATATGGTGTGATAAATATTGTACGGTGGTACGGAACCCTTCGTGTGCGAGTCCGACATGCATTTGGCCGGTTTTTTCTCTTATAAAAATAATAATTAATAGTAATTCAAATCTGGAAGTGTTTGATCCCGTCTTTATTGGATGGAGTTTGTATATTTTAGGATCTTAAAGTATTCGATTTTATATTTATAATTATGGTGAATATGCAAATCAATAAAATATACATATTTATTTATTTTTCATGTGTAACTTGGTAATGAAAAAGATTCAGTTTTAGTTCAGGCGAAGATATTTATAACAATCCGTGTGAAAGGATTACCCATCGGCAAAATTGACAAACTATACAAACTCTTATCCTAGTTAACCCTTTTAGGGGATGAATTTTTAAAAATCCTTCCTTAGTGGCAACTTTCGTTAGAAAAGGAACTCCTGAGCAAAATTTGACGTTCTAGACCTAGAGGTTTAGACAGTGCATTATCTGTCAGTGTAGAGAATGTGATATGGTATGTATGCATGGATGTGGTATGCATTGGTTCCGCTAGGCGTAAAGAAAACTAAGTGATATTAAATTATTCACTATATCCCACTTCTACTTCGTCATTTAATGTAGTTTCTCACCTCAGTAAGCACTACCTACGTAAAAATCTAACATTGGCATTTTTTTTAGAATAGTACATATATAACCTCTCTGCATGATCCCTATTAAAAATATTCCTTGATAAACTACAGGTTGTATAAAAACCAGGATACTCTCAAGTCAAGAGCTGAGTAACAGACTAATAAATTTAACGAAGCAAACTAGGTGATAACGAGGGAGAAGTTACAAAGAGGGTGTGTCAATATGTTGAGGCGATGTACTATAGGCCACTAGGGTATCATATGAGTAAAGGAAAGTAGGACGATTTGTTACCTTCAAAAAGGATCTATTATGCTACAGGTAGCTATCGAAGGACACTTTGACTATAAAGACATGATTGAAAAATCTATTTTCTACATTGAATAGATAGAACTTTTAGTTTTTTGTAAATGTTAATAGTATTCCTAGGTTTAATACTAAGACCTGGTACCTATAGTAATAGCTAGGAATGAGAGGAGTACACAGAAATAATAGCTAAGTATTAATATAAAGGAATAGGAGGATAGGAAAAGAAACGATGCATGGATTATTTAAAAGATTGTGTGGCTAGAAAGGGGATGGATACTGAGATAACGACTGATAGTGATGCATAATGATGGAAAAAGAAGATATGTTGCACTGACCAGGGGCGTAGCTACCGCCGTGTCAGCCGGATCAATGATACGGGGCTCCCGGGGCCCCCAAGATATATGGGCCCCCACGTATGTAGTAATAATTCGTAAAATATTACCCAAGACCTTATTGATAAGGGTCCGTAATAAATGAATACCTAGTAAAAGCTTGTAAGCTATAGGCGCGGCTTATCGCACAGAATATCTAACCTATCCGAGTTAGGACGCTCCAATTTTCTATCTTGCTTCGCTTGCTCGCATTCTCTTAAAAAAGTTATAATAAAAACTTTGCCAATCCCGGTCCAGAATACTCTAATTTTCGAACTCGCTTCGCTCGCTCTCGCATTTTCTTAGTAAGGACGCAATAACAGTTGAACCTCCTGACTTGAAGCTATTTTAACTAAACACAAAATATCCCCATTTTTTGTGGCAGCCGGGTAAAAAGGGCCCCCAACATATTTTAATACAGGGCCCCTTTAGGACTAACTAGGCCACTGGCACTGACCATAATTGAAAAAAAGAAAATAGTATGATGATGTACTAAGTAGTATGAGCAAGAACCCTTCGCCTGATGGAGAATCCACGTGGATATTTAATTGATTATGTTTTCATCATTTCCATTGCCACTACAATTTATAAAAGGCCACTGTGCCAGAACTCACTCATCTTCGGTGAAGTTGTAAAAGCTATGAGCGCATAAAACCGTGTTTTCCCAAAATTGGGCATTTTCGTCCATTTTTACCCATACATCAATATAATATGTAAGTTATTCCTAAGTCACGGTGGTTGTGCACCTTCCTTCTCACAAACCATGGTGACGTAACTTGTGAATCCTTCTCACAAGCAATAACAAAAGACAGTGATTGTTCGCAATTATACAATTTTGATAGAGTTCCAAAAATATTCAAATTCCCTCCAGTCCTTTATTGCAGTTTCAGCTGTATCGAAGGTTCCGCATGCTAAAGTGAAGGACGCTGACATTCAATCCAATTGACTTTTCAAGGAACCGTTTCTTTCACTCCTACGGGAATTTCAATTTTTGCAATTATATAAATAAGTAGTTATATTGTAGGGTACTTGATTTTACACACTGAATTAATACCTAATTATGTTTTTTTTGACGACAATTATTTCAGATCTGGATTTAGATCGAAGTAAAAAAGAATTTATTCCCCTTTGGATAGTTTTTTTTTTAATATGGAGAACGTAGTTAATACTTGTTTTTGTTTCAATAAACTGTTTTTATTTCCTTTTATCTTTGTTTGTCTTTGAATCATAGCAGGTGGCGTTCTGTAGTTTCTACCTATCCCCATGTGAAAAAGGCGTAAGTGTATATATGTTTGTTTGTTTCAGTTAGGTACTGGATTCCAAACAAAGTACTTTTTCATGAAAGCAAACGATTCCTTTTTGACATAACACCAAATCCATTAACCCATAATACCTCTATAGAAATATATATTACTAAAAAGGCCGCAGAAAACCCCGTTACGATGGATATCTCCCCAGGGATCCAAAATGAAATATATTCGTATTTCATCTGATGCTAAAGGGCCAATATTTTCGTTTAAAAGTTCTAACCACGGGCGTGAAGCGGCAAAAGTGAGCTAACATTACATATATCAAACTATTGTACACACGGCGATGTGTCAAGCTATACGATTCCAGTTTTAGCTGACCTCGCATTGTACAGGCTTTTCGTACAATGATAAGTCAGCTTATACTGGAAAACTGTAGCTTGATATGTAGTCATACATACATTTATGCCTAACTATTCGCATAGTTTGTCTAACACTGACGTTTTTCTGAATGCATTTTCTCTTTAGGGGGGAAAACTGCTGGTGATAGTGTGGTAGCATAGAACAACTTAGTTATAGCTAGGATCATCACATTCCACCTAGCCATTTCTCAAATATGTTGGAGTCGGGTTCCAGACTAACCGGACAAGGGAACTTTGCATTGTCATCTTGCTACAGGTAGAATACTTTATATTTTACGTGCTATTAGTTTGTTTACGTACTATTTTTTTTTTTTTTCACCAGATATCACGTTGTTTATTTTTAATACGGCTACTTATTGATGCCAATGACCTTAGAACGTAAACATAACCTTACTTTGGTTTGGTGACAGAACTCCTTCTTTAAATACCTTATGTAATTTATTTTTTCCTTTTAAACTAATCATCTCTTTAACTGCTGTCTTAAACCTTCTTTCTTCCGATTTCTTGTCGCTTCCTTATTAAAGTTATAATCATGATTATGACTCGCAGCGCTCGTGCTCGCCTCGAAGAGTCAAAACTCAACCAGGCTTTGAGCGAATTAAAGGCGTCAAAAGAGTCCTGTGACCAACTGAATAAGGAAATAGATGACAATGAAAGGGTGCTCTTTGATGCCCATGAAAAGAATAGGAAGTTGAAAATTGACATGGCTCAGATATATACTCAATACACTGATGCCATAGAAGAACGGGACAGACTTCAACTTATTGTGGATGGGTTCAGCCAGTGTAGCATAGAGTATGAACAAGCTCTTAGTCACAAACATTTACTACAACAGCAGCTACATGAGGCTCAAAGTCAAATAACACAACTTGAAACCACAAATCTCAACATCACCGCCTCACTGAATCAAAGTCTGTTCAATGAGTTGATACCAATTGCCCCATCATTGGTGTCTGCCATTAACCCCTCTTACACCATAGATTTGACAGGTGATGATGATTCAAAGTCATGTAATTTAGTGAGGGTAGTCACCAGTAAAAACACAAACAATAACAAACTTAAAAAATACATTAAAATTAATAAATACATTGTAAAAACACAAAATATGGTTAAAAAACATAAGTTCTTTATTAAAAATGTAAAACTTAATAGAGAAAGGCTAAACTTACTGAAACAATTAGATATGTATTCTTTGAATTTGGAACAAAGTACTAGGAAATACAACATTGACACAAAGTACTTGCAATCTGAACTTGACCATTTACAGGAGAAACTTAGTTCCATGACTAACAAATATAATACCTCTGAAGATCTGATGAGGGAATATGTGTTGGCAATGAATGAGCTGGTAAACTCACAAACCAACAACTGTGAGCACTGTCAAACACCATCCAATACACTTACACCGGATCATTCATTGAGAACATGCAATACCACCTTACCGCAGCCTTGTGTTAATTTGACATTTCCTGCTATTAATAGTTCCATTATACAATGTCAAGAAATTGTAAAAAATGATGTAGTATTATTTTGCGATGAGATTGGAAAGGACTTAGGCCACTTGTTGACAGATGAATACCCGGGACACTCCATAATAAATTACTGTATGCCTGGTTGTTCCTTATTTGACATTATGAGAGAAATTATTAAATGTAACTTTAACCAGGACACTACATTATTGATTTTTATGGGTAATAGGGGAAATGTGAACAAAAGAGAAATGCTCCAATATTATAGAACATTATGTAATCTTAGTTTAAGAAAAATTGTGTTGTTTACTTTCCCATATAGTAACAGTTTGCCACAGGAAGAAAATAACTTAAGATTTGAAATTAATATGACATTGCATAATTTGACATTTAATAATAATTTATTCCATTTAGTTGATACTAACAATTATGTTGGTAATAATTTGTATTTGACAAAAGATAGATATAATATTTTTATGTACTATCTTTCTAACTATCATAAAAGACAGATAGCTGTGTCGCTATCATATTATTTTTCTATTACAGCCAAGAAGTTGGCTAAACAAATTGCTTCTATTGAGCAAAGCTATGATTTATTAAATAATTTGGTATCAAAAATTGACATTGATAATAATTTAAATCAGAAATTAAGACAACAGAGGCAACCTCTAGCAATAATGTACAGAATTGTAAAAATAAATCAAGTAAAACTCTAAAATCAGTAAATAGTATCAACCTGGTGCATCAAAACATTCAAGGATTTATGAACAAAGATTTAGAAGTAGAATTATTTATGAATTTTAACAGTATTGATATTCTTTGTATAACTGAACATTGGCTAAAATGCCACCAGCTTTTGTTTAATTTTAATAATCACCAGGTTGGTAGTTCGTTCAGCAGAGTAAATGCTATACATGGTGGCTCATTAATTTTAGTAAGTAACCAGCTTAAATTTAAAGAACGTAAGGATATTGTGAGCCTATCTGTTGAGCGAACAGTTGAAATAGCCTGTATAGAATTGGAGCAGTTTATTGTTTTAAGTGTGTACAGACCCCCTTCAGGATTGTATGACTGCTTTGAAAAGGTAATGGATGAAGTGTTAAACAAGATTTGTAACTCGAACAAGTCCATTATCATTTGCGGTGATTTTAATGTAAATTTATTGGAAAACTCAGGTTCTTGTAGTAAAATATTAAGTCTATTTCAGTCCTACAATCTTGTAAACCTATTTTCGGAGCCTACAAGAATAACCCCCACTAGTGCAACATGCATAGATAATAGTTATACAGACGTTATACCAAGCCACAAAGAAATTATAAATTTACTAGATTCTGATCATTGCGGGCAAAGGATTACTATCCAAAACCAAAACATCAAAGTGGCTAAAAAGGATATTACTGTTAACCCTAAAACTGCAAGTCGCTTGGAAGCTTTTAAAGTTAAAATCATTAATAATTTATCATTTTTGTCTATTCACGTTGATCCTAATCATCTATATAATGATTTCTTTAATTTTTACTGTAACCAATTTGATTCCACCTTTATTCCCAAGACTATTTCGGTTAATAGTAACGTATCTTTCAGTGATTGGGCTACCATTGGCATTCATAAAAGTAGAACACGGCTTTATGAACTGTACAATGAAAGGACTTCTGTAAACACTGCTGAATTTAATTTATATGTTAGAAATTATTCAAAATTATTTAAAAAAGTTTGTTGTATGGCCAAGTCGCGTTATTTGAGTTCGAAGATTAAAAACAGTAGTAATGTAATTAAAACGACTTGGAATATTATTAATAGTGAAACGGGAAGATCTAGGAGCCGAAATACTGACTTCAGCCTGTCCATTAATGACAATATAATAAAATCAGACTCACACGTTGCCGCGGCCTTTGAAAATTTCTTTTCGGATATTCCCATTTCAACTACTAAATCCCTAAACTCATCACCTTCTGTTGCTGAGTCTTTGCTTAAAGAAAATGTTAATGTTTGCGATTCGGAATTTCATTTTGAACATATTACTTGTAGAGATATAATTAAGACCTTTCACACTTTAAATGTAAAAAAGACTGCAGACCTGTGGGGTAATTCTGTAGAAGTTGCTAAGTCTGTTATTGACATTGTAGCACCTATTTTAGCTCTTATCTTTAATGATTGTATCGACTGTGGGGAGTTTCCTGACCTTATGAAAAAAAGTAAAATAATACCTTTGTTTAAATCAGGTAGTACTACAGACCCCACAAACTATAGACCTATTTCAGTACTACCTACCTTTAGTAAAATATTCGAAAAATTAATTTTAAACCAATTGCAAAGATTTTTTAATAAACATAAATTATTACATACCAAACAGTTTGGTTTTACAAGGGGTCGTTCGACTACTGATGCCGGTGTTGAACTTTTAGGACATATTTATAAAGCATGGGAAGATAAATGCGATGCCTTGGGCATCTTTTGTGACTTGTCCAAGGCATTCGATTGCGTTCTTCATGAAACGTTAATCAGGAAACTCCGCCACTACGGGATCCGGAACACCGCTCTGGATCTTCTTATTTCATATTTGAGTAATAGGATTCAGAGCGTTGACGTAAATGGAGAAAGATCTCCCGGATCTATAGTAACAATGGGAGTCCCGCAAGGCTCAATTCTTGGTCCTTTCTTGTTTCTTATTTATATTAATGACTTGCCTTACCTCATAAAGGATAATCACGATATAGTGTTATTTGCGGATGACACTTCACTTTTGTTTAAACTTAAACGTCAGCAGCTGGTTACTGACGATGTAAATATCGCGATCTCAGAAGTAGTTAACTGGTTCAATGTCAATAATTTACTTCTTAACGAAAAAAAAACCAAATGCATTAAGTTTACGCTACCTCACGTTAGACAGGTGAAAACTAATGTATTGATGAAGGGCGAAGAATTGAATCTTGAAGATAGCACAATATTCTTGGGCTTAACCTTGGATGCTAAGCTTCAGTGGGGCCCACATATAGATAAATTGTCAAAAAAGCTAAGCTCCGCAGCATACGCTGTTAGAAAAATTCGTAATTTAACCGACATAGAGACAGCCCGTTTAGTGTACTTTAGCTATTTTCATAGTGTTATGTCGTACGGTATTCTGTTGTGGGGAAATGCCGCCGACATTCAGACTATCTTTGTTTTGCAGAAAAGAGCTGTTCGATCAATTTATAAATTAAGTCCGAGACAATCTCTCAGAGACAAATTTAAGGAGATTAATGTAATGACTGTGCCTTCTCAATATATTTTTGAAAATCTTTTATATGCCCATAAAAATATAAAATTGTTTAAAAAATACAGTGATATCCATAGTATAAATACTAGGAACAAACACAAATTTGTTGTACCTACAACAAGGCTCAAGAAAATAGGTGGCTCATTCAGATGTCAATGTATACGCTTTTATAATAAACTTCCAAGCCACGTTCAAGATCTAAGCCTTAATAAATTCAAATCATTCATTAAACGTAAGTTGTGCCAGAAAGCCTTTTATACCGTTAAAGATTATATTGAGGACAAAAAGGCTTGGGATTGAGTTGCTCCAATTTTTTGCATACTGAATGTTTTTTTTGTTATTTTTATTTTTGCTATTTTTTTTTTAATTTGTATTTTAAATAAACTTTGACATTTGATAATTATTACATATAGAATGACATGACAATTTACTTTCTGAAGTATAACTTTATTATCAAATTATTGTGAATGTGAGGACTATGTGCGTCAGTATTTTTTTTTTATTTTTTTTTTTTTTTCACTTTCTCAGGTAGTTTCAATGATGATCTGGCAGTTTGAGTTCTTTATGCGGCCTACCCAAATGTCCTTTCTTTGGTATTGTTCGTCTAATGGTTGAGCTCCGTAAGTTCTGAGTTGAGCTTCCCGATTACTGACAAATGCGTGCACTGACTGGACAGGTCCACTCAAATCTGTATGGTTCTTTCCTTAAAAGACCATTTCAGACACCAATCTTACATGGTCCTCAAATGATCTGACCAAGATTATTTCAGGATTTTTTATACCTGTTGACATTGATGAATTTTTATAAATATATTGACATGAATATTTACTTTGTAAAATAGTATATTATTTTAATTATTGTGAATGTGAAGACTATGTAGATCATTGTTTTTTTGTTTTCTTTCTTGATTAGTTTTAATCAAAGTCTGGCAGTTTGAGTAATTAATGCGGCCTACCCAAATGTCCTTTCTTTGGTATTGTTCGTCGAATCGTTGAGCTCCTTAAGTTTTGAGTTGAGCTGCACGATTACTGACAAATGCGTGCACTGACTGGACAGGTCCACTCATTCTGTGTGGTATTTTTTCCTCAAAATTACCATTTCAGACTCAAATCTACACGGTCTTCACATGATCTGACCAAGATTATGTCTGGACTTTAAAAGAGACTGTGACCTCTGAGTTTGTTTCGGCCTTTCTTCTCAGAGTAGTCAGATAGGAAACGCCGACCTCATCTAGTTTTAAAATATGATTGACGTGTAAAAGTGTTTGTACAAACCTACTTACAGAAATAAAATCATTTATCATTTATCATTTATCATTTATCATTTAACCGTATGCAGCTGAATACCAATACTTTATATGAAGCGACAACCTTTCTGACCTCTACAACCATTGGGTTGTGGAGGTCAGTTAGGTAGTCGCTCAATGTCCATTTCCATATCTCCATGGGTATCGTTTTACACAGACTAACACAGTAACTGTACTGTGTAACCCGATAACCCTTGGTACGACTGATCTCACATCATCACATTAATAACATATTTACTGTGCTATAACCCTGCGCCCATTTTCTTTGTTTTTTGTAAGTATAAAATCTTTTCATGGAGTTTTCAAATGACCAAGTTTTGTCATCTACAGAAATCTTCAAAGTCGATTCCATTGTTTAACCGGCTGAATCCAATGTATCAATCCGATAGAGACAATTAGGTATTAATTAGATGAGATTCAGTGACATTCCACATATATCTAATATGACAAATGACCTATATACTAATTAAGATAAGAGCATGACTATGTCCCAATAATGTTATACACAAGACCAAGTTATGCGTAACATCACGTTGAGCAGACCGACCATTGAACGTGTTCGGTTCAATAATTAACCTGTACGGAACGCCTTCCAGCTGATCTAATCTAAAATTATGTTCACGGGAAAATTGCCACAGTCTCATGCCCATACTTTGTGAAGATAGAATAGATTCAATTTCTAATGTTAAGTAGGGAGGGACCATAGACGCGAAAAGGGCGAAAGACAATTGAAGTAATTTTTTAACAGTATTTTTGTTCTTGCTATTGGATCCAGATCGGCGCCGATTCCCTTGTTCACAAACTAAACTAAATTAGAGAATTGACATCTTTTACTGACTGACAGTTCGAAAAAATTACGGTGACTGATTGGAACTAATTTGTCGATGCGTTTTGAAATACCAACTCTGTTTGTATGGAACCTTTTGTTCAACCAAAATGGCCAGCTCTTATCGTGGGCTCATATTAAGTTCATTCCTTTCTTGTTATATAAGTGAGAAAAAGATGAAAATAGTCTCAATTTCGTTTATCTAGTGCACAACAGAATCGACACCATTTTTACGAGTAATTATCTTTTTGGTGTGAGTATTTTCGGTTGTTTAGTTAGATAATCCCTCAGTTGTTCGGGGAGCAGTGGTGGTGGATGGCGCAGTGGTATTGGCCCCGACTTACGAGTTGTAGGTCGTGAGTTCGAACCCAGGTAGTCACTTTACTTAGAGTATTTAATTTCATCACCACTGCTCTCAAAAAAGTGAAGGAAAATATCGTGAGGAAATCGGCATGACTTAGAACCAAAAATTCGAAGACATGTGTCATCCACCAACCCGCACTGGGGCCGCGTGGTGGATTATGACCCGCTCCCATCTCATAGAGAGGAGGTCTATGTCCCAGCAGTGGAAACATTATAGGCTGGTTATGCAGTTGCTTCTAACGGTCCTTCCCAGAAGTTATACTTCCTGGGAAGGAGGGTTGTGTTGTGTTTCCAGGAGCCATTACGAAAACAGCTACAGCAACTTTGTTACCACCTACCCCGAGTTCGATGGCTGATAATAATAATTTGAGATTTTATTCTTTGCCTTTCACTACTTGGTCCATGCAGAATCCACCTTAAAAACTAAACAATTGTCTCGTTAAGAAAACGTATGTACTGCAGCAAGTAATTTTCTCAAGAAAAGGACTCATTATCCCGACTGCAATTATTAAAATTAACTCCGAAACTACAATACAGGGACTTTACAGCGGAACATTATAAGTTGGGAGAAGTCGCAGTATTCACCTCATTAAGTATATTCTAGACAGTCTGGACTATGAATATTCACATTCCAATAACGGTCGCAGTTTCTTTGTACTTTAGATTTATTACTATATAATTGTTGTAGAGGAAGTTTCCCTTTGTTAAGTTTGGCAGAGTTACCGAGTTATTATGTACAACGTTATTTTTGGTACTTATACCAAAGGTTTGGTTTGGTTTTGGTTTTGGTTTTGTATGTTATTGTGTTTATACGCCTTTTTACACATGGAGGGGAATCAAGTGAATATTTTTACAAAGGGCTGATTTTACCAAAGTCGGATATCTTTTATGCGTGGTATAAAATCAACGTCTGATAGTTCTAGTATGGAAAAATTGACAAAAATTAAAAAAAAAGTCCCAGCATAACTACTACTACTGGTGTGACCCAAGGGCTGGCTTTTACCTTGGCCACAGGCTAAGCATTGCCATACAACGTGGCAATGCCGCCAGTCTCTTGGGTACATTACCAGTCGACAGCGATGCGGAGGAATTTTTTGACGCCATATTTTAGTTTGTGTAGTTTTAGTCAGGTTAGGTTATTATATTTTAATTATAATTGTAAGCACTGTAATTTCATATTTGTAAATATGAATAAATGAACTTATTATGTTTTAGTTTGCAATATAATATAAAATAAAAATAAAACTGAGCCACAAGATACAAGCGACGCTTAGTTTGTGGCTCACCGAACATGCACATATTGTATTCTTACTTTTTGATAAATAAACGTTATTATTATTATTATTATTATTATAATATCGTGAAAAAACAATGATTGGTGAGAAAAAATTATTAAGGTATAAAAGTTTGGTGAAATTCGCCCTAAATTGTCCAGAGTAATTTTTGTTTTATTTAGTAGTTGCATTGTCCATTGAGGTGCTTGGTCCGTAAGAATATGTGGTGAGTTTCATGAGCCGTCTGTCTTTATCCTCTTAAAAAATGAGACTTATAATAAAGTCAATACAATACTTACCTACAATCTGTCGTTTATAGAATTTGTTTGTATAATATCTACCTATAAAATATTCTATACCTACTTAATATAAATAAAAAATAAAAATTAAAGTTGCTTTTCGTGTCTGTCTGTGTGAACGCGTTGTTCATTTAAACTACGCAACGGATTTTGATGCGGTTTTTACCATCTTTAGAAAATTTATTCCGGAAAGTGTAGCTATGTGAATAATACATTAATATTGAACTAACATACAATAAATAATTCTCGATGTTTTGTACAGTTGTAATAAACGTGCGTAGCAGGGGTCACTACTTGTCAATAAAAATCCTTATGTGATTCCGAAAAAGACCACTTAGTCCTTTTAGTAAGAAAAAAATACTAAGAAATATACCTACATGTACCATGTAAAAATACCTACATGTAAACTAGCTGTAGAACTCTTGAGGATTATTCCTCGCTCAGTAATAAAGCTTTTCGAGCTCAGTGGATATAAATCAAATAAATCCTCGTCTTCCTTACGCTCTCTTTGCTTGAATGAATTCAACGGTCCGATTATTGACTCTGTCACAAACTTACTTAGTTAGCATTTCATCGTTATTTTATTGAAAATGATAATATTGAAATTCAAATCACCAAAATTAAAAAGATTTTATGACCCCGAATATTGACCAAGCAAAGATTTAAGATATTTTTGCCAAAACTTCTTTGTATGACTTCTTATCTTGTATGTGACGCGACACGTGTTCTGAATTAAAATTCCTTTTCACCCAACTATACTAAAATAAATAATTTTACAGTCACACAAATTCGTAGCGTCCAAAATTGCCCTGTAAAGTGTGACTAAAATATCTCCTGCAACAATTTAGCAGACAGTTCAATTAAATTCTAAATGGTAGACACAGCTGAACGTGACTATTTCGTATGAAAAACGCATTTAATTATACAAAGGATTGTATGAATTAAGCAAATAATGCTTTTATTGGACTTCACTCCAACCATGATATTGCTTGGATTCGTTGCCAAGGCTGGGTCCACACTACACATCGCATGTAAAATGAAACTGTACGCTTTTCAGCATTTGGTGTTTGAACACATAGCAGATAGATATATAATTGAGAAGCTTCAACTTACTCACGTAACCTACAACATGTTGGAAATAGCCTACCTCTCACGGAGAGGACGCCCGAGTCCTAATATAGGGGTGAATCGAACACTTTTTTACAGCAATCTACTTAGGGATCCGTACCCGAATGGATAAAAGTAAATTAAATATAAAACGCAACCCTTATGGGATCGATCGAGCGACAAGTCCTGTTAAGCTAGATTTATCGGACAATTGATCCTGTTGTTCCGTTATTCGTACTTTCTATTATATATATACTTATATGTATATGTGGGAATTTCAATAAAATTGTATGTCTGAATGCAACTTTATCTAGTGATATTATCTGTGTGGTCTGTAGTGTAGCTATCTAATAAAAACATAAAACAGGAGTGAGCTCTAAGTTTGAAAAGAGATGACAGAGAAGAAAAACCAGCAAGATGAAGAAAAAATTTACATATTTTCTTTCTTTCTTTTCTTTCTAAGTAATTAGCTAAGAATTGTTTGCTTTTTTGTTTAATTTTAATTAATAGAAGTTAAACATATTTTCAAGTTAAATTTCGGTCTGCACCCTTACATATATGTATACACTATACAGAGTGGATTTTTGAGACGGGGCAGTAAGGATATGTACCTTAACCGTTGTAGCTACAGGAAAAGAGTCTTAGGAGATTGTCCTTAACTTTTTGAGATATATCGATCTGAATTCACAGATTTTGAAAAAAAAAATACAGTTAACAATAAAATAGGCAGTGTTAACAAAAAAAAAAAAATGATGTCGTCTCAAAAATAATTACCAAAAGTGTACACATTTGGTTGTTTGAAGAATACTAGATACAAAAGAACGTACAGTACGGTACAATATCTTGTGTATTCGGCCTAACACTCAAATAAAGAGGGTAATATTTTCCAACGACCATTGTTTGTTTAAGAATGCGTGTAGGCTTTGTACTCATCTTGTGACTTCCGATGGAATTGTGTTCTCAAAGAAAACAGCAACATCCTTAACTTGGCTGATGTGCTTGACAGGATTTAGTAGGGCTTTTACCCGTAATAGTATACGTTATGAAGTTATTGTAGATTATAAAAGGAACGCTGTGAAAATATGGATTTTGATAGGCCAAAAAAAAACACGCATTTCTGACACACATCCTTTGGGTATTTTATTTTTATTTTATTTTATAAATGGAACGCCATAAATCCATACCGAAATGGATTACGTGATTTGTTTTTAAAATAGTAGGTAGATAGGCATTTGAATTTCGAATAAGATACTTTTTACAACGTTCAACTTATTAATTATTTTCAACTGTTTTAAAACGGTTGGATTGGACAGGGACACAAGAAACTTGAAAGAGAATTTGTTTTCATATTCTCAGGTGTGCGGTTAAATTATAACTTTTGCTGCATAATTTCGTTTTGGAGCGAAGTAAAAAAAAAGATTGTAACTAAATGAGCGGTTTTATATACAGGTATTTCAACGAAGACAGTTCAAAACTCATAAAACAGTGCCCGATGAATAAATCCAGACATTTCGTACTTCATAATTCCGCGACAGATGACCAATATCGGTCATAGTTCAAATGGCAAACATAAAAACCTGATATTGTCATCCTTTTGCAAGAATAACGGTTATAACCGAATACATGAATTCTGATGTTATAACACTTATGTGACCGGGCCGCAAAGGAAACTACGGCCGGCCGAAGAACTGGACGATAAATCTTTCTTTTTTATGAGAAACTATAAATTACTGAGCCTTTCACCGCCCATGGTCATTCCTGTCCAACTGATCCCTGGACTTAGGGAGGGAGAAATAGTGGGAGCGAAAGAAATTAAGAACAGTTACTGAAGCAATAAAAAGTAACGGCCGCCGAAGTACAATTAAGGGGTATTCCACACACGTGATGACATTGCCAACTTCGATGAAAGTCCCTAACGCTCACGACAAGACATTTACTTTATGATCTTGGTCGAGGAAATTAGATGAGATTTTAGTAATTATGTTCCGGATATTTTTGAAAGTAATTATAAGTTTCAATGTTATGCGCACCTGGGTTTTGACTTTTCGTAATTGATGTCAGGTTTAATGAGCAATTGTGGATTAATATATTTTCATTTCAATGTAATTGTGTTAGTTAATATTACGAACCTTATTGGTGATGTTCTTCAGAAAGATCAGGGGCGTAGTACTCGCAACCGGTGTGCGTGTATCATCAGACGTAATAACGTAAACGAAGCAAAAGGAGTACAGGTGGCGTTCTGTACTTTCTGCCTACCCCCATGGGAAGAAAGCGTGAGTTTATGTATGTATGTGTGTAATATTAGGAAACTTGACGCTAAGTTGTACATTGACTTTTTCACAGAGAATGTGACAACAAATTGTTATGTAATGTTGGCAATACCAGTACCGCCAAAATTGTGTGTTTTGATAGCTGTCAATATAAGAAGTCTGTGTATCAGTGGGTGTGTGTGTGTCAGTGTGTCTATAGTACTTGTGTAAGATATTTTCGAAGTCTCGAGAGAAAGCAATTAATAAAACGAAGATTCTAGGCAGTAAATTAAGTGGTTTTATTGAAATATATTGTAAATAATGTTATGAAAATGTCGCAAGATTTTAAAAGGTTTTCCTATAATAATCTCGTTGAAGTTTCTTAACGCCAACAATTTTAAAACAGCAAATTTTTAAAGAAGCTTGTTTTTCGAATACTCGTTATTACTTTTAATATTAAAAGCATAAAGTTTTACGAAATCTCGGAATCGTAGAAAATGCTCTAAAAAAGGTAAAAACAAGAATCTACACATACACATACATACATAAACTCACGCCTTCTTCCCATAGGGGTAGGCAGAAACTACAGAACGCTACCTGCTACGATCCTTACATACGCCTTTTGCCACGTTTACATTCATACATCTGGTCATACACGCACGCCGGTTGCGAGCACTACGCACCTGACCAAAAAATCCTCCTGAATCTATGGTTCATAAATTAATTTTGTTATCAAAGAGGAAATATCCTGTTATAGGGAAACGTGAAGTTTATCAACGTCATAGCTTCATTTCAATGCTTAGCCAAAGTTAAAGAAAAACATCTACAAACGGGATGCGACAGCTGCTCCTTCACAAGTTGTGGGGTCCGCTAAGAGAAATGGACTATTGTCACTAGTAAGGCACTTTAGCAATTCAATTTAGTAAGTTTTTGTTTAGTTGGACTTTAAACGGATGGAAAACATCCTTTGTTTGAAGTGACTGCGTTTCTTGTTGTATTGTGAGGAAAAAGTGTGGACGTTTAACTGGTTTTCAAACTTACAAGTACCTATAAGTCCATGTTTTATAAAATAAATTTTACCTTACTCCAAAGATTAAGCGTCAAAAACTCGTGGACATGGTAGACGAGAGGTGTAGATGCAACTACTCCTTAAAGGAGTAATCTTGGATTAAGACAGCTACACTTGCTTTTGCTAGTCTTCCTGACCCTGCTTTTCTCCCTACATATCCGTAATCATGTAGAAAACGAAGCCTTTAAGTAAAATGTAGTCCTGATTTTCTACATGACTAATTGATTAACACTAATGTTTTAAAACTCACAATAAGTCCTTGCCCAATAAAACGCGTGTTTATTAAATCAAGCCAAAAGGCCTCCGTAAATCTACAGATCGTCAATTCCGATGTTGAGCTTCATTTGTCAGCAGCACAGCCTAACCTATTGGAACTCTATTAGACCCGAAAATCCCCATATGAATAATGTAGGTACCATATTCTTGTTCAATAAATTGTAATTTTATTCTCCTGTATCCGTCCGGAGGCCTTCGGAGTTTTTTTTTTCATTACTGTTCATTATTTCACTTGACGGGTGAAAGTAATATTCGGAGCCATCTGTCTATAATTCGCTTCCCTCAGACAACAATGTCGAGTCTGGCAAAATGAAGTCAAAAATATGTCTATTGTAAGTATTCGGAATTCTTGCTAGAAAAAGTAATGTTTAAGTTTGAACTGACACTCTATACATTTATGGTTTAAAAAAGGGTCAAGCTGAATTGGTTATTTATTTATTTATTTAAACTTCTCGCACACACTAACATACAAAGGCGGACCTAATGCCTTAGGCATTCTCTACCAGTCAACCAAGGGTGATGTAGAGATAAGATGGCAGGTGCTCTGCTTAACAGGTGTTAATAATAATAAAAAAATATTAAAAAGATAACATACTTAATTATACATGAAATAGGTATATAATTAGCACCAAGTTGTAGCAGGTAGTAGTAGTATTATTTATTATGTCTTAAACGAAATAATATCAATGCAGGTAACCGAAGTAAAGTGATTATATCTTTTTAGGGTTCGATAGTCAACAAGTAACTCTTATAATTTCGCTATGTCCATCCGTCTGTTTGTCTATACGCGGCTTAGCTCAGATACTCTTAGTACTAGAAAGCTGTAATCTGACAAAGTGGGGATTCTTTTTCTCGTCTATCCCATGGTGCGGGGTGTCGCTAAATAGGCCATAAAACCCGTTTTTCGATTCAGGGATCCGTTTGAGAAATAATAAGCTTCAAAGTGCAAATTTTTGTTAGAGTTAAGTGTACACCCCTCCCTGCCAGTTAAATGGATTTTTTTGATATGTGAAAAAAACCACGGCAGAAGTATAACGATTGTAAACAGACACTTAACGAACCCGAGAGTCATTTGTACTTCCCGTCAATGTAATTTTTTTTTTGTTCCGGACCATATCTGGGAACCTTCTGGTTACGGCGATATTGAAGATCAAAATTCCAACTTTTACCAACGTATTTTACGAAAACAAGTTTTTAATGTTATAAAACAACTTTAAATACCGCCACGACCCCTGCACCGTGCATGCATCCATAAAATGCACAATGATTTGCGTGCGTGACATTGCGCGCTATCTTCAACAGCGATTTTTCACACCAAATATAAAATTCGTTTTCTAGCCATTATTTTTGTGCAATGTTACTTAGTTTGACGTACAAAATGCGTAGTTGACGGTTATGTGATGGGTCTTTTTGCACCCATTACGAAGTTAAAAGGAAAACTATCACAGCTAAGTGGCTATACAAGTTAACGAGTAATAGTCGACCAACTTAGATTTGTAGTGTGAATCTGAAGGGAGAACCAGGACTTTCAACTACAATGTTAAGTTTGTTCTTGGGATAAATTCATCCCCACTATGGAACCCTTAATTGTGCGTGGTCCGACACGCACTTGACCGGTTTTCAGTTTAGTCAGTCTGTGTGTATTCCACACATTACTTAGTCTGTGACATACCTACATACGAATTTCCATTTTGCTATGAAACCATTAAATATTTTACAATAGCTTTTCTGACAGCATATTCCTAGAAGAGAAAAGCTGTAGTGCACTTTCACTTTTGTTGACACTTTAGAAGCGGCTTTGCAATAGAGCCGTAGTGACAAAAAATGTACGGCGTGTTGGCGAGTGATAATATCGATCGGCGAAATCGAATCAATCGGCAGAATTGGATGCACTTTACCGCCACATCTATCTATCTAGCCAGTACTGGTTTCCGTACATCCTTTTTGGGTTACCACTGAAAATCAGCGCTGTGCTGTGGGTCCCCTATACCACAGCATCATGTTGGGTGGAATCCTTCTTGTCACAGTCATGACGTGCAGCTGTCGACTATTTCTGTTTTGTGCTTGTGATTATTGTAGATCTATTTTATTTGTTTTTATTTTTCATTATTATGTGAGCTAATTATGTTTTTGTGTGCACGTGTTTCTGTGACAAATAAACTAATTTTTCTTTTTTTCTTTCTTACTGTCCCACTGCAGGGAAAAGGCGTCCCTCTCTTTTTGCCACGAAATTTTCATCATTTGCCGAGCCTTTTCCTTACTATGTTTTATATCGGCTTCCAGGATAACCGGATGAATCTGAATACCAATATTTTATATGGAAATACTGCACATCTGACTTCCACAAACTAGTAGCTAGGTAGCATGATACCTCTTGGTAAGACTGTTTGTCAGATTTTCGGGCTTCTGAAGACACGTAACGATCGACGTTAAGATCTACGGATGACAGCCGGTACCAACGGCTTACTGTGCATCCAGAGGCAAGGAGGAGTCTCGGTATGTAAATGTGGTCCACGGACCGACCTCGGTAAACGTAGTTTACAATGATAAATGATTTTATTTCTGTAAGTAGGTCTGTACAAACATTTTTACACGTCAATCATATTTTAAAACTAGATGTTGTCGGCGTTTCCTATCTGACTACTCTGAGAATAAAGGCCGAAACGAACTCAGAGGTCACAGCCTTCTTTAGTCTAGACATAATCTTGGTCAGATCATGGGAAGACCATGTAGATTTGTGTCTGAAATGGTCTTTTGAGGAAAAACCACACAGAATGAGTGGACTTGTCCAGTCAGTGCACGCATTTGTCAGTAATCGTGCTGCTCAACTCAAAACTTAAGGAGCTCAAGGATTCGACGAACAATACCAAATAAAGGAGATTTGGGTAGGCCGCATAAATTACTCAATACTATCTGATCGATCAACCCGTGCGGCTATTTTTATTTGGCTAAGAGTCCCTTTTCCACACACTTCTGTTTTCTGTTAATGCTGGGCAACCTTTTCGGCAGATGCCTAACGTCGTCTTCGTCAAATAGTCTAAAAAAGAATCCCGCTGTTACGAGAAATGATAAAAAATATAGGCAAGAATAAACATCGGTGGGCTATACCAATACACCGACAAGCAAATATTTGCCCCGAAGCAAGAATCTGACAATTCACGAAGCAAGTGGAATCTCGATCGTCAAAAGCCTTTTATTTTCTGTTCCTTTGCTAACTTAGTATTTTGTTGTGTTTGATGTATCGCCTGTCGTCATGTTTGTTGTCAAAATAGGTAAATGTTGACGTATGTTTTTTGTATGGGGAACACAAATCCGGAAGCAGAGAGTGTGTGATGTCAAATATGTTTTCCCAAAGTCATATTTTTTGGAACGTTTTCGTCGTTCCCTTCACTACGATTTCTGTAGTGCTATCCTGTAAAAATCTCACCGTGAGAATTTAGGTGAAGTGAATTTAAAGTGAGCTGTCAATAGGGAACATTACGCAAAACTCTGCGTAGGGGGCGACACTAGCACAGACGGTAAACAAACGGCCATGAATTAGTAACAAATAATTCGTGAAAACGTATCAAATTAAAATAGTTTTATTATCATTAATCTATTAAAAAACCTGTACTGTGATATTATGGCATCCTATGGACGTTTAAAATTGGATGATCTAAAAAAACTGCTTTGAAGGACTTGTCAAAAAACTGTTCACGGTTTGTGCTAGTTCTGCACTCTGGCGGCAGAACAATGCAGTAATACTTCCTATAGTGTAAATCCCTAGCATCAAATGGAACGACAGCTTACTTCAAGCTCACTTCACCTCAGTTTTCACGATGACATTTTTTACAGAATAGGATTACAGGAGGGCTATTCTGAAAAATGTCACCGTGAAATCGTATGTGAAGTGAGCTGTCAGTAGTGTTAATCCGTAGCATCAGGTGGAATGACAACTCACTTCAAGCTCACCTCAACCTAGCTTTTCACGGTGAGATTTTTACAGATTACAACGCCTGTTATATTCTCCAAAATAATAATCCACCATGTGTGTCAATTCAATCTTATTGTATCTATACTTTTTTGCTCTTTTACCAATTTGATAAACGATTATATATTGCCCGGTACAGATTGGTGAAACGTAACATAAAATGTAACACAAATGAGCCGTTCAAACTTATGCAATTCAACATGATATGTAACACAAATGAGTTGTTCAAACTTATGCAATGCAATATGAAATGTACCATAAATGAGCCGTTCAACTTCTACAATGGAACATGAAATGTAACACAATTACTATGCGAATTTGTTTCAGTGTGTGTTACATTTGGTGTTACATTTCACCAATCTGTATCGGGCATAAGGTGAGCCCGTGCTTGTAATACAACAGCCTGTTTTTAACTGCCTACAATTTAATAAGAAATTCAACACTGTGTATTTAATAAAATTAAAAGAGTGTGCTCTAAATTGTGTGCTGCGGTTTACCGTACATGTTTCTGAAGTTCGAATACCTACAAACTTGAAACTGGTAAACCACTACTAACTAGGAAACTGTAAAAAAAGAAACACGCTTTAAAACCTGGAATTAAACTGGGTCACATGTATTTTACTAGTGACTAATTAAAACCAGGTTTCCTATAGAGTTTCTTTACAAAATAAGGGGAAAACAACTTACATACGCCTTTACATATGAAATAAAGCAACAATGTTTTCTACTAACATGTTCATTCCAGAAAACTAACAGAGGGCTTTAGAACAAGTTACGTAGTAATAGTATGTATAATATGTTGGGCTCTTTTCTTTCTGGATTCGTGATTGATTTTTTTGCAACAAATAAGGAGCAGGCACTTTAAGGAATGAATACAAAAAAGAATATAATGAGAACATGTCTTTGGTTGAACGTAAATTTATTACTTTTTACAGAAAGTACGGGTACGGTAGGTACTGTTATACCTTTCTCAATATATGAAAGTCGCGGCGTAAGAGAAAGGAAACTATATATAATATTTAACTAGATTATTATATTTTACCAAATAATTTTCCTAACACACCGGTAGGCCCTAGCCCTGCCTATCTACTTCTCTAAACAAACTGCTATCACTTTTCCTTCCAAAGCTTATTTCAAACTTGCTTGACTGTTCGAGAGTAACCATCGATAATAATAGGTCTTTACCTATGAAATTGCCGTTTTGTATGAAAAAATTTAAACGAATTTTTTTCATGAATTTTTTATTTGTATTAATCGAAGTAATCACCCATGCAATCAATGCATCTTTGCCATCGCAGTGGCAGTTTATTGATGCCCTTCTTAAAGAAATCAGCTGGACGGGAGGCAACAAATTCTTCAAAGGCATTTTGTACTGCCTCTCGGGTATTAAATTTTTTTCCCGCCAAGAAGTTATCCAAATTCTGGAAAAAGTAGTAGTCTGTAGGCGCAAGGTCTGGTGAGTAGGGCGGATGACGGAGAGCTTCCAACCCCAGTTCTTGCAACTTGGAGACCGTCTGCTGTGCAGTATGAGGTCGCGCGTTGTCGTGCAGGAGCAGCGGAGACGAGCGATTGACCAATGCTGGTTGGAGATGCGCCAGCTTCTCCATCATTGTGTTCAGTTCTTCACAGTACACATCTGCAGTAATGCTCACCCCGTTTGGTAAGAAGCTGTGATGAATCACACCGGCGCTAGACCACCAAACAGTGACCATCACTTTTCTAGGGGTAAGTTTTCGTTTAGGGCATTGTTTAGGTGCTGAACCAGGATCCAACCAACTTGCTGAGCGCTTACGGTTATCAAACAGAATCCATTTTTCATCGCAGGTAACAATGCGGTTCAAAATTCCTTCATTTGTGTGTCTGTTGAGCAGTGCAAGGCACGTCTCGACGCGTACTTCGCGCTGGCGATCATTGAGTTCGTGGGGCACCCATTTGTCAAGCTTTTTTACCTTGCCAATTTGACGCAAATGGACCAATATTGTTTTGACGCTAACGTCGAAAGCTGCTGCTAATTCAGCCGTAGATTGTGTATCATCAGCTTCCACAATCGCCTTTAATTCGTCATTGTCGACCAAAGTCTTCGGACGACCGCGAGGTTCATTTTTCAGGTCGAAATTTCCAGAACGGAAGCGAGCAAACCAATAACAGGTGGTGCGTTGGTTTGTAGAGTTAGCTCCGTAAACGTCGTTGATGTTGCGTGCCGCTTGTGCCGCGTTGCTGCCACGACGGTACTCATATTCCATAATTACTCGAATTTTTAACGTATCCATGATGACGAAAAAGATTGAAATGCGATAAAAATGTAACACTAATCAATAAAGAAATGACTACTTTTAGAAAAAAAAAACCATGTTTTTAAAATAAAATTAATTTGAAATTAGAATTCATAGCCAAACAAAAATTATTTTGATTTGAAATGGCCAGTACTGCAGAACGGCAATTTCATAGGTAAAGACCTAATATATTACCAGCCAGTCAACATAAGGTTGACACATGCAGATAACCTCTACAGTACATCGTAAAGGTTTGAAAGTTCAGCTGTAGAGGAACACGAGGTTCCACTAAGATTCACTAGTTAAGTTTATTTAAGTTCAGACTAAGTTACAGTACTAAAGTTCGGCCGCAAAGAGAATGCGTTCCTGACACCTGTCAGTGCGACAATTCTCAAGATCATTTTCGCAAAACACGTATTCGTTTGTATGAAACTGACGGTTGTCAGGTACACATTCTCTCAACGGCCGGACTGTAGATAGGACAAGGCGATTACTTCTGTCAGTTGTCGATAACTACACAGTTTTATATTCACTATACTGAAAATCGTTAGTGTTGTTATATTTATCAGACTTATTATGATGCGTATCGGGGACCTTAAGTAGGCGACAACGAAAGCAGAATAATGTTCGGCGGTGAGACCAAACAGGAACAAAGGGCGTAAGTGGAGTGCTAAGATACATGTGGACGATATTGAAATAATATAGGTATGTAATGGCTTTATCGTTACTGCCCATACCTGCATAAGAAATATTCGCTACCCGAGGCATACCTTAGTCACCCCCGATGACGCCATTACCCTCCTCCAGGAGAGTAGTAATAAGGCCACCAGATACTTTAAAGATACAAAAACACAGACCGCCGTCCTTCTGTCCTCGCCACCGAGGACCGCCGCGATGCCCCAATCCACGTCCGCCCCGACCCTTGCTCGAGCCAGCCCGCGCCGCTGAGCCTGTAGCTTTAAATTCATTCCATAATAATAATTCCGATCCAGCCTGTCCCTTGCTGCCGTCCCCCAGTGACGCCCTAAGCAGAGGTCCTTACCCCACAGTGGGAGCCCTCAGCGCGTAGTTTGTGAATTTTTTTAGCCCTGGCGGGGGGCCTTAATTTATTAACGCAACCCCAGGCATGCCCGGTTGATCTGCGAGAAGCCAATCACAATGCCTATTCCTATGTAATAAAGGTGTCATATTAGTAGGTACGTTCTTTATTTTCTGCTTTCTGATTATTAAAACAATTGAAGTTGTACAAAAGCTTTTGTTAAAAGGGAAAATATTTGCCAGGCAGTGGAACATAAATTCCACCAACAGAAGATAATATCCAAATAGAAATTGAATGATTTGGTTGTGATGTCAGGGTAATGAATTATTAAGCAAATTGAGTACCCACTTAAATTGTCCGTATGTTAAGATCACAATTGTCGTTCTTTGACAGTTGTTAGAAATGGCTAAGAAATAAAGATAAATTATTAAGCGCGCGTAAACTGCTGTTTTCGTTCGAGGTAATGGCCCTAACACACAGCAAATAGACGTAGTGTGTCAATTTGATAGAAACATTATTTTCCCTGACTCAACGTAAAGTAATCCTCAAAATACACATACACAAAACACATACACATACATAAACTTACATTACACACATATATACACATATTATTTTACATATACATTAAAGGGTATTTCCTCCTTTACCTAGTAAACTTAAATTAAATCCTGTTTTAATTGAGCCCCAGCTGCTCAGTGGCTGGCCGAGATACAATGAGATAGTAAGTGATAATCCGCAGTTTCCGCCTCGACTCAGCACTAACACGGAACCCATTCAGATACGTACAGAAGCCAAATTAGCTTCGGAAGACAAAGGAGTTCTGTAATGCCTTTTTTTAGAACCACTTATTTTAAAGTGTTTTCGTGTTTTGTGAGTCGATTTAAATGGGTTCTTATTTTTTGTACTTTTTGAACTACTAGTTTTTGCCCGCGGCGTCGCCCGCGCGGATATCGGAAATTATTCCACTGGAACGTACTACCGGGATAAAAAAGTATACTAGGTCCTTACTCAGGACATGGTCTATCCATGTCCCAAATTTCATCCAAATCCGTTCAGCCGTAAAGGCGTGAAATGGTAACAGACAGTCAGACAGTTACTTTTGCAATTATAATATTAAGTAAATGATTTTGCCTCTGTTGTAGGCAACCAATGTAACACAGACACACACAACACAACACCACGCCTGTAATTCCCGAAGGGTTAGGCAAAGGTGCATCTATAGTACCAACCGACCTACCAATGTAGCAACCAATGTAGCGACCTATGTAGCAACCAATGTAGCAACCAATGTAGAAACCAATGTAGCAACCAATGTAGCAACCAATGTAGCAACCAATGTAGCAACCAATATAGCAACCAATGTAGCAACCAATGTAGCTTTTAAATAATTATAATAGCTGCTTTTATTATAACAAAGTCATGAACAAACCTATTTTCTTCGGAATAAAGACGAACTGTAACGAAGATAAATGACTACAGCGAATTGTTCAGACGTTTAAGGCAAGGGCTAATATTGTAGATACATAATGGTAAGACACGAAAGTAGATTATTTTTTTTTGCCGATTCTTTTAACGTCATATATCTATATCTAAGAAGGAATTTAAACATTTTGACTCAAAACTCAACTCAAAGCATTTATTTCAATTAAACCATTTACAGGCACTTTTGAATTGTCAAAGAGTCGGTCAGTTAGTCAGAAAGTTGAAGCTAGTTGCCCATTCCAAAACGTAGATCTCTATGGAGAAGAACGGGCAAGAAACTCCAAGGACACTCTTTTTAAATCAAGATATTACAAAATCCTGGGTACATTATTCTTGTTGCTTTATATGCGAGAACAATGAAAAACAAAATAAAGAAACAATTCAAAATATAAGATTAATAATAAAAATAAGCCGTGGCAGTTAAGAGATGACCAGTCTCAACTGACGGCGCCCGTTCACGAACATGACGCGTGGATCAGCACCATCCAGCTCAACCATTTTGTAGGGAACCGAATGATCCAACACAGGCGCCACTCCACAACACACTTGACTGTTTTTTCATACCAAATCTGTCAAACGTCAATATCAATCCTAAGTACATAATAATATAAACGTCCAAGAAGTACTTAGACTTCGTGATCTCTGTCTTATATGCGTTTTTTTTAACGATTAGGGCAGATTTTTCAATAGTCAGATAACTTTTTATCTGAGGAATAAATAATGCTTCCAGCTTTTGTATAATCAAACTGTCATATTTATTTTTCAGAAAAAAATTATCAGAATATTGAAATATTTGCCCTCAAACAAGTAATTCAAAAAATTGCTGTTAAATCTCATGTAAACTGCTGTGATTGGTTGCCCGAAGTTATTAATCACGTGACATGGAATTGGACAACAGATACGGAATAGAGGTAACTATGCGCACTGCGCAGAGTGCAGCATAGTGTGGTATACCATATCCCTTTTATAATTCAACTAGTGACCCACCTTTGCTTCACACAGTTTTTACGACAAAACCCTCCGAGTCGAGTCGAGTTGAGTCGAGTCCAAGTCGTAAACAACACATAAACCCTCCGGAATAAATTCTCTAAATGGTAGTGAAAACCGCATCAAAATCAGTCGCGTAGTTTAGAAGAAAAACGCGGTCACACAGACAGATGCGAAAAGGGACTTTATTTTATACTATTTATAGATAATGACTGAGGTCGAAATTCACCAAACTTTTATACCTAGAATACGTCTTATCCTGAGAATAAAATTTGAATTGTTGACTGTTTTTCCATACTAGAACTGTCAGACGTAAATTTTATTCAACGGATAAAACATATCTGACTTTGGTAAAATAGCCCCCCATTTTTTGTTTAGCAGTGACAACTACCGCTTGTGGACAATTGTTATTTGCAACCCTAGAAGTTTGCTAATACTTTGCCAGCTTTTAGTTCACGTTGAAATATGGCGACGATAACCATTTGTAATCTGGAGGCGCGTTGCCAACTTTTCAATTTTCTTTTCAGTTAAATGATTTGTCTATCTTTATGTAATTAGACAGAAATACGGCTGGAAGAACACAACTCATTTATTTAACTTATTTCTTTACAAAAAAAAAAATCTGCTAAGTAAATCCCGATTAATTTAATGAAGGGAAATAATAAGGGACGCCACTCATTGAGAGTCGCTAATAAGGCCTTTTCAAAAGCCTACTAATAAAATGAATTTACGATTTTAAGAGGTTCCAAAGTATTAAATGCTTGGGAACAGCTCCATTGGTTTTTTTCCATAAGGAAAATCCCATCAGCAGTCTGAATTTTGAAGTTATACTCGGTAAAGACTTAACATAGCTGCCTGGGGTACTAAATACACACCTCTGCTTACCTCTGGGATAGAAAGAAAGAAATACTTAAAGAAAGAAAAATGTGTTTATTTGCATTACATACAGCAAAAAATACACCTTAAAACTATAAAAAGCAGAAAACAATGATAAGTAATGCCAAAAGGGCCTCAACTCAGCTTAATGTCTGATGACAACACAAGGTGTGCCGCCTGACGCTGATTTTTAGCTGCAACCACAGCCAACTTAGCCCCGTAGACACCGCATAGGAGGGCAACCGCGCTCGCCAAGCATTAGCTCTACGGCCTCATATGTGATGACCACGCCCCCAACTCGTCTAGGAAGCGCCAGTCAGTCCGTTACTGATTGTTGACGTTGACGGCGTTTCCTATCTGACTACTCTGAGAAGAAAGGCCGAAACAAACTCAGAGGTCACAGTCTCTTTTAGAGTCCAGACATAATCTTGGTCAGATCATGTGAAGACCATGTAGATTTGAGTCTGAAATGGTCTTTTGAGGAAAAAATACCACACAGAATGAGTGGACCTGTCCATTCAGTGCATGCATTTGACAGTAATAGTGCAGCTCAACTCAGAACATAAGGAGCTCAACGATTCGATGAACAATAACATTTTACATAAGATATAACAGTTATATAACTTTCGTGAAACACATTTTTTTTTTTTTTATACCAAAGAAAGGACACGTGGGTAGGCCGCATAAATTACTCAAACTGCCAGACTATGATTAAAACTAATTAAGAATGAAAACAAAAAAAACAATGATCTACATAGTCTTTACATTCGCAATAATTAAAATAATATACTATTTTACAAAGTAAATATTCATGTCAATATATTTATAAAAAATCATCAATGTCAACAGGTATAAAAAATCCTGAAATAATCTTAGTCAGATCATTTGAGGACCATGTAAGATTGGTATCTGAAATAGTCTTTTAAGGAAAGAACCATACAGATTTGAGTGGACTTGTTCAGTCAGTGCACGCATTTGTCAGTAATCGTGAAGCTCAACTCAGAACTTAAGGAGCTCAACCATTAGACGAACAATACCAAAGAAAGGACATTTGGGTAGGCCGCATAAAGTACTCAAACTGCCAGATCATCATTGAAAATACCTGGGAAACTGAAAAAAAAAAAACTGACGCACATAGTCCTCACATTCACAATAATTTGATAATAATGTTATACTTCAGAAAGTAAGTTGTCATGTCATTCTATATGTAATACCTGGTTTAGGACATGAAATACTTTTTATCCCGATATTCCTACGGAATCGAGACTTATGCGGGTGAAATCGCGGGGTGCAGCTAGTTATTGTAGTTAGATGGAGTAGCGTAAAATAATGAGCAGTTTCTTGTATACCTATTTAAGGAGGTAAGATGAACGTGTTTTAAGTTTTTTTGTTAACGATCTCAAATTAAGTAAGTTGTTGCTCAGGCAGCTTCACAATAGTTACTTAAGTGCTAGGCTCATAGTAAAAACCTTAAGATTGCGCTTAAATTAATTTGTAAGCTTGTGTATCAAATTATTTAAAAAGAAAATTTAGGTACCTATTTTCTCTAGGGACATAATTTTGCAAAGATATTATTAAGTTAGGAGGTGATATATTGTTTGTAGTTTTTGTAAGAATGAGGTTTAATTTAATTTCTATATCAGTTGCTTTTATGTAACACAAGTGTTAACCAAATTTTTTTTGTAACAATGACAGCTTTCCTTCTTTCTGAATTGTACCTTTTAAGATCAACCAGGTGGTGTGACATTTGTAATACACTTCGGCCTACTCCTACGTCTAATATTGAAAATATTTTATGCTATTTTCAATATAAGATTCTAATATCATATTTTTATTTATAGCATACACGATAATATATCTTTTAACATGGCTGGAATAGTATCGCAAATATCATAAAGCTAATAGAATTTCAAGGAACTCTATTTCTGGAAGTCACGCTCCAGTTGTGATTCATTCATTGATAACTAGATTTTTGCTCTGATTTTGAAAATGTCAAGGCTTTGCGAATAACATAATATTTGGTTTTTATTAAGATGTTGCGTATAACGTGGGTATAGCAGAGTATTTATATTTAAAAGGGAACTTTATTAGCATCTAGTTATCAAACTGATAAATGAAAGTCTTCGATTCTTGCCGTACAAGTGCCAAACATTTCCTGATTGGAGTAAGTCTGAATGAGTTTTCAATTAAATAATAGTATCAAAAGGTGTCAAATGTCAGAAGCTAATTATAATTTATGTAACACAAACAGAAAGCCATACAAATGTATTAAGGCGTTGTGTTACATATCGGTTTACATAATGTAAGACTATTTGGCATGATAAAAAATAACCACCTACGACTATATTACTTGTTAAAAAAAAATGGAAAATCGTAAACTTTTATAATGTTTGTAAATATGTGAGCACCATGTACCTATCACATAATTAATTTATCTGTCATTGCTTTATTTTTAATTATTTTACCTATTGTGATATAGTAATTTGATTCTAGGTGCATCGTCTTCACTTATACAATTAATGTGTACAAAATATTGTAAAACATTTTAAAAGAGTAACGGTGGATTTTCTTGTCCATTCTTCTTAATACGAAACTACCTTTTGGAAGGGGCGACTAGAATCAATTCTATTTTTAATGTAAATGTTGCAATTCAAAAGTGCCTTTTATGTGTTTATTTGAAATAAATGCTTCGACTTTGACTTTGAAATGTTTACCAGTCTTTCATGATATTATAAGCCCGTGTTACATATACATAAGCAAATAGTTAAACAAAATAGAAGGTGGAAAGAAAAATATTTTAACGATTTTCAAATTTAATATACTCGTTTTTCGCATAATATTGACTTTGTTGTAAGATTTTATTCATATCAATTGTGCTTGTCGCAAACGTTTTAACCAAGATATGGGATAGTTGTATTTTCGATAAAAAAATCGTTCGAATTTACGTTACGGTTACTTCGCTGGTTCGTGCTAGGGCCTGTAAAAGCACAACTACGTACATAACAGTCGTAGCGGCACTAAACACTACTAAGTACTACGCACGTAGTCTTGCGCGTGATATCTACATAATTATCTTTGTAGTGAATCCAATCTTTCTGCGTAGACGAGTGGCCGAATTCGCTACGTTTCATCATGTCGTCGTTAGCATTTGCCATCGTTTTCAAATTAACGCTCCGTGATTCTGCCGCAAAACGTGATATTTCGTACAATTTTGTTTTGGAACCGTGCACTAAACGATCGTTCTGACGTTACAAGCTGTTAAAAATATGAAAATAAAAAATACTTAGTCCCGGTTGCACCACAAATCACCTCGTTTAACGATTTTTTTTTTAACATATCTAAAACATAATTCTGTCTCTGTTACTTTCAAACAATTGACTAAACGCATTTAGTGATTTCTGGAGCAAGTCGGCCTTAATTTGCAAATACCTAGATAATACTTACCTATAGGTACTATATTTTCACTTCTACGAATACAGTTTGCGCATAATTTTTGTGACAAAATAAGGTTTTCATAGTTTTCATGCATTTTTAAAGAGTCGTCTGTCGCACTAGTTTCATAATGCTCAAATGGAATTGAAAAGTATGGGCGAGCTTTGCGGGCGGATTTACTCGTGATGTGTTCCCGAGTGGATAAAATTAAGGACTTAGGACATGTAATCCATTGCTATAATTCTGTTTTGGACTAAATTTAAGCGATTCTTATGTAAGAAATTGCAATATTTATCTACTTAATAAAAATCTTAAATGCACTAACAGACATCGCACACCCTAAACCGCTGGGTCTAGAACCATGAAAATTGGCACAAGAGTCTTAAAATTTTTGCACAAGAGTGCCTTAAAAATTTGGCACATGAGTGCCTTAAAGATTTTTCACAAGAGTGTTTAAAAAAGTCTTTGAAAATTCACTCCCTAAAGGGTTTAAATTGTGGTTGAAAGTTTGTATGAAAGTTGCTATTTTTTACAGATAGGAAATGGCATAGGCATAGGTACACGGCTTGTATTTAATTAATTAATAAAATAATATTGTCAAAGGCGTCCCTAATTTTGAAAACGTATGTTAGTCTATTTTAAGTACCATTGGCCGGAGATGACAAACTAGAAAAGTAGTAAGTTAATAAGTTAATAGATGTTCTCAGAAACACACAGTATAGTGGTTTGAGCAGAAGTCGTTGAATGGAAACCGGGAATTGGCAAACTTAGGCAACGCTGATTGAACTTCGCGGAATAACGTCTGAATATTTATTACATTTTATTATTTTATTTTGTGTTATTTATAATGGTTAAAGTGTTGACAATATGATTTTCCTCAATGTAATTTTCCGAATTGACTCAGGTATAAAAAAATGAGGTATAAATAAAGTTCTACGACGTAATCATAATTCGTTGAATTCAGGACTTGCGGTGAGCCTATAGTTAATAAAATAACCAGTTACTCATTCCACGTATTCTAGACAGAAAATAAGTCTAGTCATTTCTTTTATAAAAAGTTGATTACTTTTATCAAAGAGCTATGTTAGACGGTAAAGTATTGCGTGTTTTTCTAAGGCAGCTTTTTTCTAAGGTAGTTTATAATCATCCAATTATTTCTCTAACTTTGAAGCTTAACATTTCAAATCATTAGTTATAGCGTCACGGAAGGCTTATTATAGCTTGACCTGGTTATTAGCTTATATTTACCCGACTGCCCCAGAATGAAGATTTTTTTTCTCTGAGGGTTTTATTTTTGCAACAAAGTTACTTATGATTTTCAATGTTTGATGGAAATTTTGATCGATAAGTTTTGTTTTGAATCCCGTATTATTTTATTTTTGGTATTGTCTACATTCTTCTTCCTGGTTTGAATGATAATGTAGGGATGTTAAATTTGGATTTGCGAATAGGTACAAAGATATCACAAAAATATCCATTGCAAGGCAACGGTTTTTCTCGATTGAAAATGTTTTATGTTGTGTATTTTCACATTGTATTAAGCTGAGCGAATAGGCAGTTCTGTTTTGTCTATTTATAACAATAAATTGCATCAACAATTATTTCTCTGCCACTCGTGATGATTAAGTATAGCAATTTCCGCTCTGACCCGAGGCTGAATATGGATGTAGCTTCAGATTTCTCGGAGTGAAATAACAAATCTTATGTAGCTTTTGCCCGCGACTTGGTTCGCTTGTAAGTCGTAAGATAGAATATATTATTATCTATACTAAAATAACAGCCACATTTTATCAAACTCCCTCGGCCCCTGAATCACCGAGTTGCATCGCGTCGCCCGCCCTCTCTATTACTTCGTTTTCGCTTAGCATACTTTCTGTTTTTTTTTATTTTTTCCCTGCTCCTAAGGGTCCTAGCGTGATGTTAAATAACTAATAACGTTCCCCTAGAAGTGGGCTATCAAATGCAAAAATACTTTTTCAAAGTCGACTGGTAGTTCCAGAGATTAGCAAGTTCAAACAAACAAACTCTTCAAGTTTGTTATATTAGTATAAATATAGTTAATCGCAGACCATTACAGGTCAAAGGTCTTCTAAGGAGTGCTAATCTGAGAGATAATCTGATCTTCATCATAACCTCTTTGGCATCAAAGGGAATTGTTGTTTTATTTGCTGTTTTTTTATCAAACGCACATGTAGTCTCTAAATCCTGCCTAAATAAATCACCATACGATATCGTAAAGGTCACCTTTCTTACCGTCTATAAATTCTTAAGCAGATTTCTTTACCTGAATAGAGTAGATAGTCTACATCTTTATTTTAGGTAACCTTTCGGCGAAAAATCTATTGAATTCTTGTATAGAAGGTGTGATGTCTGACCCGGTGTGGAAATTGACGTCGGCTGTTAGTAATGACGGTTCGTAGCGCTTCTTTTGTAAGAGCTGTCTGTTTAGGAACCGGGCCAACTGTGCGATTTTCAACTGTGAATGTATTTCTGTATATAGACTTTGGACACTTTTACTGTATTTATTACTTTGTTTACTATAACCTGCAGGCTTTACAGTAATTTAAAAAATGTCTGTCCAAAAAAACGGAATAAGCCTCTAATTTCGTCTTCAAGATAACCCAAAAAATGTTTCAATTTGATACCATCCTCAGTTTATCATGATGAAAAAATAACCATGACCTTAATTTGTGCTGTTCTATCGTTATGTTTTTTTCTGTTAAGTGTTTTGTGTGTAGCTGTAGGTACATTGATAAAGGGAAATATTTAACTGCGCGTCAAAAATAGTTTTTTTGCGCTTCTAATGATACACCCTTACACTAATAATTGAACCTCTTTTACCTTTTTGGCCTATCATTGTGATGAGCAACAATGCGTTGACTTTAGTCTCAAGCTTCATGTTTTCGGTAACACATAAACATACTACTACATACATTAAAGGCTGATGGAATTTTAGATTTAAATTATCGATGTCGTTATGCATCGAATATCAACTTCGAGACTAACATTATCACCTTCTGTAAAAAAGGAATATACTCGTACTTTAGTATTACGTGACACTATAGATTATTCAAACGAAGTGCTACATATTCCAGCCAGAAGTGAATAAATTCATTATTTACTTTTGAATAATGATTCAAACGACGATGGTGATAACCATAGCAAGCAATTGGCGGAAAAAGTTTTTTATGCGGGATGTATAAGATAAAGTAAAAATAACAAGAGTTTGGTAGATGTTCTAGAAAGACTGAGAAAAATTAATTGAAAATTTGAATCCCGAAAAATGTTACGTTTTACAAAAAGAAATTCTTTATTTAGATTATCTAGTATCACAAAATGGAGTTTTTCTCACAGTTGGTCGGAGTAACTAAGCTAGGGTACCCCAACGAAACGGGTTAGGTTAGGTTAGAACTGTGACCGACTGTGCGCGAGGCAAGCGAGCGACGCAAGCGGTGCCGCGGCCGCGGCCGTCGAGCGCTACTTCCAAGTTAGTTGCAGTTACTTGGCTATTTGGTATTTTTAGGACCCCAAAATATAAATTATTTGGGTTTCACAAAAACAGGCGCAATCATTATATTAGATTTTTCAATAATATTTTTAAGAGCTCAAAATGACAATTATTAGTTGAGATTCTATTAAATACATAACATAAATAACTAAATAAATAAACAAAAATCCTGCAAAATATATTTAATCCGGTATATAATGCTTAAATACAAAAATAAACACAATCATACAAATCTAATCACAAGTACATAGGTACCTACAAACAGGCAACTCAAAGAGCCACATATTTAAAATAACTCGGTCTTCTATGCAGAGCCGTGCAAGTTAGTCGGCTAACGCACTTCAAACTATTGCGTCTGATTGCTATGCGCACGACTCTACCACAATTTTGCATAACGTGGCTACCACGGTAATTATAAACATTGGCTCTGGGTATCCGTTCAGTGGTTCCGACTAGAAACAATACAACAATTGTATTGTTGGATACTAAATATAGAACAGTTGGGAATTAGGATAGGTTGCATGTCGACGGAGACGTATCAATATCTAATAACTAATTTTTTTGCGATTTTCACTTTATTGCATATTCCTTGGTAAAATATGAAAGACATCATTATTGCAGAACATAAATAAGGTCTGAAATCATTATTACCATCACAAGCGTTTCCTACTATTCTTTAAATATAAGTAACCTTATAATTCAAATGTTAAAAACAACGAGCAACGAGCGATTACTCGCTGGAATGGGTATGTACCAAACGTGGTCTCTCAGCGAGTGTTCTGCCAAGCAGGCCTCGCTGAGTGAGTACACTCTTTGATAGCTATTGTCGCTGCGATAAACGAGTACTCATCGGTGGTGAACAGTCAGCGATCAACTATTAATATATACATATTGTATGTATCTCTTTAACTTACAAAAGACCTACAATCTTTTGTACGTGTGTTGAGCGAGAAAATCGTTGATAGCTAGTCGCTTCCTCGTCGGCGATGGGTCAGGTGTCTTAGGGTGGGTTTCCACCAGAGATGAGCGGGAATGCGTAGCGAGGAATGTGCGTCCAACTAACCAATAACAGTGCTAGCTTAGATCAAGCTATGAAAATGAAGCTATGTTATTGGATAGTTTCATACACATCCTTCGCTACACATCCTCGCTCCTCTCTGGTGGAAAAGCAGCCTTAGAGTCACCGCAAATTAGGTGGCTTGTGGAAGACACTCTTGGCCACTTCTGGTCCACAAGCTGCATGATAAATACAGTTTTTTATTTGAATTTTAAATTGAGTATCATTGATAATCTTATATTTTTATCATAACATCATTACAGGTACTGGATCATAAAAAACACATTCTTAAATAGAGAATGGTGTCTGAGGTAGGAAAGTCCTGATTTACAGTTCACCCTGCTCTCTTAGAAAGGACATGTTAATTTACAAACAGTTAAATTCAAATACATAATATAAGTAAAAAAATTGCAATTAAGTAAAATCAGTACTTACCTACAAAAGAAAAAGACGATTCAAATTCTATAGAAAAAATTACCCAATATATGCTCAAAGTTAGCTGAGACATTTTTTTGATCTCAGGTCTTCAAACTTAATCCCAAATCATTTATTTCAAATAAAGCATTTACAGGCACTTTTGAATTGTCATGGAGTCCGTCAGTCAAAAATTTGAAGCTAGTTGCCCATTCCAAAGTTGTAGGTTCCTATGGAGAAAAATGGGCAAGAAACTCCATGGACACGCTTTTAATCAAAATATTACGTCCTATACCGTCCCTATACTAAACAAAGTGCTATAAAACTGCACTGCAATGATTTTGTTCCATTCACATATCAATAACCGCATCGGTAACATTGTCGGAGGCGTTATTGTAAACTTTCGCATCAAATTACCCCACTGCGCCTTCGCCACAATACAATGACTTAGAACAAAATAACAGCGAAAAACAGACACAAAGTTAATTTCATAAGTGTTCTTCAAAGTTTTGTAACTTTTCATGAAAACTTTCCATTGATTTGGTACAACGAAGAATAAAATAATAGTAAAGTTATCAAAGAGATGGTCGATTCTGCTTTTCAAAGTTTCCTTTTGTTGATGTCTACCTCGATATCTTTCGAACATAGTTCAGCTGGAGTTCAGAGGATACACGCCGAGGAGAACAATAGTCTTATTAAGGTTCAATTTAAAATTGAGGCGAATTTTCTGTTTTCCTTAAGTCGTCTTCGAACTGAGTTATCCTAATTTTGTATGTTTGGCTGTTTGTTACTCAATCACGCAAAAGCGGCTGAACGGATTTGGATGAAATTGGCACACAGATAGTTTAAAACCTGGATAGTTTTTATCCCGTAATACGTTCTCGTAGGATAATTTCCGACCCCCACGTGGGCAAAGCCGCGGTCAAAAGCTGGTACGTAATAATACCATCCAGCCTCAACCCGATCAATAATGCCAGTAACCGGAAATTCCCGATAGTAGATAATGACATTTCCTCCCCATTAGATATGACATTAGGACACATCATTAGTAATTTTTTGTTCGGTACTTGTGTGTATTCATTATTATTATTATTATTATATCAACGGAGAAGACAAGGGCAGGTGACAGGTAACATGTCTGTAATAAGGGTACAGGGTATTTGGGGACAAAGTTATCTCTACCAAGTTATATTTTTCTCTATTTAGAGATGGAAGGTAGATCAGATTATTTCGAAGGTGGGTAGGAAGGCTCGACTGGCTATTCACAATGGTGGGCTGGTGCCTACGCTTTTAATTTATTTAAGGTGATTAATAAAAGGCAGAGTGAGTGGAAACGTCGAGAGAGAACGCTCTAGCTAGAAGGGCATATAGTGAACATATTGGTGTTGTTCTTCAGAAAGGTCAGGTGCGCAGTACTCGGAACCGCGTGCATGTATGACCAGATGTATGAAGGTAAACGAAGCAAAAGGAGTATGTTAGGATCGTTCCAGTTGGCGTTCTGTTAGTTTCTGCCTACCCCATGAGAAGAAGGCGTGAGTTTATGTATGTGTGTAGGTAGGCAAATATTTACTAAAGTCATCTTCGTTCTTGAAGTTGTATAAGTGGATAACAAGATAATGTTATTTTTACTAAGGACGTGGTTTCTACCATGAAGGTATGTTAATTTAGCTAACGAATACGTAAGTGTCTGAATTTTATTAATTCTATAATTCCAAGGTTTTGTGATATAGGCTTACATTGTAGAATAACAGTTTTCATAATTTCATTTACTGGTTGGCATTTTCTTTGATTAATTTATTATTTTAATTAGTTAGTTAGTCATTTTATTTAGTACCTGGTGTAAATAGTTAGTTGTGTAATAATTGTTTATAAGTTAGCAATTTCATAAATAAAATAAAAAATAAAAATCATTTATTTCAGACAAAAAAAATCCATAGGCAAGGCAAGGTTGTTACTAACAAGAACTTTTCTTATAACTAATGTTAGTAACTAAAAAGTAAAAAAAAGAATAAAGACACACCGTCTACCCCTGCACAGTAGGCTCGTCGGTCTCGCAACACATGGAGTTCAGTGAACCTACGGAGCAGAACAGTATCGTTTCTCTCGCCAATTATTTTCAGGTCGCTATTCGGGCTCCCCCGTACTCGTCGCACCACAGACGCAACTTTTGACGCATAATTGCGTAGATTAATTTTAATAATAAAGAACTGTCAATTTATTTATTTGTATGTGGTTTTTAGGAGTGGAAAGGAGAAAGGGGGCCTTTGCCCTGCAATGGGACAATATAGGCTAAAAATAAATGATAATAGTATAATAATATGGTGAGAATAGTTACTAGATTTTTTTGAAATAAATAATACATATTATATTAGGAGAAATATTGGATTGGATTGAAGATTGAAAATCCAAACTCCGGACAGTTACTGAAAAATTTCTTATGGAAAAACCAAGTAACACTGCCTAAAACGAAAATCTTTGAAGAATGACAAGACTCCATGTAATCTGGGTGTCGCACTTAGACTTCGATTAAATTCGTACAAATACTCTCAAAAGATAGATCTCGCTCAAATTAAGGAAAAAGGTAACCACAGCATATTTTTAGAATATTGGGTTTCGCCAGTAAAACGTTGTTTAAAGAGCAGGTGGCTCCGTTTATACATACCCCGTGACAGTAAACCAAAGAGTATAACATGCAGTACATAGTATTATGACATTCAAAGATTGCGGAAATGAATAGTTCCAATAATGGCTACTGAAGGGAAAAGTGGCGCTAGTAGCTGACTTTGTATATTAATCCCTCTACATATTGGACATCTAGAAGAGCGTCATGTCCTATTGTCCTCCATGCACTTCTATGCAAAGCAAGCAGCCATAATAACGTGATGATTGGCGAAGTTTATTTTGTTATTACTACAAATATTAACGTCATATTTAAAAACAAATAAAAGAAAACAACGCTTTTGGATGAAGAAAACGAAAATGGGACCTTGGGATACGTCCAACATGACCTATGCACGATGATGTATAGCCCTGAAACAGCAAAAAAACACGCTTTCGCTTTGCGTCGTGCGTGCATCGTAGACGGCCGAACAGGCTCCGACACATAAAGCTTCCCGACACGTCCTAGATATGTCGGTCGAAATCGAGCGACGTCGGGCGACGTCGCACGACATGACGACATGTCTTGCAACATCTAAAACGATGAAAAAGGTCGTGGAAAAGATATCTAGAAACGTTATTAATAATCCAATTTACGTTACGTAATTATTTTATAAAATATTTTATTTTTCTCTGTGCAGTTTATAAAAAAAAAAGCTAATGCATACAGAGTAAAGCCCTGTAACTGTTTCATATAATTTACATACTTTCATTCATGAACACTTCTGAAATTAAGCGACACCAAAACTGCCATTCTTCCGGGGCCATTTTGTTTTTCTTTGTCTTTATTACAAGTACTCGTATTCGAGTGAACTGATATTTTTATATGCACGCATTTCAGTGAAAAATAAACCAATTTTTCTTTATTTTTTTCTTTCAGCAGTTGTATTACAGCTACTAGCCCAAAGGGACTGTTCTTTATTACAGTTCGCTTAATCACTTTTAATTAACTACTCTAGTAATTTTAGTTTCGCGTGTTAACAATCAAAATCATTTGCAGTTCATTTCAAATAGCTACACCATTATAGTTTAGTATAAATAATCTAATGGCGTGAGCAATTAAATGGGAATTAGCGGGATTAAGCAAAATACTGTGTTATAGAGTATACTATTCATATTAAATTGCTTTTGTTAATGGTGTTCCATTAATTCATGAACGACGGCATATTAAAATAACTGGCAATATGAAGTCTGGAATAGGCCGAGGTACGGTCAGCGACTAAAATTGTTAACACTGCTACTTTTACACATTATCAAAATAGACACAAAATTATTGGATACATTGTATTTCAGCATTTTATATAATAGCTAAGACAATATAAGATATAGAAGCTAAGATATAATATTCTTTTGACACCACCTGCTCGATAATGTCACGTTATTATGTCATGCAAACCTAACCTAAATTAAGTCATTATAGCCCCGGGGTCTAGCCAGGCATTAATACTGTACTAAATTTCATTATAACCCGCTGGTCAATAAAGTGATTTGAATTTGGAATCTTAATTAGCAACACGTATGAAAACTTTACAAAATATGAACACGTAACAAAAAAAAAAACCTGACTCAAGTTGTTTTTTATAACCTCGCAGAAGATCTAAAAAGCAGAGTATTCTTCTCGAGAATAAAGGTGTCTTCGTCTTGAGCGAGCTTCAATCCCTCGCTGCACTCAGGAGTTAAGACTACAATCTAAGTATGAAAGTTAACTCCTGAGCGAATCCTTTGTCACGCTTGGGATTCAAACTACCGCCCGTAACATAAGGCACTGCTTTATCCCCTTACTCAATAATCTACTATTTAATTGTACTTCTGTTCCGATCAATATGAATATTTGGCTCATTAATTAAGGTTTAAAAAAATGAAGTGTTAATCGACTTTGGTCGCTGATTTTACACCATTTCTAATAACTTTTGATTTTGGTAATTTTCTTCGCTCACCTTGCTGTTTTAAGATCACGTGGTTAAGAAATCTTAAAAAAATGTGTTTCACGAAAGTTATCATATATAACTGTTATATCTTATGTAAAATGTTATTGTTCATCGAATTGTTGAGCTCCTTAAGTTTTGAGTTGAGCTGCACGATTACTGACAAATGCGTGCACTGACAGGACAGGTCTACTCAATCTGTGTGGATTTTCCTCAAAAGACCATTTCAGACACAAATCTACATGGTCTTCACATGATCTGACCAAGATTATGTCTGGACTTTAAAAGAGACTGTGACCTCTGAGTTTGTTTCGGCCTTTCTTCTCAGAGAGAGGAAACGCCGACCTCATCTAGTTTTTCATCTGCCTAGCCTTTTCCCAACTATGTTGGGGTTGGCCTCCAGTCTGACTGCCTATCTGACTTCCACAACCCAGTCACAGGGTAATACGATAACCCCTTGGTAAAGCTATTTGTCAGACTTTCAGGCTTCTGACGACCCGTAACAACTGTCAAAGATCCGCGAAGGGCAGCCGGGACCAACGGCTTAACATGCTTTCCGAAGCATCGGAGGGAGGGGTTTTGATATATAAAGATGGTCACGCATCCACGGACCGCCGGCGTAGCTTAACCTGATCGATCGACTTGTGCGGCTGTTATTACTTAGCACGAGATTACAAAACGTGTAGTTCGCGCAAAACTTTATGAGCCCTCTGAACGTAGTCTCGAGAACGAAATCGCGCATGGTACAGTTGAGTGAGAGTTTTTTTTTTTTTGTCGCTGAGAAATGCTTTATGCACTTCCGCTCGTCGGGGGACGAGACGGGGTATGTGGGACTCCTGCCCGAATGACAGTATACCCCCTAAAACTCAGCGGTGTTCCCACATCGCCGTGGTGGGAGGGCCATGGGAAACCGGCTCAGCCTTTACATCCACAACCCTCCCGGCGCTTGCCCGCCTAGCTGGCGGGCCCCGCATGCCCCCCAGGCTGGGGGGCTACAGGAATGGCCGGGAACACCTGGCCCTTCCCGTCCGACACTGGTGGAGGTCTGTGCAATACGGGCAAGGGTGCCCCCGCACCCATTGCCTGCTGGTCTCCACCCGGGAGGAGTCGGAGATGACTATCGAACTGACGTCTTCTTCGACCCCTCCTCCACCTTCGGAGCAGAGCCGCGTGAGGATCCTCCTCCCGCGCGCGCTCCGCCGCCTCCTTCTGGGACATGACGTGTTCGCAGAAGGAGGCGCCTGCCGCCCAGGACCTCTCGTCCCCCAGCATGGCGTTAACCAAGCCAGGGAGTGAGAGGTCCGGTCGGATCACCGCGATGAGACTGCGGCGCGTCTCCGGACCACGAGGAGCACACCTCGAGGGTGTGCTGCGCTGTGTCCTCCGCCGCGCCACAGTCGTGGCATGACGGCGTCTCCTCCCGTCCGATCCGGTGCAAGTACGATCCGAAGCAACCGTGTCCGGTCAGCACCTGCACCAGACGGAAAGAGAGGAACCCATGCGATCGCTCGAGCCAGTCTCGCAGGACAGGCCCAATCGCGTCGAGGGTTCGGCGGCCGAAGGCTGCGGTGGCGAGTTCCCCCGTCCAATGGACGACGATGGCGTCCCTCGCCTCTTGCCGGACGGCCTCGCGCTCTTCCGGGGCTGGGCGTTCTCCTCTCGCCCTCCACCCCGCCGTTCATTCATATACTCTGGCGAGCACCCACGCCTCGAGTTCCCAAGGAGGGGTGCCGGCCAGAGCACATGCTGCCGCGAAGCCCACCGTGCGGTAGGCCCGCGCCACCCGCTGGGCTATGGCCCTTGGGGTGCCCGCAAATGCGCAGTCACCCTCGTGCAACTTCCGAGATCTCATAAACTTTTGCGCGAACTATACTACTTATCTAGGTAATTAATTTTGCCTTGACTTCGGCCTAATACCAAACGTCGGCAGACCTTGAGTGGTTGTTATACAAAGCTCAAAATAATGATGTAGGAATAATTTATTGTTCATTGCAGTTTTCTAAGTCTAATTAGGTTGTTATTCATTTGTAAGACTTTCTGAGTAATATTTTTTGTTTTGACTTTATATTCTTTTACTGAAAACTTTTCCTTTAAAAATGTGCTTCTTTTAATTTCCTTAAGTCTTATTAATGTCTTTTGGTATAATGAATGCTTGCGTTCTTTCAGAATAATATTGTTTGTGATGATTTTGTAAAAATAAGGTTAACATTATGTATTAGTTTAATTATTCATTAGAACACGTTGTAAGCCATCATTGAATAAAATATTTTTTATCTTTTTTATAAAAACATGAAATGCTAAATAATATACCTACATTCTGTATGTTTGGAAATACACATGACTATCTAATACAGTTTTAGCGAACAATATAATTAGGTAAATAAATAATATTAATTACTTTACGAGATGAGTTTGAATTACTCCGGAATCTACGTTTAGATGCTTTTTGAGTCGATATTGAGCCTTATCTTAGCACACAACATAATATACCCCTATAATTTCAACTGTGTACTATATTACCCCGTTTACTATTGGAATCTTATTGCTAATCTTTTTACTATTGGAAACTTTTCTCTCAACAATATCAGCAGAAGATAAAAACAAAATGTAATCCTTGCCAACATGTGAAAATAACGCTGTATAATCCACTTTAGCCATCCGTTCTGTAAAACCAGACAGGCTTAAGTAATATATCGTCTTACGCAATGTTCATCTTGATTAATCGTTCATGCATCAGGTAGTAGGTATGCGACGATGTACTGCCATAGAGCACCTAGCATACAAAATAATCTTAAGCTTTTGTGAGCGACAAATGCTATGCGAAAATCTATATAAGTAGTATAAAACATAGTCGCGTTCCGTGTCTGTTTGTGTGACCGGTTAGATCTTCTAAACTTCACAATGGATTTTTAATGCGGATTTCACCATCATTTAGGGCATTTATCCGGAAGGTTTATCCGTGTGGTTTGTCCATTAATAATAAATTACTACTTCATAAAAATCATAAATTCATTCTCTGACCGACAACGTACAAAAGCCTGTACCGATATCTACAACGCCACATGCGAGCTACGCGTCACACTGACGTCACGCAAAATCCTGCATCGCGCAAGCAGAGTTTACCGCGAAACTAGCATATATACTACGTCCCGACATCAAACGTCGGGCAGTTGCCCACCAGACACGACACCTGTCTGGTCGGAGGATCCTCCCTTTCTTTTTAAACCCTGTTCCTCATACCTCTATAAAGCTAAACCGCAAGGTCTAGGAGCATGAAATTTCACACAAGAGTTCCTTACGTATCTAAAGTGAGCACCAACGAAGGATTTTTAAATTCGTCCCCTAAAGGGGTTTAATAGGGGATGAAAGTTTGTGAGGAAGTTCGTTATTTTTGTCGATGATAAGCGCGCCGTTGTAACAAAGAAATCTCAATGTTGTATCAATACCTAAATATAGTGCGAAGCAGGGGTGGGCTGCTAGTACTTAATAAGTGGCTGTTCATTATTATGAGACCCTAACTTATTGCATGAATGCGACAAAAACACAAAAATAGTAGATTATACAACAAGTGAAAAAAAAAGGGAATTTAATCCAAGTGACTAAGTTGGATCCCGAGAGCAGCGAAGGAATCTAGATAAGAATCCTGAGCGGAGCGACAGGTACAAGGATATGAGGAGAGGAGATGATTCTTTTTTCACGAGTTGTGTACTCTACTTTTTTCTATTGACTGCGAGATAATAAATAGTAGTATAGTATTTCTATTACCACATTTTATTTTATAATCGGTAATAAGAGAACAAAGGATTAAACATAATCTTAAAAATGTATAGTGAAATTAGAACAGTTATATAGTTAGATATTTTTATTTTATTTAATTGTCTAGCTCTATGAAAAAGCTCCATTTAGCAAGCCAGTAGGTACTTTCAAAAAGTTTTATTTGTTTTTTGTACATAATTCGTATAATTCGTGCTTGTTCCAAATTCAAAATGTTTTTATTCACTCAGTGACTAAAAGATAGCTTTTTTCTTTATTTTTTCACTGTTACCAATGAATCAAATGCCGTTTTTTGAGTGTCAATGGTAAAAAAGAATATTTTTTACCGAACAAGTCAGGACTTCTGATTCATCATGTTTTTTTCTTTCTTCCGAAATACTTCCAGAGCTGAATATGGGCCTGTTATTTATTTAAAAAAAAACTACCTTCTGCCTCCGACATAATCCACGTGTTTTATTTTTGTTTTAACATAAAAGATATCATACGACACTCGGCATTACTGTAGCTTCCCACTCGTGAAAGAATTATCAGAATCGGATCAGGAGTTCCAAAGCTGCTGCACGATTATTGACAAATGCGTGCACTGACTGGACAGGTCCACTCAAACTGTGTGGTTCTTTCCTCAAAAGACCATTTCAGATACCAATCTGCATGGTCTTCGCATGACCTGACCAAGATTATGTCTGGACTTTAAAAGAGACTGTGACCTCTGAGTTTGTTTCGGCCTTTCTTCTCAGAGTAGTCAGGTAGGAAACGCCGACCTCATCTAGTTTAAAAAACATGATTGACGTGTAAAAGTATTTGTACAAACCTACTTACAGAAATAAAATCATTTATCATTTATCATTTATCAAAGATTTTCCCTACATACAAACTCACAAATGTTATCTCTTTATAATATTACATACATACACATACATAAACTCACGCCTACTTCCCATGGGGGTAGGCAGAAACTACAGAACGCCATCTGCTAGGACCCTCCTTTTGCCTCGTTTACGTTCATTCATCTGGTCATACACGGACTCCGATTGCGAGTACTACGCACCTGACCTTTCTGAAGAATATCACCATTAAGGTCACTATATGTCCTCCTAAGGCGTCCCCTCCCGGAGTTTCCACTCACATCTGCCTTGTAAATACCTTTTGTTAGTCGCCTTTCATTCATCCTCTTAACATGACCAAACTATCTAAGCATACTCTTTTCAATTTTTGTCACTACATCTGTATTTAAACCGCACCGTTCCCTTATCATATCATTTTGCAGCCTATCATTCATAGTCACACCACACATGCTTTATAATATTAAAGTATAGATAAATGTATTAACATTAAAGTATGGACATTTAAACGACCAATCGCTCGGTAGTCTGCGCCTTTACTGTTGGACTGTAACCGGTCTATAACCTTTTTCTTGCATGAAATTGTATTGCTTTTCACCACTTCCATCGAGATGTTTCGCGTCACATCACTCACTTAGGACGATGCGTACGAAACGATTTGTCAAAAACGAAATAAACACGTGCTATTAAGTGCCTCCGGCAACAAGAGAACGTGTCCACAATTTCTAAAAGCTTTCCTTTTATTTGCGGACAATATCATTAGCAACAATATACGGGAGCGAGACGCAAATATATTGCTGTGCGCGTCTTTATTGCTTCCTGTGATAAATGGAGTATGAGACTTGGAGGGATTTTCTTAGTGTAGTCCCAAAATATATAGGTAGGTACAAAAGGACGGCTCCATACATTGAGTAAAAATAGGCGCACGCACACAAAGACGCATACATACAGTCGTGAACTTAAATACCTTACAGTTACGCAAAATTAGGAGCGTTTTCTCTAGAAATGTGTAAGGTATTTAAGCTGGTAACTGTATTGCAAACTTGTGAGTGCGCTTGCACTCTCTGTACGTGAAGCGTGTCTAAGTGTGCGTGCGTTTTTGCTCATTGCGTGGAGTCAAACTTCTGAACGTATTTATGTTGCGGTGTAAATGTGGTGTAAAATGTATCGTGTTGTTGTAAACACGGAAGCTTTTACTCTGATTTGAGAGTTAATCGACTGTTTCTCGCCCCATTTTATTATGTATAGTCGTGAAAGGGTTGAGTATCCTTTGCATAATTTATAATCTGCTAATGTAAAAGTTCCACTTCAGTATACATTGGGTTCTTCACCCCAATCAATCAATGAATTATCGGGTGTAGTTTATGTATTCTACGGATAAAAACTTCTAAAAGGTTGACAGTCGGTAAGAACTTATCCTGGTTACCTCGTCAGATTACTGTTTGTCAACTGACAGTTTTCTGTCCAATTACTGCTTACAGTATCCAACCGAAAACATGGCACATCGAAATTCAGAATAACTTTGGCCATAGAGAGCTTCGTTACTCTCATTCATACCCCAGTGAAAGTCTCTTTCTCAATGTGTCATATTAGGGCCATTGACGTTACGTAAAGTAAGGGAAATTAATTGTATAGCAGATTTACTATCAACTTACATTGTCTGTATATTCAAATCACGACTAAAATTCTTTGACAGTTGTATTAAATGGCTATAACACGGCAATTTCACGTAGGTTGTGAATTTGCTTTACATTTCGGGGTTTATTAATAAATGTTACTTTTAGTTAAGTAATGATTAGCGACTGTTTAACTATACATTTTTAAAGTTTTAACGTCTTATAGAGGTATGAGGAACAGGGTGTAAAGTTCAGTCATACCTCCATAAAAAAGGGAGGATCCTCTGACCAGACGGGTGTCGTGTCTAGTGGGCAACTGCCCGACAATTGATGTCGGGGCGTTATATATATGCTTAAGTGCTAGTTGCGCTATAAACTCTGCTTGCGTGATGCAGGATTTTGCGTGACGTCAGTGTGACGCATAGTTCGCATGTGTTGTTGTAGATGCCGCTAAAGTCTCTTAACTTTAAGCAACGTTTATGAATAAAGAAGATAATTTCTCTAATATGTACATAATTCCCAGTATTCTGATGATTGCGTCCAACTATTTCAAGTTTCACTAACAATAGATAAAGTAGATCTTCAACTAAAGCGTGCACAATATAAAGTAAAATGGGGTGATTTATTTAGTTGTTTGCGAGAGAGTTGAATGTGCATGTAGCGCACGTTCCTTGACAGTCGTTTCGAACTTTACTTTTAAGTAGGGTTGCCAAAAGAAAAGGATTTTGAATATTAAATTAATGTTTTTTACGTAATGTAACATTACGCCTGTTCTCCTATTCTCTTGTCCTGGGAGACTTCCACCTGAGCACGCACTACCGTGGTGGACTTGGAAATCCCTAAATAGACGACGAACCCAAGTCGGCCGTAGCAAAGACAACCTCCACAGATGAGAATAACCCCCCACCTGTGGAGTTTTTCACGACTCGGACCTCAAGTATATGCAGCGTCTCGCCGCAGAAAATGACCCACCTCCGGTCTTGCGCCACATGCCCTGTCACCTGTGCTCTTGAGGATCTTATGACGGTGTCAGCGAACGTAATTCGAGTGGCTGAACTCAAACTCAACTCAACTCAAACCATTTATTTCAATTAAACCGTTTACAGGCACTTTTGAATTGTCAAAGAGTCGGTCAGTTAGTTGAAGCTAGTTGAAGTTATTAGAACGCTGAATCTTAGGCTAAAAATAGTATCCCAATTTTCACAGTAAATTGATTAATTGCTATTGCTACGCTAAGAAGAATTACGCCTGTATGCCCAAAAGAGTAGACTTTAGGGACAGATTTTTCAGTTATATAAATAAGTCCCATGTAATAGGGGCCGAGCCTGTTGCCACAAACTCGGCCATCCACCCATGATAATTTGGCCTACACAAGGATCAAACCCATAATCACTAGAGTCTAGTGTTAAGCCGTTAGACCACGAATGTAGAATTAAGTTTGCTAAAGAGAAGAAGAATTTCCTGTTTCAATAACTGATTATCGGCGGAAACGAATGTTGCAGCTAAGGTAATCGAGCCAACTGAGTTGAATCGATCGGAAACATCTAGTTTGTAGGCAATAAAATAAAAGCGGTTTGTTTGAGTTAAACCGTCCGTCAGCAATACTACTGTTCAAGCAAAATTCAATTCCGCGAGTAACGCTTTCATAGACATTTTTTGGTTGCACCTGTGGTGAGCAAACTGTAACAAAGAGATGTGAACTCTAGATTGGTATTGCGGAATCCTTTTCTATGTGCACACCTTCTATAAAAAGGAATTCCACTAAATCAATCTGTTTTTATTTGGGAGTTTGTTATGACGGAAAAAATGGTAATATCTACGCTACTCCATTAAAAATATGTACCTATAGCAAATGTGCGGCAAGTTTTAACACATTTTATCTTTTTTTGCAGAATGTGCCGAAATCCAGCAAGGCAACACATGCATTATTGTAAAAAGGTAAGATTCTTGATTTAAAATCTATACAATGAAGTTTTTTCTTGCAAAAACGAGGGCACATCTCGTAATTCATGCAAAAAAAGAACAAATCGTCAATGAAAGAACACTCAAAAAACTGAAAGCCATCATGACTGGCCATTTATAACTGGCAGCCGATATCGAAGGTTTAAAAACAGTACCCTAATTGCGTAGCACACTATCTTTAACAATCTGAAGGATTTTGAAGGACATACATTCTTTATCCATTACTTCATACTGTTTGAAAAATTCGTCTGTTCGACAACCTAAATAACGCAATCATAGTTGTCGAATTGTCAAAATGAAAGACATTGCAGTTCTTAGTGTGTTAAGCAAATACCCCGCTGCTCGGAATGCGTCGTAAGCCAACTCAGACAAATCCGCACAAAAGCCCAGTTTGGACATCCCTACGTATTGGTGTATTTATACGTCACGGGATCGACGGTTGCAACGTGCCCGGATTGCGTCGCTGCTTGTCAACGCGTTGCAACCGCACAATCCATGCAAAATGTATGCAATAATATTTATTCACGTCAACGGTGACAGGCTTTGTCAATAGCGTGATGTGTGAATTGGCTTTTGATCCTTTGAATTATTAGTTCATTTTTGTGTTGATGTTAAGCGGATTTTTACCTGTTGGTATGAAAACCTGTTGACTTTTCTCCTGAAAGAACGTTTCGATACGGAAGGACAAAAATAGTTTATATAAATAATAGTTTAGTTTATTTATTAATAGTTACTGGTGATTCATACAATGAACACCAATACCAGCCTATTATTGTCCCACTGCAGGGCAAATGCTTCTTCTGATACAGAGAAAGCATGATCATAGATCACCACGCTTGCTCATGACAGAGATCGGATATTCGGATGCATAATTATTTACCTAAAGTAAATTTTAAGCTCTGAAAGTATGGAAGCGGCGTTATGTTTTTTTTTTTGTCATAAAATCAGATACATATTTATTTAAAATTAATGTTTAACCCCTGATTCAAATATGTGTATGTATGGTGTAAGAGGAGGGGCGGTGTGTGTTAGTTAAAACAAAAAAAAAAACATAAATTTAAATAATTATTTTCTATTAAATTAAACGTACTATATCAGTATATATAGTAAGTTTAATTTAATAAAAAAAACATTATTTCAATTTATGTTTTTTTAAGGTAATATTCACGCCCAATCAGGATTGGGCGTAAATATTACCTCGGCTACAACAACTATAATCACTACCTTTCGATTGCTATGATTTGGTCCGGTTTGGCCAAAAAAATCTGACGTTAGCGGAATTTTTTCGATACAAAAGCGCATTCCATATTAGCCAACATCTCAACTTTAGGTGAATTTGCATACGAATATCCGATCTCTATCATGATGGATTGGCGAATTATAAGTCCAGGTTCAATGCAAGTACATTATAAAGTAGGTAAGTGTAAAATGTACTGCAAATACATACGATCGCGCTATTTGCTTATATGCCAACATTTCTCCAATGTCCAATACATTATTCTAGTCTCCCACGTTCTAAAAGACAGTTTATCTTAATGTATTTGTACAAAAAACCATTATTCTCCGACATTGACGCCATAAAAAGGTCTTTCACCCCAGAAAAAGGTGGAAGCCGATTAGAATATAGGTATGACTTTCACTCAATTATAGCCGCGGACTAAAGTTCTACTCGTAGTACCAAACTTCACTTCAGGAAATGAGCAAAACCAAAGGAATAAAAGTAAAAAAAACCCGACTACGTAAAAAGTGAAATTTAAAAATGATGGAAATAAGGTGACATATTTTTGTCTCCAATCCCACACCCAATCTCATACAATCGGAGACAATAGGTCTTTATTGTTAAAAAGAAAATAACCGACTTGCAAAAAAAACAATACAAACTCAAAAATTACTTTAATTTCGGAAGTGGTTGTTTTTGATTTTCTAGTTTCGATTTTTGCCACAGACTTCCGAAATTAAAGCAATTTTTCAGTTTGTAGTGTTTTTTTTTGGAAGTCGGTTGTTTTTTCTTAAAGTTTTTCACAATATGTCGTCTCGTTGTCGTCATATTGAATTTTGATTACTGTCATGTCTTTAGTGACACTTATAAAATTAAGACAAATCGATTGACGTAAGAATCATCAAAATCGGCTCACGCGTTTGGTCTCTAGAGTGCCACAAAGGAACAAACATACAAACATACATAGGCTGCTAAACATATTACCCTCCATTGCATCGCGCAGTCGGGTAAAAAGAAAGAAAGACTAAGTTAAACCGTGATCCTATTGAGCGAAGATCATAATAATTATTACAATTTATTCAGCTTTTCTTATTTAAATTTCGGTCTATAAGGATTTAAGGAGAATACTACTTAGTTACTTACTAAATCGAGGCTGGAATTTCTGCGGTATGGTAAAGGTAATTCTTGGAAAACATTTATTTTATTAAGTATTAAAACTAGGCTAAGGTACTTAAATATAGTATTTCATCAGCTTATAACTTTGGAGGTATAGTACCTACCTATATAAAAAATCTATTCTTCAGGGAATCGCAACAATGTTCAACAAACCCCATTATCTTTACAATCTTTTATAAATAATATTTTAATACTTTTCTTTGTACATGGAAACCGGGCGAGGAACCTCTACATTCCCAAATATTATTTTAGGATCGTAATTCGATGTAAACCGAGGTTGCATTTGGATGAAACTTTTTCCTCAATGTTTTTTGACTATTTTCGTTTGAAAAACGATCTGAATAAAAAATAAAATAAACGCAAAGCGACTGCGCTGCTTAATTTAACTAATTGAATACCTACCGTCCGAAGGGTAATAAGTTTAACTGAAAAAAAAAACTGGTTTGGCTGCTCGCGCCACCCAGTCCCACACTAATTAAGTGTCACTCTGTATTTCAGCTTCTACAGGAATTGTGGATTTTTTATTAGAACAAGATATTTTACAATTGTAAGTATGGACCACAACCTCCCTGTCAGGGCTCATAGATATTAAAAACACTTTTCGTGTGGTCAAGTAAGAATTCTTAAAATGGAATTCAAGGTATTTTTTCTGAATGAAAATTCGGGACAGGAAAATATTTTGAGAGTAAGCGGACGCTATCACATTTTTTAATCACTCAAGTATAGGTATCTGTGTCGCAACACCCGCAACACAACAACATTACGCGTACGCACACATTGAAACCGCTGTCCGCTCGATTTCATACATTAACTAATCATCATAAACTAATAATCATTAACTAATGTTGGCACTTGAAGGTATTTTTTTTGAAATTTTACTAACATTGTTGAGTAACTTTATTGCATTTTGTAACAGTAAATAAGTATTATCTGCATTATCATGGTAAATTTTGCAATTACGTAAATCTCTTAGGTACAAAAACTGTTCAAGCCGTAAAGAAAAAAAAAACCGGACAAGTGCAAGTAGGATTCGCGCCCGAGGGCTGACAATAAAATACTATAAATATATATTTTTTGGCTCCCATTTTTGGAGCATAATATTAAACAAATATACCGGTAACCGTAGACTATCATTGTGATCGTTTAAAATAAACAGGATATTAATTCCCTTAAGAAAACTAAGTAAAAAATGTGTGACGCCTGAATCCGCCCCTTTTGAGATTGGGGCGCGGGTTCAGAATGTTTAATAAACACAAAAGTGATAAGTAAAAAGTATAATATTTTGTATAAAGGCTGTTTCTTTCTTTTAAATTACTATCTATCAATCATTCCAAATGAACGACATATTCAAATTTTCGAAGTTTTTGATAGTTGACTACTAACTTCACTTGCAAAAATTAAAAGTGACGTTAAATATTGATGACCATACTACCAAAACCCCCAAAATTGATACCCATGTCAACTTTTCATCGAAACATTACATCCGCGATCTTAAATAAAATATGGATGACACATTCGTAATCATTAGATACCCTAAAAATCCTTAAAATTTATAGAATGACATATGCGTAATTACCACACAAAAATGAATAATAATATCAATTTTTCATTAAAAAATTCATCCGCCATCTTGTAGGTATTCTAAAACTGATTACATGTTCATAATTATCACTACCTCCAAAATCCTTAATAATGAGTATCATATCGAATAAAATAAAATAAAAAGTTTTTAACGCCATTTTGAATTTGATTTATTTATTTCTAAACCAAAATATGGTAATAAGGTTGGTAGTCGTAATTTGGTCCGAAAAGTATAATTTCTTTCCAACCACAATATACAGCACGGGACTATTATTATTTAGATCGTATTTATTTTTTACAAGAAAGCGGTACACCCGTACTTCCTAGGGCGCGTCTGAGCACGGAACACAGAAGACTGTCGAATGACAAACCGTTACCGCGAGTAGAAAATGTATGAAGAAATTTGAGAGCGTTCTTTATATTTCTCATAAATGCAAAAGTTATTTGTTTAGGTACAAAATATTTAGTATACGTATACGGACTATATAAGCCACAATTTCTTATTATTTTGAAGTTAAAATATGCAGTTAATCTAGCTATACTGGTTTCTATTCTGACCCCATTTTTCTTTTTCATTTTCTGCGGTTCTTCTGCTGGTGAAAACGTATTAATTTGTGTGAAAATGTTGTATGGGGCTATACAATTTTGATGGTGCCATTCTAGAGATGAATATATTATGTTTAATTTGAGACCAGATTGTTGCGCAATTGTGATTCCTAATTAATTTAATTGGTACCTGATAAACAGCGGTATTTGTAGAAAAATGTGATAGCGTCCATAAGTATTCGGATATTCCATTACGTTTTACAAAAAAGACAGAATTTTATGCTCCCAATATTTAAATGGGTTCAAGGAATAACATTTATGTAAAGCTTCTTCCTTCAGGCAAATTCACAAAGGATGGAGGATCTTTTTTTAATACTTTTGTTATTGGTGATATTATAGTTAGTCACAATTATTTTAATGTTCTGTCACCTAAAGGCGAAAAGATAAAGTTCCAACAAAGCAGAGTCGTTTCCTGAAAATTTTAACCGGTAGTATATTTAGAAATTGCACTCAAACTTAAATGTCAATCTAAAGTTATTATGAGTTAACTAGAATGTGCTACTGTTTGTACTGTTATTATGAAGTATAACTTTAATGGTAGCTTTCCGGTATGAGGAATATAAGTAAGTCGCCGAGAGTTGCCGAGAATGGAGTTGAATGGCATGCAATTGGAGAGGCCTATGTCCAGCCTGCAGTGGACTGGCTTATTCTGCCATCAGCCTACAGCTGGGCTGATGACAGAATAAGTAAGTTTTGTTAAACTTAGACAACATTACGACTTGCCGATTCGTGTATTAGTCAGAAGACAAGTTACAAACCTAATTAGATTTCTTGGGATTTTTATTTTACCTGAATATTATCTTAAATTCATTCACTCACTGACAGATAACGCACAGCCTACACTGCTGGCCCTAGAAGCATGAAGTTTTACACAGAAGTTCCTTATAAGTATAACGAAGGTGAGCATTGAGGAAGGATTTTTGTACAAAAATTCTTTATATAACGAAGGTGAGCATTGAGGAAGGATTATTGCACAAAAGTTCCTTATACAACGACGGTTAGCATTGAGGAAGGATTTTTGCACTTTCATAACGAAGGTGAGCACTGAGGAAGGATTTTTGAAAATTCATTCCCAGACGGATCAAAGGGGGATAAACGTGTATATAGCCATATATACCACGATATCCCATCGGGCACACGGCTTGTTTACGTATAAACATACCGTCTTGATTTACCCAAAATAACAACACCGTTAATATTTTTGAATAATGATAGTTTGAAATGTCCTAATAATGAAATCGAAATCTTTATCCGGAACTTACGAGCTTACTCTGCACAACTTATCACGTCCACCATTTTACGATGGCGATAAAATGCATAGTGCCACTGGCTATAACTTCGAAGTTCCTAATAATAGGAACGAATGAATAAAATATTTTATTGAAATTCACCTTATGAACTTAGATTTATTGTCTACTAGCTTGCGGCTTTGCCCGCATGCGTGGACGTTGAAAATTATCGCACGGGAATTTAATACCGGGATAAAAGTTTTGTATGTAATGTAACGCTAACGTTCCTGAACTACCTTGACATGCTAACCATTCGACTTTTTGACTTAATTTTTATAATTAGGTGCTTATTATAATTTTATTATATTTTAATCAAGTTCATTGTATTATATAAGAAATTTGACGGCACGGTTGGCGCAGTGGTTAAGCGATTGACTGCTGCGCTGCGTGTTGTGGGTTCGATTCCCGCACGGAACAAATATTTGTATGACCTACAAGCAGTTGTTCCGGGTCTGGCTGTTTGTGAATCTGAGTATGAATGTTTGTAAACGCACCCACAATACAGGAGAAAAACCTAGAGTGGGGCAACGTTTAAAAAAAAAATATATATATGGGATATAAATAAGATAATTATTACAAAAATGAACATTTATTTAACTTTTAAGTACTAAATCACAAATCTTAAATGGCACATGTTTGTTTGAGATCAAAAGCACTTAAAATGTCTAAATTGTGCAGCGGTGTATTTGTGTGGTGGGTGCTGATGAGGTACTGGTAGCGTTGGTGCCGAGGAAGAAGAAATAAAACGGCGGACAAGTAATTTTCACGTGTGTATTGGTCTAGTGTCACAGTTGGAAGGGAAGCGTGTTGCCACAGATCACATAATAATTTACATTTTTAATGTTGGTGTTGCAATACTAGTTACTAAAATACCCAACATATATTAGGAACTATTATTTAAAAAAAAATTGGTGTTTTACTTTGGAATTATAAAGAAAAACTTCCGAATCAACGATAATTATCAAATGACTTAGATTATTTTGGCGCAAGTCCGGCAAAAGTCAACTTGGAAATTTTGTAACTATGGCAGTGATTCTTTGCAAAACGCCTGTTTTGTAGAAACACAAACTGCAGTTTTCTCTTTTCCTCGTTGAAGCATTTTCAAGTATCAAAGGACTTCTAAAACCAGATGGCCCAGGAATTTGACCTTGACCTTCAGTCCGTTCTTCATGGTTCAAACCCAACACATCTCTTATTTTATCTTTTATTCTTCGAGGCATTTCTGACTGAACGGGCTGGGCCTCGAGCCGTGCGAACGATATTTATTGCAGAAGTACGGGAACTATTCGTAACATGTCCTTTGTGTGTCGCCCACACGTGACGACTTTTGCCTCGAATATTACCTTGAGTCAAGTTAACAACGTAATTGGAAGTTGATGAAGAATTCTCACCGAGAGGAAGATCATCGGAAAGCGGCATTCCTTGTTACTCTTCAATGCCTAAAGGTGGACTACTTGTGTTTCTTCAATTTTCGAGGGTTCGTCGTAAAAATCACTCTCCACGTCTTCAATCAATAAACCTTTCTCATCCTCACTATCAGAAAAAAAGTATAATTTGTGCTTACATAATCTTAATCATTTAACGCACGTTGGCGCGAAACCACTAGTGTGTAAGTAAAACAATTAGAAAGAGAGAGTGAAATATTTATTGAATGCTCGTCGTTTTGTCGAACGTTACCTTTCTAGGGTTAAACCATCGGTCTTGTTCCAAAACAAATTTTATCTATAGACCAAGATTTAAACCATCGAAGAAAGAAAGAAAAATATTTTATTTGGGACACGCACAGGAAATACGAAGAGTAAAAATAATAATAAAAAAGAAGCATTTAAAACTAACAAAATTAACAATAAAAACAACAATAAACAAGTAAGAAACCTGTGCGAGGCCAAAAAGGCTCCTATATTAGCATAATGCAGCGATATTTAAAAAAAATAAGTACCGCAGCGCTGGTATTCTCATAGGGCCCGCTGTGTTGCCCCGGACACACCTACGGACATCTTTATATCACACTAGGGGATTATTAATGAATAATAAAAAAATAAAATATAAGAAAATATAGCATTAAAAATGGTTTAGAAAACAAAAATAAATAAATAAAAACCATGATTATGTATGACAGTGAATGAAGATCGACCCACGCCCGACGATCTAACATCACTTGTCTATGTTGTAGACTATTGTTATAGTCTGTGACAAGCGATGAGACGCGGGCGAAGCATTTTCCAATTTCAAACTTCATTCTGACAAAGTTTAAGTTCTAAATACAAAAACTGATTTTAAACCCGAGTCTAAGTGGTCCACTTCGTATTAAGAAAGTTATGTCAGTCGGAATGTATGTAGATAAAGCTTATTTAATTATTCTAATCAGAAAGCATTATTTATGTGCATATTCTGAATTACAAATAGTGATTTAGGTCCCTGCCTAAAATAGAACAGTAAATTATGCGACCTTTCGAACTACCATTGCGAACATTGCAACTAATCTTCGTTTGCAGTTCGAGAACCGAAAGCAGCGCTGGAGCTCTGTCTCGCATAGGGTCGTAGCATTATGCTGAGTGCTTGCCGTTTTGCGTAGATGTGACGTATATTTTCCCCCAACTTGTTCTTTTTTGTGTTTGTGTTTTTCTCTGCGTCATATTTACCGCAAATAAACGTATTTTTTTCTTTCTTTAATACATATAAAGATAGGTAGACATCCAGGTAGTTTTCATCCCCTGTTACCATCGGCTGGTTCCCATTAGCGTAAGTAATGTAATTATACCTACCATAACGAATTAACTGACTGACGTTTGGTTCTTCCAACCTGTGGGGTAATTTTGTAACACACTAACAGTAGGAATGGCTTTCATTTTGACAGTTCAACAACATTCATTGCGTTATTGACGTTGTTGAGCAGACAATTTTTGGAACATATAAAGCAATGTATTAGGAATAGGCTTCAAAATGATTCAGATTGTGACTGATAGTGTGTTACGCAATTAGGGTGCTGTTTTTCTTTTGCCTTGTACTTTTTACTCTACTGGAATAAAATTGACCTACCTCCAATTTTTCGGAGTTCACGTCATTTTTGTCTTTTCCATAGGTTTTTTGGCAGACATTGCTATTAGCGACAAGAAGGCTGTTGTATTCTCAAAGGAAACTTTTATGCATTGTACCTATACTGCTTTTCTTGTTTCTACAACAAGGCAGTCTATCTACCTACAATCAAACTATTGACAAAAAACTACTTATATTGACCTTCATATTAATAACAGATGGTACACCAAAGTGACGAACCAGAAAACTGCCACTGCTTATGAATTATTTCTAACCAATTAACACTTGATATATTTATTCCTGAATGCAGTTTTTGGTGAGCCTAGATTTCTGCAAAATGCAATGTAAATGATAAATGATTTTATTTCTGTATGTAGGTTTGTACAAGCACTTTTACACATCAATCATATTTTTAAAACTAGATGAGATCGGCGTTTCCTATCTGGCTACTCTGAGAAGAAAGGCTGAAACAAACTCAGAGGTCAGTCTCTTATAAAGTTCAGCTATAATCTTGATCAGACGTAAGTAACTGCAAATGTAAGATGGCAATTACAAAAAAAATGTGATAAAACTACAAATTACCGATTTTCGGACATTTTACTTTATGGGTCTTGTGAGACCTTACTTCTTGCCAATTTCAAGATTCTAGATCACAGGAAGTACCATATAGGTTTTAATTTATTTGCAAGTATCAAAATATGTCGCATAAATGGCCGTATTTTTTATTATTGCGTTGACTAAGAAGTTTGATTTTTTTAGAGCTCAAGCGACCGTAAACCAACGTATTTTATATTAATTTCAACTTGATACCTCCACGCGTTCCGGGGAAAAAGGGTCTTGACAGACGGACAGACGGGCGGATAACGAAGTCATCCTATAAGGGTGCCGTGTTTTCCTTTTGGTGTACGGAACCCTAAAAAGTATTAAAAAAATATATAATTCTTAATAAAAAATTAAATTCATTCTTTCATTGACAGAAAACGCACAGTCTTAACGTCTAGGTCTATAAAAAGTATGAAATTTTTCAGAAATTTTTCACATGGGATCCTTATCAAAAGTGACTAAGGATGGTTTTTTTTAAATTCGGCTCGTAAATAGGTTAAATTGGGTATAAAAGTTTCATTGTTATTTTCTCCGATGGGAAATCTTAACAGACATACGGCTTCTCACTTTGACATGCACGATTTAAACCACAAAAATCTCATAGATATGTACATCACACGTTGCAAAAACACAAACGTAACGTATTTTCTTTCAAACACCATAGAATATTTTGCAACATAGTATCAGATTGGTCTCGTACCGGCCTTACCTAGTAAAAATACCTTAGTAAAGAGCAAAAGGCTTCAATGCAAAGCGCAACGTTTCGAAAGACACGGAATTATCTGCGAATGCCTACCGCATCGCGATCGTTTGCGTTTTGCTACGATCCGTTGCATTGCAGCTACTGATACAGAACCTGATACGGAACGTGGAAATACGCAGTCTGAAATGTAAAAGTGCTATAAGCAATGGAAACTTATTTCACATTAACTCAAATCATTTGCTTGCCAAACATTTGGTACGATTTTGATTCCATTCTTGATATCTCTTAACGATTATAACATTTGATTGAATTTCCTTCTAGAGATTCGAAATAGTTTTCTTACTTACTTACAACGGAAATTGATTGTATAAAAATTAGAGTTCCAGTATAGTAGATTGTTATACAAGGGTCGAAAGGAATCAATTCCCAAATTGATGACTTTTGCCCGTGTTAAACACTCTACTTTTTATTTCTAATACAAGGAAAGTAGAAAATAGTAGTTTTTCTAAAATATTTATTGATAATAATAACATGAAACTAGTTTTTTTTATCAAATATTGGTCTATAAAACCGATATTTTGAATTTCGGTACAGCTTGCGGAACTATACAGTTTTTTTTTAATTTTAAATATGGAACACACCGCGTCCCCGCCGCGGGCTAGGTATTTTTTTTAATTCACACTGGCTGTTTAAACAGGGTGGCCGGAACATTGACGTCCAAAAAATAAATTTAGGTCCCTCGTATCGTGGGGTATCCGAATCACCCCCATGTATGTTCCGCGACTTTTCATAGTTTTCGAGTTACGAATTTTTTTTTACGAATTTACCGAACGTAATTTTTTCACTTTAGACCAACTTTTTCATAACTTTCATCACAGTTACGAAGCTGATTAGTTTATGCATAAAAGTACTACTCACGAAGATTCAGTTGCAAAAAAAAAAATCACGACAAAGCCATGTACTTTTTTTAAATTTTTTTTTTAGATTGGTCATGTCGATCATTCTCAAAAAATCAGAAAAAAATTCGTAACTCGAAAACTATGAAAAGTCGCGGAACATACATGGGGGTGATTCGGATACCCCACGATACGAGGGACCTAAATTTTATTTTTGGACGTCAATGTTCCGGCCACCCTGTATACTCACAAGACCGCAGCATTTTTTTTTATATTTAAACCGATATTTTTCTAAATATTTAAAAATTTTCGTAGCCTAACGAAATTTAGTTTTATTTGAAAAAATTATTGCCGCCCTAGAGAGGGAAGCAATTACTATGTGTCTTTCCCGCCCAAAGATGCGGAGCAGCGTCTTCCACCCGCTACTCGGATCAAACAAACACTACTTTCCGAGTCTGAGAAATGAAAAGTAAATGGTGATATTACGGCAGATTGGCTGATTATCAGCGATCATAGCATAAGAAGCATTGAAAAACGTTTGTTGGACAAATCGCGTGTTATATTGGCACTAATTTGTCGTCAGGTCATGGTATATTTTTAATTGGCAGTAATGAACACGTTTACCAAGCCTGTTGTTTGTCTCAACATTACAACCCGCGTTATGACTGGCGAGACAGACAGCCAATCAGTTATGCTTTCCCTTCTCTACTAATTAAAACAAGACATAAAAGATGGTGACGTATTTACATGACGAGAAGAACTTATTGACTTTTGTACTACGTGAAAAATACTAGTTATTTGTTATTTTTGACGAAGGAATCAAACGGGAAACCTTTTAGGTTGTAAATCTTTCTGAAAACACATTAATTTTTATGATTGTTTCGGTTTTACTCACGTGCATGTTCGGAATTGATCGACTAGTTTTGGAGTTAAGGGGAAAGCGCCAGAAAAGCCCGTGAAAATAAAATTTTCTTAAGTTTTTTTAAATTTACACGTCATGCTTGTTATTCAAATTAGATTCACGGCTGTTAAAAATATGCATTTCTAAAATAATCATCGTTTCTAAGTTCAAATTGCTCTATTGAATAACTTCGTGAAGTCATGACATTAGAAGCTAATTCTAACTTAGATAGTTGTACTGATAATTATTATTCTGTAAATACATATTTGTTACTGTCGTAAATCATAATTATTTTGATCAACATATAATCTAACACTCACCTGCAAATTGCTAAAAAAAAACTAAAAAATTTTGAATTTCGCGTTTACCTAAGCGCATCCCCCTTACAAAAAGTCTGTTTTCATAAACTGATCGGCTATACTTTTGTTAAAAATGTCAAACAAGAAAACACACGGAAACACGTCTACATATCAAGCTATACAATTCCAGTTTAAGCTGACCTCTCATTGTACAGAAATCTTATAGAATGCGAGATCAATTTATGTTGGATCTGTATAGCTTGATACGTAGCAGTATGTACGTAACAGCTATTCGTTACTACATTTCTCCAACGCGTGTTGAAATACTGCTTGCGAATCAACCCTTATTGTTTTTCTCGTCAGCGAAATACGTTCTCCAGATTGTTCGGCCAGACAATGCCTTTGAATTCAAGTGCCTAGGGAAATTGTTCATGAAGAAACCATAGGCATTATTGTACAATTTTAAAGGTTTGATGTCAAGCACGATAGATGGCGTTGGCATGGAAATAGATCTCGCTGCGGTTTCATTACAATTATTTGGTTAGGGTCTCGCAATTTTAATCAAATATACAGCCTTAGATAGGCACCCTAATTGGGTAACACACTATCAATCAGAATCTGAATCATTTTGGAGAACGTTGCTAATCCATTACTTCATATGGTCGAAACATTTGTCTGTTCAACAACGTAAATAACGCAATATTTGTTGTTTAACTGTCAAAATGAAAGCCATTCCTAATGTTAGTGTGTTACGCAATTACCCCGCAGGACACAATTGTGGTTTTATTTTGAACCCTATTAGTGTTCACATAAGTTCATTAGTCCAAAACGTTACCAGCTCAGTAATAAATAGAAATAAACAAATAAATGACTTGGCTTGTCAAATTATGAGTTCGCCGTCAATGCCAGATTTAGGTCAGTCTGTTTTTCAACTTACCCGCACAGGGCTTATTGAATTCGTTGAAGAAAATGGTAAACTCGTTTTGAACGACAAAAATTCGATTAGGGCGAATTGTGTTCGCCTTGTTATCGAGGTTTTTTTGTGATAAAATAACAAACGATTCTTTTCTGAATGTATTGGAGCGCTTCCAGATAATTGGTTGGTATGTTATTCAAAGTTATGCGAATGAGATTAAAGGTGTTACCTACCTACATCCCATTTTCACAATATCTTTCTTTTTTTAAACATTTTCCGTCGTTGTCATTGGAAATACAAAAATCCATTGAATAAAAATGAGTTCTGGTAGAAATCATACGTTTTTTAAAAGAGTTGGGGTAATCATAATTTTATGTACATTGATACATAAATTCTTTTTTTCCCTTATAAATGACAGAATTGGAAATTTTTAATTTTATTCTTTCAACTGTTCCGCAATGTTATCTACAAGAGAAAAATAGAGCTAAGCTATAATTTGTAGAAAAGGCAAAACAGAAAAATTTATGAAAAATAATGTTACGAGTATCTATATTTTGCAGAGATCGGTTCGTTTGTGTCTAAAACTAGTTAAAAAGTCGTTACGAGTTTGAATAACTATTTGCATAATAGCTGGCATAAATAAGATGTTTGGATAGAATGGTGTCTGATAAAATATTTAGTTTAAAAATAAATTAAAAACCGTGATTGTTATCAAAATGTTTTGTAAAGAATTTTAATAATATACGCATAAAAAGTGTAAAGGCTTTTTTAAACTTTTTAACATTAAAAATACGCCTTGAATTTAGCTTGATTTCAAGTTGTCTTGTAATCTGCATAATAATCAGTTTTCCAACCTAACTGAGGCAGCTGATAATTTAAGGTGCTACTTAGGTCAGGTGAACGTAGCTTCATAATTATCTCAATATTCATAAGAAAATGGGTAAGTGATGATTTTCTTTCTATTCCATCGGTAATCAAATTCCGGGATATGACCATAATTTCCAAACAGTTGAAATCCGGACTAAAGTGAGCAAAAAGACTTGAACAACTAACGGCTATAAAACTGACTACTTGACCATTATGATCGGTAATTTAAAGGGTGCTGCTCACAAAAGTTCCTAATGTGACAATCATTCTCGAAATTGGATTCCTTCATCTGTAATCACTGCTTAAACTTGTCCAACCCAAAGCTTTTACAGAAACCTGTACAATAAATAATGATTTACACGGTCCGATTTAACGATGATTATGAATCGCCTGTAGAATTCCATGTAATTTGCACTGTAATGTAATTTTTTCATAAAAGTTGCACCGTCCAAACCAGGGGCGCTGACTCCGTGGGTGCATGGGGGCTCCAGCACCCACGAGAGATAAATAGTGGGGGTGGAGCACCCGGAGCATAGATATCAAAACTGATCAGTCAATCGGCTTTGTTCGATCTCTCTTTAAAATCACGTCTCGTCGTTAGATATAACCTTTTAAACCTGCGTGCTAATATTGTGGAGCTCGCTTCGCTCGCTCTTGCATCGTAGATTTTCTTCAATCCATATTTTATAAACTTAATTAATTAGTAATTTCTTAAGTGTGAAGACAGTGTCTGTCTACTCGCTGAACATGAGTTTTACTGGACGGTTTTAGATGCAATTTTAGGGATTAAGCAGACCATAAAAAAATAGATCCTCAAGTCGGGCATGAGAATGAGCACCTACAAGGTTTTCTAAAAGTCGGCGTCACCACTAGTCCAAACAGCGTTTAAACGATGCAAGTCATTTGTTGTTTCAAGTTTATTGTGTGCCACAGGCATAAATCGTGTGTCGTGTAAGCAGGCTTTTGAAAGATCTCCTGAGGTAAAAATACTTATAATGTATATAAAAGTAGTACATAGGTACATTATAAGTTAGTAGCATACAGGGTGGCAGGGACATCGACGCGCAAAGAATTCAGCACATGATTCTAGATAGCGTATAATTTTTATGAAGGTTATAAAAAAAAAACTGCTGTTTCATAAAAACTGCAATACCTACGCTATCAAAATGTATGGAAAAGCAATTTTTTTTCATAATAACCGACGAAAAATTTCAACGCGGGGTGCGTTGACATTTTTCGTTGCTTTTTGATGGTGATGATGATGCAACGTCAATACATGCTCAATGATGAATGAGTCTAATGAATGATGTTCAGAAAAATGTTGTACTGAATCCATGGTAACAAGTTTAACAAGGCCTGTAGTAGTAGTATTAGTACTATGTATTAGTATTTTTTCCTTATAATGTACTGTAACTACCTACTGCCGATTTTCTTTGCCTTTCTTATTTACATTTACATTACGAGCATAGTTTCACCGTCGTGTATCACGCAAGCTAAATTGGAAACCAAATCACGGTATATTTCTTTTAATACAGCGCTTGAAACCTGATTAGCAATCTTTCCGCTCCTTGCATTTCGGGCTGCCCTAAATAAAGTATTATTAGAATAAGCCGTGTGGTTTGTGAGAAAAGCATAGAAACTGAGTATTACAGATAAGTCCTTGGGGCAGTCGTAAAAGAGGTCTGAAGGAAATGGGCTCTGTTGTATGTCAATCTAGGTCCTCAAAGCCAAACGAAGAGGGCCGTCCGTTTGTCGTAAAAGTTGAAGTGTTTATTTCGTTTATCAACTTCGAATGCGGTTCCTATGAAACTTACGAGTATCATACATAAGTATTGGGAAATAAGTTGTGGGCGATACCATAATGCGTTGAATGTCAGACATCTTCTGGGCACGCTCATTCCATCATCGACCTAATTTATCGTTTCCATCAGGTCTGTTCGAGGTCAAGAGCAGGCCCACAGAGCAATAAAAAAAACGTGAGTATCGTGAAACACTCGGTTGGAACGAAGTTCGTTTCGTAGTATATTATTATTGATAAACGTATTACATTATTGGTTAAAAATTGCAAATAAATGACTTGAACCAATAAGTGCGCACCTATGACTGGGCACAGCCAATAGCATACGCGCTATGGATAACCGTCTACACTAAAGAAAGGGTCGTGACGGAAACTCGTGACGAAAAACTCTTACACTTTTTTTCACCTAGCCTCTATCCGACAATTCCGTACCGTGCGCTAAGGAACTTCGTTCCAAAAAAAAAATAGTATTGGCTTCGAAAGTGTCTCAAAGCGCATGAGTTCGGATTTTTGACTGCCCTTGTAATTAAACTGTGTCCATCAGAGGTCATACAAATTACAAAAACGTAGACATATAAATATCTCCAAATACCCTAAATATGCAAATTACAGAACAAAATGCCAAAAACACTTCTAATATTCAACAGCAGTGAACCGGCGACCTTCCTCGGATATATAGTCTCTTCAACGGAATTTTAAGACTTCCAACGTTCATTAAATAGGAGGGGCAGCTAGATAGTGATAGAATTCCGAGATAGCAGCGTCGCGACGTACTAAAACGGGACAGTTTAGTACCCTGTCGGCAAACAGACCTTTGCTTGAACACAAATTGTGCTAGCGTTTATTTCATGCGTTGAACGTTTAGTTGGTCAAAGCCACTTTTTGTTTTAAAATGGCGAAGATTGTCAGTTGTTTTAAAATAGTGAAAGTCGATTATTTGTGCACACGTACCCACTTACTTCTATTATTTTAGTTAGGAACTATGATGATAGTTTCCATAAACTGCTAGCGTGTGTGTACCAAACTGAAGCGATTTAAAAGACCATTTACCCCCTGGCAGAAACGTTCTGGACATAGGTGAAAATCCAATTATTGGGACATAATTAGGCCCACTGTACACACACGTTTTCTTGCCGTGAAAAACTATGGTTTATTCGCCGTGTGTAGGCACGGTCGTCAGTGTTGTATGGATCACTATGGAAGTTTGTTAACGACACGGCGGCACTACGGCACGGTGCCGTTGCCGTATTCCATAGAACCGTGTCATATAAAAGATCACACGATTATTCTACGGCGAGGTTAACACGCCGTACTGTAAAGTAACCGTGCCGTCTACAAAAGGCCTTCAGGAGATACATGTATTCGGCAATGGAATGCAATAAACTAAATTGAATGTACATTCGCCAGCAGGTCAAGCTACACGAAACTGTCAAATTTCTCCAAACGATTTTATACCTTAAAATGTTGATGGTTAAGTTCAAAATCGAATGAGAAAATCTGACAGTTTGGAGTAACTTGATGTGCTGCCGACTGTACATGTTGTTTCTTTCTTTTAAAAAGTTTATAGCAGTCTTGTACTTAAAACTGTGACCTACAAAACCGATTTCTCGGTTTGTCTGTGGGGAAGATCATAAAAAAATAAAGTTAACTTGTTTTCTTTTTATGAATGCTATTTGCAATCGGTCGTTCGTTAGTTCGGATACTTAACCTTAATTACTTACTTAAATGAACCTTACGTATACCAGAACCATACCAGTTCAAACCCCAGCACGATGTTGAATCATGTTCCAGTAAAAGCAGCGGAAAATCTCATCACCGAACTAAATTACCATTGGGAAATGACACACAGTACATTTTCGTTTCCGTGAACCGAAAACCGCCAGCCAAATAAACTGTGAACGGAGAACAATCATTATGACCTAATGCACTCACTAAAGTTAATGTTGACTCGTTAACGTAACTCTTGTTACGTTGCTCGTTTGTTGATGAGCCTGTTTTCTGTTACGTGATAGTTTTAAATGTGTTTTCGATGCCAACATTGTGAATTAAGTGGGTAGGCACTTACGGTCAGCGACAAAAGTCGATTAACACTGCCACTTTTACACATCATCTATCTTGACACAAAATTATTCTATTACTAGCCTTTTCCCGAGTGGCCGCGTGCCAAAAAGCTACGGCTGTGCTAAAATTGTAGAAAAAATGTATACTGCTCAGGCTGGGTTCGATTCCCGGGCCGGGCACTGTTATCGGGTTTTTCCATCAGTAACTCCTCAGTAATAGTCCGGAGTCTGGATTTGAGTCCGGTTGCTGGCAATAGGCTTGCCTCTATTATATGGGACTTAAACATAATTAGGCAAAATGTGGGTGTACTATAGGTACACCTCTGCCTAATCTTTTTGGGATTACAGACGTGATGTTATGTTAGTACAGTACAAAGGCAAATCAAAGAAATACCATCCAAATTAACCACAAATTACTAGCCATATCTCTTCCCACAATTCTAGTGGCCTCAAAAGCACAGCAAGGCACTAATTTCCAAAACCAAATCAATTGAACATTGGATTACGTTTTCCTGCAACCAATTTGTTCGGTTTTGTAGTCAGTAATGAGCGCTGTGGTAACCAAAAGCTGTGGTTAGCTATTGAAATAATAATGTACAAGAACTTCTGTTGCAAGGGTATTATAACACACAAGATTAACATAACATCACGCCAGTATTTCCCAAAGAGTTAGGCAGAAGTGCATCTATAGGACACAAATTTCGCCTGTTATATTGAAGTCCCATGTAATAGGGGGCGAGCCTATTGCCATCAACCGGGCACAAATCCAGGCTGCTACTGAGAAATTCCAGATTTAAAAAGCCGATAACACTTTGCCCGACCGGGGAATCGAACCCAGGACCTCATGCTCAGCAATAGTATTGTAATGTATAGTCTGACCAGCTAGGTATTTGAAGTCTAGTGCTCGGAAACGCTCGTGCATCACTCTTCCCTACGAATTATTCATTCGCGCTTAGCGTGGCATTAGCCGTCGCCGTTATGGATTCCGAAAAACTCATGGTCAACGAGCTCCTGGTGTTTCTGTAACATCAACTGGATGTCATGGACGAAGTTACCGTCATGCAGATCGATACCTCGAGCTACACCGAAGATGAGATACGCAGTGCAAATACGAACCTGTACACGTCGCTCGACTTAGCCGACCGAATTCCGTCCCGCAGGAGGGACGAACTGGGAGACAGGAGTCTCTAAAACATGTTTCGGGTATTTAAGGAGACTGACCCTGACGACGTGCCGTCCTTTATGGCAAAGGAGCTGCGGAAGCTGCACCCCGTTACTTTTGACCACGTCGACGTGACCAGGTGGCTGAAGTATATTGTTACTCTGAAGGCTAGCCTGGCCGAGATGAAGTTCAAGCTGGATGCGTCTCAAAATACCATCAGTGAGTTACGTGCCGATATGGTTGACTTACGCATTACTGTACCTGTATAAATCACCTGAGTTCGCATCAAAGGTGAACACAGGTCGTGGTACATACAACGCATCACTGTCCAGTTTCGAGTCAGCGAATTTGGACTCGTCACCGGCCGCTGTCACTGCAAGCGATGCAATACCGTGCTCTGCCGATCACGCCTCTACCGCAGTAAAAGCGCCGTCACAAGTTAGCGCGTCAACACCTCGCCGTGCTTACCCAGCAGCGGCTGCACAACCTCCCATCTAAGAGGAGCAGCAAAAGATGAAAGTTTTTGCTAAAAGTGCAAAATCAACCGCAGCCGTAATGGTATCTTGTCCCCAGCCCCTAAGAAAGGGTAGCCAGACAAGGAGTGCTTCGTGACGGTGGAATCGAAGCGAAGGAAGCCCACATGCCGTAATCGATGTGGTACTGTAATGGCGGGACCAAATATATTTCTGCGTCCTGCTACACCATCGACGAAGCTGTACGTATCCCGTCTGCGTCACTCCACGATAGCTGAAGATATCGTGGATTACATCAGAACCAAGACCAAGTAGAACTTGAGAGTAGAGAAGTTGGAGTCGCGCCATAATATAAACTTCAAGTCGTTTGTGGTGCGGGTTCCAAATCAGTACCTAGAAACCTTCACGAAAGAAGAGTTTTGGCCGATAGCTGTGGCGTACCGACGTTTTAGTGGAAGTTTACACTATACCACGTAGCGCAACACGACGCCGACACGGTCGTCACTTCGTGTACAATAATTTATTATAATAAAAATATGTATGTTGAGATTAAGGTATTTATCTATGGGTCTGCGTCGCCTAAAATAAATGGATATATATGGATAATATATTAATATTTATTTATAAATGGATATTATAGTAATATTTGGTATACAGGCAGCCAATTTGCAAATTTACTTTTTAACAATGTTGTGGATGTGCTAAGTAGTCCATACTTTTTCACTCTCTTATTATGTATACCATAAGCCTAAAAGTATTTAATTTAATTTTTTATTTATCCAAATCTGTATTAACAATAACATATAAAAGTCTGCCAAACTGGATAACAGTTTGTCGGCAGTTGTTAACACACATGTTTAAAAATGAATATTGGCATTGTGGTGCAAAGAAGAATATTTTTGTATGTACTTGTTCCGCTGTAGGTACTTATAAAACCGGGGACGTGTGTAATGTAATGTATCGTGTAATGTAGCGCGAATTCTGCGTGTGGACGGCACTACGGGCATTTCATGTAGCGCTCGGGCTGGCGCTTGCGCTGACCCATCGGCTGTCGGTTTTTAGCGCGAACATAAAGGCTCTCGCAGTCGAGCATATGTATACACGATTCGCGTTGGCATCCACTACCTCCCGACTTCGTTAAACCCCAGGAACATTTGCTTCCAGGGCGTGATCTGCAGTGGCCTATATGGCAAGCTCTCAATCGATTGCGTACCCAAGTAGACCGCTGCAGACACAATGTGTCGAAGTGGGCGATTAGTCCAGGGCGAATGCGGTGGTTCTGATCAGACCATGACCCACATGCTGGAGTGTCCTAAGTGCCCGTTCACCTGCTCTATGGATGACCTAAAGAACTGATGCCGCATTCAACGTGACTACCTACTGGACTTTAACCATATTAAAAAAAACACGAAGACAGAAGAAAAGAAGAAGGCCTTGATGGGTATTACGATAAAAAAGTTACAACCCTGTGATATGCAGATGGACAGATACACGGCGTAGGCCTAGTAATAAGGTTCCTTTGGCATACTTTGGGTACATAACACAAAAAAAAAAACTATGTGTAGGGTAAAACAATCGACTGCTTAAGGTTATTATGTGCCGTTTATGGAACGTAATATAAATAAAAACTAAACAAGTTGGCGCTAATTAGATCGCAGAATACTTAATTAACTTTTTTATTTTTATGACGGTAGAATTTAATTACAACTGTAGGAGGATCTGTTGGGGTAGCACACTCGAAGGAAACCCAGGTGAAGTTTTCAGTTGATATATTGTTTCAGCCGCGGTTATAGGTTTTACAGAAGAAAATTGGTATTTTGGATTTATATAATAGGTACAGTTCCCACGACCAAGTCCTGGGACGAAGGTCGGGGAATGAAGTCCCTTTTATCCAAAAATGTTCCCGAGGGAATTTATTTAGTTACAACTAGCAGGGATGTCTCATGTAACCTTTCCAAGTAGGACGAGATTCATGAATGCACCGTCTGGTTAGCTGTATTGTAGAAGTTCACTGGTCCGGCGAGGGTCATTAAGTGACGGAGGATCATAACACCGCGATTCAGAAATGCGCGTCATAGGCACAGCCCCATCTAGTATGGAGCGGTGGAACTTTTACGAACAACTTAATCAGTGAACTTCTGTTACTTATGAATCTAATACATGGTAGGATGTGATAATAATAAATGGTAAACTAAACGTGTGTTACAATCTCCCCCTCAGTCCTCAAAGACGTCTCGGCGTGGTGGACTGGATAGTGGGATTATTGTTTTCTCGGGCGTCCACGTCCTCGTTTGGGCCCAGGTGAAGGCTTGTTGGCAACCTTCTCCTTTCTAGGTCGTCCTCTTCGTCGAAGTGGTAGCACGGGTTCTGGAACTGTTTCAAGGCTTCCACCTTTATATGGAGTCAAAGCTGAAACATGATAGAGGCCGATTGGGTTAGTAGGATCATTTGGAGAAGCTACTTTAAAAGAGGTGGGTCCATGTTTATTAAGGACGACGTATGGTCCATCTCTACGTGGCGCAAATTTGGCGGTTACACCTTGGGCTCCCTTGCTCACGGGGTGTAGGTTAACAAGTACCAAATCGCCTGGTTGATACTGAGGATGTTCACGTCTATGCTTATCAACATATACTTTGCGTGACTCCTCCTTCATTTCTTGTACTTCTCTTGCCTTGATTAAGGTCTCTGCTAATTGTACGAGTTTTGGAGTTATTTCTGGTATTATATTTTCAGAAATTACTATGTTTCTAAAGTCAACTTCGTTGTCACGTGGGGATCTTAGTTCCCTTCCGAACGTCAAGTACGCCGGGGTTTTACTTGTTGTAGAACCAGTAGTACTATTCATAGCGAAACGAATCGCCGGCAAAAGCTCTGACCATATATTATGTTTCTCTCTTTGTACCATTATAGCTAGTTGGGTCTTTAAGTCGCGATTTTTACGTTCAACGGGATTAGCTTCAGGGTGATACAACGGAGTATACTGGTGTTTTATGTTCAGACTGTACATAACTTGTTGCATTACAGCACTCACAAACTGAGTTCCATTATCACTTATTACTCGGCGCGGCATCCCATATCTTAGAAAAACTTCGTTGATCAGAGTTATTGCACAGGCTTCAGCGGTGGCGGTAACTAAAGCGAAAAGCTCCACCCAACGGGAAGCGACATCCTCAATGATTAATATCCAAGTTTTTCCATCTTCTGTTTGTGGTAGAGGTCCAAACAAATCAAAAGATACTACTTCGAATCGTTGGCACATGCTTGTAGTTTGTAGTAATCCAGCCGGTTTCTGATTACAGGGTTTATACCGTTGGCACTCTAAGCAATTTTTCACGTAACTGGCAACATAGCTACGCATCCCACTCCAATAGTATCTGTTGGCTATCTTCTTGTAAGTTTTCTCAGCCCCATAGTGACCTGCTAATGGATCATCATGGTAAGCACTGAGAACGTTTGCCCACTCGTGACCGGGTACCACGAGTTGAGCATCATCAGCTTCGGAATCAGGATGTAACCTGTATAGCATACCATTATTCATAAGGTATCCTTTGTTACTCCAGTATACAGCATCTTGTGTTCCATTAGTTTCCTCTAAGGCTCCTATTATTTTCTGAATTTTGGCATCCTTCATTTGTTCTTCTCGGATTTCTTTAATACTCCTCGTAGGCATATCTACGATTACAGAACAAATCTCACAGGTAGGGTTATCCTCACAACACGGTGGTCTTGATAATGCATCAGCCACGGTATTCAGTTTACCAGGTTGGTAATTAATATTAATAATGTTGAATGTTTGGAGTTGTAATGCCCATCTAGCCAAACGTCCGGTTGGCGATTTTAAATTCATTAACCATTTTAAAGCTTGGTGGTCAGTTACCACAGTCACAGGTTGACCTTCAACATATGCTCTAAATTTATTTAATGACCAGATTACAGCTAGCGCTTCTCTTTCAGTGGTAGAGTAATTTCTCTCAGCTGACGTGAGCAATCTACTCGCGTATTCAACGGGATGCTCATCTTCCTTCTCCCCCTGGACCAGAACTGCTCCCAGCGCGTAGCCACTGGCATCGGTCTTGAGGGTATAGGGCTTTGTTTCGTCGGCCTGCCGCAACACCGGGGCAGTAGTTAACCGGGTTTTAAGCGTGTCGTAGGCCTCTTCCTGTTCAGTATTCCATACCCAACGGGCTTCCTTCTTTGTTAATTTCGTAAGGGGTTGGGCTATAGCGGAGAAATTCTCAATAAAACGTCGGTACCAAGAACTCATTTGTAGAAAGGATATGAGCTGTTGAAGATTCTTGGGTGTTGGTCTTTCTAAGATAGCTTTTGTTTTATCTGAATCTGGCTTTAGTCCTTCAGGCGTTATGATGTGACCTAAATATTTTATCGACGAGCAGAAAAATCTACATTTATCTTTGTTTACTGTGATGTTATATTCTCTCATTCTTTGTAGTACGTCCTTCAGGTCGGAAAGGTGGCTTTCAAAGGTGCTGGAGAATATGAGCAAGTCATCGAGATAGGCCAGCATATTAACATGTTCTAGAGTAACACGGAATCTATCGACAAGTCGCTGGAAGGTAGCCGGTGCATTGCGTAGACCAAATGGCATTCTCTTGAATTTGTAAAGACCAAAAGGGGTGATGAATGCTGTTTTTTCTTCGTCTTCTTTCCTGATCTTAACTTGCCAGTAACCAGATTTCAGGTCGAGTGATGTCATGTAAGGCGTTGGCTTCGCAGCGTGCAACAAGTCGTCTATTCGTGGAATAGGGTAAGTGTCGGGCACAGTGATAGCGTTTAGGCGTCGGTAATCGATACATACTCTAACTTTTCCATTAGGTTTCGGTACCATAACCACTGGCGAAGCCCAGGGCGAAGAGCAGTGCTCAATAATATCCTTCTCCATCATTTCATGTAATTCAGCTTTAAGAATATCTTTCTTTGTTTGGGATAATCTATAGGGAGGTACAGATAATGGAATATCGTTCTTAGTCACGATGCAGTGCTCCCCAAGCAAGGATGGTTTATTGTTATCAATAAAAACATCTCGGTAGTCTACTATTATTTTATTTAACATTTCCTTTTGCCTATCATCCATATCAACACTACAAAAATGATAATCACCATCAGAGTCCGTAGGATCGTTTTCACCAGGAAAGAGTTGACTTGAATGCGGGGATAATTTGACTTCCGCTTCTTTTACATTCATTTCCGCATCATGCATCATAAATTCTGCGAAAGCAGGTAAGTAACCATCGAAGACCCTTTTAGCTTTCTTAGCAGGTGACAGCTCGAGTGGTGTCAATTTATATCCTGGAGAACTCTCGGGAAGAGCAGCAGCACTTGAGGATGCAATAGCCGCTGAAGGCGTCGCCTCTGTGGTATCTAGAGCAACATTGGCCGAGTTGCTATCTGTATGTTCAAAGGCCACAAAGTCCTCCTCATATAACTCGTAGGTCGACTCGGCATCAAGAAATTCCCAGGTAAACTGAGGAAGGTTGAGTAGCATTTTTGCATCTTGCATAAACCCGACACCTAGTAGGGTTCGATTGTCCCTTGAATTAGGCAAAACAATGAAGCTTGTCGGTATGATGCGGTCCTCTAACTTCACAGAAACTGTTATTCTCCGTACTCGTTGGTTTTTCCCGATGCCATCTGCCAGAGTGATCTTTACTGTCTCTTCGTGAAACTGGTGTCCCTTGTTCATCAGCTGTTTGTATAGCTGGTACGATGCGATGCTGGTTTTTGCACAAGTATCGACGTATGCTGTCCCTTTAATGCCATCTACCTCAATAAATACTATTGGCCTGTTTCTTACATCCGATTGGACGTTAACCGGACAGAAGGCTAGGTTTGTTGACGGTAGTGAACGTTGCTTATTTGCACAGCATGTTGGGCAGTTACTGCGAACTACACCGGGTGTACCACAGCCATAACATGACACTTTGGGTGTGGATGGAGATGGAGCCTGCGTCGTTTTGTTTGAAGCTATTGTAGATTGACTCTCAGGAACGGACTCAGTTGCCTCTAACTCTTGCTGTTTCTTTTTCAGCTTCCTACACTGTTCGGTAGCATGGCCGATGAAATGACAGAACCCGCACTTCACCTTGGGTTTCGAGGTCGGTCTTGGCTTAGCTTCTTTGCGTTCGTCACCGTTATCCGGTTTATCAATCCACATCTGTTCGATGCCCCGAGCTACTTCTAATAACTCGTCGTAACTTTTAACAGAGTTCCGCGGAATCTTGTCACGTATTCGATGCTTCAGCTGACCGTATACCATATGAAGTTGATGGGATTCTGGTATCTCAGGTTCCGGAAGTTGAGCAAAAAGCATTCGCTTATGTGCGATGAAGCTTTCAGTGGTTGTGCGGATGTCTTGCTTTTCTGAAACGATTTCCTGGAATATTATATAAGCAGGTTTCTTTGGGGCAAAAGCATGACGTAAACGCTCTTTAAAGTCTGCCCATGTGGAGACCTGTTTCTTCACTCCCTGCCACCACACTGCAGCTTCACCCTTGAGGAGCAGTGGTAAACCAGTGAGCGCTTCTGCATCACTTACATTTTCTATTTGTTTAAAGACTGATACTGCCGCCAGAAAAGCTTCCGTCACTTCGGAGTCCTTGGTCCCGTCGAATTCAGCTTTGCAGGTTGTAAAAGAGCCGTGTCTTCCTGGTGAAAGCTTCGGCAGCAGCACCTCGAACTGAGTATCGGACATGGTCACCGACATCTCTGCTTTCCTCCTTTCTGTAGGTGTCGTTGTTATTCGTCCGTAACGTGTGACGTATTTCGGTTTCTCTTCGTGCCCACTGTTGGTCGCCAGTTTGTAGGAGGATCTGTTGGGGTAGCACACTCGAAGGAAACCCAGGTGAAGTTTTCAGTTGATATATTGTTTCAGCCGCGGTTATAGGTTTTACAGAAGAAAATTGGTATTTTGGATTTATATAATAGGTACAGTTCCCACGACCAAGTCCTGGGACGAAGGTCGGGGAATGAAGTCCCTTTTATCCAAAAATGTTCCCGAGGGAATTTATTTAGTTACAACTAGCAGGGATGTCTCATGTAACCTTTCCAAGTAGGACGAGATTCATGAATGCACCGTCTGGTTAGCTGTATTGTAGAAGTTCACTGGTCCGGCGAGGGTCATTAAGTGACGGAGGATCATAACACCGCGATTCAGAAATGCGCGTCATAGGCACAGCCCCATCTAGTATGGAGCGGTGGAACTTTTACGAACAACTTAATCAGTGAACTTCTGTTACTTATGAATCTAATACATGGTAGGATGTGATAATAATAAATGGTAAACTAAACGTGTGTTACACAACTAAATAAATATGGAAGAGGTTTCTTTTACTTTGAACATGTTCTTGTAGTACCTAGAAATATTACGAAGTTTTTCTTGTTCATTCGAAATTACCCTGGGGGCTTATTTAAGGGTTCACAGTGTCCTGATAAGCACTATCTACAAGATTAACAAAAAAAATATAGAACAGAATTTTTGAAACATGGTCTCCCAAAATGAGTTGACACGTTATTTTTTTGTTTTTTCTTCTGGTGTTCCCCAATTACTGAACGTTAGGCCTTAACTCAGAATATTTTTCTAGCCATTAGTAAGTGTTGTTTAGGTGCTGTTGTGTCCGTAAAAAAATATGGGGGAGCCTAAGAAAAACAAAGTAGGTGTTTATTTAATGACGTCATGTCTATGTACAAACGTAACCTATCGACCTATATTACGTGTGATAATTATGACATTGTCTTGCAAGAGGCTTCTACTAATACAAATTGTTATTAATTCGGTATTGGATTCTCACACCGTGCCGTGCGTGTAATTAAATTTTGCATAGCATTGCTTCCGATAGCATACATGTGACATGTTTAGGTGGATCAAATTTGCAAACATAATTATCACGGAATTGATCGAAAACATGTAACATCACGACTGCTATTCCCTGAAGGGTAGATAGAGGTGAGTACACTCACACTTCGTCACTCATGTTTACATTAATAAAGGTGCAAATCCAGATTCCTTGCTGCTACTAATATTCAGTAATAGACCGGAGTCTGGATTTGTATTCGGTTGATGGCTGTAGGCTCACCCCCTATATATTTTTTTTTTTTTTTTTTTTTTTTTTTTTTGTACTTGGGACAAGAAAGAGGAGCTTGTGGCTAAGTAATAACAGCCCCACGGGTCGATCGATCAGGTTAAGCTACGTTTGCCGCGGTTGGCCCATGGATGGGTGAACATCTTTACATACCCAGACCTCTCCGTGTCTCTGAAAGCACGTTAAGCCGTTGGTCCCGACTGTCATTCGTGGATCTTTGACAGTTGTTACGGGTCGTAACGTCATAAGTCCGAAAGTCTGACAGCCAGTTTTACCAAGGGGTATCGTATTACCCAGTAATTGGGTTGTGGAGGTCAGATAGGCAGTCGCTCCACGTAAAAAAGGGTTAATCAGCTGCATCCGGTTAGACTGGAAGCCACCCTCAACATAGTTGGGAAAATGCTAGGCAGATAATAAAAAGGCTGGGATGATGATGGCAATAGGCTCCCCCCCTATTACACGGGACTGAAACATAACTAGCGAAATGTGGGTGTACTAAAGGTATACCTCTGACAAACCCTTAGAGGATTACAAGCGTGATGATATGTAGCAAGGGGGCAAACAAATAGTCATGTGACTACTTTTCTAAGAATTTTATCATTTCTTTAGTAAGTTTTTTTTTTAAATTCACAAATCTGATAAACAATCACAAATGCAATAAAACAGTTACAAAACAATCTTTTTATTGACATCTACTAGATGTGAATCACAGGCGTGACAGGCGCTCTACTTTGTGGAAATTATTTCATCGCCACTGCTCTCAAAACGGTGAAGGAAAACATCGTGAGGAAAACGGCATGTCCTAGAACCAAAAATTCGAAAACAATGTGACATCTACCAACCCGCACTGGGCCCGCGTGGTGGATTACGGCCCGCTCCCTCTCACCGAGAGGAGGCCTGTTTCCCAGCAGTGGGAACATTATAGGTTGATTATGAGATGTGAATCTAGCATGCATATTTTATGTAAAACACTTACGATTAAAAAATAAATATTACGTTAAACAAAACTTACAAAATGTGAACTTTTCCATTGATAATCAAAAAGTTTTGGGAAAGAAAAATGAAACATAAAAAAGATATAATAAAAATAAATTATACAATCAAGACTCTAAGTTTAGTCCTAAGTCTCTAAGAATATTACCTTAGCCAGGCATGTTTCTGCATCCATTATGCGAAAGAAGAACATTTAAAAAACTTTGAAGTGAGTTTTCCATAATAGTTTCATTTTAATATTACGGTACTTTACAAAAGAAATTCCTGTCCACTTAAGTTACCAGATATTACAGGAAGCAAAAGTAGTTTGATGTACTTAGTAGAACACCATTTATAATGTGAAAGTACAGTTCTTGTTGAATGAGGAATGTTAAGCAAACTACTGTGAATCTTTCTTCTTTGTACCACAGAGACGATTTAAATAAAGAAAAAGTAGTTCAAAGTAAAACTACGGGTTAATTGCGTAACACACTAACAGTAGGAATGGCTTTCATTTTGACAGTTTAACAACATACATTGCGTTATTTACGTTGCTATGCAGACAAATTTTTCTAACATATGAAGCAATGGATTAGCAATAGGCTTCAAAATGATTCAGATTCTGACTAGTAGTGTGTTACGCATAAGGGTACTGGACTAAGCGATTCTTTCTATTCTATTTTGTTAAATACCTAGTACTTGTTGACAGGCCTACACTGTCCTCCCATACCTATTAAAACTGTAATTTAGAAACTGTTTAAAGCCAATTATTTTTAAAAGAGTTACCGTGGTGTTTCTTGCCGGCTCTTCTCCATAGGAAACGACCTATTGGAACCGTGCACCTAGCTTCTGACGTTTCATAAGTGTAAAGGTGAAATAAAATATTTTCATTTTGGTTAAAATGACAAAGATAGTAAAGCTCTAAGCTTCAGCAGCTTAAATTTTTTATAAGTTATGACAAGACATCTGTACCTTTATAACCCTTTTTATGGCCCAGGAAACTAAAGATGATAGCTTATCAGGTCTTCTAAAGGATTAATAAAATTACACCTCACTTTCTGAAGTACTTTCAAATACTACACATACGTGATCTATCTCTATTCATTCAAAGTCACGTGTCACTATAAATTAATCTTAATCATTCCTCATTATCTTTCATACCTAACGAAACACAAAAAAGTTATGAGGGTTCTAATATCAATTATACATATTATTAAACCCCATTTTTGTATCTACAGTCTACAGCTTTTTCAGTTGACCTTTTCACATTGAGAACAGTGACCAGACAAAGCTTTTAATACTACAACCTTAATTCAAAACCATTAAATTACTACGCACAAATCCGACATAACAACATCATATTAATAAAGATACATGTACGAGGGTCATTCAATAAATACTTAGCCTACAAAAAGTAAACGAAAATTTTGGAAAAGTGGCAATTTATTTTTCAACATAGTCTCCTTTTAGTTCGATACACTTAGCCCAGCGATGCTCCAACTTTTTTAACCCGTCCGAAAAATAGTTTTTGTCAAACTCTGCAAAATAGGCCTCCGTGGCGGCGATGACCTCCTCATTCGATCCATATCTATTCCCGGCGAGTGATTTTTTCAGATTAGGAAACAGAAAGAAGTCACAAGGGGCCAAATCTGGAGAATACGGTGGATGGGGCAGCAATTCGTAGCGTAATTCGACCAATTTGGCCATGGCAACGGCAGACGTGTGAACCGGTGCGTTGTCGTGGTGAAACAGCACTTTTTTCTTCGCCAGATGGGGTCGTTTTTTCTTTAATTCGGCGTCGAATCGGCCTAATAAATCGGCATAGTAAAGCCCTGTAATTGTTTTACCCTTCTCGAGGTAATCGATGTAGATCACACCTTGTGAATCCCAGAAAACGGTGGCCATAACTTTTCCGGCCGATTTTACAGTTTTCGCCTTCTTTGGAGCACGTTCCCCGGTCTGGATCCATTGTTTTGATTGCTCCTTGGTCTCTGGTGTGTACCAGTGGATCCAGGTTTCATCGACGGTCACAAAACGACGCAAAAACTCCGCTGGATTCATCTTAAACAGCGCCAAACACGTCTCCGATGTGGTCTCACGGTTGCGCTTGTTTTCTGGTGTGAGTAAACGCGGCAGCCATCGCGCCGACAGCTTTCTCATGCCGAGTTCCTCGTGAAGAATATGATGCACTGTTCCTTCTGAAATGCCTACAGTCTCAGCTAGCTCCCGAACCTTCAATCGGCGATCTGCCAATACGAGATCATGGATTTTTTTAATGTTTTCCTCCGTAGCAGCTGTTTTCGGTGCACCTGGACGTGGTTCATCAAAAACCGACGTACGGCCACGTGCAAACTCGTTGAACCAATTCTTGACGGTGGCCATCGATGGAGAAGAGTCACCGTACACAGCATCCAAGCGCTCTTTGATTTCGATGCGCGTTTTCCCTTCCAAAAATAGGAATCGAATCACCGAACGATATTGCTCTTTTTCCATTTTTGTAAAACCGATCGACACGTTCGCTTCCATAAGTTGTCAAATTAAAACAAATGAAGGGATTGGAATGAAAATTTGAAAAAAGAATTAAAAAAGAATGTGCTACACTGTGGTAAAACTCTTTTGAAACTACAGCGCCCTCTGGCGATGAGGCTAGGTACTTATTGAATGCACCTCGTACAACTAAGGCTCCTAAAATCCTGTTTATTTCAAATTTTATTTGTATTTCAGCGGCCATATCCAACAAACGTGAGGTATGAATTAATTAGCTGTAACCACAGAAGTAGACAGCCGCTGTATGTTTTTTTAATAATAATATCTGCGGTATTTTTTTCAAATCGAGGCCTAAAATTCTTCCCAGGATAAGGCGTCCTTCATTAGTTTTCGTCAACTTTTCTTATCGGGGACTTCCTAAGTGAAGTTTGGACGCCTTATTTATTTATTAATACTAATGCGTTTTGTGTGTGGATTATTCTCTTTCTTATGTATACCACTGCTTAATATAAGCATTTTATTGGTCGTAGCATTACAAATATAGGGAAATATGTGTCACAGGGGTCATTAACCTTTATTTAAAAAAAATCTTGTCTCGCTATCTATTTAGGGGGTAACTTTATTTACCACGCTTCATAGAAAAATGGCGGACATTAGTAATGTAATACTCCACTCATTCATTCCTCTGTGACTTGCGCAAATAACGTAAATCTTTGATGACGGGCCCTGGGTAACCGTTGTAAGTTTCTAACTGACCGTCCGGAAAATTTAACGAAAATTCATTTTTGTTTGACTCGACCTTTTGAATCACTTATTTAATTAACTCGAAATCGCTTAGTTACTAACTAATCTTTGACTTCAAATGGTTAAGTAACTAGCTTAGCTGTTGACTAAACTAGTTCTAGGTTGTGTTGGGACTTGTATTTCATGTTTGTCTTTATAAGTATACCGTCGTGTTTATTTTAACTTCAGGGGTTTCCTTTGCGAATAGAATCTAATCTTTAGAGGCTTAAATGGCGTTTATGAGTTATTTCGGAACCGGAGTAACTCACAAGAATACCTTTCTTCGCGTTCTTGATTCGATGTAGCTTGTAAAAAAACATATGTTTTGTGGTTGGTCGATGAAATGACTTAAACAAAACCAATGAAGCCAGTTTGCCTAAATAAATTGTTATTGAAAAGGAATATAACAATGCAGTGTTTACAACGGCAAAAGTAGTAAGTAAATGAAGTATTTATATATATATATATATATATATATATATATATAATAGGTCTTTACCTATGAAATTGCCGTTTTGTATGAAAAAATTTAAACGAATTTTTTTCATGAATTTTTTATTTGTATTAATCGAAGTAATCACCCATGCAATCAATGCATCTTTGCCATCGCAGTGGCAGTTTATTGATGCCCTTCTTAAAGAAATCAGCTGGACGGGAGGCAACAAATTCTTCAAAGGCATTTTGTACTGCCTCTCGGGTATTAAATTTTTTTCCCGCCAAGAAGTTATCCAAATTCTGGAAAAAGTAGTAGTCTGTAGGCGCAAGGTCTGGTGAGTAGGGCGGATGACGGAGAGCTTCCAACCCCAGTTCTTGCAACTTGGAGACCGTCTGCTGTGCAGTATGAGGTCGCGCGTTGTCGTGCAGGAGCAGCGGAGACGAGCGATTGACCAATGCTGGTTGGAGATGCGCCAGCTTCTCCATCATTGTGTTCAGTTCTTCACAGTACACATCTGCAGTAATGCTCACCCCGTTTGGTAAGAAGCTGTGATGAATCACACCGGCGCTAGACCACCAAACAGTGACCATCACTTTTCTAGGGGTAAGTTTTCGTTTAGGGCATTGTTTAGGTGCTGAACCAGGATCCAACCAACTTGCTGAGCGCTTACGGTTATCAAACAGAATCCATTTTTCATCGCAGGTAACAATGCGGTTCAAAATTCCTTCATTTGTGTGTCTGTTGAGCAGTGCAAGGCACGTCTCGACGCGTACTTCGCGCTGGCGATCATTGAGTTCGTGGGGCACCCATTTGTCAAGCTTTTTTACCTTGCCAATTTGACGCAAATGGACCAATATTGTTTTGACGCTAACGTCGAAAGCTGCTGCTAATTCAGCCATAGATTGTGTATCATCAGCTTCCACAATCGCCTTTAATTCGTCATTGTCGACCAAAGTCTTCGGACGACCGCGAGGTTCATTTTTCAGGTCGAAATTTCCAGAACGGAAGCGAGCAAACCAATAACAGGTGGTGCGTTGGTTTGTAGAGTTAGCTCCGTAAACGTCGTTGATGTTGCGTGCCGCTTGTGCCGCGTTGCTGCCACGACGGTACTCATATTCCATAATTACTCGAATTTTTAACGTATCCATGATGACGAAAAAGATTGAAATGCGATGAAAATGTAACACTAATCAATAAAGAAATGACTACTTTTAGAAAAAAAAATCCATGTTTTTAAAATAAAATTAATTTGAAATTAGAATTCATAGCCAAACAAAAATTATTTTGATTTGAAATGGCCAGTACTGCAGAACGGCAATTTCATAGGTAAAGACCTAATATATAGATATCCCTTTACGGTAAATATATATATATATACATAGTATAAAACAAAGTGTATCCGATTAGACCTTCACACAATGGACACAATGGAATTGGATGGGGCTTCACCATCATTTAGCTAGAGCATTTATTCCTACATTTTTATACTAGGGGTGCGTAAATACATTATTTTTTAGCTTAGCACAGAAACCCCGATGTTTTGTTTTTTATAGCAGCCGTGCGAAGCGGGGACGCTAGTTTAATTTTAAATAGGAATAAGGTCCGAATGATCAACTAAAAGATTAAATAACTGGCTAGTGACATGGGTTCCTGAAAACGTCCAACGGCATTGCGAAAGACCGAGGCGTAAAGTGCGGGACGAACTTGACGCTTATAGGAGGGACTGATCCATATTGGCTCAGGATTGAGTTGAGTGGAAAAAGGAATGAGGACAATACAGGGTGATTATATTATATAGGGTGGCAGGGACATCGACGCGCAAACTGTAGCCATGAATTCAGCTCACGATTCAAATTCAAATTCAAATTCAAATTCAAATTCAAAATATTTTATTGTGGGCATATGTTAGTTACAGGTCTAAACAATAAATTAAGTTCCAATATGTCCTGCCTAATAGGCATACAATAATTATGTAGTGGCAATAAGTACATTTAAAATTATTTTACATGTCAGATTTAGTTATTAAATGTCAAAATATCAATATACAGTCAAATTAATACATGGTCAACAATTTAATCAAGGATTCAAGAAATCTTGGATCGTGTAGTATGCTTTCTCAGTTAAAAATTTACGTAATTTATTTTTAAATACTGGAAGTTCCTTAGTGCTCAGAATGTCAATAGGTATTTTGTTGAATATTTTTGATGCCATGCCAAAGAAGCTTTTGTTAAATAGAGCCGTTTTATGTGGTACGTTAGAAATTTTTAACATATATCTTCTCGATTTGAGTTTATCAAATAGATTTTCATTTGTCTTAACAAATACGGCTACTTCATAAATGTAAATTGCAGGAAAGGTCAAAATTTTATATGCTATTCTAGACCCCTTAGCGTAGAAATTGTATAGAACAGCATTTTTATTATTATTAACTTGCGACATATTTCAACGCAGGGGGGTAGAATAGAAGAAGAATAGAGTAAAGTGTATTTGGACGGTACAAATTTAAAATATAAAAAAAAAAAGTTAAAGTAATGTTTTAACAACAATAGTGTGTGCCTGTGTGTTCATTTCTGCATTAATTTCAGACAGATGCTGTCTGGGTTCAGAATCATTTACTGATTCCACGGTTAAAGTTTTCGCGTCGATGTCTCTGCCACCCTATATTATTAATAAAGAGTTAATAACGTCTCAGTAGGCCAATAATCCCGCCCCCGAAAGTTTTTCGGATTTCGGATGAAAGTCTTGACTACCAAAAACAAATAAATACGGACTTTTTGTTAATAAAATATCAGTTTTATGCTCCGGTTTGGCGTTGCTGTTGTAAGCTATACTCATGTTTAAGCCTAAAGCCTAATTTTCGTTATAACGGATTATATAAGTTGCAATTCATACAACATACATTTGGAAACTTTACCACAATCCCGTGCTTTAGTGGAACTAGCTCTCTAGTTAGCTGAAATCCTCTAATTAACCTATCGTGTGAACATAAAACGGGTGCTGTGAACAGAATAACCCGATTACTCTACATTTAGTTGGAAAAAGGTACATTTCTGACCCATTCATTAATATTTCACCCAAAAAGCCTAGCTGGAGTTTTTTTTTTCCATTATTAAAACACTTTGTTATAAGTAAAATATTTAGGAGTAAATGTACCTACAATTTTTTTTTGATAAAACAGCCCTTTTTGTCCAAATTATTTTTTCCCATTATGATCGTTAAAACAACTTTTATGTTTTAATAATTCGACAACTTTGTCATGAGATATTTTTAAGAGGACTCTTAAATACATTACGAAATGACTGAGTGTAGGCAGTCGCCTAGATTTAAGGTAAAATTTAAATGGAGTTAAAATGACCAACAACAAATTAAGATGGATATAATAGCACAACACCATTTCAATAAAAACTTTTCTAAGTTTTGGAAATCAACGAACAAGTTAAATCTGAAGCCGAGCAGGCCTGTGAGCGTCGAGGGTGTTCACGAGTTGGATGACATCGCGGGATTATTTCCGCAGCATTTCAGGGTTGAGCCATTTATGAGGCCCGCACAGTCTGAACTGCTGTCGGTGTCCGGTGTTGGGGCTGCACCCGAAGATATCAATGCTAGGTTGACTGCAAAGGATATTGCTTTAGTTCTCAAGTCTATGAGAAAAGGAAAGTCTCCAGGGCATGATAGCCTCAGATTGAGCACCTGCGGTATGCTGGGGTACACTTGCCTAGAGTTCTAGCTTTGCTATTTAATCTGTGTATTAGCCACTCCTACCTGCCTGACGATCTCATGTAGGTATACTATTGTTGTCCCCATCATTGTAAAAAAGAAGTCCGGCAATGTCTTGGATAGACCAAACTGTAGGCCTATCTCCTTAGCACGGTCATAGCGAAGGTAATGGACAGTCTGCTGATGGACACTTAACAAAAATGATAAAACTGCACGATGGTTAGGTCAGCTTTGGGACTGGACTACACGGAAAGTGCGATCTTGTGCCTTAAGCAGACTGCAGTACAACACCGCGCGTAAAACGCCTGTATGCGCGTATTTCCTAGACCTGTTCCGGGCATTCAATATGCTTTTGTAAGACCTACTGTGGACAAAAATGCGTCGAGACCCTGAAATTGTATCTATATTTTTTGAGTACTGGTACAATAATCAGAAAAACATCGGATCGGATGTTATCTGCGTTAGTAATATTAGCTATGAGGATGACATGGTGCTGCTTAGCCTTTCAATTGGTGCGTTGCAGAAACTGCTTCGTATATGTGAAGGGTACACGGAGGCCCATGGGCTCAGATACAATGTGAAGAAAAGTGAGGTTATGGTTTTTAGACCACCCAAAAAGACTACTCAGAAGTACCACCCGTCTCACTATATGATAAACCATTAAACAGTCACTCAATTCAAGTATCTGGGCCACTGGGTCACCGAAGACCTTAAAGATAATATGGATGTGGAAAGGGAACGTAAGGCGTTGTCTGTTCGCTATAATGTATTGGTCCGCAGATTCGCACGTTGCGCTGAATAAGTGAAGCTTACAATATTTAGGGCATTCTGCCAGACCTTCTACACGTGCAGTTTGTGGTACAAATACACGCAAAGGACATACGACGCCCTGCGTGTATAGTATAATAATACATTCAGGGGGTTGATGGGGCTGCTGCGGTACGCTGCACGAGTGGCATGTTTGCGGAGGCGCACGTGGACGGCTTCCACGCGATCATACGTAAGCACTGTGTATCGATGCTGGCGCTGGTGCGTGGTAGCCCCAATGCCATCTTAGCTGCGTGCGCCAGCCAATGTGACTCGGTACTGATGGCGCACTGGATAGGCCTACACGCGAGGGCAAGTGCCTGATTACTATTTTTTTTTCTTTTACTAACACTAGGCTAAGAACATTGTTACTAATAAATGTATGGACAGTCTGAAATAAATTACTATTATTATTATATTTACGTCTCTTGACATTTCTCGGGACCCTGGGATACCGGACCTTTGGAAGGCGTACGACGGGCCGAGGCCATCTCGCAGAGGCCTGTTAAACGTTTTTAATAAAATGAGACACCAACAGACTATTATCCCTGTTCGGGCTATACAAGTGCACCGAAGTACAACCCTCGGTTACTTTAGGACTATTGCAGGATATGCAAACAAAGATATTGGACTATGGATTTGGGTACCTTAATTGGACTGATTATCTAGGACTATGGAAAGACTTTGGCTCCTGCCTGATCAATGTTTTATATAAAATACACGGATAAAATGGCAGGGGGTGACTTGCAAACTCAATAATGGGCCCCCGAAAACGGTCGCTAGCACATAGTGTCGTAGCGACAAAGGAGCAACATGTTCTGAGGTGCTTATAAGGAGTGGAGAGGTATCCCACGGCTATCAGGACAATCCCAGAAGTATGGTCAAGATCCCAACCAGCATCTTACCGGAATACTTCCTTCCTCCGAGCTCGTTTGCTCTTGCGAATCTCCACTCTAGCCGGCCAATAAAGATCATCAGGCTCATTGTTCACTCCAGCCGGTGAGGAACAAGATTTCTCCCGGGAGGTAGGGTCCGTGGGGTCGCTACTGCCTAACAGCTCACCACATGCTGCTCTGCTGGTTTCTGTATCTCTCTTGGTCTGGCTCCTCACTCTAGACCCGTGTCGCCAAAGTAAACTCTACCGGTATAGACGTAGAGTTCAGGAGCAGGCGAGCTCCACCACGACGTCAACGTAGAGATACGGCGGTGGGGTTATTATTATTAACTCGTTAACCTAGATTTGTTATTAAAAAAACTGTTGTAAGGCACATTAAGGGTATCATAACAATATACAAAGCCTTCGGGATATAATTTAAAAAAGTCTTATAAAAATACCGTCGAAACATAATACATCCACTTTGGTAAGTTTATTTTTCTTTATTTTATACGCAACACTTTTATAAAAAACCTTTTATGTTATTTTTTACATAGCGTGTAATGCTAAAGGCTGATCGCAAATAATTCGTTCTGTAAAAACAACAATAATCGTTTTTTTTTTTTATTTATGAGTTTTAAAATAAGCACGTAACATATAGATTCAATTCAAACAATCATTGAAAAACAAAGAAAAAGTATTTAATTCTGACAAAAAATCTACATATTTCCAACGGTTGGTACAATCGATTAAATCAATCTGCCTAGCCTTTTCCTAACTAAGTTATGGTCGTCTTCCAGTCTAACCGGATGCAGCTAAATACCTGTATTTTAACATGGAGTGACTGCCTATCTGACCTCCACAATCCAGTTACTGGGTAATACGATACCCCTTCGTAACATTGGTTGCCAGGCTATAGGGCTTCTGACTAGCCGTAACGACTATCAAAAATCGACGAATGACAGCCGGGACCATCGGGTTAACGTGTTTTCCGAGGCATAATCGAATAAGCCACCATTTCCTTCCTTCCTTAACCAATTTGTTCCACCTAAGAATTTTTCAGAATATTTCATAATGAAAATTCTTAGGTGGAAGGGTGGAACAAATTTCCAAACTTTGACGATTGATATGAAATTGATGATTATTATTATCAATTAATATATCGTTCCTACAATCGCAAATCGCATTTTGATCAACATACGACGTAAAACAGAGCTGCAATTTGCAAAAAACCAAAGAAAATTTGAATTTGTTGGGCTACAACTGATTCAAATAAAACTTTCCAACATGAATACCCACCACATATGTTTTATAGCACACAAATAAAGTTGAAAACCTTTGTACGTTTACCTCTTTTATTAGTTCCGTAACTTTGACAACTAATCTGACAGGAATATGTTTACCACTTCAATAAGATAACATAATATCACTCACGCCTGTATTCCCCGAAGAGTTAGACAGAGGTGTACCTATAGGACACCCACATTTTGCCAGTTATGTTAAAGTCTCATGTAACACGGAGCAAGCCTATTGCCGTCAACCGGGCACAAATCCAGACTCCGGGCTGCTACTGAGAAATTCCAGATAGAATAACCAAATAACCGGTTTCTAATCCGTGCGAGCAGAAGTTTTAATAAACTGTCTGCTGAAGATGATTTGAATATATTCAGTACCAGTGTTTCTCGGCTTTTAAGCATTTGTTGGCGAAAAGCTTCTTTACGGAAAAGTAATGTTTGCGTCTAAATGAATCTTAGTTTGTATTGACTAATAGTAATATTAGTCAATCATGTAATATTTATTTCCTAATTTATGTTACAGGTATTTTATACCGATCTTTTGTTTTTTTCTTTTTTAATTTCTAGTGTTTATCAGTGGAAACTTGTAAATGGCCTGCAATTGCATACTGTTTAAGAGTACTGTATAATTTAGATGTAAGTTTCCCGAATAGAATAAAATAAAATAAACAATACTTTGCCCAACTTGGGAATCGAATCCAGTACCTCATGCTCATTAGTAGAGCTTCCAACCAATATACCAACAAGGCAATAAAAGAAAGTTGAATACCTTTGTAGGTTTATTTCTTTTAGTTCCGAAACTTCGACAACTTAGCTCACACGAATGTTTACTACTTAAGTAGGATAAAATCTATAAAACAACTATTTCAGGACTTACCTAGTCGGAACTAAAACTTCTATTATTATGTAACTAACTTCGTAAAAAGAATTTGAGTTAGGGAAAGAAAGACTTATTTTGACGTCTTTTACTTGTAAGAATAAATATAAACGTATAGGGATTATCTACAACTAACTTCCGAAAGTTTCAGGGCCTAAAGTGAATGAACGAAGAGTGTATTATTCATTTCGTTATATTGTTCATTCACACAAATGGCTAGTTGGCGTTTCTTTAGGAATCCATTGATGATTGTAAAACCGCTAAATAAAAATTAAAAAATTCGCATGTTTTGGCTTAATACTTAAAAATATGTAAATTAGATTACAAAAGCACTTGTAAACCGTATTTTAAGCGAAGGAAACAGGAAATGCTTTAACATTTAAAATTCTGAGAAGAAGAAACCTTAACGTAATTAAATACGCCTTGCCACAAAGAAGAGTAATTCGATCAAACGGAAAGGCATGAAAAATAGAAGGAGAATTAGTGAAAATTATCGGATTAAGGACTCGCGTTAAATTAATGTTTCTTTTTTTCTGCGCTTTAATGTTTATATATAATTTTATCCTAAAAATAACCAAATGCACCTATAGTTTTGTAAGTCTTAATCTCAAAACATGTATGTAAATATAACCCTTTTTCACCACAATTCAAAAGTGCCTGTAGCACTTTTGAATTGTCAAGGAGTCAGTTAGTCAGAAAGATGAAGCTAGTTGCCCATAGCAAAGCGTAGCAGGTTTCTATGGAATAGAACGGCCGGGAAAGTACGTGCACACTCTTTTACTAACATCACTCAACTAACACTTGAGAGGCGGCTAGCAAAAGGTATTTACAAGGCAGATGTGAGTGGGGACGCCCTAAGAGGACATACAGTGACCTCATTGGTGATGTTCTTCAGAAAGGTCAGGTGCGTAGTAGGTACTCGCACCCGGACGTGCGTGTATGACCCAGGGCCTGCAGTCTCGACATCAGACAGCGACAAAAATCGGTCGCTAAGTCGTATCGTTGTCAAATTCCTTTAATAGATTTTCAACTTTATTTCGAAAATATAAGGTTGAAAATCTATTAAAGAAATTTGACATCGGTTAGACTTAACGAGCGAGTTTTGTTGTTATATTTGTCGAGACTGCAGGGCCAGATCAGGTATGAACATAAATGGAGCAAAAAGAGTATGTAAGGATCGTAGCAGGAGGCGTTCTGTAGTTTCTGCCTACCCCCATGTGAAGTAGGCGTGATTTTATGTTTGTGTTTATGAAGGTTTCTATATATATAGAAAAGGACTTTTTCACAGGCATGACTATCAGAGACAAAAGCATACAAAGTCGACTTTTTCTTAGAACTCGTTAATATACAGGCTGGCAGGGACATTGACGCGCAAACTAACCATGAATTCAGCACATGATTCTGACCCCCAGAAATTTTACGAAGGTAATTTAAAAAAAAAATGCTGTCCATACATTTTGAACGCGTAGGTATTGCACTTTTGTATGGAACAGCAGATTTTTAAGCTATTGCATAGCTATTATCGCGGGCTTTGAGCGCGGCGACCGAATCAAGAAATTCCGTAACGAAAATAAAACCTAACACCCCCCACTCCGCCTACCATGTCGCTCGGCCGAGCGTTCGCTTAATGTGTATGTATAATGGTACGACTGTACGAAGCTCGCACGGATCGGGACGAGCTGCTCCGAAATCAGACGAATACGTAAGCAGCTGTTTGTGAGAAAGTATATAGGTGTATAGGTATCTATCATATCTTTATAATGCCACACTCACCGCATAAAAAATAAAATAAAAATATTTTAAACGATATTAACTTCTCATTTATTCAATAAAAGATGAATAAAAGAAAAAAAAATGTTTTCTTATCAGTCACCACTCTCAAAAAGTGTAACTTGAATTAATATCAAAGAAAAAACTTGAATTAATATCAAAGAAAAAAAATACTGTATAAATAAAAAATAAATAAATAATTATAATTGCATAAGTTGATAAAAAATTCTATGCAATAGCTTTACCGCGGCAGTCCCCGAGTGCCACACGTGTTTTTTTTTATTGATAACACAAACGAGAGGCGTGTCATCTCAACCACCTACCTATATGGAACAAAATATCTTTCCCCTTTGCCAACGGGAGAATATATATTTAGCTTGGCTTACAATACCCTGAAGCTTCATCTTTTTCTTTGGAATTCACGCTTACCTAATCGGCTTTGTATTTTTGTCTTGCGGTAGAAAATCTGAGACATATTTCATACTAGCTGTTGCCCGCGACTATTCTTTTGTGTGTATTTTTAACTGACTTCATAAAGGTGGTTTTCAATTCGTCTGTATGTTTGTTACGTGATATCTCCGGCAATTGTAGATCGATTTCGAAAATTATTTTTTTAGTAGATAGGGTATACCTCAGGAATGGTTGCATATAATTTTTTTTAACTTGTCTTTGGTAGTTTTTCAGTTATCTTTAATAACACGTATTATTTCCACTTATTATATATTGATGATGTAATAACTTTCTGTCACTATTATTTACATAGCAAGTAGTGTTATACGAATTTGTGTGGGGTAGGTACCACAACTAAAAAGTGAAAAATATAAACCTTTTTCGAAAATAAACAACCAACTTCCAAAAAAAACTCTACTAAGTGAAAAATAACTAAGTAATTTCGGAATTCAGTGTCTTTGGTTTTGTATTTACGATTTTTGCCACCGACTTCCTATCATTTTTAATACAATTTTGTCCAGAATGAAAAGTAGCCTGAGTCCTTCAGGTCCCAGGTTACCTATCTGTCATATTTCATCACGATCGGTTTGTGGGTTAGGCGTGAATAGGTAAGAAATTAATAAACAGACAGAGTTACTTTCGCATTTGTAATATTAGTACGGATATGGATGACGGATCGATTTGCTGTTGTGTCCCTTTGGCTCTGACACCTTTGCAAATTTCGTGAGGGCGTTAAAGTGTAGATTAAACAATTTTTCTCACTTTTTATTTTCTTTTAAGGGTGATCCCTATAGGGACCACCCTTAAAAGAAAAAGAAAAAAACTAGCACGTTATAACGTGCTAGTTTATGGAATATTCTTTTCAATGTTTAATACATCTTCCTGTGCTAGGTATCTATGTATTCTGAGATTTTAAAGAAAAGGCGAAAGAAAAGTCCACTGATAGTGTCGTTACAATTGGTATCTTGCCGTGTGATAATATTAACTTACAATAATCCCTAGTCAGTAGGGTAATTGTGTAGTTATTTTGACCTCCGTTGGGTAATAGGTTTGAAAAATCATCTGCTCAGCAACGTAAATAACGCAATGAACGTGGCTAAACTGTCAAAATGAAAGGCGTTGTGATCGATTGGCATTTTACGTGCTACGCAATTACCCAGCGATCTTTCCATCAGATGTGGTGATAATGCATGATTGTTACCCACGCCAATGACTGGGGGCCTATTCTCTAAGCACGAAGTCCGTAGTTTCCGACGAAGTTACGGATGTTTCATGGTACGTACCATATTCGGACATAACATTAATCCGGGGCCCAAACTAAAAATTTATGACAAAACGATTTGACGGTTGTCCTTACTCCCGATGTGTTTTTGACCGTCCGAAAGTGTTAATTAATCGGGATTAGGGTTCTGTTCTAAGTATCGTACTTCTTTCGGATGGACCCCTTATCTACATTCATGGAGATCGAGAGTAGGCCCCCTGCATTAGACCTATTGCTTGATGTGTAAGTTTCCGTGTAAAAGGATTTATACATTTTATGTTGCCTTTCCTTTAGTTTAATGCCTTCACTTCTTTTCAGCACAAATTTTTACCGACTTCCCTAGCAATTTTTACCTTTTCTATGAGTATGTTATAAAACAGTTTTCCACAACCAAGTTACTGAAAGATACATCCTCGTAATAATGGGGTCAGGGACATGTATGTGAATAATGTAAACGGAAAGCTCTAAGAGCTTCGCTCATTATTAACTACCTGTTTGGCTATTAAGTGACGGCAAACGGAATTGGTGAAGGTGAGTTAATCTCATACTTTGCTAGGAAAAGGTAGATTAAATCTCCTTAATCTACCTTTATTCAACCCTTGTTGGGCCTTATATTTATATGTGACAGGTTTTTTTAAGGGCGTGGATCACGATTTTACTCTGATGATTAAGGCCAGCGGGGTAATTGCATAACACACTAACAGTAGGAATAGCTTTCATTTTGACAGTTCAACAACATTCATTGCGCTATTTACGTTGTTGAGCAGGCAAATTTTTCGAACATACGAAGCAATGGGTTAGCAATAGGCTTCAATATTATTCAGATCATAATAGATAGTATGTTACGCATTTAGGGTGCAGATTATGATAGCTTGATAAATAATTTTATCGAAACGTTTCTTGAGTTAAGCCAGCCCAAATACTTGAGGACGAAAACAGAAGAGTGTTGTGTCTGCAATAAATTCTCCCTTTTATTTTGTTTATGAATGCGGATGAGAAAAAACTGCGTGGTGAGTTTGGTCAATTCGTTCGTGAATTACGGTGGTTATTAGTAGCATACTAGAAAAAACAGTGCCATCGCGTTTGTTAATGAAAAATCTGTTCAACATAGTTTTCCTACAAAAAAGTTTTCAAGTTTTAATTACTGACACACTAACTTTTAACTTACAACAACGATATTGGGTTTCTTGAACGAAGTTGGGCCTGTAATCCATAATTATTAATGATAAAGTACCGCGTTGATGAAACTTTAAATAGAGTAGATTAATAACCAGCCTACATTCGTTTAATACCACTTTTTTATACGAAAAAAAACCGACATTATAACAAGCTACAGATTTCGGCAGGAAACAAGGGCATCTTTTGAACCAGAACAATATAGTTCTGAAAAAAATATTGGCATAACTCACACACGTAGATTGGCAATCATAACTAAACCAATCCCCGGGGATAGCCTTTTCTATCCTAAAATTCACACGTTCTCAACTTCGCATAAATATAGAAGCGCGTACAAAAGTTGAATGTAACTTTACGGACGTAGACATGACGTAACAAGCGCCGTAGCTGCATCTCGTAGCGCAGTAATTTTATCGTAGCACGTGTCTACGAAAGTGCTACGCCATTTCAATTGTTGAGTTTCGTAGCGCAGATTTCAGTAAGTTTTGTACTCAACAAAACTTGCTTATAATAATTTAGCGGTTCATAACGTTCGTGTTGAATAGTAACTGAATACCCCAAAACAAAATAAAATGCTCGGTGTTGAGTGTAATCCCGTTTGGGGACTGCGGAGAGATTGGCTCGGTCCGCCTCATGAAAAAATATTGAAAGTTTATGTCCACAACGATGTTAGAGCTGAGCTCCGTTTACATAATAAAGGCTCTGTGGATGTTGTACCTTTATTTTTACGGGATTTATTTTTCTGCATTTATATAGGTTACGGATTAACGTGAATGGCAAACAATGTATTTTGAATCGGTTTAATACCAATTTGGTTTTGATTACAATTTGTTTAAATGTTGGTACGATGAGAATTGTTGGTCGGTTTTTCAGGCCACTAGACAACCCTGCCTGTCATAAGTTTACATATGACCTAAGCCCGCATAAGTCCCGTTGTCCAAAGAGTGACAGTATCTAAAATTTTAGCGTCAAGTGCAGGTTAGGAATCCAACTAATCTTCACAAAGAGTTCTTAAAAATCTTATGTTTTTGGAGAAGTCCACACTAATCCTTTCCTCTGAGTTATTATTAATGTTGTATTCGACCACTACTATTATTTATAAACAATATTTATTTGTTCAAGACTTAAACCTATTTACAATTATTGTACCTTAAATTAGACTCTACTTAGTGGCAAGATACAAGATATGTGCAACTGGGCTTAAACTAGAAGGACTCCTGTGCTATAAGCACCAGTTACTTCCGTCACCAAGGGTGGATCCATCACAGGGCACGCCCTCCCCCAAACGGTTTATGTAAAATAATAATGCCGGTAATGAGCTCAAAAGAAAAATCCGAGAAGGCGGTTGCGCAAATTTTAAAATTTTACGTAATGGGTGTCGTTTTTATGGTTTTCGTGGGTCCTAAAGTCGATACTAAGATTAAAATGAAAATCCAAGATGGCGATGGCGATATTATATACTAGTGTGCGTGCGTGCGAGTATCGCGTAAGGAACTTCGTTCTTGACGGGAGTCCCCCAACCGCACACTTTTTTTTGTAGTTTTTCTTAACTTTTATTGAAAAAGAATGAATCCCAAAAATAGCATAGTGCAATACTAGATGTGGGAAAAAAATCTGACTGTTTGGCCCATGTGCCCTCCCAGAAATAAATCCTGGATCCACCATTATCCCTCACCACCGTGATCGACCTGCCATTACAAGCATGGTGCGGTGCAAATGTAGGTATTACAATATTATTTTATTAGTTACTATCGTGCGTGTGTGTATGAGGATATGTGTGTGTGTGAGTGTGGTGTGTTTGTGTATATATGTACGTGTTTGAGTGTGGTGTGTTTGTGTATGTGTGTGTGGGTGTGTGTTTGCGTGTGTGGATGGGCCTGAATGGCTTTATTTTAATTTAAATTTTATACTTTTTAATATATTTTCAGTATTTACATAATTTTGAGAGTGAAGGAAGTTATCTATGGTAGTAGAGATAGTAAGTTATAAATGATAACTTTACAGTACATACTCACAATAAGATTTCTCATAACTGCGTCCTAAAAATTGTGACACCGCAGCACGCAATGATGTAAAATAAAGTTTACAACTTGTGTTGGGTACTATCCAAAATGGCAATACTTGTAAAGGGAACTTTGTCAAAAGAAATTCTTTTCCGTTCTAAAAGTGGTTACATGATATTTTATTTTTTATCGTAGAGCTCTATTGCTTTTTGCTGCTTTTTTACCAATCACAGGTCTGGAAATGTTTTTAGTGAAAGCATTAGTTCACCAGTAAATGAATTGTATACTGACATGACCGCATCATAAAATGAATCATATCTCTCCAAGAATGATATTACTTTCATTTTGTTTTGGATACAAATTCAGTACCACAAATCGTGCCGAAACTAAACTAACTAAACTTGAAATATTGCAATATTCGATGAAACGTATCTTCTTATCGTGTTTCACATCGAGTAACATTGTTGTATCAAAGAACTTTCTGAAAATATAACCTTTGTATTCAAAGGTTTCACATATTGCAAAATTCTGCTTCGATCCTACCTATCGTTTTAGACGAACTACATAGGTACATGAGTGCATTATTTTTTCTAAAATTACGTGGAAAAATTACTGAAAATTATTTCCATTTTGCTTAAAGGTAGCGTGGATGCCTGGTTAGCACTTTAGTGGAATCAGGCGTAGGAGTAGGTAATCCTACTCTTTATAGTTAGAACATTAGTGCCCGTTTTCGCTAATACTAGGAACCACCTAAATTAATGCCTAAACATTATTGCACTGTTGGATTTTCAACGATCAACTTAGCGCTGAGAGTTTTTATTTAGGTGTCCACTAGTGGTAGTGAAAACGGGCATAAACAAAGGTTATCCATCCAAAGGTTGTCTGTAAAAGATCGCTTTTAGCGATAAGACCGCCCATTGTGTCACCCTGTGTAAAATGTCTACATTTATATCTGTTATTTTTTATGGTGTACATAATAAAGAGTATTCTATTCTATTCTATTCTATTCTATTCTAAACATTTCAAATGTAAAGTATAGCAACTGTGTAATTATAATTTTAAGTGCAAGTCTGCAACCACAAAACACGCTTTTACAGATTATTTCGTATTTTATTTAAATTTTAACACCCGTATCCCGGGTCCTGTCTACCGTGACCACCGGCACAATGTATGTTAGCATAAATGTCGTTCCATTTCAGGTGACCGCCATAATGAACAGAAAATTTAAGAAAAACTTAAAAATAATTGTTTTAATTGCTGCGTACACCCACGTTACTATGGAGGAGTAATTGGAGAAAGAAAATGACTATAAATAGCATGTACCGTTTTTGAGAAAACTATCTTATAACAAATTTTCTCGATATGTAGAAAATACAAGGCGTACTAAATCGTTGGATGAAGTTCCGAATGGAATTGTAACAAGGAATAATTTACCTCCATTTACTTCAAAATTTGAACAAGGAATAGTCTACCTCAATTTAATTCAAAATAGCCTATTTTTAGAGTATAGTTTTATTTAGAAATATGCATGTAATAAGATGTATTGGACTCAATAATTCAATGCTTATCTTAGTGTACTTATAGCGCTATAATACTAATCACTATCCTACACTTTACGCCCAATAAATTAGGTAAAAGAGCAAGTTAAACTTACCGAGAACCCGGAAAACGATTGCAGACAATGATATACCGATACCAAAGTACCGTGATTCTCGATATAACTTTCGATAATCGATAACATTAATCGAATATTCGGTAAAGAGGATGATAAGCGAAAACATGATTGTTTCCTTGTTATTTTTGGGCAACTTATTCGAACCTTTGGTTAAATAAGGGAAGCATCACTTATTTGATTACATGAAGAATTGTTTGCCAGTTTCCCTCGTTTTGTTCAACGTTTGTTTTTTGTTCACGGGAAAATTCGATTTGTTTTTACACGGGATTAAAGTCAGTCTGTTAGATATGTATGTACTTTGTGACATAGAGAGGGTATTGTTTAACTTATAAAGGATTTAATCTGGCAGATGTTTCAATTAGTGATAATGATATATTAGCTATAACGACTTCTTTGTCCTCATCTCTTTTGTTTACGTTTTAAGGTGTTTTATTTTGATTTTCCGTTTCTCTTTTTTCGATGGCATGTATCATATTTTAATAGCCTAGTATATCAACACACGGTCGGCGCTATTGTCAGTATTGAACAGAAAGCCAATTCCCCGTAATTAAAAATTTTCTAAATCTAGTCGCAATCTCATCGCAACAACAACCAATGTCAAAAACTTGTCAAAATTTTAGGTAAATTAAATGTTTTTAAAAAAAAGAGGGGTGTTATAAGTTTGACTACTATGTGTGTGTGTATGTGTGTGTCTGTCTGTGGCACCGTAGCTTTTAAACGGATGAAACGATTTGTATGCGGCTTTTTTTTATTTGAAAGCAGTTTTTTTTCTTAGACATGTTTTAACAAAATCGGTTCAGCCGTTTCAAGATCATCAGCTCTTTTGTTAGCTGTGGTAATGATCTTAGACGCATAATGGTTTTTTACTTTTTATAGGTTTTCTTGTATCGGGGGTTTCTTAAATTTTTAAATTAGGTTTTATAGATGTCATTGGCAAATTAAAACTGAGATTAGAATGCGAACGTTCCGAAAAATACGAGGATTTCCCCTCAGACCATAATTAGGTTTTCATTTGTTTATTTATCATTCAAGTAAATGCAGAATTCATCTTTCCCTGTCTTGTAATAGGAAGCCACAATTACATTACATAGACTATTAATCTTCCTATGTTATGACGTTGACTTACCCTCCACACGTCAATTTTCCTCAACAACACAGAGAAATCGTTGTCGCAATTTCCCGAAAATGAGGAAAGAGTGGTCACACATGAAATGGTACTTCATAGTAGAGAGTATTTCTCTCGTCCTTTGTTAATTAACGTCTTTCATACCTTCCCTTAATTATATACTTTTCGTGTTTCTGTAATCTTCATCGTCGGTCGTTTGGAAGATTTTTATCAGTAAATTGGTACTCTTACTACTATGTTACCTAACATATTTTTTCTGGAAAGTCTTCTATAATTGGGTGTCGTGTCTTATACATAGGAGACTTATAGAACATTTCTTAGAAGTTGCCATTTAAAATATCACTTTTCTCTAAAACACGTAAAACTTGGATTCTCTAAAATACTATGGATTTTCTCCTAGGAGTGATTAATTGTTGTAAAACACTATCACGTCCTGGAAGGAATACATTGAATTACAAATCAGTCTGTATATTTGTCTCACGCCTAGTACCTAATAAGCTTATCCAGTAAGACTCAAGTATAAAAATACCCTCTCATTGATCCAAAGTCAAGGCCCTGTAATCCAGGATTGAGTACCAAACAACCTATATGAAGTTAGAAATAAAATATTCAAGCGGGTTTCTCTGATACTCGAAAAAGGTATTTTCCTTGAGCTATATCTGGATAATATGAGTAGATAGAGTACAAAAATTGTCGATACATCATTGTTATAATAACGTTTGTGTTGATCGATTTTGGTTTTGAACAAGTTTAGAACTTTCTAAGTTCCAGAAAGAAAGAAGGCTTGAAGAAGAAAGTAATATCAAACTTAAACTAAACAATAACAAACTTTCGCAATATGATACAATGTAGTAGGAACTAGCCTAGTAATCCAAGATAGTATACCTATACGGAAAAAGGTACAATTTAAGATATAATATGTATATGTATAAATCTTCGACCTCATCTAGTTTTAAAATATGATTGAGGTGTAAAAGTGTTTGTACAAACCTACTTACAGAAATAAAATCATTTATCATTTATTAACTTAATATCCAAATTAATATTATCTATGTTTTTTAAGTACGTGCGGCGCACCCAGGACAGTCAGCCTGCTAAATCCAATTGGTTTAGCTGGTGCCGCTACGGGAGAAGAATATAATTAGGTAATTAAGATTCACGACAACTAAAATCAACCACCACCGTGTAGCTACAAATAGTTTTTCGCAAAAGTAAAAACCCTCATTAAGATGTCATTACAGGAGATATCCTACCTATTTGTTACAATTAATCGAAAACAACATCCTACGCAAGTTTCAACTAACAAAACATTTCTTTGACTAGTAATTCCGTCTTTGCCTGTAACGTTTCGTTGGAATCCTTTGGGCACAGAGCCCTTCTTCTTTTTGTGTAGACGGTACTATTTGATTTGAATTCTTTCTATTGTTTGAGCGCAGTAGGTGGCCACGTCGATTACGGCTTACTTTTACAGTCCTTAAGAAGATAGAAAGTAAAAATATTGTAACTTAAAGTAAGTCATAATAGCCCTGGACTCCAATTAAATAATAATTGCCCCCTAGGGGCAATCATATTGTACTAAATAGAATTATAACCCGCTGGTCAATAATGTGATTTTAATTTGAAACCTCAACCGAAATTTCGCAAGAATTCATTAACAAAAAAATAAACAAACACGTGTGGCACTCGGGGACTGCCGCGGTAAAGCTATTGCATAGCATTTTTTATCAACTTATGCAATTATAATTATTTATTTATGCAGTATTTTTTTTTTCTCTGATATTAATTCAAGTACAGTCGTATCATATACATACACGTTAAGCGAACGCTCGGCCGAGCTACATGGTAGGCGGAGTGGGGGGTGTTAGGTTTTATTTTCATTACGGAATTTCTTGATTCGGTCGCCGCGCTCAAAGCCCGCGATAAAAGCTATGCAATAGCTTAAAAAAATCTAACATTGAATTGCTTTTTATTACTTAGAAGAAGGTGAGAAAAGTTGAGTTTTCTCCTCAGGGATAAAGGTATCTTCATCCTGGACGAACTTGAATCGATATAGTGCCCGTGACATAAGACACTGTTTTATCTCCGTACTATTATAAAGTTACCGAGAAATTTCTGTGTGTGTTTTGAATAAGTTTCCGCTATACATATTTTCAAGTTGCAGAAATTGTTTTCAATGGTCACTTTACGTGCGTATGTAAAGTATATTTGAGTACTTTTTACAGTGAGAATACGCTACAGAACGTTGCATGTTATCTAGCTAGCTATCGGTAACATTTTTGCTTCCTCAAGTACTAAAAATTGCGATTTTGTACAAGCTCTATTATGTTGACAGAATCAACAACGAAAAATACTCTCAACCCTAATGAGTAAGTGTAATGAGATAAGTAAAAAGAGGTATATCGGTTAAACACGCTCCGCATGTGGCACGTCAAAACTTGACTAATTGGCCAAGTTTTCGTCGTCCTGTCTCTTTTTTGCTCAGGATAATTACGACAAGCCGTCCTACTTCCTCGTGTCATCTAATAGTTCGTCATTGTGCCGTTTTTGAATATCGAATGTTGGGTAGGTAACCTATTTTATACCTCTTTTTACTTATGATATCATTGCTCAACCCTTTTAGAGAGTCAATTCAACGGAGTAGGGGGAAAATTCAATACGGCCATATATACTACATATTTTGATACTCGCAAATAAATCAAAACCTATAAAGTACTTCCCGTTGAAATTTGGCAAGAAGCAAGGTCTCACAGCCCTAGTAACCGAAAATCGTTAATTTGTAGTTTTATCACATTATAAAAAATGCGATTACAAAAAAGCAGTTATAGAATTGACCGTAACATATATCGATGTATGGGAGAACATGTTTTGCAACTACAATGTTAAGCTTGTTCCTGGCATAAATTCATCCCAACTCGGAGCCCTTCATTGTGCGTGGTCCGACACGCACTTGGCTGGATTTTTCTTTTTGCTCGGCTCTTAAGAGGGCGCACACCGGTCCACTAGCGCTACTCCTTTAAAAAAATATTATCTCGTGACTAAGAAGGAATTTTGAATAACGGCTCAATCAACACCCTTGGTAAGTGTGTCTAGATTTTTGTAATACCTTTTAGGAAATTTCACATTGAGACACGAAGCAACAAAATACGATATAAAGGTATGTGGCCGCTTTTCTTTAGATCGAATTTTGTTGCTTCGTGTCTCAATATGAAAGTTTATAAAAGGTATTAGAAAATTCTAGACACACTTACTGAGGGTGCTGATTGAGCCGTTATTCAAAATTCCTTCTTAATCACGAGATAATATTTTTTAAAGGAGTGGCGCTAGTGGACCGGTGTGCTCTTAACGGTCGTGGCGTGTTATTAAATAGCCTATAACGTTCCTCAAGAATTGGGCTATTAAATGTAAGCAGATTATTTTTTTATCTGACTGGTAGTTTCCAGAGTTTAGCGCGTTCAAACAAACAAACTCTTCAGCTTTAATATTAGTATATACTCGTAATTTGTTGCTAGGCAACGTGTAACAGGTGTCTTAGCATTACACATCGGCAAATCAGTATCGTAACTTTAGTTATCGCCTTGTGGTGACATCTTTGGTGTTAAGTAAATGCTTAGTGTTTACGCATTACATTTAGGTGTCGCCTAGTGTTAATGAAAACGGTAAAGAATCTTTTAGACATTTGCATAGGAATCTAGTGAGATATGTTTGGATTTAAAATAAAATGTAAGCCTTAAACTTCAAGCACGTGCAAGTAAATCAGACAACTTAAATTACAGCTCAAAAACATCAACTTCAACTTGTAAAAAAAATTAAGACCACTCAAGAACTTTGAAGTGACTTATAATCCCTATTTCCTGAACATCAGGTTTTCCTCTTTACGATCATCTTGACCTTTCAAACAAAAGCATTATAATCCATACTAATATTATAAATGTGTGCAGCGGTGTATTTGTGTGGTGGGTGCTGATGAGGTGCTGGTAGCGCCGAGGAAGAAGAAATAAAATGGCGGACAATTAATTTTCACGTGTGTATTGGTCTAGTGTCACAATTGGAAGGGAAGCGTGTTGCCAAAGATCACATAATGATTTACATTTTTAATGCTGGTGTTGCAATACTATGTGTTAAAATACCCAACAAAACGTGAAGGTATGAGTAACTCCATCCTTCTCTCTGTTGGTGTGATACCTGTTCACGCCTAATCCACTGAACCGATCGTTATGAAAGACAGTTAGGTAGCCTGGGTTCTGGAGAAGGACAAAGCCTACTTTTCATCCTGGATATTGCCATTAAAAAATTATGAAATACTGCCCAACTTTTTCCCAATTATGTCGGCTTCCAGTCTAACCGGATGCAGCTGAATACCAGTATTTTACATGGCGCGACTGCCTATCTGACCTCCACAACCCAGTTACTGGGTAACACGATACCCCTTGGTAAGATGGGTTGTCAGAGTTTTGGGCTTCTGACTACCCGTAACGAGTGTCCAAGGTCTATGACAGCCGGGACCAACGGTTTAACGTGCTTTCCGAGGTACAGAGGTATCTGGATATGTAATGGATGGTCACCCATCCACAAACCAATCGAGGCAAGCGTAGCTTAACTTTCTATTGACCCGTGCGGCTGTTATTATTCAGCCATGCGCCGTTGATGAAATGCAAAATCTTTTTAACAAAAAATTAAACCCACGGAAAAAGAAACTGAAAATCGAAAAATAAATCAAACCTTTAGTCTAACTAAGCTCCTAAATTAATGTAAATTACTAATTTTGAGTCGGTTCCATGTCAACGAAGACCAATCAAACTACCATAATTTTACTTGGCGCCCTTTTGTTTGAAAAATAAAATTTTGAATTTTATTTACGCGTCTACTTGAGACCCTCCTCCTTTTTTTCCGTCTAAAATGAGTAAGTAGGTTTATTATATTAAGGGCAAGTAAAGCACTCAATAAGTTTGTAATGGCTGATGGCTGAACGGTCGTGGTGTACTCTGCCTAACAGCTGCGTCAGACATAAAAAAAGTAAAAATTTAAAAAGTAATGTTCAAGTTGTACTTAGGGCGAAATTCCACCAATGAAAATGAACGCGATCAGTACATTTGAACCGCGTTCAAGAGCTGTCAGTGTTAATATTCCACAACAATGTTGAGTCTGACAGCTCTTGAACGCGGTTTAGATATTCTGATCGCGTTCAGTTTCATTGGTGGAATTGGTTCTTAGTCGGTCGGTGCCCGACGTCATAAGCATAATCAGCCTATAATGTTCCCACTGCTGGGAGACAGGCCTCCTCTTAGTGAGAGGGAGTGGGCCGTAGTCCACCATGCGGGCCAAGTGCGGGTTGTTCGATGTCACAATGTCTTCGAATTTTTGGTTGACTGTCGTAAATAATAATTATGTACAAATAGGATCCGTTATTTTACCTACTTCTATGTACATATTATAAATAAAAGTTGGTTTTCCTGTCTGTCTGTGTGACTGCGTTGTTCTTCTAAACATCACAACGGATTTTAATGCGGTTTTCACCATCATTTAGAGAACTTTTTCCGGAAGGTTTATGTGTACAATATATGTGGGGTGAAAAATTCGTTATGTTAGCAGAAATTAATATCTTTTTGTAAATATAATTCAGATTTTTTTAGTAAACTTTTCACCTTTTCAACCACCTTTTGTTTTTCCCTTCGTCTATACGTACGTTTTGTCCGGAAACTTTAATAAACAGATTAAGAATACGAAATAAAATCGGTTCAGAAATAAGAGAGAATCGACTAAATTCACTAATTACCTTGTATTAATTAGTTAATATTATTAAATAGCCCACATACATAAAGATTAAAAGGTCCAAGGTGGCCCGTTAGAGGCCTATAACAATAGAAAATGAATTTTGTCGCATTAGTAATGCTTAATGAGTTAAACTTTGATCAACACAGCACACTAAATTAATACTTGTTAAAATTTTGGAAACATCATCTACTTTTCAATATTTGTAAATATGTGAGCACCATGTATCTATCACATAATTAATTTACCTGTCTTTGCATTATATTTAATTATTTTTACCTATTGCGGTATAGTAATTTTATTCTAGGTGCATCGTCTTCACATATAATTACATAATTAATTTGAACTTACATAATATTGTAAAACATTTAAAGAGTAACGGTGGAGTTTCTTGCCCATTCTTCTCCATACGAAACTACCTTTTGGAAGGGGCAACTAGAATCAATTCTATTTTTTTTGTAAATTTTGACGTTTAAAAGTGCCTTTTATGTGCCTATTTGAAATAAATGATTTGACTTTGACTTTGACACCACACAGTCTACTGCTGGACATAGGCGTCTTCCAGTCTGCGCCTAAACACCCTGTCCTCCGCCTTCCGCATGCGGTCTGACCCAGCCACCTTTTTGAGGTCGTCGGTCCATCATCATTCATATTATCATATTAAATTAAACACATCGTATCATCATCATACATGTCGTATTAAACTTATCTAAACTAATATTATAAAGAGAAAATATTTGTTATTTTGTATGTTTGTTTGTTACGCTTTCACGCTAAAACCGCTGAACGATTTGGATATAATTTGGCACATGGGTAGACCATGACCTGGATTAGGAGAAAATATATATAATATCGAGCCTTATGCGGGGGAAACCGCAGGGTGCAGCTAGTATCTAATACCTTAATCAAATGTAGACATTTGCATTTTGCCTTTCTGCCCCGTTTGAAGTATGAAGGGCAAAACGGAGAGCACGGTACCTCCCTGCCTTGTCAAAGGTCAGTAGCCTGTCACAGTCGCCGACACGGTTCTTTGTGGTTTATTTATGTTTATTTTATTGGTTACATGTTTGCATAAATTGAAATTTCTTTTAAAATAGTTTAGGTTCCTCACAACATGAAATTATTTTAGGTGCTTGGCGGCTTTTCTTTCTTGGAGACAAAGCCAAAGTTTTTTTTTTAACTGCAGTTATATTATTCAAACAATTAAACTAGCAGACTTAAAATTATATTAATAGTATGTTACACATGTAAATAAAAATAAAAAATTAAAGAAGGAAAAGAATCATAAAGCATCAAAAATTTGTCTGCATCGCAGTCGACAGGAAAAGTGCCCAAAAGGCTGGCAGCATTGCCACGTTGTATGGCAATGCTGATTCTTTGGACAAAAAATAGGCCAGCCCTCTGGTCACGTGAAGAGTCGACCGACCGCTTGGCGATGTCTCGAAAAACCAAGTGAGCACTCGCACTCCACGGCCCTAGTGTTTCAACCCCAAACGGCTCGAACATATAACTCCCAATAAGATTGGAATATTTTCGCTGTTTGAAGTTTTCCGCACTTGCAGCAGCCGCACCAGCACAGCCCGCCGTGCTAGGAAGATGGGTTGGCACAAGGGTGTCGACACATGTTGCATCCCACACCAAAGGCCTTCCGGAAGTTATCCAGGGCATTATGTTCATTCCGTCTGGTCTCTTCCCATCGTTGCGTGTCAAGCCGCTGGGTTATAAAACAGCTGGCACCCCGGCAGTGGCTGTGGTGGTGTTGTAAATAAAATATGTAAAGGTACACTATGTTTTGCCGTTGACGGCGTACAAAAATCAATAAAGTAGGTATCTAAATTTACACTTAGGTCTGTAATAAATTATATTGCATTAAAATGAAGTGACAAAATTCTACCAGGCTTAATGACATAAAACTTATCCTAACACAAAGTTAACAATTTTGCGTACAAAATTTGTACAAATTTTAATTATTCGAATAGAATAACATAACATTTCTCCTACATTGAACGTTTTCGTATATGTACAAAAATGTTTAATGTTGGAGAAATGTCTAAATATATTTAGAGGGTGACAAATATAATATAATCACAGTATTTAACTACCTCTAACTCTTAGTGCACATATTCACATATTCATCTACATAATTTGTACTAGCTGGCAAAGTAAATTAATTTAATACAACATTACGTGTGTGTTGTGTATGTGTCTTTTAATTAATTTTCTCTTGGTGGCAAAAGTGCAGCACATTTGGTTCGCAAAATTAATTACTGTCTTCTTGCTTCATTCTTTTATTATTTTTAACTTTATCTTATTTGTATTTAACACAATAACGGGTTTTGTCTTGTATACTTGTTAGTTGCATAGTGTTTATATTTATTTTTCTTAGGGCTAAACTAAAGGTTATAGCTGTGACTTATGTGCCCATAAAACGAGGCATTTCCTAAGTAGACTTAAAGTTCATCGACCTATTAATGACCTTAGCTGCTCTAGCCACGTGTAATGTTTTCATTACATTTTTGAAGATGAAAAATGTTTCTTTCTATATTTTTTCAAATGTCAACTCACTAAAATCTGTTCATTTTTTGACTAATTAATCATAATACAGGACTGTAGTTACTTAAGTAGGTATGTGTAAAGCAAATTAGCGGCTGACCAGTCTAGCTGCGAAGGCAAACAGCAACATAATAATTAGTAGTAATTATTATAACTAATCATACCAAACTAATATTAGTATAGGAATACTATAATTTGACTTAATAATAATTTCATTTTTAGCCTTGCCTCTCAAAAAACGGCATTTGATTCATCGATAACAGTGAATAAAACTCTCTTTTCGTCATTGAGTGAATAAAAACATTTTGAATTTGGAACAAGCACGAATTATACGAATTAGGTACAAAAATAAATAAAACGTGCTGAAAGTATCTACTGGCTGGCTAAATGGAGCTATTCCATAGATCTATACAATTAAATAAAAATAAAAAGGTACTATTATTTTCTCGTAGTCAATGGTAAAAAGTAGATACCAAATCGTGGAAAAATAAATTCATCTCGGTCCTTGTTTCCCTCGCTCCGCTCAGGGTTCAAATCTAGAATACTCTACTCTCGGGATTCTACTCTAGAATCCTTCGCTGCTCTTGGAATCCAACTTAGTCCCTCGAATTAAATTCCCTTTTTTTTCACTTGTTGTATAATCTACTCTTATTGACTCAATGTAAAATCCATTTTATAATAACAAAATTTAATAATGTAAATGTTAGATTTGATTAGAAATTAGTGAGTAGTACAGATATGTTGCAGTGCCATAGTAGGGTTCATAATAGAATATTTTTGCAAACAAGATGACAGTAATAAAAAAAATTGTATTACGTTGCCGTGAAAATTACCCTGTATAGGTACATTACGAGAATTTAAGTCAATTCTCCCACCACTTATTATTCCGCGTTCATTCCACAGTACTACACGAAATTTCCAAGACTCAATTGTTTGCAGTAACTCTTGTGTAAATACTATTGAAGTTTGTAGTTGAATAATAATTTTCCATTGAAACTTGTTTATATCCGCGGTCGACACAGTTTCTCTTGTAGACTTAAAAACTTGTGACCTGAATTAGAACTTTATTATTTATATGCAATGTAGGTATATGACACTCTCTATTTTTAGGGATTACACTTTTATCATTCTGTTTTTATCTCGTGGCCCTTTTTTTCTTTTTTTGGTTGGGAAATCATCAAATGACCTCTCCCGCTCTGGGCGGAGCGGAAGGGCGTGTCAGACTCTTACTGACTAAAACCCACCCGTGTTCCTTCAGTTGCCTGTGCACCAGGGCCACGGTAACTCTTTCGAACAATCCGCAGCCCCGGCAGGCATCGGTCCTCTCGGACCCCGTCAATTTTGCTGACATCTCTTTGAGTTGCGCGTGGAACACGACGCGCCGTCGACCCGGGCCTGGTCCTTACCGGACGGCGAGCTGCCCATTGCCCGCCGTCCGCAAGCCCACGCCTACGGTGGCCGGGAGTCGGCAATCGACTCCCGACGCCCAGGGTGTCTCCTCCTCCTGCGGCGGCTAGGGGCGCGAGGGCGCAGAGAATGCCTCTCCCTTTCGCGCTCCGCCTCCTCCTTCGCGAGCATTACTGCTTCGCAGAAGGAGGTGACGGCTTCCCATTCCCTCTCGCTCCGTACCATGGCCTGAACCAGGGCCGGACGCGAGAGGTCGCCGCCGCCGATCGCCGCCACGAGGACACGGCGGTGCTCCGCCCAAGCCGGGCAGACCTCCACCGTATGCTCCACCGTGTCCTCCGGTCGATCCGCACAATGATAACACCCGGGCGTTTCCTCCCGCCTTATCCGAAACAGGAACCTCCCGAAACAGCCATGTCCGGTGAGGACCTGCGTCAGGCGGAAGGTGAGGACGCCGTGGCGCCTCTCAAGCCACTCCTCAAAGAAGGGTCTTACCGCCGCAATTGTGGCGTGCCCTGCGCTGGGTTGCGACAGTCGCACTCTCCATGCCGCCATGAGATCCCGCCGGAGCTCTGTCCGCTGTGCCACGATTTGTCGCGGCAACGGTGTTACGCCCCGGCGTTTTGCCTCTTCGCGCCACTCCCAAACGTGCGCGAGGACTTTTGCCTCCAGATCCCACGGTGGCAATCCGGCAAGGAGGCTCGCCGCCTCGCAGTAGACCGTGCGGTATCCCCGTACCATCCGGATGGCCATGACCTTTTGGGACGCGTTCAACTGGCGGGCTGGCCGGAGCCTCAATGAACGCGCCCACACCGGTGCCCCGTAAAGGGCCATGGACCGCACGACCCCCGCGTAGAGCCTCCGGCAGGAGGCGTTTGGCCCCCCCAGGTTGGGCAAGAGCCGCTTCAAAGCAGCCCCGGCCCGCTGCAGTCTGGGAGCCACACGTCGGAAATGCTCCACGAAGTTCCACCGGCTGTCGAGGACGAGTCCCAGGTACTTCATCGTCGACTCGACGCCGATGTGAACCCCTCCTACCGTTATTTCGGAACCCGACAGTGGCGCGTTCCGAGGACCATGAAAACACATGGCCTCGGACTTGTGCAAGGCCACCTCGAGTCCCAATTGCCGGATCCTCTCGACGACTGTCGCAACCCCGCGTGTCATCAGTTCGGCCGCCGCCTTGTGCGACCTCCCCTGCGCCAGGACCAGCGTGTCGTCAGCGTAGCACACCACGCTGACGCCACTAGGGAGGTCGGCGCGCAGCACCCAGTCGTACCCGATGTCCCACAGATGCGGCCCCAAGACCGTTCTCTGTGGGACACCGCACGACATCTCTCGCCGGTTCCATTCTCCCTGGTGACCGGTTTTTATCTCGTGGCCCTGAGGTCAATATTGGCAAGTAGCAGTGTGTTTTATATACAATTAGCTGACCCGACAGACGTCTTGTCCAAATTTCCATAGCTCATACAAAAGTCCTATAGAAAAGAGGACGTTCAGATTTTCAATTTCCCAATTTGTCATTCCATAAAAACCTAATTCGGACTATTAGGAACATTTTTAAACAAAAAATAACCAAATTGGTCCAGCCTTTCTCAAGTGATGCGCTTACCAACGAACAGCATTTCATTTTTATTTTTAAACAGGGTTATTGGTAATACGTCGGCAATCCAGTAGGGGGATGTAGGGGAGGTCATTTGCAACCAAATGACTCCTGATAACCTTCTTGCAAATGTTAACCATTTTCGAGTACATGACATTTTATATTTTTTTGGTGGTACAAAACTTGGTAAGCTAAAACTGAAAATTTAAAAAAAAGAAGCATGATTTTATTTTATATATTATTATCTGGTTCTACATAATAATCAACCATAAACTGACACTTAACTTTAATATATTTTAAAACAGAGCTACAATTTTCATCATTTTGAGCAGAATATTTGACTAAAATAGTCGATTTCTGCAAATAACACGTTAGATTTTATTGACAGAATATTCCAATAATATGTACAACTTCTCAGCTATACAATGAGATACAATAAGATACCAGACACCTTCAAAAAAAAATACTCGAAAATTGTTGCCATTTGCATAAAGGTCATAAGGGGTCATTCGGTTGCAAACGACCTCCTCTACATCCCCATAAAGGATTGCCGACGTATTACCAATAACCCTGTTGATTACATGCTTTATTTTAACTTTATCTTGAAAATGCAATTTCTTAAATTACTTTACAAATCTTGGTCATTCAATTTACCTAGTTTTTGTATCTACAAAATTTTATTTTGTCTTGTTTCAGACAAGTCTTAGCAAAAAAGAAATAGTTTAGCTATTCCTTTTTTCGTCAAGACTTGTTTCATTTCAGTCATGATTTGATTTACATCTTTCTTTGACTAAAAGAAAATTGTTTAGCACTTTTTTGAACTAAATCGGATTCACTTATTTGGTTTGCGTGACAAGCCGTAGTTCAGGTTATATTTGCAGTATTTTTAAGGTTTCGTTGAAATGGGGATCTTATTACGGAAGCTTTTTGTCTATAATAACTTCATTGGGAAGTAAGTCGCCGTTCCTTTCAGGTATTCCGTCCATTTATTTGTTCGTTTTCCCGTGAGGTCTCAGTATTCAATTCTTTTGTCTTTGTTCCATAAGCTGGCACAACTTTAGTTTTACATAATGTTTGAACGACAAATATACCCACGTACAACATTATTTTTTAAATATTTTTTACAATTTTTTAATATTTTTGGTACGGTTATCCAGAATTTTGATTTTTTGTTAACAACATCGTATGATCGTTTATTTATGATATTCTAAAGGGACATAAAATATACTACATTCATTAAAATATAATATTAATTATTATCCGAATACGTTGAATAAAATATATTGTGGAGGAGTAATTACTTTGACTTAACTTTTGTTTTTGTATTAATTGAAAGTGAAAGATATGTATGAGAAAGGTCAAGGGATCTTCAGGGTGGACAAAAAAGTCCTTGAGGTTTAGGAGTATATCAATTGGTGTTCTTAAAAAAGGTACATAACTACTACATTTCAGTAGCAGTGTATGTTTGCAGTCTTCGTTTGTAATATCGCGAGACCGCGAGTGTAGTTTGTAAAAGTATCATCATTCAGTAGGTACAGGCGCAGCAGGTCAAACTACGCAAAACTGTCAAATTAAGTTCAAAATCGAATGAGAAAATCTGACAGTATGTAGTAATTTGATGTGCTGGCGACTGTACCTTGCAAAAAATAAATATTGATACAGCCTGCAGATACGTTTTTCAGGTCTGATATTTGTGTATTTGAGAACTGTGTTTGTAAAAGAACCCACGAAACATGACAAATTCCTTGTGTTGTGTACAACGTTTTAAAAATACAAAATCATAAGTCTCTTGCATGGAAAATACTGGTAAAAAAATCCTTCTAAAATTCTACTGGCAAAGTGATTATGAACAACAAAACTGAAAATGTCCAAAATACGAACTGAAATACAATTGTTGAAAAAACTTTGTTACAATGTCGAGCGAAATGAAACCAATTCCGAATACGCCACTGCTAAGCAACGTATGTCAATGAAGGACAAATTCGTGACTGAAAAGCTATTTCTTGCGCCGATATAAACGAATTTGAACAAAGTCATAAAATTCTGTTTGTTTTTAGGGTTCCGTAAGTAACAAGGAAAAAGCGGAACCCTTATAGGATCACTTCGTTGTCCACCTGTCTGTCAAGACCCTTTTTCTCAGGAACACGTGGAGGTATCAAGTTGAAATTAATATCAAATACGGTTGGCGTATATAAATCTACGGTCCCTTGAAGCTCTAAAAAAATCAAGCTTCTAAGTCAACGCAATAAAAAAACACGGGCATTTATGCGAAATACTTTGACACTCGCAAATCAATCAAGACCTATAGGGTACTTCCCGTTGACCTAGAATCATGAAATTTGGCAACAAGCAAGGCCCACAAGTAAAGGAAAAAGTCCTAAAATCGTTAATTTGTAGTATTATCACATTTTTTTTTTGCGATGGCAAACTTACATTTGCAGTTGAAGAATTGACCGTGACGTATATCGATGTATTGGAGAACATTATTTCAACTACAAAGTTAATTTTGCTTTTGGGATAAATTCATCCCAACTACTTGGCCGGTTTTTTTTTCAATCCAACATTTAGTTTTCTCTCTAGAGAATAAATAAGCTTTGAATAAGTTGTTATGTCTAGCTTAGCCTGTGCGAGTCCCAATAAATACTTTTTATTTCTTCCTTTCTTTCATTCTTAATTTAACCAAGACTTTTTGTTATAAGCACGTGAACAGAATCCGCAGACTAAAAACTTTCTTCTACCTTTGAATAAAGTGTTTCTTCTAGCAGCTTTATAAGTGCAAATTGTTCCAAATGACTTAAATAAACTGCGGTAAAGTAATTGCTACTAATTACGGTATTATGTTAGTTTTGACATAATAGCGACCACTAACTTTTACAGTGCATGTTGAATTGAAAATTTACAACTGTGTTAGGTGTAATTTTCTTTGGCATTTCAGTTTTTTGTGCGAACTTAATTAGGTATAACGATTTATGTTGGATGGAGGTGAATAATTTTGTGTAAATAAGTTAGTTACAGGTCAACGAATAGGATTGAACTTATAACCTCCATTTTATAAGGATATTTTTATATGGTCATACACAATAACGTCACGCATGTATTGAGCAGTGGTGGCCTAGTGGTAACGGCCCCGACTTACGTGTTGTAGGTCGTGGGTTCGGAGCCAGGCAGGCACTTTACTTTGTGTAATTTATTTCATCACCACTGCTTTCAAAACGGTAAAAGGAAACATCGTTAGGAAACCGGCATGTCCTAGAACCAAACATTTTAAGACTTATGACCAACTTATGCACTGGGCCCGCGTGGTGGACTACTTCCCATTCTTTCTCACAGAGAGGAGGCCTGTGTCCCAGCAGAGGGAAAGTTATAGGCTGATTATAGTAATTATGCACACCTGTATTCCCCGAAGGGTTAGGCAGAGGTATACCTAATAGTCCACCCAAATTTCGCCAGTTATGTTTAAGTTCATGTAAGAGCGGTCTAACCCTTTGTCATAATATCCACAATGTATCTTCTCGTGAGTGTGATATAGTTGAAATGAAGTCAAGGGAGGCTCCGTTGTCTCTTGTCTCATAAGTCTTAGCAGACAATACCTGTTGATTACTCTGTGGAATATGACGAGGGTTGATTTCAAGAGGATGGATTCACGTAGCAGATTTCGCTATGTTAGTCAACGGAGCCGTGTATTACGTCCTAAATCCATACTAATATTATAAATTCGAAAGTATCTCTGCCTGTATGTTACCTTTGCACGCCTAAACCACTGAACGGATTTCGATAAAATTTGGCAAGGAGATAGATGGCATCCTGGCGAAGGACATAGGCAACATTTTGTACCGGTAGCACGTTCCCGTGGGATAAATTTCGACATCAACGCGGGCGAAGCAGCGGGCAGAAGCTAGTAACATTATAAATGGGGAAGTAAGTTTGTTTGTTTGTAACGCTTTCACGCCAAACCGGCTGAACGGATTTAGATGAAACTTTACACACAGATAGACCATGATCTGGGTAAGGACATACGCTGCGGTTCATACTGGATCGTAGCCTAAGTCGCAGGCAACAGCATATACGTACATAAAGTCATGCCTTGTTTCCAAAACAACATAGTAGCGGAAAGGCTACGCAGATGATTATGTGTACGGTACTGACAGCGTCACAGTGTCACTATATGAGCGGTGTATTCTTGATTGATAACTGGTCCGAACTGGCTACACAGTTGATTTTGTGTACGGTCCTGACAGTGTAGGTATATGTCACTATATGAGCGGTGTATTCTTGATTGATAACTGGTCCAGACTGGCTACACAGTTGATGATGTGTACGGTCCTGACAGTGTATAGGTCACTATATGAGCAGCGTATTCTTAATTGATAACTGGTCCAGACTGGCTACACAGTTGATGATGTGTACGGTCCTGACAGTATATAGGTCACTATATAAGCGGTGTATTCTTGATTGATATCTGGACCGGACTGGAAGAAAAAGGCTGTGGCTGATGGCATCCGGTGTGATTGTATGCCGTATTTACTTGTGCATAAACTATTAAATAAAAAATAACCATTATTTTTCCTTTCTTCATATTGTGACCATCAATCTGTGGGTCTATTTTTTCGACAGTTTTATTTTTTCGGTTTTTATATGATTTATATTCAGAGATGGGTAATGGTCTCAGTCTTGATATAATAGGTTATTGAACTTTACTTGCCAACATTAGCATCTACCTAGCCTTTTCCCAACTATGTGGGGGTTGGCTACCAGTCTAACCGGATGCAGCTAAATACCATACAGTAACGTAACAGTACAGTAACAGTAACGTTATGGTTAGTATTTTACATTGAGTAACTGCTTATCTGACCTCCACAACCCAGTTACTGGGTAACACGATACCCCTTGATAAGACTGGTTGTCAGACTTTCGGGCTTCTGACTACCCGTAACGACTGTCAAAGATCTACGAATGACAGCCGGGACCAACGGCTTAATGTGCTTTCCGAGGCACAGACGGGTCTCAATATGTAATTAATGGTCACCCATCTACGAACCAATCGCGGCAAGCGTAGCTTAACCTTCGAGGTTTCGATCGATCCGTGCGGGTGTTATTATTTAGCCACGAGTATAATTAGAATTACAACAGAGACATTTGGGAAAAAATACCGCATCACCGCATGTGGCAACGGAAATATTGGATTATATAATGTGTGGTCACCTATCCACAATCCGGCCTCGGCAAGCCTTCAATCGACCCGTGCGGTTGTTATTACTTCGCCACAAGCCAACAATACAGACTAAATAAACAAAATACTATTATTTCTAGAAACGAAATGTTTCGTATTTTCCTTTGTACAGTATTTATTTTGTCTAAAATCATCGAGATACTATTTCTATCTTTACTTACATTTCAAACATTTTTATTTATACAAACAGCGACGAAGTATCTTCGGAAGTGAACAAGAATACCTCTCTCTTGTACTAAACGTATTTTCATTCGCCTGGAGTTATAACAATATTTCTAGAATGGCTTTTTGTGGCAGTGTCGGGTTATAAGTGCTATATAATAGCGATCGGATGCCAGCTGACGTTAAAACGCTCATGCGAAATTAAAACGTTCAATTTCTGTCACAAAACCGACAGCTTTTCGTGTTTCCGTCTAAAATATTAACGAAGAAACACAGCAAACTATATCGTGTAGGTATATAAACAAACTTTCTCACTCTCCTTGAATTCCTGAAAACCGCACTGTATGTGACAGCCACAAAGAAGTTATAAACCAAAAACTTCCACTAACTCCACAGGAGGAACTAAAATAAACCCCAATCTTTTGTTAAGCATCAGATTTATTATTTCCATTGTATTCCGGAGCCACATTTGTTTGAAAAACCTCATTAGCTACAATATGATAAACGGAATAGGATTTCGTGCAGTTCAAATCAGATTATTGACCGTTATAGAACGTGTTTAAACTTCGAATAGCTGTTACAACTTTGAAAATGGAATGCCTCTGTGGAACGATTGTATCTACGCTATTGTTTCACTTTTGAATTAAACTCTTGAATGTAAACTGTAAACTGTGACTTAAAGGTATTGTTGGTAAATTGATTTTATAGTATTGTGTGTTATTTAGTTGTTGTGATAAAAGAAGTGAGTGATAGCTTGGCGGTTATGGAATGTCCTTCTCGAGCTTGAGGTTAACGGTTTGAACCTGCTGAGTATCAATACGACTAATTTCTGAAGACCCCCTTTTCTTTTTGTTGTGAAATCATCAAATAACTTCTCCCGCTCTGGGGGGGGCGTGTCAGACTTTTACTAACTAAAACCCACCCGTGTTTCTTCAGTGGCCTGTATGCCAGGGCCAAGGTAACCCTTTCGACAAACACGAGACCCCGGCAGCTGAAGACCCACTTTTTTTTTTTTTTTTGGTGTGAAGTCATTATGACCTCTCCCGCTCTGGGCGGAGCGGAAGGATGTGTCAGACTCTTACTGACTAAAAACCACCCGTGTTCCTTCAGTTGACTGTGCGCCAGGGCCACGGTAGCCCTTTCGGACAAACACGAGACCCCGGCAGCTGAAGACCCTCTTGAGTTTATCTTAGACATCACTGGTCATCAGGAAACATGGACTCCATTTCGCAATCACACCTGGTGATTAATGCACTGTCATCTCTATATGACAAAATGCTTTTGTCCTGCAGTTGCAATATTTATAGGCCAGTGTAGTGGTAAATGGTGTGTTATGTTAATGATTATGCATGGAAACAGCCATATTTTAGAATTTATATCCGCTGTCAAACGCAGTGTCAAATGTGCAGTATCTAGGTGATGTTAATTAATCTTCAATTTCAAGCGTGCTGCTTTGCATAGGTATCTGAGTAAATTGAGACGGCACGGTTGGCGCAGTGGTTAAGCGATTGACTGCTGCGCTGCGTGTCACGGGTTCGATTCCCGCACGGAACAAATACTTGTATGACCTACAAGTAGTTGTTCCGGGTCTGGCTGTTTGTGTATGTGAGTTAAATGTTTGTAAACGCACCCACAATACAGGAGAAATTCCTAGTGTGGGGCAATGTTTTTTAAAAATAATAATAAAAAAAATTAATATTTGGATAAATATTTGGCAGTAGCATTTGCAAATCATTTGGAAATACACAACGATATCGATAGTTGAAATCTGTCACTAAGTACCTAGTATCCAAAACAGGAGCGGACCGACTATCATGCCTCTAAAATCATTTGTGTTCCCGTTCCCGCTACACATTGAAACATGTCGCTTCATCTGTTTCATATACATAGGTCATATATGGACCTATAGATACATATACATACCGTCGTACTATTATGTCCGTGTCGCACACAGGAACCGTTGTGACGCAATCTCGTTGAAGGCTTCGGAAGTTCATTATGAAGCCTTGACAATTTCGACCAAACACTTTTGTAAATAAAAATAATTTTTACTTTATCCAATTACTATATAAATTAACCCTGTTTGCTTCCTTTTAATTAAATAAACTCGAAATTCATTCAAGCAAAGTGAACACAGAAATATCTTGACGTAACTATTTTGTACATTCTAATTTGAGTATCAAAAACCCAATTTCTTAACAAACATTGCCCGCTGTGGGTAATCATTGAATTATTTTCGGTCGAAGAAATCTGTAACAAAATAATTAAGCTTGCTTATTAACATTTTCTTTCGGGACCATGATAACGAAGTTGTTAACACGAAACTCACAGATTAAACAGGGGGCTCTCCCTGTTTAATCAAGGGATTTAAATGAATCGTTTGATAATACAAATCCTATTGATTGGACCTCTGTTCGGGTACAAAACTATTTTGAAGTTCGCCGTTTCGCTGACCGCAATCAGAAGAATGGAGTTTAGAACTTCATGGTTGTCGGTGGCTGCCAACCTCGGGAAACTTGTCCTTATCAACGTACTCCCAGTTCCTCCGAGATAAATGAGATTTTCTCTTGTTCTTTAATCGCTTTGTCTCTATGTGTGCGGAGATTTATTTTCAAAGCGAGCACCAAAATATTAATTTGGGTTACTTCCTTAGATGTTTAGAGGAAATGAGAACGCTTTTTGGCGTTTCTCTTAGGGAAAATATGATATCCTGTTTAGGCTTGTGCTAATTCTTTATTGCGTTATTATGTGTTGCGTCTGTTACCTCGATTAAGCCGAGTGTCTTTTATTGCCGGGATTCACTTTGGTATTAGGTCATTATTCCTGTTGCCACAATGCGGTGATGCGGTATTTTTGGCCAAATGCCTCTGTTGTAATTTTAATTATGCTCGTGGCTAAATAATAACAGCCACACGGGTCGATAGAAGCCTTGAAGGTTAAGCTACGCTTGCCGCGGTTGGTTCGTAGATGGGTGACCATTAATTATATCGATACCTCTCCGTGTCTCGGAAATCACGTTATGCCGCTGGTTCTGGCTGTCAATTGTAGATTTTGACAATCCAAAAGAAGCCCAAAAGTCTGCTAGCCGTTCTTACCAAGAGGTACCGTGTTACCCAGTAAGGGTTGTGGAGGTCAAAAGGGCGACTGCCTATTTTATCTCCACAACCCAGTAACTGGGTACACATGGAGCGACCGCTCCAAGTAAAATACTGGTATTCAGTTGCAACTATGTTGGCGGTCGGCTTCCAGTCTAACCGATACTGGAAGCCGAGCGCCAACATAGTTGGGAAGGCTAGGCAGATTGATTTTGTTTCGATTAATATGGTCACTTTATTAGCTACACTATAATTAGTAACTCATTTGTCAAGTCCCTTTTTTGAAACCTACTTTTCATTAAAGGATCTTTTCGATCACAAGTCGATCTTCCGAACATTGATACTGATTTTCTTGGCAAAGTCTATAGGGATATTTATTTTTATGCAATTTGTTTTCCTTATTCATTTTTCCATAAGCATTCATACAGATACAAACTTGATTCATTCAGCGGTTATTGTATCATGTTCTTTTCAAAAGAGTCTAACAAACCAAGCGCTATGAATAATTTTAAAGGTAACTACAAAAACAATAGAAAAATGTTTCAACCTTTTTCGTAAAATATAATAGTTTTGCGAACAAAATCAGGGAACACCGGCTGCATATAAAATCTATTGTTAACCTCTGTACCAGATATTATAACGTTTTTTTAAATAATTTGTATGTAGCTTGTATAAGGGCAATGCAGCTTAAAAGAAGTTTATTAAAGTTCTTTTATCAACATTGATTTTATTCAGGGATCAAAATTATTAAGACTACCTAACTCGACCGACGTTGTCCTGTCCAAATTTCAATAATTCATACAAAATAGTCATACAAAATGCACTTTCAGTTTTTCCCAAATTTTCCAATTTTCCCTGCAACTTTTCAAAATGTTCTCCATTAAAACCTAATTTGGACTATTACGCCAAATCGGTCCAGCCAACAATGCTTGTAAATTTCTTTATTTCTAATGATTTTGTAAAAATTCAGTAGTCCATTTGTGTTTCATCCAATAATTACTTGTATCATTGTTATCCGCGAAAATCCAGCCCGAATTCTGCTTTTGAATAAGAAGTATGTTTTCATAAGTTATTATTTATACCTGAGCTGAATATTTCACATCACTATTTATATTGAAAATACCTACGAGGCTATTGTTTACAGTCGTAGGTACAGAGCATATTATTCGTATCCATATTAATTTACAGCAAATGGTGAATAGGCTAACCTTGCGTACGTAATGAGGAATCCTCCGAGGAAATTTTTCGTTGTTATCAAAAGAAATAAATCTGCTGTTTCATAGAAAAGTGCAATACTTACGCGGTCAAAATTTATGGAAACAAAGATTTTTTTTTATAACTGAGGAATGATTTCAACCCTGGGGCGTTCAGAATCATGTACTGAATCCGTGGTAGGAGGTTCAAAATCAAAATCAAAATATTTTATTTCACATAAACCAACATGGGCACTTATGAAACGTCAGAAGCTAGGTGCATGGTTCAAATTGGTTGTTTCCTATGGAGAAGAGCCGGCAAGAAACTCCACGGTTACTCTTTAAAAATAAGGGGCTTTTACAATGTTTCAAATTACAGTGTTGATAATGGGAGGACAGGTCCCTGCCACCCTGTATTTATCTACCTACATCTATGCTTGTCTTGAGATCATTAAATTGATAATTTTTCCATTTCAATTTAATCATGTTATTCAAAAATTAATTGTTGGAAAAAGCGGTGACTTATAAAGTTGAAACCTTCTAAATACAGATGAATGTGTTTTTGATTCCCTGTAGTGAGTGATTATGTAAGAATTTAAACCTGATCAGGGTTTGTTTACACTTTCATCAGATACTTTTGGAACAGATATTACTTCAATTATTATTTTATGAAAGTGACCTTGTATGTCGGCCTGTTTGATACGTTTTTCCCTTTCAACTACCTAACATATGTATTTTGACGCCTCATGGCATGGCAGAGAATTAGTATGGTAAATACTAGGAAAATAACTTAGATAAGTATGTACAATTTTATTTTACAAACGTTTTAGTTTAACTTTCGTATATTTCTCGGAATATAACAAATATATTTAGGTAAGTAATAATGGTGCCTATTTTTCCGCACGAGTAACGTCATTTTCGTGACTTACATTAAGGCATTTGAATGAAGAATAATATCAGATAAGTTACAAAGGTAACCCAATTTTTTTGTCTTTTATTTAATAACACAATTGATTCACATTACCTAGAATCTAGACAATTGCCTAAAAGCGACAGCGCGACGTAACTTTATAGAACAATTTCAAGGAATTACTTCGCGCTGTCGCGTCGCGCCTGTTTGTGGGAGCCTTCATAAGTAATTTAAATTTCATTTAAACTACTAAGAAATTAAAAAATTAATAAAATGACAAATAACGTCCTTTTTTCACTGTTCAAGGGAAGACACTTGATTCACACGTACAACACAATTTCGACTGAATAGTTATCGACAATTTTTGCATTAATACAATATAGTGTGATCATCAATCGGTCAGCCAAGAGTGGTGATTACATTAATTTTACACGTAGCGTACCTTTGGATAAATACCCAACTATGGATGTTGAGTCCCCCCTTTAGACACGCTCCGACTGCCGGATAGACGTCGAAGGGTACCCGGTGGTGAATGTGTGAATAAGCCGGAAGAATTGCGCCGAAAGGCACGTGTGGAAGCTTACATACTTGCCCATACATAAATTTCGCAACCGAGTGGGACCCAGCACTGAATAGCAAAGTGTGTGTGAAAAAGCACCTGACACGGTGACATGTCATAATTTCTCGGATTTTTTTGTCAAATGAAATAGTCTTCGCATGATCGCACTTTATTGCTTTTTTTACCCGGTTACTGTTTGTTTTCGAGCGTTTTTGTGGTATTGGAATTGTGTTATTTTCGTGTCTAACGAACATTAGTAAAGACTAATAAATCAGATAACGTGTAGGCATAAGAATATTCGATGTTGATAAATGTTTTTGCTAGACGATTAATTTATTCGGAAGGTGACGTACAATTGAGGCTACACAACTCAGCAATAAAAAAGAAGTATTCCGCACTAAATTGATACGTAAATAATAACACGTAAATACGTAATAGTGATACGTTCTTTGTGTAAAAATGGAGAAATACTAAAACATAATAGAGATACAGAGTAAAAATAACAGAAATGGAATCACTGTGACAATATAAATTAACTTCATTTACTCTACTGTAGGTATTTTTTAATGTACTGTTGTTGTCTTATATTGTTAAAATACTGAAATTGAATTTTCTATAATTTTCTCATGTTCTGCCAAAAGGACAACGATCCACAACAAAATAATCTGTTTAATTAAAAACAAAAATACCCAATTCTTTTCTATCTTTTCAGATAAAACACGAACTTCAGTGATTACGTCACAACCAGTGCGTCGCGGTGCGTAGCGGTAAATCGGACTTTCTTCGGTACACCCAGACAAGACTGCAGCACCGATGAGGCTTGTGAACCATGAGTGCTTGGTGTTACATCGCGATCATGATGTCCACTATCAGTACCAGTGTTCTAACACCCGCTCCGCAGAAGACTGAGGCTAAAGAACCTTATGGTAAGTAATCTGTAGAATCCTGCTGATCCTGTATTATGTTATCACTACTACACCACACCCCCGATGCAGGGCTGAGAGAGGTCGCACGAGAGATGTCTCGCGGCAATATGTAAGTGGAACTAATTATAATTATATAGTTAGCAACATTCCTACAAAAACCCTTCTACCTCAGACACCTTTCTCTATGTAAGATATTGTTTTTTATCAACCAGTGCCTGTAATATAATGTTGAGATAAATAAATAAAAAATATTTATGATTCTGTCGCATGACAGAGGCGCCGCGTCTGCGAGAGACAGTGTTTACATATCTATTAAACAGATACACTTCACTACCTATTTTTAATTTTCTATCTAATATTTTTTTTTTTTCTCTTTTTGTATAATAATTTGAATTCAGAACTAAGTACTTTATTGTTGTTCTGTTTTGACGTAACAACAATTAAAGTACTTAGTTCTGAATTCAAATTATTATAGACGATAAATCTAATAAATAACTGATGGACATGGAAATTAGCATTCGTTTGTATTCGGAAATGCGATGATTCCCGAAGGACATTAAGAAAATAATTGTATTGTACATATCTGTTAAATAGATACACTACACTACCTATTTTTAATTTTCTGACTATACAATTTAATCCATAACCATAACTCAAAACTGCGGTGCGCCTTTGCAAGGCTTAAAAAGTACTTACACATTCGTGTAAGCATCGAGTGTGCTTATAGATTTTGGTGATGCGAAAACTCTGTAAAGTTTTAATTTTTGGCTGTGAAGAGATAAATTGGCGAAATTCGCAGTTTAAAGGCCCCGCAAACAGATGCGACGTGACAGTGCGACGCTACTGTAGCAGAACAATTTCTATGAAAACTTCATGGAAATTGTTCTACAAAAGTCGCGTCGTGCCTGTCTGCGGAAACGTTAAGCCTTTGAATAGTAGTAATTCAAAACTGAAAAGATATAAATCTACCTAATGGAAAATCTCTCAAAAAAAAGCGAAAAATTGCCTCGCGTTTCAGTCTCATACAATGACTAATAGGCATAAAACACACATTTCCATATAAACAAACACGTCAAACAACCATGATTAAATTACAAGCATTTATGGCCCAAATAAAAAAAATGCCTACTTAAGCCTAAGGAAATTTAAATAACGACTTCCAGTTGTTTTCGTTCTGATATACTCGTTTCTCATTTGGATCGTAAAAATAATGAAGGCAGTTCACGAAATAAACGTAACTTCCATTAAAATAGAGGACCCTGCCAACTGTCATCAGCTGCTGCTATTTTAAATACATGCCCATTTATTTCCTTTTGCCAATCTTATCTAATCGCATCCTGCACCCCAATTCTTCTTCTTCCTTTTCTTTTCGGGTCGATGGTACTCCGCGATATTTAATATTGTTTAAGCGCGGTAGGTGGCCACGTTGATTGCGGCATCAGTGGAATTCTTTAGGTCATCCAAGATGCAGGTGAACAGGTACTTAAGGCACTCTAGCAAGTGGAGCATGGTATGATTAGAAGGTCCGCACTCGCGCTGGATATTGGATGGGTAAGTAATCCCCCACTTCGGAAAAGTGTGTCTGCAGTAGCCTACTTGGGTATGCAATCGATTGAGAGCTTTCCATGCAGGCCACTGCAGATCACGGCCGGGAGACAAATGTTCCTGGGGTCTAACGAACTCGGGAGGTGATGGATGCTTCTCTTCCCTCAACTTGCTTCTCTCGTTAGGTGGGTTTTCCTGGATGGCCTTTTTTTTTGGGTGGGGTATCATCAAATGACCTCTCCCGCTCTGGGCGAAGCAACCTGGATGGCCTGTGTAGAGCGTAAGAAGCATTTACGATTTCTGAGCCTACCTGGGCTCATTGTGTCATGGTAGAGGAGATGTCAGGAATTGGATTCTTGGTTTTTTTCCAGCACGCATGCGACATCCCTTCGTACGAAAGGTGGTGCGATTCCTTGTGTAACATACTTTCAATCACATCCGAAAGATTTTGAAAGAATTTCCTAATGCATTGCTTCATATGTTTCAAAAATTTGTCTGCTGCACAACGTAAATGACACATTGAATGTTGTTGAATAGGGATGATGACTAATATTAGAAATGTTCGAACAATTAATGTTATTTCAAAGGCGGCATAATAAAATGAGATAATCGTGAAACTATGTATTATCAATGGAACTATGGAGAAGCTTCAAAAGTTTTTTGGAAGGGATTTTTCCCGTCCTTGTCGCGCGGTACGGACAATGTATGGCGTTAGTATGAAGTTACATAGTCGTGACGTCACTTGTCTTCTGTGATAGTGCAGTCTTTATCTAGCAGTTATTTTAAATCGTTCATAACTTGGCAATTTTTTAAGCATTAACATTTTTTATAATATTGTTTGTACTATTTGCACACAACATTTTTAGAGTTTAAAATAGAAAAAGTTGTCATCAACCCTATTGTCATATAAAAAGCATTGCCATTGCAAATGTTACGCAATAATGCCGTTTCCAGCTGTTGGTTCTGTGTCACTTGTAACCTTGTTTGCTTTTTCTTTTCCACAGCTTTGTCTTTGGCTTGGCTTGCCTAAGCCCCATTTTGTTGTATATTTTATTGACGTCGTAAGTCTTCCCGTTAGATACACCAACATTAATGTATACTGTTTGATCATAAACTTTTGCTTTATAAATGCCCTACATAAACTTCTCTGGACAGTTTATATGAAAGGGCCTTCCTGCAACCTCGACAAAGTTATCCGATCAGTATCTACTATCTAGTGTGTTCCTCTCGGTCATTGATCGCTTGTTGAAATGTTGGATCTCTTTCTAGAAACTTTTTCTCTCTCAATATTATCTTTGTCGCTGGTCTTTATTAGAAGTTGTAATTATGAAGGTAAGAACTAAAGCTCTGGTTTCCTAGGAAAGCGGTTCCATCATATTATAAACGGCCGTCATGAAAATCTATCAATTTCATCAGTGTTTGACATTAAGGTGTCAGCTCTGTATTTGGACACCCGTTATTGTGTGACCGCTCACCGCTTTCTTAAGAAATCAAAGTTTTAGTATGAAGGTGACATGAAATCGATGACTGGTTTTTCGACACCGAAACTAAAATAAGTGGCATCTTGTATGACAATGCACATGGCCCTTAATAAGGCTTAGAAGTCGGTGCTTGCGGTCACCTTTGTTCTTTTGAGGTCATTGTGAGTGTCGTATGTCGTTGTAAGTTATTTACAGGTCAATTTCTTGAAACTGTCTCAAGGTAGGTTAGTTAATTAGTAGGTTAGTTAATATAAATTACTTATGATAGATAAGTTACATTATTCATTTGGGATAGTGTGATTCGGGATAGCGTTCATTCGGAATAGCGTGATTCTGGATAACGTTCATTCGGAATAGCGTTCTTGCGGAATAGCGTGATTCAGGATAGCGTTCATTCGGGATAACGTTCATTCGGTATAGAGTGATTCGGGATTTTGAGTTTCAGGCTAACGTATAAGAGTCTAATAAATCATTTTTAGATTTACCGACGAATTTCTTACTCAAACTAAGTTTAAAGCACGTGGCTAAAAGCTGATAAATATATTGCTCGATTTCCTATCCGGAATAGATTGGTTTCGAAAACTGCAGTTGTAAGTTTGCAATATTTACGTTTTCGCCAGCAACGTGCCTTAGCCTGACCGTAGAAGTTATATTTTATTTATAGATTGTAAACTAGCGAGCCGGCCGTGGCTCCACACGTTTAATATATTAAGTAAAACCTTCGTGGAAAATGGTGTAGTGTAATGGAAAATACTACGGAAATTCATCAAGTTTCAATATTCTTGGAGAGTATTTTTTAATTTACCAGATTGGTTGAAGATTGAAGACGATGATGGTAAAACTCCTCACTCCATTTTATTCCATATAAATCTAAGGAAGGCCCCCCTCAGTCTCATCATTTATTTTTGTACTTATACAATATTTTATTTTAATTGTAGATCATTCTGTCCCACTGCTGGGCAAAGGCCTCCCTACTCTCCTTCCACCTCTCTCTGTTCAGACCTACCAAGTATAGAGGTATTAGGAACAGGGTGTAAAAGTTCACTCATACTCCATAGAAAAGGGAGGATCCTCCGACCAGACGGGTGTCGGTTGTGTTAGGTTACTGATCGACGATTGATGTCGGGACGTTGTATATATACTAGTTGCACGGTAAAATTTACTTGCGCGATGCAGGACTTTGCGTGACGTCAGTGTGACGCGTAGCTCGCATGTGGCGTTGTAGATGCCGCTACACCAAGGGCCAAAGCCATTACCCGTAGAATACATTGGTTCCTGGAATAAAGTATTCTCGTTAACTGTATCAGGTTCACTATACCAACTTGGATGCGGATAAGCCCATACAAAAAAAAAACATTGATTCTAATCTGAGGTGATTAATAATGCTTATCTATTTTAATTAGCACAATATTATTCGAAGCATACAAGTAAAGTAGAATAGAGGAGTAATTTACTCAGTAAAATGACATTAAAACCTCAAGAATTCCATGCTAAGCTGTTATTAGACGCAAAATAATCCTGTTACCACATATTTCTAACACAGGTACTTGGTCGGAAGCCTTATGACTAGAAACTGAAGCCATTGCTCGCACAACGACGTATGTAGTATACACCACATTGTGTTTTTGTTGTTGTACTAAATATTTCTTTGTTATGTTGAAACCAACAGCTCTATTCTATGTTTGTTTAACCTTTATGTAAATATGTAGTATGAAATGTTCTGCTATATTCGTATTCACTTTATTTCTTATACTTAAGTCCGCGACTTCGTCCGCTTGGAATCAACTATATCATAAAACATACTTAAGGCACTCGGCAAGAGTGAAGCTTTCTATCAGTGAAAGAATTTTTGTAGTCGGATCAGTATTTCTAGAGATAACCTCTTACAAACAAACAAAAATATTTACCTCTTTATAAATCAAAGCTAGCTTTATCCGGCCCTGCTTCGCACAGGTAGCACTAAGTATCTAACACCTACCCTACCTACCTACCCTACCTACCCTACCTACCTACTTACCTACCTACTCTACCTGGCTGACCCGTCAGACGTTAACCTGTGAAAAAATTTCCTTTGAGTTTTTAATATTTTTGTTTGCTTTTTCCACCTCAGTAAGAGGTAAATAAAACAAAACAAAATATATTCAAATCGGTCAAGCCGTTTCTGAGTTTTAGCAAGACTAACGAACAGCAATTAATTTTTATTATATATATCAAATAATTTATTTGCTTGAATTTGGGTGAGGCGAGTTGATACATGAACAGCTTTTAAAAATCTTAATCGTAGCAATAGTTTTGCTGCACAGTTTAACATTTTCTTTTAAATCAAGAGCTCGTGACCTCGATCTCGCCTGACTGCAAGCGACAGATGAGGTCTGCGAAGTACAATTTAGTATTTCCATGTTATATCCTTCTATTTGGTAAACGCTATACAAATTTGGTGGACATTTCGACAAATCTGTTGTACATGATGCATTGACCACTAACATACACAACCTGCCAAGTTCGGTGCCCACTGCGTCGGTAATGTGTTTATAATGTACATACTTGAAATGGATTGAGTTATTGACGCAGTGGTTTATAAAACATCGCTTTGTCCGTTTCAACACATAATAATCATAATCAGCCTACCTACATCTGTCCACTGCTGGACATAATAATGGCCTCTCCAATCGCTCGCCATTTACAAATTTGCTGAAACTGAAGGCGAGGGTTCAAGAAGTTTTGATAGAAAAAACGGAGACTTCACCAAATAAGGGCTTTTAAGGGGACTACAGGACTAAACGCAAGTTTTATAATGTCTAAAAGTATATGAATCACTGCAGTAAAGAAAATCCGAAAAATGTATGATATTCTTCAGGATATTTGTCAGATTATTCTACAAGCCACATATTAACGTAATAGTGTTTTAATTTTTAGTTAGATAATTGCTTCATTTTTTGCAATGAATTACCAGGGTTGTGTCATCGCGCTTCTCTTTCTTTTCTATGCAGTCCGACAATGATCGCGCTTTAGCTGTGTGCAGCCTCTTAATAGGAATTTGTCGAATTCGTTCACTCCCTTCAGGTGGTACGATAATGCTAAGGCGGGCAAGGCTCCACTGTTTAGCGACGTTATTGCTAAGCTGAGGAATAAATATGAATCCGAGGGGTAATTGCCTATCACACTAACAGTAGGAATAGCTTTCATTTTGACAGTTCAACATCATTCATTGCGTTATTTACGTTTGTGAGCGGACCAATTTTTCGAACAAATGCCGCAATGGATTAGCTTCAAAATAGGCTAATAGGCTTCAAAATAATCGAGATTGTGATAGATAGTGTGATACGCAATTAGGGTACTGATTCCAGAGAGCATAGGTAACTCTCACATTTATTAAACACATTAACTGTCATAATTTCCAATATTTTTATTCGTGAAGTGGTTTTGCATTTGGATTCTGTTTGAATATTAATTGAGTAGGTTGTGTACTTGGTGAGCTTCTCGAGTTCTCGGTACTGAATAATAATATAATATCGTGAGCATTTTATGAAAGAGATCAAGCTGTCTTCTGATTGATGTTTCTTCGACATTGATACCGAGTTGAATTAACCAATTATAAGTAATTACCTTCTACTCTGATGTAATTTTCCTTTTGTGAATTCTAATAACGAATTAATTTAATTAAATATCACGGTGTCTACTATTATATCTCTTTCTTTTCTATTTTGCTATCACAGATATGCCGGCCGAAAGAGATTTCTTTAGAAATAAGCTTCACCTTAGTATGTATTTTTCTGTTCCTTTCATTTTTTTGTTTATATGTGTGTGTACATTAACTGTTAAATAAATAAATAAGTATAATTTTATATTCCTTCTCTCACAGACCGCCACTACTGGTACGCGCAAGCGCAGGAAACGTTGCAGAAACGACTGCAGTACGCAGCTGATAAAAATCCTGTCGCAAAGTGAGTATGAAATGTTTATGTTTTGTTAGAATTACGTCTTTTTTCAGACAGAAATACTAAATCTTTATTTTAAGCTTTCTATATTATTATTATTAGTGCTCAAATAGAAGTTGGCAAAATGAGTTATGGTTTAACTTCTCATAAAAATAAATCATCGTCCTACACTCAGTCAGAGTAGGTACTCGTAATCAACAGTTACACATCTACTTCTTTGAGCCAACCTATCAACACCGCTTGGTAGGTAGGTAATACGTTTCATAGCTAATTTATGGCTTCGTCCATACTGATCCCGAGTTTCTACTCGCCCGGTCCGTGTATGCCTACATGTATAGCTAGAAGGCGCAAAAGTACTGATGGTAAAAAAAGTGCTTGTATGGTACGATTTATTGTTTTTCAGTCATCACAAATTACAGTTTTTACAAAGAAAGAAAGCAATAAAGAAAGAAAGAAAGAAAGAAAGAAATCATTTAATAAATCAATCATTAATCAATTAATAAAGCTCTTAGTAAAAACATCACAGTCTGTATATAAAATAATTTAAACTATCGTCTAAGAAATCACAGTTTGTGCAATAATTAAAGCTATATTTTATTTTAAACAGTAATTGGGGACCGATTTACAAAGTTCTTTTAAAAACTCATAGATTGACATTGTTCCTTCAACGTACGCTCTTGTCAGCTCAGCAATTCTGACGACTTTTGCCCACTGCAGTTATTGAAATTCATGACTCTTTTGTTCGGACATGTGCAGGCTTAGGCTTATTGTAAAATTTCTAGGAATTCATTATTTCATAATTAATAACTACCTACTTATTTGCACGGAGTCTAAGTAGGTAGCAAAATTTATACGTAATAAGTATTTTTTTTTTCTACATCGTAGCACTTTTCCGACAAACTGTATCCTTGCAGCTAATAGGCTTATAAAAAGCGGGTGAGCTGGGACTGGGGATCAGTATGGACGCAGCCCAATTTATCTCATGTTTTTCGTACTACGACTTTTTTTAAACCAATATTAAGAAAAGGGAAATCTCTGTCAATGAAAAGGGAAAACTCTGGCCAATCGTAAAAAATACATTAAAACTTGTCAGTAATTCCCAATTCAGAATAAAACATTTGTTCGAAGTTTGAAAGCTAAATATACTTTGTGGCGCATGCACAGTATTTGGGATGCCTGTATGTCACGGCCGGTTATGTAGCATGACCGACATTTTCACAAAGGCAATACTTACGTGGAAATCTCGGTCAAGTTCGTATATGGGCCACATCGGACTTAAAGTTTCCAAATAGCAATGTGTTGACTTGTATGAACGTCGAAAACGCTTTTTAAGACCACCACAAAAATGTTTTTGGCTCTAAACGGATTTTGTAAGAGTAATTTCAATCAACTCAGCCTATTGCAGTCCACTGCTGGATATCCCACACTGCTGGTCTCCCATGCTGTGCCACAACACCCTGTCCTCCGCCTTTCGCATCCAGTCTGTCCCAGCCACCTTTTTGAGGTCGTCGGTCCATCGAGCTGCGGGGCGTCCCACACTACGCTTGCCGATACGCAGACTTGACTCCAGGAGTCGTCTGCTCTACCGGCCATCGGTCCTCCGACAAACATGGCCAGCCTACTGCCACTTCAGTTTGCTTCATAGCTTACAGACTCTGCAAGCTATGTCGGTAACTCTGGTTCTTTTCCGGATAACTTCGTTCCTTCGTTTCGTTGAAAGAAACCCGGAGCATAGCCGGCTCCATAGCGCATTGAGCGACCTTAAATTTGTGGACCAACCCGACCGTCAGTGTCGACGTTTCGGCACAGTATGTTATAACGGGCAGGACACACTGGTTGAAGACCTTAGTCTTCACACATTGCGGGATTGGCGACAAGAAGACTTGACAAAGTTTTCTAAACGCTGTCCATTCCAACTGGATCCTTCTGTCGGCTTCTTTCTCAAAGTTGTGTCTACCGAGCTGGATGACTTGCCCTAGGTAGACATACTCCTTCACAACTTCGAGAAGCGACCCTTTGATGTGGATTGGACTCGGCAAGACGTGCGAATTGTACATGATTTTCGTTTTGTCCAAATTCATGCCGAGGCCAACCCGCGAGAGGCTCCATTTAGGCTATGCAACATCTGGTCTAACTATTCCAGCGTCTCTGCTATTATGACGATGTCATTTGCATAGCAAAGATGTGAGATGTACTCGCCGTTCACGTTTATACCCTGTCCAGTCCAGTCCAGCATCTTAAAACCGTCCTCCAACGCATTGGAGAACAGTTTCGGGGATATTACATCCCCCTATCTCATTCCCCTGAGCAGTTGGATGGAGGTGGTTTTCTTATCCTGGATCTAGATAATCATCGTAGCAGCTTCATACAAATACCTCAACACTTCGATGTATCGCCAATCAATTCGACATCGTTGCGGAGAGGCCAAAACTGCCCATATTTCAATGGAGTCGAAGGCTTTCTCGTAGTCCACAAATGCCATACACAGCGGCTGATTGTACTCCTCGGTCTTCTGCACAATTTGCCGAACAGTATGGATGTGGCTTACGGTACTGAAGCCTTTTCGAAAACCGGCTTGTTCTGGTGGCTGGAACTCGTCAAGTCCCTGGAGAGACGGTTCGTGACGAGTGCGACGACCCTCGAGAACAGCTTGTATACATGGCTTAGTAGTGAGATGGGTCTATAGTTCTTCAGCAAGGTTTTCTCACCTTTTTTGAAGAACAGAACCACTGCACCTCTGCACCACGCCTCGGACGTTGTACCCTCTTGGGTGACGGAGTTGAAGAGACTCGCTAGCTCTCTCAAGACTAGAGCCCCTCCCGTTTTACGAAGCTCTGTCGTTATTCCGTCATCACCTGGTGCCTTGTTGTTCTTTAGCTGCTCGAGAGCCGGCCTAATCTCGCACTGGTCGATATCCGGGATGTCCTCCGTGAAGTGGCACGTTAGTTCGGCACGATGTTCATCCTCACTATAGTAGTAGTTTCGTTTAGTACACGCAGGGTATTAATGTCTGTACACACACAATATGGCTGCCAGAACGTGCATCAGTACGTCTGCGCTTGTCTTTGCTTCCTCGTATTTTGTGTCTAATTAGGGGTTTTGAGTTCAAATTACCCCTCTGTTCTGATACGTAGTGATACGTAGACTACTACCTCAAAACCAGTACTTCATTTATCGCTGCCGCGTGAAGAAATTGTATTAAGGCTCGTACACACTGGCGTGACGCGACGCCCGACACAAAGGCACCGCGTGTCGCGCGACGAGCGGCGCCTTTGTGTAGAGCTGTCGCGTCGCGCCTGTCTGTGGGAGCCTTTACGCCCCGGCTTAAATAAAAACAATCTAAGTACGCCAGATACCTAATTCGCGAGAAAAGACGCTAAAAGGCAAGGCAAGGCTAGATTGTTGTATTCCAATTTCCAACACATTATTTTACCTTGACAATCACCTACGTCAGTACTTATGTAGTATCTATTCAAAACATCTATGGCTATTTATTTGTAGGTACCTATAGATTGGGAATTAGTTCCAGTTCAGAAATACAGACAGCGCTTAAAACTGTCATGCGTAAAAGATTCGAGAGAGGGCTCTCTTAATCTATATTACTTATATTACTCTTAGAAAAAAACTGACAACAATAATTATTATTATTATTGACTATGTGTGATGTATTTTATAATCACCCATTAGAAAAAACTAGCAAGAAATCAAGAATAAAAAACATGTCCGATATTACCACTTTATTTGTCACTATCTCCACCATTTCGAATCAGTCATTTTCTCAAACCTAACCTTAAAGTATTGTGTAGATGAATGGCAAATAAATACGAATTGCGAAAATCCATGTAAAAAATAGTTAACAATATAGGAAGAGCATTGAATCCGTCACCAAATCACTAGGTTTAGTTGTGACAGCAGACTGTTCTACTTTTGGTAAAGGGCATCCTATATTTGAGGGCATTCTCCTTTAAAAATTACTGGGAAATTCTGTGTAATAAAAGCCAAAAACCTCATATTTATTTTTATATTCAAGTAGGTTTTATTATTTCTTTTCTTTTTATTGACCTCACATACGTCTCATAAACCCTACACCTAGATATAATAAATAAAGCACTAACTAAAACAAAATCCAAACGACGAAACTTCTCTTATTTTCTTCCTCCTCCACAAATTTACTTCCCTCGTGCCTTATTGCCTCAAACGCAGCAAAAGACTAACTTTCGCACTTCTTTGTTTAGGTAGATGAACAAACATACTCGACCCGACTAGGATCTATTGGTCCAGACACAATACAGTACAAACAATAGGGAACTAGAGACAAATATTAGGATCCCTGTTGTACATGTAAATTGAATGTTATGTACACGTGAATAAATATTGAGGATACGAAGGTTTTGGTCTTCCCAAATATTCTATGTTTGGACGATTATTTTATACAAGTTGAACAAAATGAATTATTGATCCAGTGTTCGTATATTTTCGAATAAAAAAACGAAAATGTGTTGTATTTTTAACAGAATATGGTAAATGAAAAATGTATTTCCCCTGGAGCAAACAGTAAGTAGTGAATTATAATAATTATAAAATAAAACAATTAGGCAGGTGCCCGATATAATAATTTGAAATAATATCTGAAAACTCTTTGCAAAACTACTATACCTACTTTTAATGAAAACTCTACCTACCAAGGAAAATAGATCACCATAAACTACAAACGGTTTTGTAATTAAATCGTTCCATAATTTTGTTATAACTAGCCCCAACAGGTCTTTCTAGTAATGGGATCTTTACATTAAATGTAATTACTTTGAATTGTAAAACATATACTTACTAGGTTCACAGCAATTTCCAGGGCTTTATTACACAAACATTAAGTGAATTGTGGAGTAATATAAATGTTCCAGTCATGCAAAAATTATGTTTAAGCATTCTTTGTGGTAAATGTTTAAAAACTCTAGAATAACATAACATCACGTTTGTATTTGACGAAGGAATAGGCAGTGGTGGCATCAGCCGAGCACATGTTACAATATTGACGTCATTTACAGTATATACATAACAGACCCTACAGTCTTGACTTTTCTCATTTGCTCTCCTCTTTTGACTCCACTAGAGTAAGGTAATTATGAGAGAGAGTTTTCTAGACAGCAAATTATTATTCCATGTTGCCACGATTTTTAAATGACCATAGAACTAATCTTACGTTATTGTGTCCTAAGTAAGTTTACGAACACAAATTGCATATAGGTACCACCTCAGTTAGGAACAAAAACCTAAAGAAGCATGACTGTAGGAAATAAGGAACTGATAGAAACAAATACCTACTGCTATTTTCAGGATCAATACTTAATCCTTTATTGCATTCCGCAATGAGAGAGCTCAGAGTCCAGTTCTCAGTACAACCATTATTCTTGTTGTATTACCTTTAATCTTAGGTACAGATAAGTTCTGAATTCACAGAATTTCACAATGCAGTGGCCGGTTGCCTGTTAACGTGACTGAAATGATTAATTTAATCCAAATTGTCTATGTTCGCACTTACTAATTAGGTGCATTACCATCGGTGTTGGGTGTTAATCGTGGCTCTGTCATTTGCTGGTAAAACTACAGTTTGCTTGAGTTAATTACTTGCAGAGTGCAGGTACGTTGTGATGTCATCAACATCATCTTTCTATAAAGCATTTGCCCGCTACATAGTGTAGGTACGATTCTCAAAGCGGTTGGAGAACGGTATCTCGCTACCAATGAAAGAATAGAAGATACACTAAATGTCAAGAAGTTAGAGTATGTTTTTCTCCTTCATGGAGATTCGTTTAGAAAGAAAGCAAGCGAACTAACAGATTTTAAACAAACAAAAATACATTTTTACACTGTTCTACGAACACAATTAACGTTATTATTAACAGGAATAGCAATTAATTAAGAAGAAATCCAATTTTCAAAAAAAAAAAATGCCAGATTCTTTGTTCCCCAATCGTTAGTTTTGGAAATGCCAAACTGGTCCTTTAAAAAGCAATTAAAAATCTTCGACTCAATTTTACCTGCGCGCCTTTAAGTGATGAGTAATAGGTACTCGTGTACTGGGTTAAAAACACTACGCTGCAATATTAACGAGGATACGAGACTGTTAGACGCTGCACAGACGAAGCAATTTTGATCCTGGAATTTCGGCAACTGGAAATTGTTTATGACGTTTTTCATATACATAATTTCATGAAACTGTGCAGAAGTAGACGTTACTGTGACGTGCAATGTCGTCATGTTCTGTCGTGTCGTGATGATAATGAATGATATCATCATTATTGCAGTCAAAAGACATCCACTGCTGAACATAGGCTCCTCCCCTAAGCATTGCCACATCGACCCGCGCTGTACTTCTCGAATTAAGTGGATTCCTGCGACCTTCACAAAGTCGTCGATCCATCTTGTGGGAAGCCCGCCAACACTGCGTCTTCCGGGACGTGGTCCCCTTCAGAACTTTTGGGTCCCATTGGCAATCCGTTCTGTGAGTAATGTGCCACTTAGGTGGCAGTGGGCAAGCCACTGCCACTTAAGTGGCAATTGGAACACACGGAAACCCTTTAAAAAGTTGACAGTTACGTCAACTAAAGTTGCTAATATGTGCAGCGCCTCAGCATAAAATAATGCTCATTAAAAGGAATCGGGCAAATCATTCAGCTCATACATACCTAATCAGCCTATATAATGTTCCCACTGCAGGAACACAGGCCTCCTCTCTATGAGAAGAAGTGGGCTGTAATACACCACGTGGGCCCAGATGGGGTTGGTGGATGGCGAATGTCTTTTGGTTCCAGGACATGCCGGATTCCTCACGATATTTCGTTCATCGTTTTTGAAACCAGGTGTGATGAAATAACTTACACAAAGTAAAGCGCCTACAACTCGTAAGTCACAGCCGTTAGCACTGGGCCACCGCGGCTCTCATCATTCATTCAGCTCATATCATTGCAAAACAAATCATCACCAAAACGCGTAAAGTTCGTAAAATATTTTTCACGGTCAAAGGAAAGCTCCCTTTTCCCCAATTCCTCAAGCAGGTACAAAAGATTGATATGTAATTAATGACTTTGTTTACATACCTGCCACTCGACCTTTTGGGGGACGAGTAAAGCCCAAGCCCTCACATTGGCCTACATTAGTCTTAGGGAGCGTTGACACTGATAAATGTGATACAAAAAATAGAAAAAGGGGTGTGTTGTGATACGTTCTTTTTTGTGTAACTGAATACTGGGTTATGCAAAACATGATTGTATTGAAGAGTAAAGTATTGCACTGATGGTCGAAACAAAATGAGGGCACCATGTCTTCCCATTCTGTCCATAGTCGATTATGTTTTATGTATATATGTATTTGTTTTATATGTAAATGCTACACCACTTACTACCTGCATTATTGTCTCTCCTCCCTTGAAACCATCCAAAGGTTGTCTGTAAAAGATCGCTTTTAGCGATAAGACCGCCCATTGTGTCACCCTATGTAAAATTTCTACATTTACATCTGTAATTTTTATGATGTACATAATAAAGAGTATTCTATTCTATTCTACAATTCTAAGAAATAAAAAACTTATTCTACAATACTTGACACACGGTCTCTTAAAAAAAATGTTTATAATTTCCACAATAGTAGGTATTATTATTTAGTGAAATTAACAATCGTCCTCAAGTTTTTATAAAAGTGATAACAAACTATTCTACGAAGAATTTCACAATAAATATAACAAAGATACAAGAAAACTTAGCATTAAGCAAGAACTGAAACAATAATAGGTTCTGTTTTTATTTGCTGTTGAAAAAGCTCTGGATCTCGGTAGAAAATGCTTTGAATAACAATCTTCACTATTTATTTAATACGCGCCCAATTTTTGTCGTTTTCAAAAAAACATTTGCGTATGCAAATAGGCACAACTTTAAAAAATTATACCTACGTTCGACATACATAATATTGTAAATACAAATTGTTTGTGTAACTAATTTCTCTATCGCCAGCGCCAGGTTATTTTACCATAAAAAAAAACATAAAAACCTTTATTGTGTACAGGAACGTGATACTAGTTGTGGGAGACGGTATGAGCCTGACTACGGCCACAGCAGCCAGGATCCTCCGAGGTCAAAGACGAGGCCAGTCTGGTGAAGATACAGATTTGGCCTGGGACACCTTCCCTGCAGTCGCTTTGGCTAAGGTAAAGTAAGCTTTATTAATTCAACATCTTATATCTAAACCGTCAAACCTTCAATAGAGTCAACACCCCAATTTTAACGCGTAACATGATTACAATCAGAAAATTCATAATCCATTGCTTCATAATGTTATAAAAATTCACCTGCATAAATAATGCAATGAACATGGTTGAATTGTCAAATTAAAAAGCATTCACTGTAAGGCTCAATTTACACCGCGCTTTTTTTTACAAAGCATAATGAACTCTATGTCAATAGTGTGACGTACAAACTAGATACGAGCCAAATAACAGGTCGCGCGTCTTCTGGAGAATTTTCGCGCATTCTCAGAAATTCCCGCATACAATTTCGTTGCAAAAAGTTGTTACCATACCATCCCGCGGCGGTGTAAATTGAGCCTAAGTTTATTACGCAATTAGGCTGCTAGTCTAGTTTTGCCGTGATCCAGGACCGTATTATCTTTTCGTGGGTACTACATAAGTGACTCTTCTGCCTTTCCAGGTAGCTCTAACGTCACGTAAGAATTGACCTGAATTTAGATTCAAGCTATTTTTAGAAAACTTTCCTGAACGTATATCAAACCTTTTAATTTACATAAAAATAATAAAATGAAATACTTAAAAGCAACAGTATTTAATACAGTATTCAAATTAAAAATAATAATGATAGGAAGGCAATATTAACTTTCATCGAGGATTCAAATTCGCGTTATAATTATTATTAATTTACATAATTAAACGAAATTACTTCGTTTGTAGCGATGATTGAGTCACTTCAGCTACGCAAGGTTTAATTTTAGCGGGTTCATCAGTGACTTTATGATATACTTTTTCCAATTAAAGGTCCTACAAACAGACGCGACACGCGCCGCGAATCGCGCGCGTCGCGCCTGTCTGTGGGAGCCTTAAAACCTAAAGCTACGGATTCATAATGAAATGGAAAATGGAATGGCCGAATTGACGGCGGTCATGACCTGCGGTGTCAAAAACGCTCTCTCAGAAAACACACCAACTTACTTTCATAAAAAACGTTTCAGTGACGTCATTCGACCGTAAATTGCAGACGCTATATGGCGGCTGCCACTCTTCTAGGAATCCGCTGCTCTAAGAGTCCTTCAAACAGGCGCGACACGCGACGCGACACAAAGGCACCGCCTGTCGCGCGACGAGCGGTACCTTTTTGTCGCTCGCCTGTTTGAAGGAACTTTTAGGTCGTCTGTCCATAGAGAGGAGAAGTGAAGAGCTATGAAAACATGAACTGAACGAATTCCAATCAATTCACGGTTCCACTCAACTCCATTCCAGTGGTCATGACTACAGCAGAACGAAAATAGTTTTGAATATTTTAACCGCAGAGACTGTGCAAAGCAGTGTCCGCTCTTGCCACGCGAGTTCTGCGCTCCACCTAAGCAGACATAAACATTTAGATACACTGCTTTCTCGCTCTTCTCTTACTCGCTCCTTTCTAATAGACAGGCAGCCTTATGCCGAGTGTACAATAATAATTATGACAAAATTCCATGAAACATGGCGTACCTACTAGATCAAAATCAAAATCAAAATATTGTATTTCCCATAAACCTACATGGGCACATATGAAACGTAAGAAGCTAGGTGGACGGTTCCAATTGGTCGTTTCCTGTAGAGAAGAGCCGGCAAGAAACACCATGGTGACTCTTTTAAAAATAATTGGCTTTTACAATGTTTTCAAATTACAGTGTTAATAGGTATGGGAAGACAGTGTAGGCCTGTCAACAAGTACTTAACAAAATAGAAAATGGTCTACAAATCTAGTCTACAAGTTAGGCCTACTACGTTCTCACATTCAGAAAAAATAAAAGAATCTATATTTATAACATAAATAAAATAATAAAAATAAAAATCTAAACCAAATTAATGATAGCCATTACAAAGGTAACAAATCTCAACAAAACGTTACCAAATCAATTAATATGATCTTGTCTACAAAAGCTATACTTGGTTCCTACATTTTCAATACGAACCGTTCGTATCGAATGTATTCTATTGCTAAGCAATTCTTTTTTTACGTCTGTTCCCCTAGATTTTTCAATTTCCATGAAATTAATTCATAGACTTTTTAATTCATGGAAAACATTAGCTTTAAAATAAATCGTGTCATAATTTTTGGAATATTTATAATATTACTTTGTTCACAAGCATTTTTTAGAGAATTCTCCATTATTTTGAAACTCGACCAGAAACTTTTATGCCGAGCTTGGTTGTAGTCAAACCTCAATTTTTTTGGAAAAAATTGTAATAAACATAAGCATAATGAGTTTTATAGTGAGGTTGCTAACAATTTTTTTATGAATTTGTTATGATTTTTATTAGAGACCGAGATAGCACGTTTTCACAAACATATCTAAAAACTAATTAAGTTGCTCTTGCTTACTTAACTAGAGGTTAAAGGTGGTTCTTAAACAACATGTATACGGAACGTAGCGGTATTAAGTACACTGTTATAATGAAGATTAAGTCAACAGCAGGAACGTATAACATTTTTAATGCGTGCAAATATAGTGAGCAAGTTAAAGTGCCCTGTTTAAGGGTTGTTTATAGTTTCCGTACTTACCGGGTTAATGTTTTGATGTATTATGAAAACCACATGACCGTTTACCTTGTAACCAGAAGGACAATTCTCATGTCTATATATATATGAATCGGGGAAACGGCTGCACCTATTTGGCTAATTCTTTTTTTGTTGTATTTGTAATTGACGGGTCAAGGTTTGTATGACAGAAAATATTTGGAAAATCCACCTGTAAAGTCGGAAATTTGGATGCTATTTTGGAATGAAATTCACCCCCGACGACGCCGGGCACGAACACCTAGTTTTTAATAACGTTCACATTCTAATCTCAGTCTCAATCTGTCAAAAAATAACCAATAATTTACCAACTTTTTTGACATTGATCGTCGCTGAGATGAGATTGCCACGATTTTTTAAAAGTAAATACAAGAAATAATTGGCCTTTAGATATTAGGAAATAAATAAATACAGCATTTTTGAATTGTTGAAAATATTCATTTCTACTTATATATAAAATCCTAAAACCACACAAGAATTTAATAAATTTTTGTGCGAAATACTCCATTCGATTCAATATCGTTTACAAAATTTAAAGAAGAAGGTCCTTCCGAGTCACTTAGCACAATTTTGCCACTCATTGTCTTCACGTGGGCATCGTGGAGTAATCTGCCAAAAGTGTTTAAGTGACAATCTTCTCATGCGCATCAAATCAGTAAAATAATGGTTTTCATCAGCAAAATCACACGTGCAAACCACAACCATTCTTTGAAGCTGGCAATTTAAAAGTCTCCTATCCAGCATAATAAGTTCGCAGTTCATTGTAATATCAGATATTCCAGAACACTAAACTTATTTGAATATTTGAAGATTACAAATTGGTTTAATAATTTCATAGCACCAAAATTTGAATTGATCAAATATACAATTATTGAAGCAACGTATAAAATCTACATGCATAATACATATCATCAGCGATAACATGCTAAACAGTGAATATAGGGCGCCATTTTATTTTATATTTTCGTGTGCTTTTTATCACCAGGTTCTGCTAATTTTTCCAGTCAATTTTGGAGAACATTTTTTGTGTTCTCCTTTCACGTTTCTTTTATTTCCTTTCTAGAGAACTCCCCGAAGGCTTTTGATGCTAATCAGGTTTAATTTGAAACTGAATAGCATCCACTCTTATAGCATCATTTTCATAATTCTGACGGAATCTTACTAACATAACATCATCAGCCTTATTATTATTATTCCCGTTTGTTTCTTGGCGCAGTACATGTGTCTTCTTCCATACATACATTATATATCTATTAACCGTTATCTCAAGCTTTATCCATATTATTTTTCACTCTACCCGTCTCTCGTTACTTTTTTCCTCCCTTACTATTTTATCTATCATTCATACCTGCCTAGACTCAATTACTTTCCTCAAAATGTATGTTGTAAAACTCACTGAAATAATGAATCAATATTGCGGCAGTGTAGGGATTCGGCATTATCGGTACAAACTCGCGCGCTGTTGCGGTCTTTCAGGCAGACCATAAGCGTTGAATGTTTACGAGATTCTCTATATTATGTAGTTACGGTGAAAATAGTTGCAGCTTCCCACTTCAGTCAACACACTAACCTACTTTCTTTTGTTTACTTATAACTCGCCTTGCGAAACAATCATCTGATGAGAATTCTCTTCTTATATTTTCACATAAACAGTTATGCCCATATGGCTTCCGGCATGAGAGTGTCCCATTGTTTTTCATGCGTGTCGCAAGCGCCGATAAAAGGATTATTCTGGGACTACAGCTACCTGTGAACAAATAACATTCTATTGTGATTACCATCCCATCTGTGCGTGGTATTATAACAATTTTGGAACGCAATGTTTCGAAGAGTCCTATCATCAAATGCCGCAGTGTGGTTTTTAGCACTTAGAAATGGTCCTTTAAGATTGTTATACTTTCTTGCCGGTCTTTATAGTGACAATACTTCCAAACAGTTACTAGGTACTGGGTATCGTTTTATTGCGGGATTTGAAACTGTATTTTTGGGGAGTTGGATTAAGATTTTAATAAGAGTGTGTTATATTTTCATCAATTTTGACATAAACTTAGGCACGATGCAAATAGGCAAGACATATTATAATGGAATTAGATAAGGCACGGACATGTCTTTATCAATACATAACTATAATTATCTACGCTCCGGCTACGACCCGTCCTCGCTTCAGTAAGCATTGTGCCATTGATTAAAATGCAGTGGACGACAAAGGATAGGCGTCCGTGACTTGTCGCTCTCCGTTATTCACGTCCAATCGTATCTATGTGCATCGAGTCTTACATTCCGAATAGGATTTAGGTTTCTTCCTTTTAAATTTTATAAATTTTTCACCAGACTTACAACTTAGATGCCCAAACTGGGGAGTCTTCAGCCTGTGCTACTGCTCTTCTCTGTGGTGTGAAGGCACGGTATGAAACCCTGGGTTTGGACGCTGGAGGCAGGTTCAACAGCTGTGCTTCTACTATCAACTCCAAAGTCACGTCACTGGTTGACTGGGCACATGAAGCCGGTAAGCATTATATCTAAGTTTTTGATGCAATAATTTGGTTCGCTCTTAAAACAATATTCGCATATGAAGGGATTTCTTACAGGACGTTATACATATAAAATTTATCGGTGATTGGGCTTACGTATCATACCAGATACTGTATCCTGGAGATAACAATTTTATAATAGGAATGAAGGCTTAGTTATTATTTTGTTACCCTTTGTTATTGAATTAAAATATAGAATAAGGATTAGAAATAAGACTGTCTATTCACGCAAATATAATTATTATAATCATATTCTAAAAAAAAAAACAAATAAATTCAACAAAATTCGAATCACATTTATTCACGATTATCATCATATCCGATGTAAACTATAAAAACTTCTTAGTTTCAAATACCATTGAATTATTTAGTGATAGACTGTGACCAACAAGAGGGTCAGTCATCCATATTAACCCTATATTATGATAACTAAAACCATTTGTTAACAATGTCAGCAAAGATTCAGTTAAGCCCAGTTCTTAAGCCGGGGGTCACGTAGTAGATAATAGTATTATAGTATGATAATAGTATTATAGTATAATCTGTTCACTCGATACCGGATCAGAGAGAACAAATAACGGCTAATAATGGAAAATAATTTTATTGGTTTTACTTTATTTATCATTAATCTTTAATTATCTGTTGCCTGCGACTTGGTCTGCGTGTATTTGTAGTTCATATTTTTTTAATAAAAATATCCAGTATGAAAAGTAGCCTGGGTCAGTTCGCAGGATGCCTGTCTGTCAAATTTCATAATGATCAGTTACTGGTTTAGGCGTGAAAATGTAACAAGGTTTGCTTTCGCATTTATAATTAATATTAGTATGGATTGTGTGTCGTCAGAAGTTGAAAATAAGAAGGAATCTTTTTTATATACACACATAATTGGAATAGTAAAATTGAGATTATCATTCCAACTCCTACAAACAGTTGATTGGAACATTTTCTCAGATATACCTTCAATTTCCAGGCACAGAATTCAATGCAGCCGAGTATACATATTCCCAATCTGACCTCTTTTCCCTCGCTACCAACCTTGTGCCCGTCACTTATGAGTGACGTCACAAAACAATGTTTTATTATACCCTCCATAAGGAATTCTGTGTATCTTTTGCCTTCAAAAGAAAACTACCCAATAACAATGATATTTACCCGAGGAAACACAGAAGACGAATAGATATCATTCATTTTATCAAGTACGTTACGTTTTCAATAATATTTGTTATGTAATGTATATCAAGGGTCTGAATCAAATTGTTTCCTTCTCATATGTATTGAAATGTACAAAGGGATAGAAATAATGAATATAAATGAAATTATAACGAATATCAAATGTTCATTACTTGGTAAAAGCAACATAATCAATATTTCTGGAATTTCAATATCGCCACAGGAATTTTAACCACGCTAAAGTTAGCTGATTAAAATGTCAAACCACGAAGTATGCTGATTTATTCTCACGTTTACTAGTGGAATCGGTCGAATTGAAGGTTGATAATTATAATTATAATCCAAACAGGGGATCCAATATTACTGGCAATTGAATGTAGGTAAGGTTTAATGTAATTATTAAATTCAGGTAGGGATCGTCTTATTTAAAACCGCACGCGTCTCCACAAAACTTCTATACTAACATTTGAAATGTACATGCAACAAGCAGTAGAAGGGCGTGTCAATTTTATATACAATCTCTATCATATATTATAATTCGACATTGAGGATCTAAAATCTAGATGCTTATCCCTCAGTATTGAATTTCAATCTGTTCCCACATTGATTGTGTTTCTTCAGTTTACGTATCAAAAGATCTGGATTCACTTTTTAATGCTGAGAGAAACACCAAAACCTACAACATTAAATATCAAACCTTCAACGTGAAACGACCTGAGAAACGAAACTGTCGCGTTGGTGCAATAGTTATATCGAATGCTAGATGCTTATCCCTCAGTATTGAAATTCGTCATTCATCTATTCCAAAATTGTTTGTGCCTGTTCAGCTAACGTACCAAAAGGTCTGGCTTCATATTTTAATGCTGAGAGAAACACCAAAACCTGAAACATTAAATACCAGACTCTCAATGTGAAATGTCCTGAGTAAGGCGAAATGGTCGCGTTGGTAAAATATGGTTGCAATAGTTATAACCAGTGCCATTGTGTCCATTCGCTTCTATGGACTTTCACTCAATAGGCAAGTGTGTGGACGTATCTCGCCCATGTTATATCTAGTACAATGCGCTTTATTTAATACTGAGAAGATAATGTTTCAGTTTATTATATTTCTGGAATATTATGATGTTGTGACGTGAATTTGTGATAGTTCTTATATATGAGGAATGTTGTCAGCCTTGTTTCAAGGCAATTGAATTCAGTAGTTTTATTTTGGAGTTAAAATATAATGTACCGAGCTTAATTTCTTCGGTTTTACAATAATACTAAAAAAACATGTAATGTTTGTAAAATTGAAAATACCATGGTTACCGTTTTTTTAACACTTTTTAAGGGTAACTAACTAACAAACAATATAATAAAATCTTACAAGTAAATAACCTACTTCTAATTGTAAATTATAATTTGATATCTTGGAGCTGATCTGATGATGGAGCCAGGAGGTGGATAGAACGGTACGATGAAGTACCTGGGACTTGTCCTCGACAGCCGGTGGAACTTCGTGGAGCATTTCCGACGTTTGGCTCCCAGACTGCAGCGGGCCGGGGCTGCTTTGAAGCGGCTCTTGCCCAACCTGGGGGGGCCAAATGCCTCCTGCCGGAGGCTCTACGCGGGGGTCGTGCGGTCCATGGCCGTTTACGGGGCACCGGTGTGGGCGCGTTCATTGAGGCTCCGGCCAGCCCGCCGGTTGAACGCGTCCCAAAGGGTCATGGCCATCCGGATGGTACGGGGATACCGCACGGTCTCCTGCGAGGCGGCGAGCCTCCTTGCCGGATTGCCGCCGTGGGATCTGGAGGCAAAAGTCCTCGCGCACGTTTGGGAGTGGCGCGAAGAGGCAAAACGCCGGGGCGTAACACCGTTGCCGCGACAAATCGCGGCACAGCGGACAGAGCTCCGGCGGGATCTCATGGCGACATGGAGAGTGCGACTGTCGCAACCCAGCGCAGGGCACGCCACAATTGCGGCGGTAAGACCCCTCTTTGAGGAGTGGCTTGAGAGGTGCCACGGCGTCCTCACCTTCCGCCTGACGCAGGTCCTCACCGGACATGGCTGTTTCGGGAGGTTCCTGTTTCGGATAAGGCGGGAGGAAACGCCCGGGTGTTATCATTGTGTGGGTCGACCGGAGGACACGGTGGAGCATACGGTGGAGGTCTGCCCGGCTTGGGCGGAGCACCGCCGTGTCCTCGTGGCGGCGATCGGCGGCGGCGACCTCTCGCGTCCGGCCCTGGTTCAGGCCATGGTACGGAGCGAGAGGGAATGGGAAGCCGTCACCTCCTTCTGCGAAGCAGTAATGCTCGCGAAGGAGGAGGCGGAACGCGATAGGGAGAGGCATTCTCTGCGCCCTCGCGCCCCTAGCCGCCGCAGGAGGAGGAGACACCCTGGGCGTCGGGAGTCGATTGCCGACTCCCGGCCACCGCAGGCGCGGGCTTGCGGACGGCGAGCAATGGGCAGCTCGCCGTCCGGTAAGGACCAGGCCCGGGTCGACGGCGCGTCGTGTTCCACGCGCGCCTCAAAGAGATGTCAGCACCATTGACGGGGTCCAAAAGGGCTGATGCCTGCCGGGGTCGCGGATTGTTCGAAAGAGTTACCGTGGCCCTGGCGCACAGGCAACTGAAGGAACACGAGTGGGTTTTAGTCAGTAAGTCTGACACGCCCTTCCGCTCCACCCAGAGCGGGAGAGGTCATTTGATGATTTCCCACACAAAAAAAAAAAAAAAAAAGGAGGTGGATAGTAGAACTCTTCAGTGACTACTAGTAAACCCCTCGAGTTTGGGCTCATATGATTTGCTTTGACGAGTACAATACATTGGGCTTAGGCAACGAGGGTCTGATGATGAAGCCAGGAGGTGAAGAGTGGAACTCTTTAGTGTCTACTAGTAAACCGCTAAGTCATAACTTCGTTGAGTTTAGACTCATTTAGTCATTGGATATAAAAGACGAACTAATACAAATAAATTTAATTATTTTATAATTTTTAGTGCGTGATAAAAGCGTGTTTTTCAGTTTATTTTTTAAACAACATATTTTTTTATTACTTACATCACTTTTTTATTTTTAAACAAGATAATGTTAACATAATATCGAAGGTAACAGACTTAAATATAATAATAATATGTACATGCACGTAAAAAAAAATGTTTCGTGATTTTCTTGAACAATTTTTAAGATAACATTGTAAAAACATATTCACTCTGAAACTGAAAATACCATATTTTAACGCTATTTATTTTACTTACACAAAGAAAACATCAACATTTAATGACTAAGCCTCGCTATAATTTCTGACGAAACCGTGACAACACACCACATTCTGAGCTAAACTCTTTAGATCATAATCATAAATCTAAAAACGACTGAAAGCTAACTTTATGTTTTATATAAACAGTTAAGCATCAACCAAATGGGCTTACTAAGGTTCATTGTTCAAGGTTCTTAAAATATTTAGTCCTTTTCTCTTTACATTTTTGCATTTATTATTTTTGAATGGTGTAGCTTATTTAAGCTCATTTTCAGTAAACTTTTTACGCACGTTTGTGTGTGAAAAGTTTACTGATGCTCTTTATTTTAGATATTCTTTACCGTGATCTTCTTGTCACTATTATTCTGGACTGGTACCTAATATTTATCTTTATAATTGACCTTGCCTTCAGAAACTGCTTCTAATTGAGCAGTGAGTATAATTGATTTGCACTGGTATAATATATATATGACGAACAAGGTCCGTGTCTCTCGTTATCTTCAGTAATATTTTAACTACTATGGGCATACTATGGGTAGTGTTGGTTATTGCGCAATAGGATAACCGTTTGCAGTTCAAATCAAATTATAATTTACGAAAACTTTAATCACACTAGCGAATCACACACTGCTGTAGACCAGGTACACGACACAACTATACGGAACCCGCGACAGTTTCTAGACGTGTTCACTGCTTAACTGCCAACAATAAATTGCTTTAACTCTGGTCAAGCGTTATGTTATAGACTCTGTCGAGCGCCACCTGGTGGCGCTGGCGTCCCGATTAGTCAAGTTAAATGATTGATTTAACGTATTTCCGACAAATATTTAATTATTATACTATTCTGATCATCTATCTGCATCATCAATATTTCATTTGCTGCAGAAACTAACACTTTATCCAGTTTAATTTGTAACGAACGGAAATTTTGAACGTGATAACAATTCCAAAAATTAATAAACTTTTCTATAAACATACATCAAAAGTGTCTAGGGATCAAGCACGTTTTTGCTAGTCACCAAAAGTCTGGGTTTTAAATTATATTTTTTGTAACTCCTATGGATAGTTTTTTAGTAAATTTTGTCATTTGAAAAGGTTTTTGAATTTCGGTCAAAAGATGAAAATCTTCTGTCTAGTTGTATTCCTATATAATCCTATAATAGATCTGAGGACAAATCAGTAAAATTTCTACCATGCTTCTGAGTGGAATAAATACAAAAGAACGTTAATAAGGAGAGAAGACGTCATTTGAGCCGATAAGAAATTATGCGAGCCGTGGGAATGTTGGAAGCTAGTTCTCGGCAATGTGCTGTGGCAATCGCTCTGAGCACTACGCAGAGAGTTATAAGTCGACTTTGAACACATTACCGCATCACTGGCAGCATGGCAGACCGACATGAAGAACGAGCTCACATCACCACACGCAGAAAATATCGTTGCATGCAAATCACTGCTCGACGTAATCGTACAATGACCGCAATGATGTTGGTTACGAGGTTTCATAACTCTTCAAACCATAAGAAATCGCTTGCATGAAATCAATCTCCATTCCCGAAGGCCGCTACGTGTACCACCCATTGAGCCCCGCAGTTGCAGCGCCCGTTTACAATGGGCTCGTGAAAAGAGAAATTGGACAGAAAAAGAATGGCGTTTTGTGTGTTTTTCCGACGAATCTTGCTTTGGTATGAGGCCAGATACTAGACGTACACAGTACTGGAGGACTTCAAGATGCCAAAAACATTTAAAATAATGCAAGGAAGTCCATGCATACAGTGGTAGAACAATAATGATATGGGTGGGTATTTGGATCGGCAGAAGAACCGAACTGATTTGGATCAGAGCCAATCTCAATGCACTGACTTACACTGCAACGATTATATCAGAGGTTGTCATTCCTTTGCGGACCCAATTTGGTACTTCATTTTTTACTCATGCATGATAATGCACGTCCACACACTCATTCATCATTCATCATCATTGTAAACACACTTGCCACAGCTAATGTCAACGTCCTACCATGGCATGCTCAATCGCCAAATTAGAATCCCTTTGATCGCGCATGAGATATGCTTCAAAGAAGATTTCTTGCAAAGATGGATGCCGTACACACATCAGAAAATCTTTTTCGCATGTTAAAACGGACGTGGGCGGCCATTCCGCAACGTGATTTGGATGAACTCATATTGAGTATGCCGAATCACTGCGATTGTGTTATACGCGTTGACGGCGGAAATACTAATTGTTTATTTTACGCAATAAAAACCTTTAAAAAGTTATCTTTTTTATCTTTTTATCACATTATAATGTCAGGATTAACTAAGATGAAACGTCTTTAGTGATGCAAAAGCAGAGAGTACTTCGTCGATTTACACAACATACAAAAACATTATAATTAATCAATCTAAATAGACATTTTTCTTTAATTTCAATAGGGCAATAAAATATATATTTTTTAAATACATTGATCCTCAGACACTTTGAATTTGTGTAACTTAAAATATTCGACTCACAGTCGAAATGTTTTTATTTTTATTTATTTATTTAAATCCATTGTCCAGGTAAATCCAGTGGCATAGTCACAACAGCACGGATAACGCACGCAACTCCTGCGGCGTTGTACGCGCATGCGCCGTCCAGATACTGGGAAGACGACAGCAGAGTACCACCCACTGTCCGTAAAGACTGTAAGGATATAGCCATGCAGCTTGTAGAGAATGAGCCGGGAAGAAGTATAAACGTGAGTATTTCTTAAATCATCCAAATACTCCAAACTAAAGAAGGAATTTTAGTAGGGTTTCGCTAAAAGTTAGTATGATAAAATAATAATCGTCTTTTAACAAAGCAAGGGATATCTTCATCAAACCCAGATTTAAACCACGAAGCAATTTTTTGAATTTCCAAATTTATCCGCCTACGCTAAAGTTAATACAAAACTGACAACTTAGTGCCAGGATAAGTTGCCAGTTTTGTATTATGAACTGTATTTCAATCACAGTAACGTTCTTATTATAAAACCTGGCACGATGGTCAAAACCATGCTGGCTCTTGAGATACAGGAACTCCTAGTACAGGAGCCAATACCTTTTTTTGTGATAACGCTGAGCAAGCGCCGCCCGCCGTCGCCACAACACCGGCTGCGGAAACGTCACGCGTAGGTACATTGACCCCTAAACGTGCCTACGCTGCTATTGTCACTGGTGGCAAACCAGATGTGTCGCAACCAAAGCGACAATCTAGAAAAGGGGAAAAACAGAAAAAGGGTACTCAACCTGCCCTGACTGCGGTCCGTAGCTCCTTGCCAAAAACCTGCAGCCAAGTTGATGAAGAGGGTTTCACGAAAGTGGAAAGGAAGAGGAAGAAGCCCTGTTCTCGTAACCTGTGCGGCACCGCACCGAGTGGACCCAATATGCTGTTGCGCCCTGCTGTGCCTACGACGCAGCTGTACCTATCGCGTCTGCGTCACTCCACTACAACTGAGGAAGTCGTGCAGTATTTGAAAGTGAAGACCAACTGGACTCTGAGGGTTGAAAGGTTGGAATCGCGCCACAACATCAACTTTAAGTCATTCGTGGTACGAGTTCCAACCCACCATCTACAGACTTGCCTGAAAGAGGACTTTTGGCCGAAAGGTGTCGTTTATCGACGCTTCCGAGGACGGTTACGCGACACCACGCAGCGATACACGATGCCGTCAACATTACGTGTATAGATAGTTTTATAAGTTTGTTTGATATGTATTAGTTTATTATTATATAAGATTATTTCGTGTATTTTATGTATGGGCCTTTAGTTGCCTGATAATAAAATGATTATTATTATTATTATTATTATTATCAAATAACTTCTCCCGCTCTGAGCGGAGCGGGAGGACGTGTCAGACTTTTACTGACTAAAACACACCAGTGTTTCTTCAGTTACCTGTATGCCAGGACCACGGTAACCCTTAGGGACAAACCCGCGACCCTGGCAGGCGTCGGCCCTAGCGGACCCCGTCAGTGTGTGATGTCATCTCTTTGAAGCGCGCGTGGAACACAACGCGCCGTTGACCCAGGCCTGGTCCTTACCGGACGGCGAGCTACCCATTGCTCGCCGTCCGCAAGTCCGCGCCTACGGTGGTCGGGAATCGGCTATTGACTCGCGCCGCCCAGGCTTTTTTTGGCAGGAAATGATGAAATAAAAGATATATTTACTGCATAACTGTGAACATTAGCACCCTAATTGCGTAACACACTATCAATGACATTCTGAATCATTTTGAAGGAATCCATTGCTTTATATGTTCGAAAAATTTGACAGATAAACAACGTAAATAACGCAATGAATGTTGTTGAACTGTTAAAATAAAAGCCGTTCCTACTGTTAGTGTGTTACGTAATTACTCCGCAGGACTACACAGATGTTTGTGACTTTGAAATGTAAATAAAAAAATTAAAGGAAGTTATGTCAAAAGGAGAACCTTGTTTTGTAATAAGACCGTCGAGTAGTCAAGTATTTCTTTTTCGTTACTTCATAGTAATAAAAAGCCTGGTTAAAAGACGCAATGACCTTTGATAGCCTCTCACATAAAATCTTATTCAAGACTAAAATGTTATGAACTATCAAAAATCTCGAAAGATGCAAACATTTTGGCCAAGTAAGGTCTGATGTTTGCATCAAAATAAGCAGATTTACGTATATATCTTTTTACATAATCTACCCGTATAATTTTCATGCAAAATGCGCACTAATTTTGTGAAGTTCATGCCCTCGAAAATGTTTTCGAAAGAAAATACACCGCAATGTTTTGTTAAATTAAAGCTTAGGGGCAGAAACTTGCGATGGGTCTCAAAAACAAAAGGAAAACGCTTGAATTTTAAAAAATTACAAAAGTAAGAATCTCTTATTTTTATTAATAGCTCTCGGGGGAGGAGTTAAACTGAATCCTGAAATGTACAAAAGCCCTTTTTGTAAATTAGTAATTGATGTTAATTAGATACGAGTAGATACTTGGGTTGGCGTTGTTAGGATTATCAGCGGGTTGCGCATTTTAATTATTATGTTAGCTGTAGGTACTTTGCTGAAGTTAATGTTCTGTTGAATTTCACTCTTTGCTACAGTAAAGATTACAGGCCTGAAGAGTTTAGAAAGGCACGTTTACGAACATTGTAAGTTATAAGGAAAACGGTGATAATAATTTTAATAGGGATCACCGTGATGGGCGAATGGAAATTCTGACGTAATATTACATACTTACATAAACTCACGCCTTCTTTCCATGGGGGTAGGTAGGTGAAGCAATATTATATCAATTATTTAGAAGTTGTATCTACGAGTACTGTGGAAACTTATTGGAATTCAGTAGAAGCCGTACAAAATGTGTCTAGCCAGGATCATTGTAGGTATATCCTGAGTTTTACAGCTTCAAAAGACGTCAATGACAAAATGTAGAAAACATTTTTCTTCTCCGAACTGCCATAGTAACATAAACTCAATGAACACAAATAAATTCAGAAGAAATCTACATACATATATGGACATGTGAATATTATTAAACTTACTAAAATGTAAATGAAATGTGTAACAATACAGTTTCTTGTAAAATTTAATCAAGTTTATACACTACATACTGAACAGCTTTTCTGACAGGCTGCTCCAGAATGTGACCGCTTTTGCGTTCTTCGGAACAATCTGTACAGCTTACCTACAACATAGGGAAAAATAAACCAGAGATTTTAGTAGAATCCCCTTCGTTTTGTTTGACGTTGGTGTGAAACTATATCTTTTTCAAACAGTATATTACCTACGTACGTAGTGTACGTGTAATTTTGAAGAATTGTATCCTATGTCAAAAGATTACTTATTTCTAGTTTACCCGTAGGTAAATAAAATTCAGCTAGTGTAATTTTGTGTGAAGTTTAGGTATCAGAGTTTTTATGTAAAATATTTTTATTATTATTCTGGCTTTATTAAAAACAGGTATTAGGTACCTACATACGTATATCAACAATATTCTGCAAGCTAATAATATTTGAATAATAGGTAAACGATCTGTAGATATTGACTGTTGCGAAAAATAAAGTTTACATTTTTATTTGTTTTGAACAGGTTATAATGGGTGGTGGAAGAAGACATTTCCTGCCTACTGTTACTTCAGATCCAGAGCATCCAAACCGTGAAGGGCGAAGACTAGATGGTAGAAATTTAGCAGAAGATTGGGCAAGAGAAAAGAAGAGGCGGCGATTGCGAGCTCAATACATTCACACGAGAGAGCAACTTGCGAAGTTAGATCCAAGAACAGTGGATTATTTACTAGGTAAGTTTAAACACCGAGACGACAGTATTATTTTTTAAAAATTCATAATTGGCACAATTGTTCCACCCACCGTCTGAATATGAACCGTCTGTTGTGTCATACTTTCCTGGTTTGTGTGAATCTCATTTAGGTTCACGTGGTCTTTCGAAAAGTATTGATTTCTCTGTATTCATATTCTGGGCGGTCAAAACAGAAGCCGACCATAAAAGTATGATCATCAACGTGCACTTATTTGAAAGTAGTCATTCATATTTAAATTGTGGCTGAATTCAGTAAAGATATTCGCGCAGATGGACGTCAAATCCCAGAAGCGCTCCTCTACTCACAACCATTTGACCTGCAGATTCAATTTTAAGTACTCTGCAAACGTGTCTGCGTTCACTATGCATTTCAATAAGTGTGAAAATCGATTCTCAGTAAATTCCGAATGCTCGGTTAGACTGTCAACTGATTTCAAAGATATTGCCCAATCGATTTAGTAAATAAACTTAAGCCGTATACTCTTATACAGACGATTAAGCTTAACTTTGTAGACAAAACATCTGCTCCCAATACTTCGTAATTTGTCACCGAAAATTCTGAGCTAGAAGAAAGGAGGCAAAAAGTCTAATGTGATCAAAAGATGGCTTCTGATCTACATAATTCATGCTAAGGTCACAATATTGGAGAACATTTGACCGGAGTGTAATGGCTGGGGTAGCTGATAGCCAAGAAAAGTTAATCATGCTGGAAAGGTCTGTTTATAACATGTGAATGAGATATGAATCATGATATTCGATACACTATACATTCAGGGCAAAGTGTGAGACTATAAAAAGACCGGAGGGTAGCCGAAGCTCTTTCGATATTGAAAATATTATGTTCGTTTATTTTCGTCATGCCGAACCAGTGTTAATTACTACATATAAAGAAAAATATTGGTGGGGACTACTGGCACGAATTTGTTGGTTTTATTCAGGTAGGATAATTAAGTTTTCCCTGGCTTGTATATTTTTGGAAAAAAATACAGTCTCATTTTACACGAGGGTTAAAAAATATCAAAGGTTACCTCGTGATTATAATAGATACTGAAATTTCCATATGATTAGGGCACGAAAAATATAAATCGCACATTAAACTTTTACTTCCGGGAAAACTACCAAAAACTCGTTACTATGTCTTTAAATTATGGCTTAAACCGTCAGTTTAAAAGCCATTACTTTATGAAACTGCGTTTTTATACAAATTTTCTAAAACGCCTCGCCTACTTTCGGATTATTTAAGAAACTGGTTCCTTTTGTGTGCTTCGTTGGGTTTGTTTAAGGGTTAAAGCTTATTCAGCAATTTGAGTGCCCACAAAGCCTGTTTTGGGTGACTCCCATTTCAAACGCGTATAAAATGAAGGAATATAAATTAATAGGTATAAACAGATTAGTTCTCGTTTTGATATTTGGCGAAGAAGGTAATAATAGTAATAACACATAGGGAAAGTTATTTGAATACGCAACAATACTTCTTTAAACAAAACGTATAAGCAGCTCTACTTGGCTACCTAAAAATAGTTAGGATTAATTCAAGTATTAATAAGCGAACAGAAGCTTACTTTCGATTCCAGGAAAGATCGATTGTTGCTTAAATTTTAATTAAAATTGGACGTGACGAACTTTAAGGTATTCTAGATAATAATATTTTGGATAATATTAAGATAGGATTTTTTTTTTTTTGTATTTAGTAGATGTATTGGCAAAAATAATTTATAAGCTAACGGTCTTAAAATATTAATGAAAATATACTCATGTATGTATAAAAAGGGGCGAAAAAAACCATAAAAAAATCGTCCGCATCGCTGTTAACAGCGGGTAGTAACCAAAATTACTTATCTTCAATTTAATTTTTCATGAAATTGATAAGACCTAAGTATAAAATAAGAATAATATGAGTAACTACATGATTTTTTTCAAACTTTTTGTGGAACAGAAACACAAAATGTTAAAATTTTCTCGATAAAACCACATCACGAAGCTACCTCTAGTTTTCACGTATTTTCGATTTGTACGTATTATGCTAATGATTAATAGGATAAAAATTTGATGATTATTTGTATTATTAATACAAGGCGAAAAAATTTGCGGAGCATTTTTTGAAATTTCTTTTATTTTTGGTTTTATTATGAGTGCAAGGTTTAAGCACTTACGACGTTTTTAATTCGTGGAAGAAGTCATCTTCCGTTGCACGTTGCGGGAACTTCAAGCATATTTTTGTTTCACCAATCAGTCGCAGTCCCGGCGCGGGAAGGGATTGTGTGTTGTTTTCGTCGTGTTTAATGAGAGGGATAGGCAAAGAAGCGCGGGTGAAACTTGATTTTTTTCTATCTTGCTGCGCCCTCTTAACAGGAAAAGTGCACAACACGCTGACTATATTAAATTCAAAAGCTTTTGAAATAAAATGATTCCTGTAATATGTTTTTCCGCTTATCCCAGCTTGAACTATTGTCATCTAAGTAAGCCATTTTTAATGCTCTACTTATCAAAATTCCAGTAAGCTTTTATTAAAAAATTACAAAGCAATCCCATCTTTTGACCAACACTTAACTTTTCCGGATACGCAAAGATCAGGAAACGATAAAAGTAATGAATATCCTGTGGAAAATTAATATAGGAGAGACAACAGGGGTGTGGAAGTCAGCATTTGGTTTAAGAGAAGTGGGACCAAAAATGTTTCCGGTCCCTTTTGCGGAGTTTATGAAATATTTACGTTCACCCAGATTACGTTTACCGAGTTTACATTATGATCAGTGCGGCCCCGTAGTGTAATCCCATTTGAATCCTTTTTAATCTCACCCGCCCGACATAAAGTAGCATTTGCATTTCAAATATGGATTATTCTGTTACCAACATACTTAATTCAAAAATTGTATTGTTAACCACGCTTCTTAGTATTTTAATTTATCTGAAACCTAAGTAAGCACTCTGAATTGCAGAACCGTAATCGTTTATTGAATTATGAAGGATTTATCATCATCATCATCATCATCATTTCAGCCGAAAGACGTCGACTGCTGGACATAGGCCTCCCCTAAGCACTGTCACTTCAACCGGTTGTGATTTCCGCATCCAGCGGATTCGTGCAGCCTTCACAAGGTCATCGGTTCATCCTGTGGGAGGCCTTCCAAGGCTACGTCTTTTGGTACGCAGTCGCTAATCCCGAACCTTTCGGTCCTATCGGCCATCTTGCCTATTCTGCGGGCTATGTCGGTTACCTTGATTCTCCTGCGAATTTCTTCATTTCTGATTCGACCACGTAGGGAAACTCCTAGCATAGCCCTCTCTATTACGTTTTGGGTGACTTTCAGCCTTCTAATAATAAAAGCAAGCAGTAAAATTTTAGATTGTAGATTTATCAGCTTTGTTTTAAATGTTTTTCAGAGTGCCTTAATTTTTCTTATGAATAACTGGTCGCTTCAAAAACTTGAAGATTCAAAATTCAATAACAGTATGTACACGGTAAATCTGTTCGATAACGACTGCATATTACAATCTCTTGCAGAAGATAAGCAGAGGAAACAGGCAAATTGCAAAGTAATAATACTATCGAACGTGACAATAACATCGACATCGACATCAATTCGTCGTCAGCATCAGCGCTGCGTTGCGAATAAGATTATACATTTAACCGGTGTGAAAGCGCTTAATGATGTTACTGCACGGAAATGCGCTTATCATGAATAAAAAATAACGCTTTCCATTTTTTTAATGCAGGACTGTTTGAATACTCGCATATGGACTTCAACGCGGAGCGAGGTGCGGTCGCGGACGCGGAAGAGGGAGCGAGCGCGACTTCTGCTGTTAAAGCGGATGATCCGTCCTTAGCTGATATGACTCGAGCTGCTTTGTCAATTTTGACGAAGAATGACAAAGGATTTTTTCTTCTTATCGAAGGTAGATTTTTTTTTCTATCTTTTAGCTTTTCACGTGATTCCTTTTATTTTACTTGTTAAACTTTTAATTTATTTATATTCTTTCTTATCAATTACATTTTTAAATATTCCTTTAAATATCATACACTTTACATGATAATTATTTTAACAGAACAGTGTTAAGAATTTTATTCGTAAATTCTAAAGATTTTTTACAGAAAATTATTTTTCTCCGAAGTTTCTCCGTGTTGTTTTAATTATTTTTAGTTACGAGGATTTTACATTTTAATTTGATATTTTTCAAAACATTCTTCTCTTTGTTTTAACACAATCTCTCATTGTAATGTTCCTGTTTTCATGCGTAGGTGGAAGGATAGATCACGCTCATCATTACAACAATCCATATAGAGCTCTTGACGAGACTTTGGAGTTAGAAACCGCACTGTTGGCAGCATTGGAGAGGGTTAATCCCGCTGAAACTTTGATCGTAGTCACCGCCGATCACGGTCATGTAATGACTTTCGGCGGGCAAGCGACGCCGAGAGGACACCCCGTTTTAGGTAACAAACTAAACAGAAAATTAAAACACAAATTCTGTTCTATTATTTTAATCTAGCCAATTTCCTATTTAATACTCAAGTTGAAATGTGGATAACGGAAGCCAAATATGTATAGAAGCAAACAACATTTGGCACAGACTACAAAAGTTGCTAATTGAAGCCGTGTGCCAAACGTTTTTCGTTTACATGATGTCCTCCAAACCGCATTGATGGCTATTTGCTCCACCGTTGAAATTACAGCTTAGAGTTCTGGAAATTAATTAAAGATTGTTTTAACTTCCGAGGTTTTTGCGGCTTTAGAAGTATCTATATAGAGATTTGAGAGTTATTTAGAAGTTTCAAGTGTATTTTATATTTAGGTGCAGATACTGTGGTCTCTGATATTGACGGCTTGCGGTATACTACCTTGCTTTACGGGACTGGGCCTGGTCACTCAGAACCCAGGGCTCTGCCGTTGAATACGACGGCCTCTGCGGCTGCTTCGGCTGATGCTGTTCATGCAGCCGCTGTTCCTAGACAGTGGGCTACCCATGGTGCTGAAGATGTGCCTGTTTGGGCTCTAGGTAAAATTTTTGTTCATGGAATAATTTATTTTCCAAGAAAAATTGTCTTTAGCTTTTAATTGTAAGCATCTGTTTGCTGTTTCCCAGGTCCAATGGCAACGATATTGTTTGCGGGGGTAGTAGAGCAGAGCTACATCCCTCATGCGATAGCGTATGCTGCCTGCATTGCGCATCAGTCTCGGAGATGTCAACAGAAAGTCAACTTTACACAACCACCGGTAAACATATAAAAAGACAAAAGAAACTTTCCCTGTTCATGAATATTTCGACTTCAGGCCCAATATTTTACCATAAATAACTTTCAGACAAAAGAAAATTAGGGAAGTGTTCAAGTTTTTATCGCATTGTGTAGAAGTTTCGTGCCTTCACGTCACTATTGTTTCATAAATTACCACACTTTCTCTTCAATAAAAAATCTTGGAACGCATACCTAATTCTGTAATAACTTCATTGGCGACGAATAAATTACGTAAATTAAATACCATAGGGAGAATATGACGTAAATGTTATTATTTATAGCAGGAAAAGCCCCCGAACTGCGTGCCTCCGGAGGTTAGCAGCGTTTCAGCAGCGGATGAGACTAGAAGCGACGGGTCCAGCGGGCGCCGCATAGTTGTCGCGTCAAGTGTCATGGCGGACGAACGAGCGCCGCGTTCTTCCGCCCCGCTACCCGCTTCGCTTATCAGCTCACGCAACCTTATATCAAGGCTCATCGAATACATCACCTGCCTAAGTTTCGTTTGGTTAGTGATTAAATTATAAATATTTATACAAAAATGTACCTAAATACTTTTACAAGATCACAGATAGTACATTTGGCCAAGAAATTTTGCTGCTGGCTGTTTAATAAATAAAAATTGAGTGTAAAATATCTTTGTGGCGATCAAAAACATTTTGTACAGGATATGATAATTGTAAATATGCAGATCGGAATGTAAATACAATAGATAATTGTAAATAAAAAAATTAAGTGACGATTGATATTTATTTAGTCTCATCATTAAATGGATTTTTAAAGAAATACTGTTTTTATCTCGCCCCTTTTGAGAAAATTGCTAAACTGGTACCATTTGAAACGACATGGGATTAAGCTTTTCTATTGAGCAATTCGATAACCTGCTGGATGTAACTCAATGAAGTATTGGCTTTTCACCCAACCTAACTCAATAAGTAACGTACCTAAGAATGACAGTGGGACGCATAACACGTCGGTAGTTTACTCGCAATTAATACTTTGGTACAATTTTATACAATTGCAGGCAGTGCATCGATGATAGCTTTTCTTTTCATGAATAAGCTAACTTGTGTTCATCATCAGCATCAATTCAGCCTGGAATCACCTACTGCTGGGTATAGGTCTCCCCTTTCTTCTGCCATACATCCCGGTTCCGTGCGGCCCTCATCCAGGTGTATCCTGCGACTTTGACGTTGTCGACCACCCAACGCGCATTTGGATGGCCCTGGTGGTAACTTGTGTTAATAGCATCAATTCATCACTTTCATTGCTTGGCCCATGGACGAACAAAAAAATCGGACGAACTTGGCTAAGACAAAACTGAGTCCCGTTTATGTGTGAACATTTATGTGTCAGTGTTGCTGTTTGCGCGCGTAATAGCCAACCGATTAATTTGTGAGAGCGTGCGTGCCGCGGCCTGTACGTACAACGAGCTGGCTGACTTGAGTGACATATATTTTTGCTAGCGAGAATCTTTCTGACTTTTTTTGTTCGTCCATGCCTAGGCCTGAGCTTTTCAAAATCAAAGGCTGGATATCCGAACATTTCTTAAAATAATCAATTATTAGGTACTATGATGATCGTTACTGTGGCCTGAATTCCTCCTACGCTGATGTCGGTCGCGTACGGTCGGTTGCGTACGGGCGGTCGCGTACGTCAGCGAGAAATAAATAATAAAATACCGTACTGTTATACCGACTGCTTTAAGGTACAGTCGTCTGCCAAGCGTGCCATTCTGCTGATCGTCCGTAACAGACTGAGGGCGCTCGCATAATTCCATGCTCGTCAGTCGACCGGCGTACGCGGCGCTGACGGGCAAGACCGACGCGCGTGAAACGCGGCGCGTAGCAACGTACGCGCCGCTGACATCAGCGTCGCAGTGTGGTGCTATGCAGAAAACAATGTATATTCGTACGCGCGACCGACCGCGACGTACGCGACCGACATCAGCGCAGCAGGAATGCAGGCCTTAGGCGTTGTTAATTTAAGTCTAAGTACTTAGATACTTCGTTGACTAGACAACCCAAAATGTGTCTTAACCGTATCGGAATACGAGAGATTAGTATTGTTTTAGTGCGCAATAAAAACTTGCGATGAAAACTTAAGTAAAACTTAGACATTGCTCCAAATTCTCCTACGTTTAAAATAATGTGCAAAACATGATTTTCGTGTGTAAAACGGGCTTCAACCATAAGAGGAAAATGCCACAATTTTATGTGAAGCTGAAATACCTTCTCCCGGTAAAGTAAAACCACAAACCCTTCCCATTATCAGGTAGGTAAAATATTAAACATTCTCTTACGCATCCACTGCATACTAAATTAAACAAGATTTACCGCGATTTTACTTTCATTTTGAGAATACGATGTATGAACAAAATGTTTAACATACCTAAACAAGATTCTCGGGAAACAAAATACGTATTTTTTCTGGTAGATATGAGGTTTTAGGTGTAATTTAATTAAGAAGGAACATGGAATTACAAATTTTATATTCCTACCTAACTTAGTCACAATTATTTACCTAACTTGGCACACATAGTACACGACAAAACCCTGAATTACATCATACACAATAATTGGTTCGGGTTGTCACTAAAAGCGCGAATGCTATTGGTTGACACAAATTGCGATAACGCAATTGTAACACCAAAATAGACGTGACAGCTTTTGTAGCGCTTCCAGCGTGATTCGAGTTCGCTTTGTTCCAAGATGAAAGCGGTTACAAGGTATGTTCAGCAGATTTATATCTAGGTAATAAACGTGAAAACACGTTGGACTATGGCATTTATCTTGCGTGGGCTGCAGTTGGTTTAATGAATAATATGTTACGCGAGTGTGCTGTATGTTGGTGGAAGTTCTGACCGAATTCCCAGTAGTGTTCGGCCGTTTATCTTGATTTATTGATTAAATTTCCTTTCGTAGTGGGAATACCTACTTGAATCTATAACAACTATATACATATTTATGAAGCAAAAAATCTCATATCTACCAATGCTGGACTTCTCGATCATAAATAAAAGCAAAGCTGACCACGTAAGTATGGGTAGAGGATCGCAGAGTAAGAATGTGAGTACCTTTTGTTATTAACGAGCACTCTTCAATGGCCTGAGTTATTTAGGTCGACACACAACCCAAATCGTGACAACAGCGGTTTCCACAAGTCGAAAATGACAAGCGCAGCTTTTTCCTGAATCCTGACGTTCAAGTTACAAAAAAAAAACGTTTGTTTTCACGTAGAAATTCATAACGTTTCACATTTTATGGTTACAGTGCAATAAAAATTTAACAACCATTTTATAAGCTGTTCTACCCAAACGTCCGCTTTGCAACAAATTAGCAAGTTTAGTTTGAGAAATTGCTTGAAAATAAAACTCATTGTAACTTCCTATTTGTGATGTTTTTCTTTGATTATAAGCAAAATAAATGCCTAGGTGCATTAATCTAAATCTGTAGATTTAGATTAATGCACCTAGGCATTTATTTGGTAGTTATTAAAATTGGGTAGGTATTAAAATTGGTAGACTGAGATTTATGGAGTTTCCCAATGATGTATCATTGGGAAACTCCATAAATCTCAGTCTACCTTTTATCCTTTGAGATACAAAATCAGATACTTAAAGAAAATAAAAAAACGACTTCCAAAAAAAAAACACTACAAAGTGAAAAATAACCAAGCAATTTCCGAAGTCGTTGTCTTTGGTTTTGAATTTTCGTTTTTTGCCACCGCCTTCCGAAATTGCTTAGTTATTTTTCACTTTGTAGTGTTTTTTTGGAAGTCGGTTGTTATTTTTGTAAAAAAAAAAAAATTTTTACGTTTTCACTGTAGTACCTACCCCACACAAATTCTTATACTTGCTATGTAAATAACAGTGAGAGAAAGTTTTTATAACATCATCAATATACACTAAGTTGAAAAAATTTGTATTATTGAAGCTAACTGAAAAACTACCGAAGCAAAGTTAAAAAAGAATTATATAGAACCACCTCTGAGGCATACCCTATCTATTAAAAAGGAGAGTTTTTGAAATCGATCCACAATTGCCGGAGATACCGCGTAACAAACATACAAACGAATTGAGAACCTCCTCCTTTTTGAAGTCAGTTAAAAACAGCATTATAATAAAGTGCAGATTTCAAAATCCGCCCTGAATAGAGATGCTTCTGAACTTGTATGAAGGCATCTCATTCAAAAGCCACACAATTGCTGCGGGTGTATTACAGTACCGTAATCCTTTCTCCCGCGGTATTGGCAAACCACTAATGGCGCGTAACGAAGTCAACATAAGAAATAAGATAACGTTACCGTTTTATACCGTCAGGGAAAAGGAAACTATACCAAATGTATTTTTCACACGTTCCTTGAGTTTAGTAACGCTCGTAACGGCACTGAAAGGAATTGCTTGCCTCTTTATGCTACATAACAAAGGTATTTGCACGGATTTTTAGTTCAAGATACCTTATGTAAGAACCTTTTCGGGGTTTTGAATATATATTTAATGTGCTTCGCTATTTGGATGGTGTAATCTGTAGACAATGAAACACAACTGCTTAATCCAATCGTTGCGCAGTGATTTCGTACAATTTATTTGGCTGACTATGAAAAGCAAATTACAAATAATAATTTTAATTGTCACTAGCGACTTCGTCCGTGTGAAATTTCTCATTCCCCGACCTACTCCGTCGCATCGCATCACCTGCCCGCGCTAGCACTTCGGTTTCGCCTAGCGTTCTTTCTGACTTTTTTAACCGACTTCAAAAAAAAGGAGGAGGTTCTTTTTTTTTATGTTTGTTAGCTCAGAACTTTTTTCTGGGTCAACCGATTTGGATGATTCTTTTTTATTTGAAAGCGGGTGCTTCACATGTGGTCCCATTTAAATTTGATCAAGTACTGGCCAGTAGTTTTTGAGTTATCCCTAATAATGCGTATTTTTTCCACTTGGTTTATATTGATGATGTTATAATAATTTCCTGTCACAGTTATTTAAATATCAAGTAGTTGTATACGAATGTATGTGGGGTAGGTACCACAACTAAAAAGTGAAAAATAAAACTTTTTTTACAAAAAAACAACCGACTTCCAAAAAAAACACTAAAAAACGTGTAAATAACTTAATTTCGGAAGTCGATGGCCAAAACCGAAAATACACAATCAATGACACCGACTTCCGGAATTAAGTTATTTACACGTTTTTTAGTGTTTTTTTGGAAGTCGGTTGTTTTTTTGTAAAAAAGTTTTTTTAATTTTTACTCGGCTCCTAAGGGTCATAGTGTGATATTAAATAGCCTTCCTCAAGAATTAGGCTATCAAAAGCAAAAAGATGTTTTTAAATCCGACCGGTAGTTCCAGAGATTACCCCCTACCTAAAATCAAACAAACAAATGTTTCCTCTTTATAACTACTTGTGTAATATTTTGTTATTTACTAAGTCACACAAACTTTTTTATTTGCAGTATCAAAGTAGAATTTGGCATAGTTATAATTAAGTACTTATGAAGAAAATAGTGCTTATAGTTTTGACGTCATTTGAAAACGCTTATACACAATGAACAAGTGTGGTGGCGGTGGTCTTTCCCCTACATTGGGGCAAGCTAGTTTTTTTATATAAAATAATATTTTAAAGAGAATATATTTGATTTTTTGTATGTTTGTTTGTTATGACCATTTCAGAAGACCATCTCAAAAGACCATTTCAGACACTAATCTAAATGGTCTTCAAACCTTATTACCGAATTTATATATACACTTTGACATTAATAAATTTTATATATACAATGACACGAGTATAAACTTGTAAAGTATTATATTATTTTAATTATTGTGAATGTGAGGACTATGTAGGTAACTGCCTTTTTTTCACATTTAATTTTAATCATTATCTGGCAGTTTGAGCAATTTATGCGGCCTACCCAAATGTCCTTTCTTTGGTATTGTTCGTCGAATCGTTGAGCTCCTTAAGTCCTGACTTCCTGAGTCGAGCTGCACGATTACTGACAAATGCGTGCACTGAGGACAGGTCCATTCGATCTGTGTGGTTCTTTCCTCAAAAGACCATTTCAGATACCAATCTGCATGGTCTTCGCATGACCTGACCAAGATTATGTCTGGAATTTAAAAGAGACTGTGACCTCTGAGTTTGTTTCAGCCTTTCTTCTCAGAGTAGTCAGATAGGAAACGCCGACCTCATCTAGTTTAAAAAATATGATTGACGTGTAAAAGTGTTTGTACAAACCTACTTACAGAAAAAACTTCATTTATCATTTATATGCTTTCACGCTAAAACGGTTGAACGGATTTGGATGAAATTTGGCACACAGGTAGACCATGACCTGCAGGGTAATTGCGTAACAAACTAGTAGTAGAAATGGCTTTCATTTTGACAGTTCAACGGCATTCATTGCGGTATTTACGTTGTTGAACAGACACATTTTTCGAACATATGCAGCAGTGGATTAGCAATAGGCTTCAAAATGATTCAGATTGTGATAGATAGTGTGTTACGCAATTAGGGTACTGGATCCCGATATTCCCATGGGATCGAGACTTATGCGGGTGAAACCGCGGGGCGCAGCTAATATGTAATAATCACACATCCATATTCTCCAATAAATCTGAACGTATACCTAGTTCACGTGGAAGATCTTTAGATCTACAAAGTAATGTTATTTATTTGAAACAAAAGAGATTCACTTAATAAAACATTATAAAGGTAAGGGTACCTATTTATAACGTACCTACTCTTCATAAGAAGCTTTTAAGTAATTTAGTACCCCTCTCCTCCGAAGACTACAAAGGCATTCTAAACAGGTTTAGTTAGTGCAAAAATCTCAGGTATTACTTTTATATGAAGTACACTGGTACTTCCATTTCTATGTTAAGAGGGCGCACACGACTCCGCTACCGCGCCACTCCTTTAAAATAATATTATCTCGTGACTGAGAAGGAATTTTGAATAACGGCTCAATAAGCACACTCGGTAAGTGTGTCTAGAATTTTCTAATACCTTTTATAAACTTTCATATTGTGACACGGAGCAACAAAATTCGATCTAAAGAAAAGCGGCCATATTCCTCTAGATCGTATTTTGTTGCTTCGTGAAGACTTACAGCTAAAAAAAACAGATTAAATTTGTATGTGTAACTATTAGCCAATTGCAAGTCTTCACATATAAAACAGAACAATGAACAACACAGCACTGGACACAAAATTAAAAAGGGGAACATCAAAGCTATATCTTCAATTATATAGCTAACCGAAACAGAATATATTGCTCAATAATGAGAATTGAAAAAGGACTGTACCTACTTAGATATTTTGATTGTTGTAGTTATCGTCAAGCATGTTTCATTATTAACTACGATTTCAGGAAAACCCACGCCCTGGCCAATTAAAAAAACCAAAATCTGACACTACTTAACAGATAACTTAAAATAGTTAACTGAAAATTATCCTTAAAACAAGCCATCTATTTCCTATACATATACAACGTGTCGTTTTGCATCCTCGTCAAATTTCAGGAGGCTGTTATAAAAAACATAAATTTACAAATAAAAATTTTCAGATACCTGATTTGCAGTGCCTTTGATAGAAAAATGTGCTCGACTTTTCAGAAAAAAAAAATGGGTTGCAGCTACTCTTGACTTATACATCTCAGTTTTGTATGTATTTGTGTGATATTAGTACTATAATAATATTATTAACTAGCTGCTGCCCGCGGCTTCGCCCGCGTGGATGTCGGAAATTATCCAGCGGACCCGTGCTGCCGGTACAAAAAGTAGCATAATAACATCCAGTGAAAGTCCCGTCAAAATCGGTCCAGCAGTTTCGGAGATTACCCGGAACAAACAGACAGACACACAGACAAATAAAAATTTAAAAAATTGGTATTTTGTTATAAGTCCCGTATATACTTTCATATGCATTTAGTAAAAAGCTGTTATTTTGACATGACAAACAAACACTTCAATTTTATTTATTTGTATGTATAGATGTATAGATACATACTCGTACTTGTTTTTTTGTCATTTAAGTTTCACAGTATTTTCAGAATACATCACTTTCAAAGAACAGAATCGCCCCGTTGCGTAGGCGGTAGTCAATGTCGCAGGAAAATGCGTTATCACACAAGCCGCGTTTAAACATGCATGTCCCACAAATGCCGTTTTCCAAAAAAAAAACTACTTATTTTATTATTGATTCGTGTCGAGAATCTTTAGCATAGTTACCTCCTTGAATTTGACGAGGATGCAAAACGACACGTTGTATAAAGCTTTGAGAGTAGATGTGGTGTAATTTATAAATTTCTAAGCACATCGCTTATGGCGTAGGGAACCAACTTATTTAATGTACGGTATATCATCATCTGCCCAGCTTTTTAGTCTTACCGAGACTGCTATGAGCTTTTCGCATTCATTACTTTAAATTACCGTTAAGTACCTCATAGCGAGGCCTTTTATCAGAATTTCGGGCGTAGATGTGTGGTCGCCCAAAATACTATACCTAGCTTCGATCAACAATAGCACTAGATTAATGATCAGGAACAAAACCACATCGCTCAAGTGGCCACGATTGCATATAGCTTTGATTATAAACCTTAAGAGGCTTACAAGAGCTAAAGCGCGGTCACTGTCGGACTGCATAGAAAAGTAAGAGATGCGCGATGACACAACGCTGGTAATTTATTGCAAAATATGAAGCAATTATCAATTTACGAAAAATCTATTGATTGGATTACAAAATTAAAACACTATTACGTTAGTATGTTGCTTGTAGAATAATCTGACAAAAAATCAAAATGATTTAATGCATAGTAGTATGGTTTTTAATCGTTATAAGAAATTTTTAGAGGGATCTTCGTGATTTTTTTCTATCGTATCAAATTAGTTGTATTATGTTTTCAACACACTATCTAATTAGCAAATATCCTGAAGAATAACATATATTTTTCTAATTTTGTTTACCGCAGTGGATCATATACTTTTAGGCGTTATAAAACTTACATTTAGGTCCTGTAGTCCCCTTAATACTCAAATATAAATTTTATTATCGTGTGTAATATATTTACTACTTCGATTGAAAAGTAAATGTATTTTTAAAATAAGAATTGAAATAATATTTATGGCAGAATAAAACATAATTTCTAAGCAATGAAGTAGTAGTAGCAGTAGTAGTGAAAATAAGACCACAACATTATTTTTATGGTCTTATTTTTACCGGCCGTTTTTGATGTGCTCATCGGAAATCTAGTACGAAGTTACCTAGACTAACCTACTTCGAGTTATGTACTACCTATTTCACAATCAAATCATGTTTCCAAATTGGTGTTATATCTATTTAAAAAAAAAATACATCTTTATTTCCGTGTAAATGAAATAATCATCATTTTGAAATTCAAGCGCAAACTGAACTTTATAAAGTTCAGTGTTCTCCATATATGGTGGGTATTAAAGTATTTTTTTTAAACACATAATATTTGTTCACATATTTGGACACTAAAATGAAAACGCAGATAAATTTTCTATTTTCCTTTACTACACATGTTGGCACAGAAACGTTGTCTCGTATGAGGCTTACAACCATAACATGGGGGCTTATAAAAATTGTTCTAGTACAAGAGTCGCCCGGCTCGAAGCCAACAAAACCTGTATTATCTTGTTTTACATTCTTATACGGAGATAAAAAGATTTTCGTGCAATCTTACTCGTGTACAACGTAATGAAGTATCTCAGGCATAGAGTAATCAAGTTTAGTGATCGGTACGTAAGGCTACTGATAAAAATAGGCTCTTCTACAAGCTTGGGTGACGTAAAAGCGACCAAGTGATTGTTTTTACTACTTTTATTACTCATCACGTAAGTGAGTAGGTACGTATAAAGAGTGCACTTATATAAATAAATTTAAAAGATGTCCATGTCCTATAAGTGAAAGTTGATGGAAGTAGAGTGGAAGTTGTTGTTGTTGTTGGTTAGTTGGAGTTGTTGTTGTTGTTGGTTAGTTGGAGTTGATGGTTGTTGTTGTTGATTGGAAATTGATGTCATGAACACATTTCTTTTCTTTTTTTTTCGGGAGGTTTGGCAGCGTTTTCCTATTTGCTAGTATGAGTTTCTATGCCGTCCACACTATTCGCATTACATTACGCGATACATTACATTGCATATTAGAACACGTCTGGACCTGATTTTATTCATCGTTTATTTTATTGTCAGGTAGATTCTCACTTCATTTTACCAACTTGACTTTTGAGACGTTCTTAGTAAACCATTTAACTCGATGTTTTTCTACTACTTGGCTGACTAAAAATCATTAGAGACTAAATAAAATAAAACACAATAAGCCCAAACATATTTCAGATAAACATTATAAACACAACACATACCATCTAACATGATTCTGTAGACATAATACATATGTACCTCGGCACAAATAATTTACATGACGGAGAAGGTACGTCTCTCTCGTTAATATCAGCCATATTTTAACTACTGTGGGCGTACTTTGGGTAGTGTTGGTTATTGCGTAATAGAAAAACCGTTTGCAGTTCAAATCAAATTATAATTTTCGAACACTAGAATCACACTAGCGAAACACACACTGTACGTACACGACACAACTATACAGAACGCGCGACAGTTTCTAAACGTGTTCACTGCTTAACCGCCAACAACAAACTGCTTTAACTCTGGTCAAGCGTTATGTTATAGACTCTGTTGAGCGCCACCTGGTGGCGCTGGCGTCCCGACTAGTCAATGTCAAACGATTGATTTAACGTATTTCCGACATACATATAAAATTTTGAGATGACAATATGACAATAAACGAAAATACTAGCAATACTAATGGATAAGTGTATTTTGGAACTATCAAATAAATCCTAACCTCGAAATTAAAAACGGGTTTTCTCAAACAAACTATTGCTCGAGGGTTAGCTAATGTTAGAAACACTCTGTAGATGCGCTGGCAGCGGGGGCGCGCGCATCGTGAAACCGCTCTTAACTCTTGACCTACTCTCGACGTCCAGCGCACGCGCTGCTCAGATGTTTACTGTTCTGCTTATACCCGCTTATTGTTTATGCTTCAAGTAATTTGCATCTCACTAAAGTGTGATCAGAATTTATCGTGCTATCCTGAACTCATGTACTTTCGCTTTCGGCTCCTATACTTGTGAACTTAGTGACTACACCAGTGAACGGAAAAAGGTGAGCTAAAATACCCAAAAGTTCGAAAAAGAACAGAGACAAAGTGGAGGCGCCTTACGATAAAAAATAAATTAAACGGCGGCGGCGTGACGGCACGGTTGGCGCAGTGGTTAAGCGGTTGACTGCTGCGCTGCGTGTCGCGGGTTCGATTCCCGCACGGAACAAATATTTGTATGACCTACAAGTAGTTGTTCCGGGTCTGGCTGTTTATGTATGTGAGTTTGAATGTTTGTAAACGCACCCACAATACAGGAGAAATTCCTAGTGTGGGGCAACGTTTTAAAAAAAAAAAAAAAATTTTTAAAACAAAACTTTTATTTACGCCCTAAAAAGATAAAAATAAGATTTAAATTACATTAAACCTATTCATTTTCCAATTAGGTACTTTATAAAATTTAACTGTAAATAATAAGATTTAAAATTAATTAAATAATAAGATTTAGCCTCAGTGCTGCACGATGTAAATTTGAGTAATCTTTTCCTTTAAAATTTGTACTATCAACTTATAACGTCATTACACAATTTATACGATATAAAAGCTTGTCGCGAGATTTAAGCACTCGTATTACTTAGTTTGGTCTTAGCTTTTTTTTTAATTAAAATCAATCAGATCAAGTTACTTAACTTACTAGTTGATCTACACAGATAGATCTTCGAGATTTAAGCACTCGTATTACTTAGTCTAAAAAAAAAAAAAAAACAATCCGATCAAGTTACTTAATTTACTAGTTGATCTACACAGGTAAATCTCGCGACAAGCTTTTATATCATATAAATTGTGTAATGACGTTATAAGTTGATAGTACAAATTTTAAAGGAAAAGATTACTCAAATTTACATCGTGCAGCACTGAGGCTAAATCGTATTATTTAATTAATTTTAAATCTTATTATTTACAGTTAAATTTTGTAAAGTACCTAATTGGAAAATGAATAGGTTAAATGTAATTTAAATCTTATTTTTATCTTTTTAGGGTGTAAATAAAAGCTTTGTTTTAAAAGTTTTTTTTTTAATATTAATTTAATTTGTATTTTTTAGTTTTCGCTAGATATATTTCTTAGTCTATTCATTTCATTAAGTGCGTCATTGTTACATTGGCGGGTGCCAGTTAATTTCGAGCAGTCTAATTCTTCTATGAGGAGGCCTTCTATCGATGTGACCCCACTTAAGGCCACGTGTGCTTGGCCAGCAGCGAACAACTTTGGGCCCAAATACACAACGGTGTGGTCAACCGTACCACCCTGCATTTTATGCACTGTGCAAGCCCAGCATAGTACTATTAGCAACATTCTGCGTTCAGCGGTGCCATGGCTGTATTTCGCTGGAAATTGCACAGACTTCGGTTGAATCAGGCCCGTCTTTGCCGAAGTCAATACGGACGGATGGAATGTCCGTATCGTACATTTGTGCTCTCTGGAAACAGGGCCATATAATTTCTGTAATATGACCGATGGCACCATTTACTAGACCCTTAGAACTTGAGAGTTGTATACTCTTACCGCACATAAGCGAGCCTCTCGCTGATCAGCAGTTTCTCCCGCCCTAACTTGGGAGCTATGCTCTCTTAAAGCGGTCAAACGTTCTTCCGCTGTTCAGCAGATTCGGCTGTTCTTAATCGTTGCATGCACTGCTTAGCCTTGTCAAGCCGCAACTGTCGCTGAGTGGGTGATTCACTACGCACCACTTTTATCAAGTCGTTGGCGTTTCATGTCAGTGCTCTCATTGGCAAGGTTTTCTTGCCGTTTTAACTTCTTTTTCTGTAACCTTCTTTTTCTTTGTGTTGTTGTTTCTTTATTTCCCATAATGTTCCCACGAGTACCGAAGAAATATCCGTCAACCCTTCCAGAGCTTCATTTAGAAGGGTGAGAGCTAATATACAACAGGGTTCGCCCAAGTGCCCTGAGGCGGTACGTTCACGATATCATTTCATACCCTGATGCCACTCAGTCCTCGGCACGGCCTCACCTTGACTTGGGTAGTAATTTGGTAATATATGTGCCATTTGTTTCAGCTTAAAGCTTACTCGTGCCTGTCGAAACACCGTTCCGGGTTTGATTTTGGAGTTTTCCGTCTCCTAGACAGGTTGCAAACCAATGCTATTGACGCCCATCTCACCAAATTACACAAGTCATGGTATACCTCTTATGCCTGTTACTACTGTTGATCGTTGAGAAGTTCCCTGGTTTGGAGCCAACCCTGGATGTGGCATCAATTTCATGGTGGACCTACCAACCGTCTATCATATCCGAACGGGTATGCAATTTCAAGTCCCTACTGCCGACCGTTGAGGAGTTCTCTGGTTTCGAGCCAACTCTGAAGGTGGTAGCAATTTCATGGTGGACCCACTAACTGTCCCAATGGGTGTGAAAAATGTCATGTCCCTACTGTTAACCGTTGAGTAGTTCCCTTGTCTGGAGCCAAACCTGGTAGCAGCATCACGTCATGCTTATCATAAACATGCATTGTCATTGGAACTGGACCAGTATGTAAAATGCAAAATTTCATGTCCCTACTGTTAACCGTAGAGGAGGTCCCTCGTCTGGAGCCAATCCTGGCAGCAGCATCACGTCATGCTTATCATAAACATGCATTGTCAATAGGACTGGCCCAGTATTAAAAATTTCAGCTCAATCGGACACCGGGAAGTGGGTCAAATTTAACTTGCAAGAATCCACCTTCACATACATACAAGTCAAGTTAAAAAATAAATAAAATCTTTTAAAAAATCGGGACTACCGTCCCGGGTTTCAGAACATTACTTAAGTACAACTTAAATTAATAAAGTAAAACAACTACCGAATTCATTTCCTGTTCCAGTTTAAAAAAAAAAAGAGTATGCACGATTTTTTATGTTTAAAAAAAATAAAGGTAATTTCCTTATCTTGGTTTGAACAAAGTAAGTAAGCGTTCTCCTTGTTTTTGAAGTCGGTTGAAAAGAAAACTGAATTCAATTAGTTTACTTAATAATAACATTAATATTATATGTACTTAAGTGATGTCCCGAAACTCGGAACAAATATTCCGAAGACAATTTTTTGTCGTAAGGAAGCCTCCACTTTTTTTGTCTCTGTTCTTTGAACTTTAGGTATATTAGCCCCCTACCTCATATTAGCTCACCTATTCCGATCACTGATGATGATCACCTATCTGTGCTCTTCAATTCTTCGTACTTGCAGTGCTTTTAGAAAAGTGGTGCTGTGCTTTGGACGTATTATAAACTAGCTGCAATACCTACCTGAAGACTTTCATTCCGCCCCGAATCACACCTCCATGGAAGTTTCAATGTCAAAAAGGTAGGATTTATCTATGTATATTAGCAGAATCTGTGTCAATAATTATAGGCCTATATCAGTTTTGCCGACACTTTCTAAGATCCTTGAGAGGATCTTAAACAATCGTCTCAGGACCTTTCTGCAAAAATATGAAATTATAGCAGACAACCAGTATGGCTTCCGAGCTGGTGTTTCAACAGAAGATGCTGTGCTAGGATTAACACAAGAGGTAGCTAAAAATCTAGACAAGAAAACTAAATGTTTAGGTATATTCCTAGACCTTTCTAAGGCATTTGACACAGTTTCTGTTCTCATCCTAACCTCAAAATTAGAACACTTCGGTGTACGTGGCGTGTCACTTGAAATATTTAAAGATTATCTCAATAATCGCACCCAGCGAGTTAAAATTGATACCCACCTCAGTGAAGAGGAGTTTGTTGCTTTCGGCGTCCCTCAAGGCAGCATACTGGGCCCCACCTTATTTCAAATTTATGTGAACGACCTTTGCAAAATGAACCTCCCAAGTACTAAGATATATACATACGCTGATGACACCGCGATCTTAGTTCACGGTCCTACTTGGGATGCTATCAAATCTATAGGGGAGTCGGCAGTAGCGGAAATAATGAAATGGCTTAACTTCAATCTTCTTACCATAAACATAAACAAATCCTGTTTCATCCCATTTGCAATTAGGCGAAAGACCGCACCGTCACACAGTTTTTCAATTACTGCCCATTTATGCTCAAACCGATCAGCACCATGCCGTTGCCCAGCACTAACTAGAAGTGACAACGTAAAGTACCTAGGAGTCCACATAGATGACGGACTTACATGGAAAAAACAACTTGACGCTGTCACGACTAGAACTTTGCGTCTCATAAATATATTTAAATCCCTCCGAAACTCTGCTAATGCCGATTTATTGAAGATGGTGTATTATGCACTATGCCAATCGGTCATAGGATATTGCATCTCAGTATGGGGTGCTGCAACGAAAGGTCATATCCTGAGGGCAGAGCGAGCACAAAGAGCCGTACTAAAAGTAATGACAAGGAAGCCCCATAGATACCCAACAACACAACTGTACGCAGACTGCAAGGTTCTTACAGTCCATAAGCTCTTTGTGCTTCAATCTATCCTTAGGAAACATAGCAGCCTTCCCCCGTCTAACCCAACAAAACGCACAAACCTTCCCTCAGGCACCCAACACAGGACCACTTTCGCAAGGCATCAGTATTATGTAATTAGCGCTTACATTTACAAAAAGATTCATAAAAAACTGAATATATTAGACCTCAACAAACACAACCTAAAATTAAAAGTGACGGAATGGCTACTCAAACATGACTATGCCGCAACGGAGTCTTTACTTACCTACATTGCCTAATAAGCACACACTAATCTCCATGCTTGCACGAATACTTCTATCCTTGCATCCATATACACTCGTACATACAAATCCCCCACTCACTTACACACCAACACCACATCACCTACTTATCCTCACTCTTATACAAATACCTGCACATCTACATTCACACTCATTCACCCTCACCCTCGCACTCTCACTAACTCATACATAATTTAAATATTAAAGTAAATTATAACTTGTTTCCCTTCTGAACGTAAATCGACACAGTCCACTCATACATATCAATAGGAACCTCTTTGTGATACACTGTCTCTTAAGATACAGGATACCCTAGTTTAAGAGACAGAGTTCAATCTATTGTGTACAGATTTCTGCAGCATCCAAATGTTTTATGTTTATGTTCTCTACCATAAATTAAAAATTGTAAACCTATAGTGCGATTTTCTGTATATGTTTTTGGGAAATAAAGAATTATTATTATTATTAATCCTAATAATATTTTAGTCAATCAACTGTAGGTACCTATAGAAAAGATATTATTTTCTTTCTTAAATAGATGAATGAGTAGAGCACGTACCTACTGCCTCCTCAATGTTTTTGTATAGTATCGGCACCGAACGAAAAATGCTATTACGTTCATATATTTTTCAGCATGTTTACCGTACCGGCCGTAAGTCGGGAGTACCAATAAATAGGTCGGACGTGAGCACGCTTTGGGGTTGAATTTTGTTTTATAGGGGTTGGAATAGAGTATGAATAGCTATGGAGTGCGTCCGGGGAAGTATGACAAGTCAACACGTCTGCAGAGACATACAAGCAAAATTCGAGTACATGAATCCTGTCGTTCGACTTAACTAGTGAAGCCACAGCAAGGCAACTGAAACGAGGTAGACTGCACAATGCTTACAAACTGCAGCTTAAGATCGTGAATTATTCGATTTGAAGCTTTCGACGAATCGCCTGGGTAGCCTGCGCAACCGAAAACATCTGATACAAAGAAAATACTTTCCAAAAATCTACATAATATAGCTTATCATGTGCCAGTTTGCACACAAGGTTAGTTATTGCAGTTTGCAGGTTAAAAAACGATTTCATCGGTTGAGTATGAATAAGCCAAGCAAAAACAAATAAAAAACGCAGACGGAGCGCCCCGCCGCGCTTTCACAATGAAGCAGTGTAAATTAAGCCAAATTTGAAATAGGAAGCTGATCGTGTTGTGCGACGCGTGAAACGGGACGCGCTAGACATCATAAATTCATAACACACAAGGCCACGCATACAACTCAGTACACGATGCTTCACATATTTGAACGCTATTATTGGCGTACGCTCCGTCTACCTTTTTATTTGGTCGGAGGCATAAGCTTGGCTTATTCATACTCAACAGACGACATCCAGACTATTCTCGTACATTTCCCACGTGATATTCCTTGTAATCCCTCTTCATTGCTTGTTATAAACTTGGTAAGTAACAATAAAGATTTTTATTACTGGCGAGTATCAGTGGTTACCCACAGATTACAGTCCTGAGTTCCAGTAAACTGGTTAGTTCCAGGAACGAAGTTACTAAGTGTTAGTATTCAGGGATTATTTTGTTCTGTCTTGTTAATCCTAGCCTGGCTTTAGTGTCGTGCTCGATTTGCTTAGTGAAAGATTTTATTGCAATTAATTAATGTTAGGTAACTACTGTTTTTTCTTTTTGCAACTTTTATACAAGGTATCTATTTTACTACTTCAATGAGTAATTCGTTTACTTCTACATGTCTATTTTCCCTTTACCTCACCTTATCCAAACTACGTAGTTGGTCCTCTATATTACAAAGGAGGGTTCCACCGTACTTTATGATGTTATGGACTGTGCGTGAGAAGGTTTCATTTTTTTTGGGTATTTATGTCTTCATGAACATTTTTGCAAAATGTCAAAGCTACCAATTGCCTAGTTTTCCAGAAAAAACTTTATAAAGTTTAAAACAAAAATCTACTTATTTACGTAATAAAATTGTTATTATATCACAGATAATGTTTAAATTTCACTTCTAGGTTGTTCCATTTTACGTTCAGACAAAGTGGCCGCGGATTTTAATGTTTTTTTGTGTAAATATAGGTGGTAAGTTTTTAACTTTAATTCATTTTTAAATAGCTGCTACAGTAATGAACTCAATTATGAAGAAAATAATATAATAATTAATTAAATCAAAACGAATAAAGTTAAATTTGTCACCGATCCAGAAATAAACTTTTGGCGAATTTTTTCTCGGCACTTAAGGTAGCAAAACCTTAGGTTTAGTGTTTTCAGAAATACACTAAGTACTCTGAAATATCCATAAAGTACAGTGCTTCCGAAAATTGTTTCATACGATGGCTATTAGAAAATTGACCATGAAATAATGGGCAATGATTGCCGATGTTTTAGAAGAGGAAGAAAAATAATTGAGAAAAAAGAACAATAATCTCAAACTATCACGTCACATCACGACACGACGTTACTGGGTTCAGACTACTTTAAAAACAAAAAGGCGAGGCTGAATACCTACTGCACATTATTTAGGCACCTAGTTGATGACGAAGAAAAATATAAATTCATATTTGACAATTTCAATTACCTTGTTTTTCGTGCTCCATTTTAAAATCGAATACGTACGTGCGTTTTGTTGAACTGACGGTAACAAAGTCGCAACAAGTTTCAACAAGTTTAGAACGGTCATCATACACGGTTATAACCTGTATGCTCACCATTTCGAGGCCTGCGCACCGGTTTGGTAATGTCGCGTGCCTAGCACGGAGCGTATCGGCAACGGCAAAATATTTTCGCTGATAATAAATTGTTGACGCTCCGTGCATGGCACGCGCCGGTGTAGGTCGGTGACGGAATGGTCTAGTGGGCATAGTCTCATACATTTCAGTACAAAGAATATCTTTTTGCCTGACACGTTTCTAGCACGATCATGGTATCATACGGTATAGTGGGCAGACTCCTTTAAGAAAGCGATAATATCCCGAATAATATTTTAATCAACATACAACCTGACACTGACTCGCAAATTGCAAAAAACGTAAGTTAATTTGAATTTCGCGGGCTACCTTAGCGCATCCCCCTTAATCTAATCAAATGTGACTGTAGTATTTTCACAGAACTAAAAAATACTGGATTATTCGAAAATCCCCATATTAGGTTATGCTAAGGCTAGACCGATAAAAAAATTGAGGCTTGGAATACCCCAAGCTAGCAGTTAGTTCAATTTGTAATATTCCTGTGCGAGGCCAAATAAATACTTTTCTTTCTTTCAAGCTACAGCTAGGATGGCACCGATCACGAGGACCTTGCCCGGTTTTTGAAGTTCCCATATAAACTCTCATTAGCTATTGATTCAATAAAGTTATGCATAGGATAAACGTCGGTTAACTGTCACTGCGTTTCTGAATACGCAACGAACCATTCAATAACTATGAAACCGATAACTAGTTTCTTAGTTGCCGCTAGATGGGTCTGTATGAGAGATTGCGTCTAAAATTGATTTTATTATTTTAAATCGTCTTTAATACTAGTTTTTTTATAATAATACTTTTCAAGGGTAAATAAGTGGCTTAAATTACTATTAGAAACTCGCTGACTTGCTATTATTTCGAATAAATGCATTGCATTTTGATTTTTAAAGAAATAAATAAATACTGCCTGTTTGTTCTACAATAACTTTTTTCTAAACCTTTTTCTTATGAAAAGTTTTATAGGAGTTAATTAATTTACGTTTGAAGTAATTTTACATAAATAATTGCAATAAGATTCATGACAAACAAGACGTCAACCATCATATCGACCCTCAAAATAAAAAACAAACATGTTCAACAGCTTATCTTATTATATATATATATATGTGAAACAATCGATTGATATTAAACAAAAAATGGTTGGGTCGATTTGTTTGATGACCAGTATTGTTATCAAACCGATAAACGGCACACATTGGTCAGTTAAGTTAACTTAAGTTTGAACGGAGTTTATCCTACATTGCGGTGTTCGGAAACGCATTTTCACAAGTTATCGAACCAATAGCGCTATTAGATAGATAAACCACCGTTAAAAGTGCCTCAGAAACCGGGCAAGAGTGCCCGGTTTCTGAGGCACTTTTAAAGCAATCGCTTTGAAAGCGTTTCGTATTTCTTTAATGACTTTCAACAGGATCGACATAGTTTTTTGGTAGTTGTAATTCAATACATTTTTGACTTATTCATCATCGTTATCCTGATAGAATGTCAGTAATTCTAGACCCTCTGGGACTGTAGGTTTTTCATACTGTGTAAAATAAATATACAATACTAGCATCTGCCCCCGGCTTCGCCCGCGTGGATGTCAGAAATTATCCCACGGGAACGTACTGCTGGGATAAAAAATATCCTACGTGTTAATCCAGGTTATAAACTATCTGTGTTCCAAATTCCTTCCAAATCCGTTGAGTAGTTTTTGCGTGAAAGAGTAACAAATATCACACACACTCACAAACATTCACATTTATAATATTAGTAGGATAGGTAGGAGGAGTAGTAGTAGGAGGTAGTATATGATGTCCCAGAATTAACGCACACCACCAAATACCTCAATAATATCGAAATTTTGCTATTATGTATAAAACATTGATTATTTATTAAATTAGTTATACTGATTATGGGAGAAAATTGTGCTCACATTTCAAATCTACGCACGCACACAGTCGCACACATATAAGGGTCTAGCACAGTAGGTTCTTCGTCAACCTTGGTATGTTTTAAGTGTACCGAGTTACCGACAGCGAAGTGTGACTGTAATTTACGCAGTTTTAATTATTTTTGGGATAAAAAATTACCAATATTAAAAATTAGAGAAATCGATTCAGTAAACGATTTTGAACAAAAACAACTTTCATAATTTGTTTAATGAAGTTACTCATTATTTAAGCAACATGGCAGTACAACGATTGATCCACACCCGTATCCATGGTCTCTTTGTGCAAAGTTGCTCATAGTGAGCGAGTTAGTGGTCGCTACACAAATACTCATCTGATGCTGATGACGATGCTGCTAAAAGAATAAAATCAACTTGTAAGTTACAATTGAATGTCAACGAGGTAATTCAGAGGGGCTTGCTGTCAAACTCAAACTCAAACTCAAACCATTTACAGGCACTTTTGAATTGTCAAAGAGTCGGTCAGTTCGTCAGAAAGTTGAAGCTAGTTACCCATTAAAAACGTAGATCTCTATGGAGAAGAACGGGCAAGAAACTCCAAGGACACTCTTTTTAAATCAAGATATTACAAAATCCTGGGTACATTATTCTTGTTGCTTCTATATGCGAGAACAATGAATAAAATAATATAAAAAAACAATTCAAAATATAAGATTAATAATAATAAAAACGTTTTTACAAAAAAAAACAACCGACTTCCAGAAAAAAACACTAAAAAACGTGACAAATAACTTTAATTACGGAAGTCGGTGTCTTTGGTTGAGTATTTTCGTTTTTGGCCACCGACTTCCAAAATTAAAGTTATTAGTCACGTTTTTTAGTGTTTTTTTCTGGAAGTGGGTTGTTTTTTTTTTTTTTGTAAAAAAGTTTTGTTTTTCACGTTTTAGTTGTGGTACCTACCCGACATACATTCGTATACCACTACTTGATATGTAAATAACCGTGACAGAAAATTATTATAACATCATCAATATAAACCAAGTGGAAAAAATACGCATTATTAGGGATAACTCAAAAACTACTGGCCAGTACTTGATCAAATTTAAATGGGACCACATGTGATGCACCAGCTTTCGTATAAAAAGAAAAGAGAGAGAAAACAATCATCCAAATCGGTTCACCCAGAAAAAAGTTATGAGCTAACAAACATTAAAAAAAAATACAGTCGAATTGAGAACCTCCTCCTTTTTTTGAATTCAGTTAAAAATAAGCCGTGGCAGTTAAGAGATGACCAGTCTCAACTGACGGTGCCCGTTCACGAACATGACGCGTGGATCAGCACCATCCAGCTCAACCATTGTCTATTCTAGATTGAAAGCCGTTTAGTCGCCAGCAACACTCGACCGTGCACTTCTCTCCCTACTCAAAGTATCTAGTCTCTACTCTTTGTTAAATGGTTTACAGATCTGTTGCAACTTGCACTGGAGGCACAGCAGTCAAAACTGGCTTAGTTCATGCTAATATCACACGAATTGCAATCAGCCTGTTATGAATGGCTTAGGTCCAACTTTTATAAGCCTGGTTGTTAATATTTCATATAACTCAACAGCCAACGTGATATTTTACATTAACTAGTGACATAAATAAAGATATAAAAGTGGTTGAGCTGAATGGTGCTGATCTATGTGTCATGTTCGTGAACGGGCACTGTCAGTTGGGACTGGTCATCTCTTAGCAGCCACGGTATTTTTTTTTTAAATAGTCTGCAATGGATGATTTTCCCGTGCACGTCTTTCTTTATAGCTTTTACATGTATAATTTCAACTTGAATGATGTAACCAATATTTTGATATAAGAGTGCCTATAGTGTATTAAAAAACAGTTACTAAACAATTGATAAACAAACAGTGACACATTACATTTTGTAGGAAGAAATACAAAAAATGTGTAACCAACAACATTTTCTTCGGAATACACATACAAAATAATCTTTACACACCATGCTTTTAAAACTAAAACCAACAAACTACATTAATTTAAGTAAAGAAAACATTTGTGTGTTAAAAAAAAATCATTAAGTCATGCAAATCGTAATTAAAATTAGGTAGACTAAGTGTTTTGCGTAAATTTTTTTAATCTACTAGCAGAAAGAGGTATTTTGGCCGTTCTTCTGGATTATGGGCAACCTGCTTCATCTTTCTGACTGACCGACTCTTTCACAATTCAAAAGTGCCTATAATTGTTTAATTAATTTAAATAAATGCTTTGAGTTTCACACCAGACGCTTTAAAACCAGCCTCGTGTTTATTTAGCCTATAAAATGGTAAAAGCTTCATTTGAATAAAAGGTTATTTCGCGGGTACTAACATACTTTTCCCATTAAATATATTCCCATAGGGCTATAAGTGACAACGTATTTCCCGAACTATTATCAAAACTAATAATAGAAAAAAAATACCATATAGAATCTACAGCAGAAAAACAACATCAATATTTATCACTATTATAGAGAAAAATTGTTTACTTATACGTCGTAAAAACGAGGGCAAGTCCATATCGGACGGTCTTCGAGCTAGTGACGTCACCAAAATGAGCTTGATCCTCTTTTTGCGGCAAACGGTCTTGGCCCTTTGTAGAAAAGGTTGTATCTCTTTATAAAGGTGACAGTTTAGTTGACGAAGATTTACGAGAAGTAAGACGGCGTGACCAAGGAAATTGTATAAGTGATTAACTTCTAGCCGGTTCCGACTCACTAAATAGAGGGACTGATGATACTGCTTTGTGTAAATTTTTTGATAAATTGTTTCTTAGTGATGAATGAAATCAGCACAACATCTTAAGAAAATGTCTCGTAAAAATACATAAAAAATTACGAAAATAATTGATAGGTACTAAAATACTAAGAATAAAATGCATTTTAAGAGAGACAAATAATTGAACCAGTTGTACTTACAAAGAAAAATAAAATGGCTTACATATAAAACTTGAACAAATTGAACTAAGCTAGTTGCGGTTTTATGTTAACTGAAGTTTAAACAACATACGCTAGATAAAAGGCAACGAATTTCTAAATTGGGTTTTTGCTCCCACAAACTGTGACGAAACTTTCCCGACTTTACAGCTTAGGTTTTGTAGGTTTTGCAGTATAAGTTAGGATAGGACCTAAAGAGGACTAAACGATGTACTTATGTGATAATATGTGATGATAAACTTGTGCGATATCGCATTCATTGAGCGCATACCCGACCTGCACAACAAGCGGACCAGCACTGGCTGAAGTGAGACTCTATGACGTCAATAGGATTGATTTATTTAAGGGAATTTAGTATAAAGTATAGTGGTTCACAATAAACCATTTCCCTTCATTCTCAAATCGTTATTTTACTGAACACATATAATAAATACATATATTTGGTGACCCCGACGTGATATATAAGTAATAAGGACCAGATGATGCGTTGAAAATATTACGGATGGGTCATTTACCTGCTCAAGTTCGCGCTGTGTTATCTGTCGTTACTCTACGAGTAGTAATGATGGCAGAAAAGATGATGGAGCATACAAACAGTACGATTGCGGAAGTCAGCCAAAATACACCTTCTACAAGCAGGGGTAGCGGTCAAGACCTGCATTATCAACTACTATCGAAACAAATAGAGAAGCTCATACTCGAAATTGCTAAACTATGGAAGCATAACAACAATGATTATCGTCGACCTCATTACCGTTCAAACAAACTTTTGCTCAATATCTCGTTCCCGTTCAATAACTGGGTCTGGGAAGAAGCCGGAAGATCCAAACTGGGAATGTTATTATCGTCACCGATTTGGAGACAAAGGAAAAAAATGTGAATCTCCTTGTTCACGGAAGCAGTCAGAAAACTGAGGACCGCATCGACTGTGGCAGACGTCGGTGTTGCGAATATAAATAACCGCGTATAACTGACAGAACCACGGTGGAACGATTATTAGTCGACACGGGAGGAGATATATCAGTGTTAGCCACACGAAGTACTCGTAAGCGCACACCGATATCAACGTCGTTCAAACCATTTGCCGCAAATAATACACCGATCAAGACTTACGGAGAGAAAACATTACAATTGAACCTGGGACTTCGCCGCAACCACAAGTGGACCTTTATTATGGCCGATGTGAAGATGTCGATCCTTGGTGCTGATTTTCTCAAACATCATAGACTGCTTGTGGACCTACATAGCAAGAGACTCATGGACAGCGTGACTGAACTCTCAATAAAAACTATGGTGATACAAACTATTCATGATACAACACTACGTAGTTGAATCAAACCACCAGCACCACACACTATTGCACGAGTTTGTTGGTGTACTGAAGCCTCTGACACTTACGAAGGAAATCAAGCATAGTGTGAGACAACATATTAAAACCGTTGGAACCCCTCTCTTCGCAAGACCTCGACCGCTACCACCACAGAAATACAAAGTAGCAAAGGCGGAGTTTGAAGAAATGATGGCCAATGGAATTTGTCAACTATCAAAACAGTCCTGGGGCCAGCCCGTTACATGTTATGGTAAAGAAGGATGGTGGTCTGCTTAAACTCAGTAACACTTTCCGGTCGTTACGCAATCTATGGTGTGCCATGAAGATCTTCTCTAAAATAGACCTGAATAAAGTTTTATTCTGGATTCCAGTCGCACATCAAGATATAGAGAAAACAGCAATTACTACACCTTTTGGTCTATTCGAATTTCGTCGTATGCCAATTAGACTTCGTAAGCATCACAGACATTCCAATGATTTCTGCACGAAGTCTTGAGAGGCCTGGACTGCTGCTGCTACTGTTTTGTTGACGATCTTCTGATATACTCGGATACGGATGAAAAGCATATCGATCAGCTACGTATTGTTCTGAAACCTTGTCTGACTACGGAATCGGAATTAACCTAGAGAATTGCATATTTGGTGAGAAAACACTAGACTTCTTACGCTACGAAGTCACAAAAGACGGTATCAATCCCACAACAGAAAAAATAGAAACCATACTTAACTACCCGAAACCAACAACCGTTCAAGACCTTTGCCGCTTCATGGGTATGGTTAATTTTTACAATGATTGTCTACCTAAGTAAGCTGAAATCCAGATAGCATTGAATAACCTCCTACACAATAAGAAGAAGAATGACGACAAGACGCCTATTATCTGGAACCAAGCAACTGAAAACGCTTTCTATAAATGCCGCCAAAGCATATCTGAGGCTGCCAAGTTGACACACCCAGTACAAAGAGCTCCACTATACAGTATGACCGATGCTTCGTGTCTAAGTGTAGGCGCAGTCCTACAACAAAAAGTAAACAACATTCAGATGTTGTTTACTTTCCACGGTTCCAGCGGTTTCCAGAAACCGCTTTAATTTTTCTCGAAGAAGCTCGGCTACACACAAGCGACATACAGCGTATAGGATCGCGAGCTCGTACCGATCTATATTGCTGTCAAGCGTTTTAGAAGACTGGTAGAAGGGAGCGATGTTGTGGTTTACATGGACCATAGATCCCTTACCTACGCCATGACTTAGTCTGGAAGCTCAAGCGATACACCAAAGCGAGACAGACAACTCCACTTCATATCTCAATTTTGTCGCAAGATCGAGTACATCCATGGAAGAGATAACGTAGCTGCTGATGTAAGTGCCATTGACTGCCCTTCCGTTATCGATTTTAATGACCTGGCTGAGAAACAAAACGGAAATAAAGAGTTAAGCCGCCTGTTGAAGCAAGACAACTCTCATTTCATTAGTATATAGTTACCTGGATCAATGAAAGAAATCTACTGTAAAAACTCAACCAAATCTTCACGTCCGTACTTACCGCAACCATTTTGTGAGATTGCCTTCAAAGCATTACACGAACTGAGTCATCTTGGTATCCGCACAACAAGGAAGATGGTCACTGAAAAGTATTTCTGGCCTGGAATGAACAAGGACGTTTCATCGTGGACACGATTTTGCACTTCATGTTAACGCGCTAAAATTCACCGTCATACTGTTACACCACTAGTGCTGTTTTCCGAGTCAAGAAGGTTCGAACACATACATAATTATGGACATCGTCGGACCTCTCACTCCATCAGAGGGATACCGATATCTGTACTAAAAAGGTTTAAGCAGTTAAACAAAGGTAAACAAATCATATTTAAAAATACGTTACAACAAAATTAAATTTATTTCAGATTTATACGATAGTTTCCGCTTTTATTAATGTATGTTAAACTTTATCATTTATTCGTAAACTACTCTTCGTAGATGTAAATGCTTGAGCACAATTTCTTTTTTGTTAAATTGATAAAATAGTATAATATTTTGTAATCTGTCTATTCTAAAGAGCCCAAAAAGACAGGTTCCCTAAACCTTTTAGAAAATACAACGAATTAGATAACCTTGCTAAATTGAAGAGTACACCTGTGACATAGAATGGCACGTTTAGTCACATACGAGATACAACTCCGTACTCTCATTTCCATCACCGAAGAAAAAACATTTCAAAACAGGACCTCTTTCATTCTCTCAGAAACAGACATTGATAAATGTGTTTAAATATGTAGAACAAACATGGCCCAAAGAGTGTTATCCGTTGAAAACAGACATAGTTTCAAGACATGACATTTCAAGACATGGGCTCAAGTTAAGGGGTGTATAGCCGAGAAAAATAAAACTTTAAAAATGGCTAGCCTGATAATTCTTTTTCCTGAGGCTTTAACTAATGTGACTGCTGAGAATTGGAAAAATTGCGAGGGTCATGTAATAAAAGAAGAACAGATGTTTAAATTAGACAAAATAATTGATGATACCACTGAACGCTTTATTATTAATGTGACAGATAGTTCCTCAGATTCAGAATCAGATTAGAGCCTATTATTATATGACTAAAAATAAATTGATTTTAAACATCATTCTGTCTCTGTCATCTTCAGACATTTGACAGAAACAGAATTATGTTTTAAACTCGTTTAGCGCTAAACGTGTTGAGTGATTGGCGGTGCAAGTGGGTCTACATATTTAATGAACTTAATGACTGTTCGATTGAAGAGAAGCTATTAATAATGATGTTACTTTCTGGGAAACTGTGTAATTTTCTCAGATTCCAAGATTAATTAATAAGAGTTTTGCTCACTTCATAGAGTTTTCAGATTTTCATTGTCAATATGTACCTACCGTATTGGAAATTCAACAGGTTACGGAATTATTAATTTCCACTTCATAATTTTGAAGGACTTCTTAATGGAATTGGTACAAAATCCGTAACACTGTCAATATTAATTAAATCGAACCCTTCTTGATTGACAACGTAAATCGTTGTGAATGTTAAGTCAACCCACAGACTGAGCCGAAGCCTAAAAATACTATACCTACCTACAAAAAAAAATACGGGGTTGTATAATTATTATTAGAAGTAACATAGGAACTTTATTCGACGACACTACCTTCCGCCTCGCCGCTTCCCTACGTCTAGGGGCTCCTTTTTGTTCTCCTCATCGCTGTAGCTGTGGAGAAGTTGTCAACAGCTTCGGACACCACGGTCTGTCTTGCAGCCGTAGTGCGGGTCGCATACCGCGGCACGCGAACATTAATGACATCATCCGACGAGCTCTTGTCACCGTCGGCGTTCCAGCTGTATTAGAACCTAATGGTTTGGCACGCGACGATGGCAAAAGACCGGACGGCATGTCTTTATTTCCTTGGAAGGTGGGTAGGCCTTTAGTGTGGGACGCAACATGTGTCGATACTCTTGCGCCATCCCATCATCCTGTCTCGGCGTGCTGTGCTGGCGCCGCTGCTGCGGCTGCAGAAAACCTCAAGCGGCGTAAGTATAACAACCTTGTCGGTAAATATATTTTCGAGCCGTTTGGGGTTGAAACCCTCGGGCCGTGGGGTCCGAGTGCCCATATTTTATTCAAGGAAATCTCCAAACGCCTGTTTGACACTTCCCGTCCCTACGGCCTACCAATAAATTTGACATTTCGTTCATTCATTCCATTTCGTGTTCATTCATGAGTTTAAATCTCCAAATGCCTGTTTGACACTTCCCGTGACCCAAGGGCTGGCTTTTACCTTGGCCAGAAGCTAAGCATTGCCATACAACGTGGCAATGCCGCCAGTCTCTTGGGTGCATTACCAGTCAACAGCGATGCGGAGGAATTTTTTGACGCCATTTTTTAGTTTGTTAACAGTTTTAGTTAGGTTAGGTTAATTAATTAGATGTAAGTTGTTATTTATGTACTTATAATTTCAATTTCTGAATATAACTTCATGAGTTTGGTTTTATTCCAGTATTTAGTTATTTTCGGTAATGTCAACATTTTAAATCAATATTTATTCGACATGAAAAGAGTCAGGATTAAAAACTTTAGACATTGCTTATTTTCTCGTAAACACTTTCTTCAAAATGTTTCCGATATAATCTCTAATTCTGTTTAGTTAAAATAATTATCTGCGAATAGCTTTAAGCCGCAATCTTCTAAGTTTAGGTCGTTCGGAAAATGGTAGACTCCAGTTTCCGAGTATTGAGGAACACAAAAACGAGTAATTTTCGCAGAACTAAATAAAAATCACCTCACGCCTTACATTATTAGCTTGTTTTGGGAACTAACTACGGCAGCGCCATTTTGACAGTTGCCTTCCCCATAGGCTCGCCTCCATTTAAACATATCTGGTGAAATGTAGGTGTACTATAGGTACACCTCTGCCTCACCCTTCGGCAATTACAGGCGTGATATTATGTTAGGTGTGAATTATCATCCGACGTCTAGAAGATCGATTGTAGGTAAGCAATTTGGTGAATCAAGAAGCTATCATGGTCCAATTTCACTCATAGAGCATATTATGTTTAATATTAGGACACATTTTGCTATCTTACAAAAACGTTCAATTTAAGCAAAATGTTGTGTTTTCAAAGATTTAAATTCCAGTAATCTTTCTTAAGTGTTTCACCCTCATTTATACTGATGTTATAATCAACGTAACAATCAGTCTTTACATAATACCAAAGTGAAAACAACAAACTTAAGTAGGTTATTTTCTCAACATTCCAGAAAAGCTTGAAATATGTACTTTCATTGTTCGTCGTGTCGTTCAAACGGAATGGAATTTTCTAACAAAACACAGCGCTATTCAAGGAATACAGAAGTGTGTGTTTCTAAAACGTACAACACATTTCTTCTAAGAGTTTTGCTAAGTAAATGAATAGCTAGTGTTATGCCCGCGGCTTCGTCTGCGTGGATTTTAAATTTTCTGATACAAAGTTTGACACTCCATTTCAATTACTTACATTGTTTTTATTACCTATGACTATGTACTTCATCAAGTATAAAAAAAAATCCTTCAATATCGGATCTGCGGCTTAGGGCCAGTATTTCAAAATTAATGTGACAAAATGAATCGCGCGTAAACTACAGTGATTGGTTAAATGGTTTATCAACAGCCATCAGCCAATCACAGCATTTTGCGCTTTTGAGAAACTAGCCTTTAGCCATGAAAATTAACAAACAGTCTGCTGCAGACAGAGACGCTCTCGCATTTATACCTACAGTCAGTGTGTTTGGTCCATGTAGCCCGCAAAATTAAAAATTTCTTATCTTGAAATGTCCTTCGATAGGGTAGGTCATGTCGCTAGCACAAGGACACACGTTACGGGGCATTTTACTTTTAGCAAGAAATGTGAATTAAAAAGTATAATTTTTCTCAAAACTGCCGGGTTAGATTTTGATGCCCCTTTGCACAAGAGTATACTTGAGGTATCCCCACAGAAATACCACTACAGTATCGCTATTGCTTCATAAACCACTTCCCATACAAAAAAAAAACAATTTCCTTTGGCAAAGTTTTGTCTGTTCTTTAGGTATCATTGTTATTTTCTGTGTGTAATTTTAGAAAGAAAGAAAAATAGGTTTATTTGTCACAGAAACAGGTTTATACAAAAAAAATATTAACTCGAGTAATCAAAAAAATAAAACAAAATAGATTATAGTCACGAGCTCTAAACAGTAATAATCGACAGCTGCACGTCGTGACTGTGACAAGAATGCTTCTAGTCAGCATGATGCAGTTCTATAGGGGGACTCACAGCACAGCGCTGATTTTCAGTGATCAGCCGAAAAAGGCGTACAGGAACAAAGTCAGGTTTAATGATTTATTCCTTGATAGGCAGGTACTTGTAGGTATTTCTTTGGTTACATATATAAAGCATGAACTATCGCGGGTTGGAATACATCCCAACGGGGTTATTGCGTAACACACTAACAGTAGGAATGGCTTTCATTTTGACAGTTCAACAACATTCATTGCGTTATTTACGTTGCTGAGCAGACAAATTTTTCGAACATATGAAGCAATGGATTAGCAATGGGCTTCAAAATGATTCAGATTGTGATTGATAGTGTGTTACGCGATTAGGGTGCTGGTTTAACAAAATACTGTGTAAGTACATAGTATGGATTCGCACATACCCAACCATTTTGTTACTTTTATGGAGAATTGTCGGCCTTTGGAAAGCCGAAAGGCTCATATTAAGCGGTTTCTCTACATCGATTTATAGGCTTTCCTTTGGACGGAAAGCTGTCACACTAAGGGCTTATGCAGATGAAGTATCTGAATGTTAATTTTCAAAGCATTCTTTACTAAAACATACAATGAGATTTACATGTTTCATCGTCAGACAGCATGCAAATACGAGTCCATAATCACCTAGTTTTAAGTGAAAATAATAAAAAAATGCAATGATTTCCACCGAACCTTACTAGTTTACTAAAATCTTTTTGTGTTTGAAAATCGAGATTTGGATACCTGCTTATTTCAAGAATAATTTCAGTAGGTTATTAAAATGTTATGACCAACTCGAAGGTATATAGGTATCATCAATGTTAAAAAATGTCACATAACATAACACATAACATCACGCCTGCATTCCCCGAAGGGTTAGGCAGAGGTCAAAATGTCAAAAGTCACAAAACAAATTTTAGGACACGATCATTTTCACAAAAAAAAAAATCTTTAGTGTTTTGCACCCTTAAACAATCCTGTCACAGTAAGGGCTTCCCACAACGGCGTCAAGGTCGCTTATCGGCTTTGTGATCTCCGAGGTTACCTTTATTTAATGGCCACTTGATTTCAGGCCTATCGGTTATTCATAAAGGACCTATTTCCAACGAACTTCGTTCTGAATGAACGTTCTGATGATAAGAAGTCTATACTGTCATAGAATAAGAAAAGGTACGTAGAAGCGACTTTCAGTTCAGTCAAACTTTTACATACTATCACGATTTGCATTTATTTTAAATGCTCCTTTTTTATTTTTATTTTTACTCTTCGTATTTCCTGTGCGTGTCCCAAATAAAAAAAAAATCTTTCTTTATTTTCTTATTTGCGGCACTCGTCAGTTAAGTACTTGTATTTGATTTCGTTTTCTATCGCCCGAGGACATTGATCTACGTAAGTAGAATATAATTTATAAGCCAAATTAAAACTTACACCTAATTAACTAACTAACTACTTATGTACATTTAATAAAAATAAAAACACGTGTGGCACTCGGGGACTGCCGCGGTAAAGCTATTGCATAGCATTTTTTATCAACTTACGCAATTATAATTATTTATTTATTTTTTATTTATGCAGTATTTTTTTTTCTTCGATATTAATTCAAGTACAGTTGTACCATATACATACACGTTAAGCGAACGCTCGGCCGAGCTACATGGTAGGCGAAGTGGGGGTGTTAGGTTTTATTTTCGTTACGGAATTTCTTGATTCGGTCGCCGCGCTCAAAGCCCGCGATAAAAGCTATGCAATAGCTTAAAAATATCGGAACACCAAACGTAACAATAAATTAAAGATCAAATATGGCGTCGCAAAGAATAAATCCTCCGCTTTGCCGTCGACTGATAATGTGCCCAAGAGACTGGTGGTATTTCAACGTTGCATGGCAATACTTAGCCTTTTGGCAAAGTAAAAGCCAGCCCTTGGGTGATGGGTAGTGTCTCCACGTTAGTTTAATTGATGTGGTTAATACTCCGACGCATTCTACGCTCGTCCATCGCCAAAATTCCGTTACTACGCTCGCTGTTTTGATTTCGGCGCAGGCACAAAGGAAAGACCATGAGTTTCGCTTCTATAAGGATTTCTTCTTCTATGGTCGCAATGTACTCAGAGTCTAAGATGACGGGCATAGATAGCTGGGAGACCGTAACATGACAAATGAAATCTTGCGTAGGCTACGTACATCAATATTAGGCTCAAGGATTTTATGTAGGCTCACAATCACGTCTGAGTAGGGTTTTCATTTGTAATTGAAAATTTGATGTATTATTTCGTTTAATTGCTTCGTTTGCGAAAGTTTATGAGGCAGAGAGATCTGTTTGGAGAGTTTCGGACTTTTTTATAGTTGTTGGAATTTTTATTTGTTTTATAGATCAGTTTTTTGGAGCAAACTAGACGGCGATCTAGACATTGTGTTAATAAAATAACTTATAAATTAATGATTCATTATGAGCATTTTAAATATTGCTTACGCTTTGAAAGATATAAATATCTACCTAAGATACAATGTAACGCTCTGTCTCGTTTTCGTTGCAACAAAAGAGATTTAAGATACTTAGAGAGACTATCAGAAGAAATGTGATGATATGTGATAGAAAAACTGTGATCCCATGTCTCAGTGACATCAACCTTTGATTACCAACCGTCAGATAGTTGGACATGTCTGAGAAAGGTGTTTAATTTATTTACTTATATATACAGGCTGGATTTTTGAGATTGGGCAGCAAGGGCAGCTACCTTGACCGTTGTAGCTGCAGGAAAACGGTCTTAGGAGACTTTCCCTAACTTTTTATTTACATTCACAGATTTTGAAAAAAAAATACAGTCAGCAGGAAAATTGGCAAATTTCACAAAAACATTTTTTTTGTGCCAATCGATCATGTTTGTCACTTCTGATATTCTAAGATATTCATTTTAATGATATGCTGTGAAGGGCATTTTCGAGAAATAAGTAAAATAAAATAAAAAAGATACAATACTGTTTTTGCACCTGAAGGCGATCTGTTGTGGTGAACTTTAGTTCATGACAACAAATTTTATTCCACAGCCTTTTAATCGCGATTAAAAATAGTCAGATTTAGTTAGACAGCCAAAATTTTAGGTTAAAAACGTCAAATTCAGAATAGCTAAATTGCCATTTTCATTAAATTACTAACTCAGTGCCATCTTAGTGCTGTCAAACTAAAATATAGTTAAGTTGTGTCACTTTAGTCTATTTCAGAATGGGAAATCGTCGTTTGACGGGAATAAACTAAATTTTAGTGATTTATAGTCTAGTTTAGAGAATTTTGTAATAAGAGAATCGGCACCATTGGCTTAATGACACAACTTCCTAAGGCGTCTGTTTTTGTGTAGGTATCTATACTTCTTGGATAAACGTTTAAGGATAGAAGTATCTTACTGCAACATACAATGTAACGCTGTCTTATTTCCGTTGCAACCAACGTTTTGTTGCAAGAAAGGCAAAACAGGCAACTGAGGCTACGAACATGTGAGTTGTTGGAATTTTAATTAGGTATACACATCTAGTGTAGTAATGGAGACAATATTGGCTTAGTAAAATAACTTCCTAACTCATTTAGCATTTGTTTTTGAGTAGGCACCATATACTTCTTGGATAAATGTTTGACGATCCAAGTGTCTTACTGCAACATACAATGTAACACTGTCTCATTTCTGTTGCAGCCAACGTTTCGTTGCAAGAACAGCAAAACAGGCAACTGAGGCCACAAACACGTGAGCGGAAACTTAGCGTGTTAGATAAAGTTTTGAGTCGAGGATGCTTGCGTCGTTTCGCTTAACAGTCATCGTAACTCGCTTCGGCACATCTGTGGCTTGCCACAGTGTGACGGGGATGAGGCATGTGTTCTGGGCATCAGTTGGAGAGGGTTTTAAAAAAGTTGGTAGCATTTGTATAGAATTGTTTATGTGTTAATACTGAGCTTTGAGTAGCTATGATACTTTGCTAGTGACGTGATGGCGTTAAATTATAAGTATAAATAAATATAAATAAGTATAAACAAAGGCTATTGACAATAATTATTAGGTTTTCGGATTCAGTTAAACCATATTGTACCCCGTCTATAGATATAGATGGTTACGCAAATGCTTTCCTTGTGTGTGTGTCCATGATACGGCCCTATGCTAAATTATAAAAGAAAACAAGGTGTGTGCCTAATGGGATTACCCATCGGCAAATATCACGAATTTCCGTACAACATACAAACATTCCTTATTTAACCCCTTTAACCCAGAGCAATGTGTATTGTCTTTGGTCCCTGGCCCTAACATCAAGCAATGGACAAAATTGGCAAACTTTTATTACTTGAATACGGGGCTTTTGACTACTTTGTATTTATGTGTAATTTATTTGTAATGTGCGTTTTGTTTGCGCAGAATAAACTATTTTTCATTCATTCTTTTTCGTTTTCTTTACGGGTAGAATTAAAAAAAATCTTCTTTGGTGTTCACTTTTGTTATATGAGGAACTCTAGTGCAAAATTTCATGCTGCTAGACCTTAGGCTTAGGCTGTGCGTTTTTTTTCAGTGAATTAATAACTTTAAGATTTTTATCAGACAAAAGGTGGTCAGCTGAAGTAGGTATCGAGTTGTTGTGCATATACCTTTTTAGTAGCATACTGGTCTCATTTTATAGTTCACGTAACGTAGTTGTTTCTCAAAATGAAGGCATTTTCATGGGATAAAGAAATAAGGCAACGGCAAACCGCAGAGTCGATGAGAAATGTACAAAAATATAACGTTTTGTGCCCCGCGTTACTACAAAGAAGCAATAAGGAAAGAACAGCAAAATATAAGGAAAAAATTGCAGTGACATATCACATATTATGACGAAATAGCACGGATGAGGGATAGAGGTAATATACTACACTGAGTTATAAAAAAATGTAGGAACAGACTTGACACCTCTGAATTAAGGTTTGGAAGTTTTGTTAAATTATATGTAGTGTAGTGTGAAGGAAAACATCGTTAAGAAACGTGGACTTATTTAAACAAATATTATAAACAGAAAATATTGATTCTTTGTATGTTTGTTTGTTACGCTTTCACGCTAAAACGGATGAACGGATTTGCATGAAATATGGCACATGGGTAGACCATGACCTGGATTACGATAAATGATACTTTTTATCCCAAAATTTCCACGGGATCGATACTTATGCGGGTGAAACCGCGGGGTGCAGATAGTATTTATTATAATTTTGAAATCGCCAACCCGTCTTGAGCAAGCGTTGTTATCAATGCTCGTGCCTTCTCTGAATGAGAAGAGCCCTTTGCTCTGCAGTGGGACAGTGACAGGCGGGTATTGTTATAATTATGTAATTTTTAAATTTACCTAATGCAAAGGTACAAACACAGTAGGTAAGTTTTTATCTACACCAAACAAAACATTGTTTAAGTTGGGTTAAACTTTGAAGTCCAAATGAAAAAAATACCAAAGCAATATTGGATTTCCTGAAAGAAAAGACAATCTCAGGATAGTACCAAGTCCAATATTATTCTTTGAACCACTTACTTTGAAAAATAAGTACCACCTTTGAAATTTGTCGCTGCAATTCGAATTATAAACCACAATAAATGGGCCAAAGTCAAAAATGGTCAAAATCATTTATTTCAAATAGGCATATCAAAATTTACATGAAAATAGAATATTGATTCTAGTTGGTGGGTTAATAATTTAGTGCTATTACGTTTGTGGTGATTTTAGGTATTGTGCGCGGGTTCATTACTAATAGATTGGACAGGTCCACTCAAATCTGTATGGTTCTTTCCTCAGAAGACCATTTCAGACACTAATCTACATGGTCCTCAAATGATTTTACCAAGATTATTATATACCTGCATATTGACAATGATCAGTTTTATATATACATTGACATGGATATTTACTCTGCAAAATATTATATTATTTTTATTATTGTGAATATAAAGACTATGTGGGTCATTGTTTCTTTTTTCTTCTCAGCTCTTTCTTTTGAGCTCTGAGTTGAGCTGCATGATTAGTGACAAATGCATGCACTGACGGGACAGGTCCACTCAATCTGTGTGGTTTTTCCTCAAAAGATCATTTCAGACACAAATCTACATGGTCTTCACATGATCTGACCAAGATTATGTCTGGACTTTAAAAGAGACTGTGACCTCTGAGTTTGTTTCGGCCTTTCTTCTCAGGGTAGTCCGATAAGAAACGCCGACCTCATTTCGTTTTTAAAATATGATTGGCGTGTAAAAGTGTTTGTACAAACCTACTTACAGAAATAAAATCATTAATCATTACGTGACGCATTCGAGGAGAGCATTCGCCGCTGAGGGAGGGAGTAAGGACTGACCTGACCAAATTCTGGTGTGAGCTATTTAGCTATCTGGTTCTCCGTGGCTTCATAAAAGGGTGCTCGTCGGCAAAAAAAAAATCTGCTGTTTCCTACAACATTTTACCTTGGTTATTAAAAATAAAATTAGGTGTTCCAGTTAATTTTATTTTTAATAACCAACGAAAAATTTCAACGCAGGGTGTCCAGAATCATGTACTAAATCCATGGTAACAAGTTGCGAGTCCTTGTCCCTGCCACCCTTTATACCTATTCAAAACAATAAACATAATATAGGTACAGGGATTCTAAAAAAATCTTTTGGGCGTCGTTTCATGGGCCAGCCAGTATACCTATAAATATAACACAAATAAATACAGGAATATACTAAAACAAGACAAACAATGGTAACACATTAACGTTGTGTTGATACTGCCAGCTTCGGATATGTCCCAAGTCCCATCACATGTGTCTTGGCCATGCCCAATAAGCCGATTTCAGACTTTTCATAAGAGTCATTTGTTTTTTCATTCCACGTTGAAACGGTTCTAACAAAATTCGGTATAGGGATGAATTTTCATCTTCTGCTTCTTTCATTAAATTTTGGTAGGCGAGTGAAAGAGCGGCCGAAATGCAACAAAGTTGGATCGGTTCACTCATGAAATCTTTTTCACTTTTGGTTCATTTTGTGTTCAGAAGTTTCACGTCGACTGAAAGGCAAAAAAAACTAAAAGTGAAGCGTCTGATATCGGCTTGTGGAATGCAGCCACATAATAACATCTTACTATTATTAAAGGAGAAAATACAGTGCTAACTACTCAATATTGAATTACAGTAAAGGTAGTCAAGACTGAATGGCGACTAAGTGAACTTAATCGGTCCAATTCTCCGGAGAGTACGAGTATGTTATTGCTTAGAGTTTAGCTAGTTTTGCGCTGGTACTATTACTACACAATACTTCGTTAAACGATGTTGGATGGACTTGTAATTGTCTGAGATGAATTAAGGAAATATTTTCAGAATACTCTCTGTTCACTGGTGATAATAGAAGATGGACAATACTGAGTCTTTGTCACTAAAATACTATTGCAGCAAACTACAGTCCGGGAACTTCATTTCTAAACAAATTGACACCCTACGTCAATTTACCGTGTCATAGCCATTTCATACAACTGCCAAAGAATGAAAGTTGTGATTTGAATGTACGGATACTTTAAGTTGGTAGTCAATTTGCTTAATAATTAATTTATCTGACTTTACATTGATGAGTATGAGCTTTTCAAATGATCACCACAGTGAATGATTATTAAAAAAAACTGCAGCAATCACAACCCCTTATATTTGGATCCTTTTTACTGTAAATATTGACGCCATTATTCTATTGACTACTTATTCATAAATTAGACAACTAAGAACTAACTCTACTTTCGAAACTTCAAAATTATTTTAAAGCCCATTTGCACCACCGATTCACTAATGCATGTACCTCTAAACGAATTTAAAAAATAACTCTCGTTTCTGTCAATTGTTTCAAGTCGAAACATAATGAATGATGGAAGTGGACTCTAGTCCCTTGCGATCTCAGACCAAATAAAAAATCAAGACATACACGGTAACACGGTGCAAGTTTATTGCCTGTTGCATACCTTAGAATTGTAGTAACAATTGACTGGCACCGTCTAAACATCACATACAATTGTTGCACGAAACGGGCAAGTTAGTTGCCGATCAAAAGTAGTATAGGTGTAAATAGCACGTACAATAAAATCGCATTCAATACTTGAATCAATTCTACAAGGACATGAAACTCCGTATTTAGACGAGGAAAAACTTGCATGTAACATTCGCCTTGCAATAAGTGCCTTGTTGTAAACAGAAGTCACATGTAATTATTGAATGCCATTCTTGGAAATCTCACGCGTGTCCTCTTAGCACATGCATGCAATTCTTGAATGGGAATTGAACGTGCTTTTATGATATGCGATTATTCTACTCTTGAACGTTTCAGAAACTTGCACCGTGAAATAGGGCTTTATTCACTGCTTTTTTAACCATTCAATGAAACAAACGAACATTAATAACTTTTCTATTGTTCATATTTCACTGTGGTGCGCCATAACTCATTTATAGACTCTTTCATTTACAAATTAACATATTGTTCAGCCACAATAGCTGTAATTTATTCTATTTTAATATAAATTAAACTATGTTTTAATCAGAATGAATGTTGTACAAAACCGAGCCAGTGTTTAATGCAATGTTATACGGGCGCTTTCAACGCGTAGTGAGCAAACGTTTGTCCTTTGTAAAGGCCTTTGCCCTGCAGTGATGCACGCCCACTTTACCCAGAACATACTTTTTTTTTAATCTAGACTGAGTTTGCTTATATATAGTAGAACAAGTTATTTGGCATGCAAACAAATCTATCTACTTCACTGCCAATATTCAATTAGTTGACGTGCGTTATAACTTTATAAGCTTTTGAGCTCAGCCAGGCATATTTAAGAAAGTGATTCAAAGGAATTGATTAATCAGCACACCCACAATAATAATAATAATATCCATTTATTTCGGACAGAATCCATATAAGTTTTAGTAACAATTTTCTTAAGAACTATGTTAGTAGGTACATAATATAATAAAGTAGGGTTGCTTTTTTATTTTTTTATTACAATTTTCCCGTAACTATTCCCACCCAGTGTGCCTGTATGGGACAGTCATCGGACGCAATCATTTGTAAAATGCTGTTGGTGCTACCGCGTAGTCTTTGAAATAATGACGCCACTTTCTTCCGCACTATAGTGTGGAAACACAATATTGTTTAAACATACTCGCAAGTTAGCTGACTGTAAACCAAATAGTTCCACTACATACGGTAACTTTTTTTATCCAAGATCTTTTTCGTAGGCTTGTAACCCACACGTGTTATTTTGGATGTCTCCGTCTTTTCCTCATAATTTCCTTTTATCTTATCTAACATCTTTAACGTGATGTAGTCAGGAATTTATGAGCCTTTTACCTCCTCCGAAACATTTCGCTTCTTGTGGCTTTTCTTCCGGGTCATCTCGCCCTTTCTTCCCACAAGGAAGCCATTTGCACGCTTTTACATTTTTTATGAAACAATCTAGAAGGTTGAGAATGTTACGTGATGACGTACTAACAAATAAAATGTTGCATCTGTATGTTGGTTTTGTTTCTTGCTAGGTTTTATGTGGGTTTTGCTGATTTCAAGACAATCTAAAAACAATTACTATATATGCTGTAAAGTACCTAGTTCAATAAGTCGCTAAATGTTTTCGAAATATTGAAAAACAGGTTGCAAATGTCGAACCTATACCTATTATGTACGTAAGTAATGACTTAGTCTGCCTAACCCTTCGAAGAATACAGGCGTGATGATAGGTAATTTAGGTAATTACTTTAAAGACACCCCTTTTAGAAAAAAAAATTGGAAAGCTTTTTTATTTTTTAATCTGTTCAGTTTCAAGTGCAGGCAGGCAATTAAAAGCAACGATGCAAACAATTTAATTACAAACAAAAAGCAAAACTAATAAATCTCGAAATTAGCCCTAATTAATTAATACTACACCAGTTAATTTCAATATAAGACACAAAGGAAAAATAAAACGAAGGCCAACAATTTTTTCTCAACTTACCTATGCCTTCGGGAGCTGTACATAATTTTGATATATTTATGGGTGGATCAAGCCCATTCATTGTGTTTCTATTGTTAGAGAGATTGTTCGGGTATCATACCGGCAAATTGGATGTGCCAAGAGCCAAGGATGGGGTATGACGGAGGCGGCATATTTACCACTAGTTCCTATTGGTATTTCTATGATTTACGAGTTCGACCTTAGACATTATGTTAAGAATCTTCGGAATTGATTAAAGATCGCACTTTTAGCGTTTCCAATTTTATTGTTTTTGTCGGATTCAAACGATGTTTAAGTTGAATTCTGATTTGATTTGACTTGATTTGATTTATGTTTTTACTTAAGATAGTTTCTAGTTCTCTTCTTTTGGCTTGTAGAATATAATAGCGTACGTCGTTTTTTTCCTAAGAATGAAAAATCTTTGTCACCGTAATACATCTCAGCCAGCAAAATTCCTTGCTGGGTACTATTTTAATGTTTGCCTCAGTAAACGGCAATTGAAATGAATCTCGATCCAACGATAAGCTGAAAGTAGTATCATCCATGTCATTATTATTATTCTTTACTCCATGTGATGATAAAATACATATGTCATAGATTAGCTAACATACGAGTTTACTCTCACCCACATTTCCCCTATCGTAAAACCAATGATTCTAGTGAATGCGCCTCGGAAATCAAACATGGTTCGTGGGTGAAATTATCTCGCATGCTCGTCCGGATTATATTTAATCCACTGTCATGGCGTTAATTAATTCAGGACTTATTCAGAATTGGTTGTACCTTTTCTAAAACGTGACACTTCACGATATGTCAGATAATATTTATTTAATAGGCCGCTCTGTTTTTGTTTACCAACGTCATTTTATAATGCTCTTATTTTTTTATATATTTTTATAATAATGTTTTAATATTTAATCAAATACATACATAAACTTACCCTTTTTCCATAGGGTTAGGCAGAAACTACAGAACCGCCACTTAGTACGATTATACTCATTTTGCTTCGTTTACGTTCATATATCGGTCATACGCACATCAGTTGCGAACACTAAGCACCTGACCTCACTGAAGAACATCACCAATAAGGTCAGTATTGTTCTAAAAATTAAGTCTAGGAATTTAAAGGCTTAGGTGGCGATATACCTACTTACTTTACGACTTCGTTGATTGGCTAATTTTACCTAAAAGTGGGCTTGGCTATTTTACAATAAAACAAATAAATTTTATAGCCTCGTATTCTATTTGTTTTTTTAAGGAAATCTATGCAATTTGCAATGACACAAACTTTTTTATTTGCATTGCAAAAATATGAAATTCCCTCCGGTTATGTATTAATTGTACACAGAGTTGTGAATCGTGTGTGATGAAATATTATGTGCATAAATGTGTTCAGTCGATCTTTTCTGTAAAAATCTCACATTTACCGTAATACAAGCTCGAATTGTATAAAATAAATCGTACGTAAATGCTGTAAAAGTATAAAACAAATTACCGAACGCCTTTAAAGACTAAAAAAAGATAACACAATTGTTAAAAGAAAAATGCTTGTACGATCTCAATGAATACAGGTCAGATTGCGGAGAAGGAAACTGAAATCTATCCTTATAATAATTAATTAAGGTTCAAATTTTACTAAGTCACCACTTTGAAATGATAATAATTTACAATTATCAATAACAATTTACAATTATATAAACTTTCTAAATCTGACATTATGTTAAACTTTATTTCTTGAACAGATATAGGTATAACTTTGACATCAATTAATTAATTTGTTCCCTAAAAATCCTAATGCATGAGCTCTTATTTGTTGTTGCCGTCTTTTTATTTTTATTTATTTAAAATATTTGCACTGTGCAATATAAAATTTAATATTTGCACACCTTAAGTAATGGTAGAATGTAAAGTGGAAATTATGTTTTAAGATGAAACATTGTCAATGTCATTGTACATTGTCGTTGTCATTGTGTTGTGTGTTATTGATGATTATAGTGACCTTATTGGTGATGTTCTTCAGAAAGATCAGGTGAGTAGAACTTGCAACCGGTATGCGTGTATGACCAGATGTATGAATGTAAACGAGGCAAAAGGAGTATGTAAGGATCGTAGCAGGTGGCGTTCTGTAGTTTCTGCCTACCCCCATGGGAAGAAAGCGTGAGTTTATGTATGTATGTATCATACATCGTAAACCTAAATTCTGGGCAAATAAATGAATTTGAATTTGGCACTATTGGCAGCTCACTCTAAGTTCACTTCATCAAAATTTTCACGATGAGATTTTTACAGAATCGATCGGCCGATGTGGATATCATGTTACATAGGTACCTATCTACCTCCCTAACGAAAGGACACGTGACGTTTATTGGAACACATTGGACACATTGTTGGTAACTTGATGGATGGTGTATAATCGAAAATACCAAAATTTTAACAAAGACAAATCTCCTTAAAAACATTCACATTTTTCAGTCATGTGTCACGGTTCTTCGACGTTGTTAGTAAAATCTTTTTTTTTTGTTGAAATTAAAACACTTATTTCAAAATCTGCTATCGTACGGAACATATTAAATATTTGATCGATGTTTGATCGTATTTATTCATACGAATATATTCTCAGTTTTACATACTAAATGCTAGACCTTTTTTAGGGGTAGGAGTTGTATGGGTAATGAATTTCAGCTTAGGATCTGAAATTCACTACCCATACGACAAAATTGCTTGTCACAAATATCTCTTATTAATGGAATAGGTCTACCATAGTGCCTAAAATGAAGAAAATCTTTTATTAATATCTTTACAGAAAATATTAAGCAATAACTCTAGTAGGCTATAACATTTTTTAAACGCATGTAGAACTTGGCAAACAATAATATTATTAATATTAAAATGTATGATTTAAGGGTGCAAAGGTCAAAAACACACTGAAATGAAGGTCACCTTATGTGTGGAATCTTTTATAGCGTCATTAAGCAAATTGAACGAGTTTACTTTGTTAAATCTCATGATAAGAGAGAGCTAGATAATACTTACGAGAAATCACCTCTTACGTTTTGAAATCTCTAATGAGATTTATTCTCTAAATTATTAGTATACTAACGACCCGCCCTTGCTTCATACGAACTTCGAAATTTCTTTATTATATGTAAGGTTATGTAATGTTTTTATACACAGATACCTTTCGGAATAAAATCTCTTAATGGTGGCGCAAACCGCATCAAAATCCGTTGCGAAGTTTCGAATAAAGCGGTCACACAGACAGACGCAAAAAGCCATTTTAATTTATAATATGAATATAGATAAGTATACATAGAAGAGCTTCATGAAGAGTATCTATAAATGAACATAACATACAAATATAATATCTAAGATATCGATTTGACGGCAAAGTTGGCGCAGTGGTTAAGCGATTGACGGCTGCGCTGCGTGTCGCGGGTTCGATTCCCGCACGGAGCAAATATTTGTATGACCTACAAGTAGTTGTTCCGGGTCTGGCTGTTTGTGTATGTGAGTTAAAATGTTTGTAAACGCACTCACAATACAGGAGAAATTCCTAGTGTGGGGCAAAGCTTAAAAAAAAAAAAAAAAAAAAGGTAGCTTGTTGTTTCCTGCCACTTCGTCTGCGTGTATTCTGTAAGTAGCCTATGTCCTTCTTCAGGCCCCAGGCTACCTATCTGTCAAATTTCATAATGATCGGTTCAGTGGTTTAGACGTGATGGTAACAGACAGACAGATTTACCTTTCACATTTATAATATAAGTAAGGATCGAGTATAAATTCTGATAAATATGAAATCGAAGTGCTATCATTAGCAATAACAGGACTAATTTATGATTCTGAACATGTAAACGACCTCTCAACTTACTAAAATGCTTGTACCTTATACATGGTTCTAGTCAAAACATTTTATTTGAAAACGCTGGCACTCGAACTGTAGTGGTGAAAAATTGAGATAGAAGTTTCAGGCAAAATTCAGATGAACATCGCTAATTACAAACTTTTTGGGTTCTACGAAAAATACGGATGCTTGTTGAGTCGTTTCGAAAAAAACCCGAACAGTTTTCCCCTAGTAATCAGTAACTACTACCTCGGATTATTGCCTGTCTCGGTTCATTCGTTTAATTTCCATCAAATTTATTGCTCGGGAGGTTGTTTTACTTCTTTTTTTGCCTAGGGCTTACGGGAGGATATAAGACTATTTTCTATAAATATGTAGGTTGCTATATCGTGTCTATTTTTAACGATGTTAGGATACTACTTGGGAACTTTAAAATTTAGCATTTGTATTCAGAAGGCCAATTATTCCCGTAATTAAAAACGTTCAATATTTAGTCACAATCTCATCTCAGCGATAATTAATATAAAACATGAAGGTAAATTAGAGGTATCTATACTAATATTATAAAGAGGTCAAATTTGTTTTGTTTGTTTGTATGTAGGGGTAATCTCTGGAACTCCGGGTCAGATATGAAAAAATATTTTTGAATTTGATAGCCCAATTCTAAAGGAAGGCTATATGCTATTTAACCCCACGAGAGGACCCTTAGGACCCGGACCGAGCAAAAAGACAAAAAGTCAGAAAGAACGCTAAGCGAAAACGAAGTAATTGCGCGGGCAGGAAATGCGATGCGACGGGATGGGTCGGGGGAATCAGAAATTTCACGCGAACAAGGTCGCGGGCAGAAGCTGGTATTTGATAGATAGAGACTGAATAAGAATGTGAATGTTCTTAAAAATACGGGAATTGCCCCTCTGATTTCCAGCATTACCAGGGTGCTTACTAGGTGCTGATCAAAGGAACATTTCACTACCAACTTTTCCGAATCACTATTCTGTTTAGCATTATTTTTGTATAGTTCGTCTTGATACGAAATAAGATCATACATAAATACACATTCATAAACTCAGGCCTTCTTCCCATAGCTCGCCGTCCGGTAAGGACCAGGCCCGGGTCGACGGCGCGTCGTGTTCTACGCACGCCTCAAAGAGATGTCAGCAAAATTGACGGGGTCCGATAGGACCGATGCCTGCCGGGGCTGCGGATTGTTCGAAAGAGTTACCGTGGCCCTGGCGCACAGGCAACTGACGGAACACGGGTGGGTTTTAGTCAGTAAGAGTCTGACACGCCCTTCCGCTCCGCCCAGAGCGGGAGAGGTCATTTGATGATTTCCCACCCAAAAAAAAAAAAAAAAGGCCTTCTTCCCATGGGGGTAGGCAGAAACTACAGAACGCCACCTGCTACGATCCTTACATACTCCTTTTGCCTCGTTTACGTTCATATATCTGGTCATACACGCACGCCGGTTACGAGTACTACGCACCTGACCTTTCTGTAGAACATCACCAACAAGATCACTACGTCATGTCCTCCGAGTGCGTCCCCTCCCGGCGTTTCCACTCACACCTGCCTTCCAAATACCTTTTGTTAGTCGCCTTTCATTCATCCTCTCAACATGACCAAACCATCTAAGCATACTCTTTTCAATTAAAAATAAGATCATTAGAGAGCATTTCCTTTGTGGATTGTGGCAAATGCTTTATTTATAAGTAACAATCCTGAGATATGCCAGGCTTACTATGCTAACTCATGCAAAATTATTGTTTGTATACTATGGTAAAACCAATAAAATCCTGCATTGTAAATAAATAAAAAATAACGCAAAAAATTTGAGACCCACGGTGTATGCTAATGTGCAAGCTGTGACCACAGCGTTTCATCGTTATTCATTGAAAAACGCGTTGCAAAAACGTATGGCCTGAATTGTGCTTTTGTGGTCTGTGCTAAAAGATGCAGGTCCGTTCCTAAATAGTTGCACATGTTAAATGTGTTGTTTCGTGCACAAATGCATTGTGTAAATAATACAGAATTAATGAATAAATTGTGCAATGTGTTTTTCGTTAATGAGGAAGGAGACTTTTAAATGCATGCACACATAGTAAACTCAGAGAAATCAATTGTTAAGCATTTGCGTAGTTGGTACCGTCAAACGGGGTGAATAGGGATGCAGGGGTAAATCGAGGAAGAAACTTTAAAAGGAATTTTAACATTGAGGTGATATAGTTTGTTGCCAAAAAGGACTCTAATGTGTTTACTGTATTATAATTAACGAAAGTGCATTCACCACGTTTGATGGTAGCGCAATTTTGACTACCAACTTAAATAATGGTCCATATTTCAAATCACAACTCTCATTCTTTGACAGTGGTATGAAATGGCTACACGGCAAATTCACGAAAGCAAAATTAATTTCCCTAACCGTATATGTATAACCGTAGATCACCCGAGAGTCATGCATAGGTTTATATTTCACTGTTATTTCGCCAGTAATGTTTGAGTCCGATATACAGGGTGGCAGGGACATCGACGCACAACCTGTTACCATTGATTCTGTACATGATTCTGAACACCCCTGCGTTGAAATTCGTAATCAGTTATTTAAAAAAAATGCTGTTCAGTACATTTTAGTTTAACAGTAGATTTTTTTTTTCTATAACCGACGTAATATTTCTACGCTATGCGGTCTAAAATCATGTGCTGAATTCATGGTTACAGTTTGCACGCCGATGTCCCTGCCACCCTATATAAGAGGACGAGCCATTTAATTGCTTTAAAAAGACTCCGATGCTTTTTAGTGGTGAAAGGTAATTTAGGTGAGTTGTTGAATGAAAAAGATTTATAAGTTAGAGTATTTTTGAGTATCTTTTGCATGCCTACATGGTAAAATATGACAGAACTTATCACAATTTTTGTTATTATTTATACACATATTTCCAAAATAAAATTATCTTTATCTTTAGAAGTACCCGTTTCATTGTTTATTCACAAGTCTTTAGCTCCAAGAAGATATTTGATGAGGCCAGAACATAGGGTTCTAAGGAAGCAGCAAGGTAACTAATACTACTGTGATCTGTTTTCAACCATTGTTGTCTTCCGTTTGACGGCAACGGTGAGAATCAAATTACTGGCGTAAAACTGGTTTCCTAAGACATCGATGAACGGACACACAATAACGGCTGTCTAAATACAGAGCGTTTTTTAACACCTTAATGGCAAATACTGGTGAAAATGACAGATTTGACATGACGGCCGTGTTGTAATTGACGGAACCGCTTTCCTAGGAAACCAAAGCTTTAGGAACTTTTCAATGGGGTAGGCAACTGTCAAAATAGCGTTGTCGAAGCTAGTTCCCAACACAAGCTAATATTATACAAGTGGTTTTATTTTATTTTTGCGAAAATCACGCGTTGTTGTGTACCTAAGTACTCCGAAATTGGAGTCCACCTTTTCCCGAAAGATCCTAAAATTAGAAGATTGTGGGTTTGATTTATTTTGATTTAATTTTATTTGATTTATTTTTCGATTTTTACATAACTTATTTTCATTTGATTAGATTTTTTTTTTTTTGATTATATTTTATTTTAATTGATCTTATTCATTTATCATTATTATTATTATTTTATTAGTTTATATCTGGATATGGGTGTTATTTACCTGAAAATAAATGAATCTATTTATTTATTTAAAACTATTCGTAGAGATTTTTTTACATTAATTAAACAGAGTTCGAGGTTCTGTCGGAATCATTTTGAAGAAAGTGATTACGAGGAAATGTTTACGGTTTAAAATTCTGACCTTCCCATGTCAAATACTTGAAATCACCGAAAATAACGAAATAATGAAATAAAACCAAACTCAGGAATGAACACGAAATGGAACGAATGAATGAAAATGTCAAATTTATTGTAGGCCGTAAGGATGTAGCTATGATCACGCCATCTAAAATTAGATGTGCCCGACCTTCCCCATCAGGAACATCTCTGGGTGAAAGAAGCAATGCAGTGACACGGGACCAAGGGCGATTTCACCAATAAAACTGAACGCGATCAGTACCGCGTAAACCGCGTTCAAGAGCTGTCAGTGTCATCATTGTTGCGGAATATTGACACTGACAGCTAATGAACGTGGTTTAGATGTGCTTGTCGCATTCAGTTTTATTGGTTAAAATCACATAGGTACATATATAAGCTGCGATGTTGATGATCTCAAATCAAACAAAATATTTTATTTCACATAAACCTACATGGGCACTTATGAAACGTCAAAAGGTGCACGGTTCCAATTGGTTGTTTTAAATTACGTTTCAAATTTCCAATCTACAAGTATAACTGTTAACGAAACGTGCCATCACAATCTGACTTTTGAGTAAGTACTTGTATTAACGAACGTTCTAAAAATATTTGTCGCCGCGGAGATTATTCGGCCGTTAATTAAGTTGATTTTGTTTTATAACGGTACCTATCAATATTTAGAGGAGTTTTATGTTTATTAATAAATAAGTTCAGATTTGGTTGGTAATGATTTTGGCATTGAGTTAATGTCAAAATCATAACTAACTAAATCTAGTTACGCTTCTAAAATTGAAATCTGATTGTTTTAAATAACTTGTTATTTTAGAACATTGTTTTGTAAATAGTAACACCTAAAACTTATTTACTTTTTAAAATGTAACGTTTAAACATCATCTGTTTATTTGGCGGGAAAGTTCTGTGTGTTTGACGTTTGCCTCTGGAGGGGCGATCGAGTTAAGGCTCGTACACACTGGCGCGACGCGACGCGCGACGTGTCGCGTAGCGATTCTGCGACAGAATCGCGTCGCAACACCTTTCACACTGGCGCGACGACTCGTAGCGCGCGCGACTCTACGCCGCGGCCGCGACGCGACGCGAAACAAGAGACTATAAATGGCGGTGCCATCCACGCTGAGCTCAGTAGGATTCGCCTGTGGTCACACATAGACTTGTCCTGCTTAGTCCCGTACAAATTTTTCCCGCGCGGACCGTAATTTTATTTTATCGGAGTCTCGGTGTCAGTCACTGCTGCGGTCGCGGGAGACCACGCCCCCGGGATGCCGAAGCCCGGCACACGCGGCTCGTTGGGCCGCGATGCCGGGACCCCGGAGTCCCGCCCGGTGTTGGATCGGACGATGTCTCTGCCGAACATCGGCGATGCGTCGTCCGGTGCACCACCGGCCGGCTCCACCCGTGTAAAGGAGAAGAAAGCCACGAAGAAGGAAGAGGGAAGGAGAAGTGGGGGGACCAGTGCCGCTGCAGCCGCCGGCCCACCGACGACATCGGCGCCTGCGCGCGTTGCGCCGACGCCGTCGTCGAGTCGCCAGCACGCGGTACCCGTCCGCCCCGCCGCGTTCCGCCCGGTGCCGATTCAGGCCCCGGGGCCTGCCGCGTACCCGCCCCGCGCGCCGCAACCGCGCACTGCGGCACCGCCCGCGCGCTCTACCGCGCCCGTGCGTGCTGCCGCGTCCGCCGAGCGCGCCGCCGCGGCGCAACAACAACAGCAATTTCCCGCGCTACCTACGCGCACTACCCCCCCCGCAGCCACCGCGCGTCCCCGCGCACCACCTGCGCGCACCGCCGCCGCGCCACCCGCGCGCTCCGCTGCGCCGCCGCCGCGATTTGTGTCGCCGCCTGCGCCCTCCGGTGCCGCGGTATTCACGACGCCCAAGACGACCCGAGCTGTGCCAGCTTCGCGCACCGCCGCGCCCGGTCCCCGCCTCTCGCTGGCGGGCCCGGCGCTGGCTGAGCGTGAGCGGCCGGCTAGTGCTGGGTCGTTCGCACGTCCGGCACGGATGAGTGCCCCGGCGCCGGACTCACCGGCGCCCCCCCGATCCTCCGCCTTCGACTCGCCCGCCATGCTGTCGGCATGCTCTTCGCGCGTAGGGTCGAGCATGTCGCTGGCATCTGCGGGCTCGGCCGCGTCCGGTCGCGGAGACGTGTCTCCGGATACGACGCCGCGACCCGGACGTCGGCCCATCGAGGGAGGAGCAGCCACCGACGCCGCGATGTTATCGCCGGCGTCACCGACGCCCTCGCTGGGGTTTGACTTTGAGTTCCGGCTCGAGCCCAGACCCCAGCGACAGCGACGAAGAAGAAGCTCGGATGAGACGGCCGACGAGGAGGCGAAGCGGCTCTGTCCTGACCCGTCGCGGCCACAGCGCGATAGCGCGCTGCGGGGTCGGGGCACGCCAGCGTCACCGACATTCGCTGACGCGGCGCGCCGCTCGCCCCCCGCCTCACCTTCACCGACAACCGCGGGGGTAAGTACGCGTCTTGCACCTTCCCCCGCCCCTCCTGCCACCCTTGCACCCCCTGATGCCCCTTCCGGGGCCCCGGCGACGACCTCTGCGAACCTACCGCCGGGGTCGAAGAAGAAGCCACCACCCAAGAAGCCCCGCTACCCTCCGCTGGTAGTAGAGAAGCTGCCGAACTGGGCGACGCATTTCCGGGCCATCAGTGACAAGCTGGGCCGGCCTCCGAACGCTCGTCCATACGGGGGTGGAGTTCGCTTCACCCCAGACAGCGAGGAGGAGTACAGGCTGGTCCAGCGCTACCTGACGGGCCTGGAAAAAGACAGCGGCGTCTCCTGGTTTGCGTACTCGCTGCCAGCGGACAAGAACCTGAAGATCGCCATCAGGGGGCTGCCTGCGGACACAGACCCCAAGGAGATCGAGGAGGAACTCCGGGCGTTGGGGTACCAGCCGGAGTATGTGCGCCACATCAAGGGCGCACAAGGACGACCCGGCTGTGTCTTCCACGCCATCCTGAAGAAGACCCCTGACGTCCGAGCGATCTTCGACACCACCGTGTTTATGTACATGCGGGGTGTCAAGATCGAGGCATGGAGAGGAAAACGTGGGCCCGCACAGTGCCACCGGTGCCAGCGCTTCAGACACAGCTCGCACCAGTGTCACCGCCCGCTCGCTTGTGTGCGATGCGGGGGCGAGCACGCGGCACGGGACTGCCCGCGCCCGCGGGAGGAGCCGGCCACCTGCGTCAATTGCGGGGGGCCGCATCCCGCGTGCAACAACAAGTGCCCCGTATTCCAGGCAGAGTCCCGGAATAAGCGAGCGGGGACCGCCGCCATTTCCACAGCTGCACGCCGGCCCTTAGTGGCCACCGAGAGGCTACCAGCAGGGCCGGAAGAGGCCCCAAGCACGACGCTTATGGCGGCGGCGAACGGGCCCACTGACAGGACCGATGCCACCTCCTCGAAGCGGAGGAAGAAGAGGAGGGGGGGTAAAGGAAAGGGGAAGAAGCCCAACCCCCCCCCTGCGACCCAGGAAGAGAAGAATCTTACGGCCGCCCCTGCCTTAGTCGGGGCGCAGGTTGTAAACAAAGCGAAGAGTACTGTTACTGGTACCGGTGGCGCCGGCATAGCGCCGCGAGGTAATGCGGAACTAACTTCCGAAAAGTTCCGCATACCGACGAGAGGTGTCGCTACCGGTACCAAAACAAACATTGAATCAGAATCACAATCCCGAATGACCAATAGAGAATTTACAACCTGCGCCATCAAACTGTTGATGGACCTGATCAAGGCGATAAGGCAGGGTCAAGACATTGAGACAGTCATCCTTGACGGTCTGGCCACGTTACTAACCTTGTACCATGGCTAGACCGTTAAGGATAATACACTGGAATGCCCGCGGCCTTAAGAATAAGGTCGCCCTCCTCCGCCATCTCCTTCGGGAACAAGATATCGACGTGGCGCTCATAAGCGAGACGCTCCTGGGACCCGAAGATAGGGTTAGGTTCCCAGGTTACCTCGCTTACAGGAAGGACGAAAGGTCGGCCCACACCCGGTACCGTGGTCTGGTGGTACTGGTGAGGCGAAGAGTCGTCCATCAGGAACTCCCCTTGCCGTCGCTCAGCACATTTTACGCGCTGGGTGTACAGCTGCACATTGCCGGCGAGGATATTAAGATCTACGCTGTCTACAAGCCGCCCGCAGCTCCATTGGACATGTTAGAGCTGCGGGCCCTATTGGAAACCTCAACAAACACAGGCGCCACCATCCTCGCCGGTGACTTGAATTCGAAGCACCCAGCGTGGAATTCAGCTATTACGAATACCCAGGGGAGACGGCTCTTCGCGGACGCGGAAGCCTTCGGGTATACGGTGTCCGGCCCGGAGACACCTACCCACTACCCGGACACAGACAGATACCAACCGGACGTGCTGGACATCGTAGTCCACCGAGGGCTACACTGCCAGATCACGCAGCAAGTGATTGACGACGAGCTACAATCTGACCACCTACCTGTACTCGTCGTCATATCGGGAATGCCGGCCCGACTGAAGCCATTAGCGCCACGTCGTACAACGGACTGGAACAAGTTCCGAGAGAAAGTAGAGACCACTACGCCGACTCGGCCTATCGTCACCGCCGCGGACGTAGAACAAACAGCGGATGATGTCACTGCTTGCATACAAAGCGCCTTGCAAACGGCGACTAGCACGCAGCCGCAGGGGAGAGGGCTACTGCCGCCCCTGCCGGCGCACATTAGCGCAATGATCGCCGTCAAGAGGCGCGTTCGCAAGCAGTGGCAACAACTGAGATGCCCGACCATCAAGAGGGAACTCAACCGTCTCGCGGAGAGGGTGAAGGCCGAGTTACAGGCGCACACCGCCGCGGGCTGGGAGGAACGAATTGACGCCACGACGGACAGCTGGCCGTCGATTCACAAACTCTGCGGCCAGCTTACGAGTACCCCAGCCCCGGTGCGACCGCTGCTCAACAGCGACGGGGCGCTTAAGTACGTAGCGGAGGACCGGGCGGAGGTCTTCGCCGAGCACCTGGAGCGTCAGTTCCGCCCCAACTCGACCGACGACACCGAACATGTCGCAGCAGTCGAGAAACACCTGGGAGACTACTTCGCAACGCCGATAGCTCCCGATGAAGACGCTATCTATTTCTCGCCGGGCGCAGTCCGACGCGCCATCCTTAAGACGAAGCCCAGGAAGGCCCCCGGTGCTGACGGTATCACCAACACAGCGCTGCGCCACCTGCCGTACCGTATGGTAGCGGCGCTGGCGCGCCTGTTTACGGGGATACTGCGCACGGGGACCTTTCCCGCTTCGTGGAAGGAAGGGCGCGTCATTATGCTGCCCAAGGCGGGAAAGAATATTCTGAAGCCGGAGAGCTATCGGCCGATCACGCTGCTGCCGACGGTCTCCAAGGTGTTCGAAGCACTCCTGCTGCGACATCTCCTACCGCACATTGCGCCGCGCCCAGAACAGTTTGGGTTTCGGGCGGAGCACAGCACGACGCTCCAGCTGTCGAGGGTACTGCACCACCTCGCAGCCGCAGCCAACAAGAAGGAATACTCGGTGGCAGAATTCCTCGACATGGAGAAGGCCTTCGACCGTGTGTGGCACGACGGCCTCGTATATAAGATGGCCACCTCGGACGCGCCCCGTCGCGTTGTCAAAGTGGTCTCTACTTTTCTCTCCCACAGGACTTTCAGGGTGGTGGTCGACGGAGCGCTGTCTAGCGCCCGCCCGCCGCTCGCTGGCGGGACCGGCAACCGCGGAGCAAGAGCGGCCAGCGAGTGCCGGATCTGTTAGACCGGCACTAAAACTAATAATTAGAACGCCCGATTCACCGGCGCCGCCACGTGGCTCGGCCTATGACTCGCCCGCCATGCTGTCGGCATGCTCGTCTCGCGCGGGTTCGAGCATGTCGGTGGCCTCAGTGGGCTCTGCCGCTTCCGGTCGCGACGACGTGTCACCTGATACGACGCCGCGAGCCGGTCCGCGGCACACCGTCGGACGAGACGCTGCAAGCAGCAGAAGCAAGCAGCAACAGATGATGTCACCGGCTTCACCTACGCCGTCGCTGGGGTTCGATTTCGAATTCCAACTCGAGGCCAGACCCCAGCGACGCCGTAGGAGTTCAAACCAGTCGCTGGAGGAAGAGGCGAAGAGATATTGTCTCGACCCACCGCGGCCTCAGCGCGAACGCGCCCCGCGGGGTCGGGACCCACTGACGTCGCCCACCTTCGCCGACGCGGCCCGTCGTACACCTCCGCCGGGGAAAACAACTCCGCCCGGCAACAAGAGGACTACAGGGGGGAGTACCGCTCACCCCCCCCCTACACCGGCGCCTGGCACATCCGCTGCCCCCCCCCGCTGCCAGCACCGCCGCCGCGTCGCCGAGCAAGACCGCGACGACGACGACGCAGAAACCGGGGAAGAACAAGAAGCCCAGATACCCTCCGCTGGTGGTGGAGAGGCTACCTAACTGGGCGACTCATTTCCGGGCCATCAGCGCCAAGCTGGGCCGGCCCCCAAATGCTAGACCGTACGGGAGTGGTGTACGCTTCACTCCCGACACAGAAGACGAGTACCGGCTGGTCCAGCGATACTTGGTGGGCCTGGAGAAGGAGAGTGGGGTCTCCTGGTTCGCCTACTCACTGCCAGCGGAGAGAAGTTTAAAGATCGCCATCAGGGGCCTACCGGCGGATACGGACCCGAAGGAGATCGAGGAGGAGCTCCGGATGCTGGGATACCAACCGGAATACGTGCGCCACATAAAGGGGGCGCAAGGACGACCCGGTTGTGTATTCCATGCACTCCTAAAGAAGACGCCCGACGTCCGGGCCATTTATGACACCACCGTGTTTATGTACATGCGTGGTGTCAAAATCGAGGCCTGGCGGGGCAAACGTGGGCCCGCTCAGTGCCACCGGTGCCAGAAGTTTCGACACAGCTCGCACCAGTGTCACCGCCCGCTCGCTTGCGTGAGATGCGGGGGCGAACACGCGGCGCGCGATTGCCCGCGCCCGCGGGAGGAGCCGGCCACCTGCGTCAACTGCGGTGGCCCGCACTCCGCGTGCAACATAAAGTGCCCCGTTTTTCAGACTGAGATCAGAAACAAGCGGGCGGGAACTGCCGCCATAACTGCAAAAACACGCCGGCCCCAAGAGGCCACCGAAAGGCAGGACGTGCAGCCGGAAGAGGCCCAAGGCACAACGCTTATGGCGGCAGCCAACGGGCCCACAGACAGAACTAAAGCCTCCTCCTCGAGGCGGAGGAAGAAGCCTCGCGGGGGCAAAGGAAAGGGGAAGAAGCCCAAGCCCCCTGCTGCGACAGAAGGAGATATCCCGAGGGCCGACCCTGCCTCAAGCGGGGCGCAGGCTGTAAAACAAAATGTAAATGTAAACAACATTAACGCTCCAACAGCACCTACAAGTGGCGACGGCATAGCGCCGCGACAAGATAAGGAACTACGGACAAAAAGGTTACCAAAAGTAGCCAGAGATGTCGCCACCGGCGCCGCCACTATTACCGATACCGAGAAAGGTAAACAAAGTTTAAAAAGAAAATCAGAATTCACAGCCTGCGCCATCAAACTATTGATGGATCTTATCAAGGCTATTAGGCAGGGTCAAGACGTGGAAACAGTCATCCTTGACGGCCTAGCGACGCTGCTCACCCTTTACCATGGATAGGTCGTTAAGGGTGCTACACTGGAATGCCCGCGGCCTTCGGGAATAGGTCGCCCCCCTCCGCCATCTCCTTCGGGAACAAAAGATCGACGTGGCGCTCATAAGCGAGACGCTCCTGGGGCCTGAAGATAGGATAAGGTTCCCGGGTTTCCTCGTTTATAGGAAGGATGAAAGGTCGGCTCACGTGAGGTACCGTGGTCTGGTAGTGCTTGTGAGGCGAAGAGTCGTCCACCAAGAGCTCCCTCTGCCGTCAATAAACTCGTTCTACGCGCTGGGTGTTCAGCTGCACATCGCCGGCGAGGACATCAACCTATACAGCTGTTATAAGCCGCCCGTGGTTCGCCTAGACCACACTGAACTACGGGCGCTATTAAACCAATCGGAAAACGCTACCATCCTCGCCGGTGATTTAAATTGTAAACATCCAGCGTGGAACTCATACACTACGAATACCGGGGGGAGACGGCTCTTCGCGGACGCGGAAGCCTTCGGCTATACGGTGTCCGGCCCAGAGACGCCGACCCACTACCCGGACATCTCAAGCCACATGCCGGACGTGCTGGACATCGTAGTCCACCGAAGGCTAAGCTGCCAGATCACACAACAAGTGATAGACGACGAGTTACAGTCGGACCATCAACCTGTACTCGTCGTCTTATCGGGTATGCCGACCCGACTGAAGCCCACAGCGCCACGTCACAAGATCGACTGGACATGTTTCGAAGAAAAGGTAGAGACCACCACGCCGACTCGGCCCATCGTCACCTCCGCGGACGTGGACCAGATGGCGGACGACGTCACTGCTTGCATAAATAGCGCCTTACAATCGGCGACTAGCATACAGCCGCAGGGGAGAGTGCTTTTGCCGCCCCTGCCGGCGCATTTGAATGCAATGATCGCCGCAAAGAGGCGCATTCGCAAGCAGTGGCAACAGCTGAGAGACCCGTCATTGAAGACACAGCTCAACCGTCTCGCGGAGAAGGTGAAGGCCGAGCTCCTGGCTCACACCGCCGCGGGCTGGGAAGAGAGAATAGAGGCGACCACGGACAGTTGGCCGTCTCTTCACAAACTGTGCCGCCAACTAAAGAATACCCCAGCCCCGGTGCGCCCGCTACTGAGCAGCGACGGGGCGCTCAACTATGTCTCGAAGGACCGGGCGGAGGTCTTCGCCGAGCACCTGGAGCGTCAGTTCCAACCGAACCCGACTAGCGACACTGCACATGTCGCAGCAGTCGAGCAACACCTGGGAGACTACTTCGCCACGCCGATAGCTCCCGAAGAGGACCCCGTCTTCTTCTCGCCTGGCACAGTCAGACGCGCCATCCTAAGAACGAAGCCCAGGAAGGCCCCCGGTGCCGACGGTGTCACTAACACAGTGCTGCTCCACCTGCCCTACCGTATGGTAGCGGCGTTGGCGCGCCTGTTCACAGCGATACTGCGCACCGGGGCCTTTCCCGCCTCGTGGAAGGAGGGGCGCGTCGTGATGCTGCCCAAGGCGGGGAAAAACATCCTGAAGCCGGAGAGCTATCGGCCGATCACCCTTCTGTCGACAGTCTCCAAGGTGTTCGAAGCACTCCTGCTGCGACATCTCCAACCCCACATCTCTCCGCGACCGGAACAGTTCGGGTTTCGGGCGGAGCATAGCACGACGCTCCAGCTGTCGAGGGTACTGCACCTTCTCGCAGCTGCGATGAATAAGAAGGAGTACGCGGTGGCAGTATTCCTCGACATGGAGAAGGCCTTCGACCGTGTATGGCATGAAGGGCTTATTTATAAGCTAGCCCTATCGGACGCGCCCCGTCGCGTCGTTAGGTTGGTCTCTTCCTTTTTATCCAACAGGACATTCAGGGTGGTGGTCGACGGGGCGCTATCTGGCGCCCGGCCGGTGCTGGCGGGTGTGCCGCAAGGCAGCTGCATCTCGCCGGCGTGTTACTCACGTTACACCGACGACATCCCATCAACAGATGACGCCACGCTCGCGCTGTATGCCGACGACGCCGCGTACATTACAACATCGCTTAACGCGAAGTACGCGGCCGTCAAAATGCAGCGCGCGCTCGACTTGATTCCAGATTGGCTGTCAAAATGGCGGCTGTCGGTGAACGTGGGTAAGACGCAGGCGATGGTCACCGGACGCGCGCCTCTCCCGCCACCCTTGAAGCTGCAAGGAGCCGACGTCGAGTGGTCGCCCCGGGTCAAGTACCTAGGGGTCATACGACGAATCATACAATTTGCCTGCGAGTGGATAATTAGCCAATGGTAAAAACATTTCTGTGGCAGATTGTATGATTCGTAATTTTGAATTGGGTGAAATAGGTTAGGTTAGGTTAAAACTGTGACCAACCGCGCGCGAGCCGAGCGAGCGTAGCGAGCGGTGCCGCGGCAGCGGCCGGCGAGCGCTACTTCCAAGTTGCTCGCAGAAATGTTTTTACCATTGGCTAATTATCCGTGTTTTCGCAATATCCCCAGGATTTAATTTAAATGTTGCGATTAAATGTTGATATTTTGAACTTAGGCATAATGTCATTCGATATTTTGAATCATTCGAAATTTTAATCACTCGGCATTTCAATCTTCGACGTTTTAAGCTTAGGTATAACAATTTTCGACATTTTGATATAATCGATATTTTGAACATTGGTATTTTAAGCGTAGGTATTTTAATCTTCGATATTCAAATACGTACCCGGTGCTGACATCTCTTTGAGGCGCGCGTGGAACACGACGCGCCGTCGAACCGGGCCTGGTCCTTACCGCAAGCTCGCGCCTACGGTGGCCGGGAGTCGGCAAACGACTCCCGACGCCCAGGGTGTCTCTTCCTGTGGTGTCTAGGGGCGTGAGGGCGCAGCGATTGCCTCTCCCTCACGCGCTCCGCCTCGTCCTTCGCAAGCATTACAGCTTCGCAGAAGGAAGTGACGGCTTCCCATTCCCTCTCGCTCCGTACCATGGCCTGAACCAGCACGCGTAGCATGACTATTATAGAAACTGGTTTTGTCGACGGAAGAATAGACAAAAATTACGTTCCGTGAAGACAGTACGACGGCAGCAAAGTAGAAAGAGTCAACTGCACTTTTTACGAAATTCAGTAAAACGTTCACGTTTTTCTTTTATTTTGCTTATATCTCGAAAATGGTGTGTCCTATCGCAAAAATAATGAAAATTTGGACCCCCTTTATGAAACTCTTAAACCCCTAAAACTGAACATGTAGGTAATAATTTTTCACATTTTCCATACAAAATGTGAAAAATTAAATTTTTCCATTCCAATTTTATACTTTAGGGCCGGCGAGTAAAAAGTTGTCTAATGTCTTTAGCATGGTGATTACAAAATCAAATTGTCTTCACTACCTTAGACAACAGTCAATTGTCAGAGTGATTTTGACGTTTGGGATAGAAATCTTTCTTCTGAAATAGTCTACATATAAAAGGACCTAGACAACGACCGGAAGAAACGAAAGACAAAATGACAGATTGTAGAAGGATTTTTACGGTGCGATGTCAAAAATAGAGAAACGAAATGTCACTTTGTATAGAAATAGCTATGTATTGTCTTCCAAGAAATAGAAAGCGTCATGCTACGCCTGCAGGGTTGGACGCGAGAGGTCACCGCCACGAGGACACGGCGGTGCTCCGCTCAAGCCGGGCAGACCACCGTGTGCTCCACCGTGTCCTCCGGTCGATCCACACAATGATAACACCCGGGCGTTTCCTCCCGCCTTATCCGAAACAGGAACCTCCCGAGACAGACATGTCTGGTGAGGACCTGCATCAGGCGGAAGGTGAGGACGCCGTGGTGCCTCTCAAACCACTCCTCAAAGAGGGGACTTACCGCCGCAATTGTGGCGTGCCCTGTGCTGGGTTGCGACAGTCGCACTCTCCATGCCGCCATGAGATCCCGCCGGGGCTCCGTCCGCTGTGCCGCGATTTCTCGCGGCAGCGGAGTTACGCCCCGGCGTTTCGCCTCCTCGCGATCGGGGGATGCCTGAAATGCGTAAATGTAAGCGCTCATACATATGAACGGCTCGCGGCGGTCGGTGACAACAGTCGACATGCCGTGGTGGTGCGTTAGACTATTAGATCCTGCATGTTTACAACGACTATTGTACAAATAGCTCTCTCAAATGGCTCTTTTCACAAATAACAAAAATAAAAATCATGAATTAGAAATTAACGATTCCCTACCTAAATTAATAAATTGGCTTACATTAAATAACTTAAAAATAAATCTTACAAAAACCCATTACATGAATTTCAAAAATAAAAATGCAAAATCTACTCCATTGACTATTGAACATAATAGTACAACTGTATCTGAGGTTACCAGTACAAAATTTCTAGGGATCCATATAGATTCTAATATGTCATGGAAAACACATGTAAATAGTGTATGTGCCAAACTAAACCAATTCTCTTACGCTCTCTATATGCTCAAAATAGTGTCAAACCAAATTACACTACTAAGTGCATATCATGCCTATGTGGGATCTACTATATCATACGGGATACTATACTGGGGATACTCAACTGATAAAGAAACTGCGTTCAAGGCACATAAGAAGTGTATTCGATCAATATCTGGGATACACCAAACGGATTCATGTAAACCTTATTTCATCAACCTCAAAATATTAACCCTCCCGGCTCTATATATTTACGAGGCCGCAATACTAGTACGATCAAACATCACTAGCTATGACACATTAATAAGCAGTAGACTTAAAAAGACACTGCGAAATAAAGCATCTCACACTGCAGTGTTTAGCAATAGCATTTTTTGTATGGGTGTAAAAATATATAATAGGTTACCCCAAGACATTAGGGACATGCATTCGTTAGTTGGTTTTAAGAGGAAGCTGAAAGACTACCTCATTAAAAAGGCATACTACTCTGTAAATGAATTCCTTGAGGAAAAATAATTACTGTGTTACGACATTATTTTTAAAATTATCAATGTATCCTAAATATTTTTAATACTGTATGTTATATTTAATGTAGTGTGATAAATGTATAATTAATATAATGTAATGATTAATGCATGACTTATATAATAAATATAATATAATAATAATAACAATGAAAAATAATTACTGTGTTACGACATTATTTTTAAAATTATCAATGTATCCTAAATATTTTTAATACTGTATGTTATATTTAATGTAGTGTGATAAATGTATAATTAATATAATGTAATGATTAATGCATGACTTATATAATGAATATAATATAATAATAATAACAATGGCAACACCACCGTATCAACGAAACGTCTCATTTTCAATTTTTTATTTAATTATAACAGTGAACGCAATTTTGACCCATTTTTACCATAGTTTTTCCAGAAAAATCAAAACTTAATCATCAAAATCATTGATACACCAAAACGAAAGCCATATTATACGAAAATTAAATAAAATAGACCAAAAACTACAGATTCGGAGGTGAAATGACAGTTGTCACCTTCAAAAGGAAACAATGAAAAAAATATAAGAAAATGATACAATGTTGACAAGATCGGCCGCACAACAAGCACGCCCACCACCTCCGGACTCTTCGCTCAGCTCCGCCTCGCCGCCGCCGGTACCCAGCCTCACTGTGAGCGCTGTGACGACACCGGCTGCGGCAGTTGCGTCGAGCTCGAGCGACGAGTATTTCTCCCCGCCCACGACGCCACCACCTGTTCGTCGACGTGGAGGACACCGGCCGCCGGACGGCTTAGGACCTCGAGGCCCACTGGCCTCTGATAGGGTCCCAGCTCCCGGCGGAAGTGTGCAGCGCATGAGATGGACACGATCCATCAATGAAAACGTCATGCGCTCATACTATGGGGCTACAGAGGGGGGAAAAAATCTGACCGCGTACCGTGTCCGGATGCTCTCTCTTTTTCAGGTGCTTGAGCCAGCTGTCAACGTTTCGGCACAACGACTATCGGATCAGGTGCGGGTCATCCAACGTAACCATATGTTGGATGACACTGTACTTGATCGCCTGCGAAATGAAATGCAGAGTAGTCATGTCATCGCCCCCCCGTCTCAGACCGTTGTAGTTCTACCACAGTCTAACATAAGTCAAGAAGACGAGGAGAGTGATGACAGGACTACAAACGTAAGTACCCAGTGCAATGAGGAATTGAGGAGTGCTTTGGAGGATGCGATTCGACAATATCGGTTCATATCGCCCGAACTTAGACCACGCTTACCTCGTTTACCCATGCATAACAAAAATAGGGCGCTGGTGGCAGTCCTGGATGCGCAGTTGTCAAATTATTTTGATGACTGCGCAGATCTCGCCGATACTCATTCGATTCTGTACTGCGCGGCTGTAGCGGCGTGTCGTGTAGCTCACGTCAAATTTGCTATTGATTCTAGAGCTACACGACCGAAACCAGCCGTACCAGCTTGGCAGTGCAGAATTGAACGCCGTATTGGTGGGGCCAGAACGCTCATCGGCAAACTAATCTGCTTCAGGGAGGGCAATACTCGCCCTAGAGTGATGCGCTTTGTGAGACGTGCGTTCGCAGGGACTGATATCAGCCCTCAGGACTATATGTCCTGTGTCACAGAGCGCATCGACTTCCTGAAGCAGAAAGTGTATGCATGGGCGAACCGTATTCGTAGGTATAAGCGGCGAGTGGAGCGATACACTCAGAATCGCACCTTCCAACGCGATCAAAGGTGGGTTTATAGGGGTTGGGAGCGACCGGTTTAAGATGTGGCTGACACGTGCCTACCAGATGATGATGTCATGTGTTCTTTCTGGCGCAATATCTGGTCGGTGCCTGTCAGTCACACCGAAGGCGATTGGACTCGGAAAGTCGAGCGAGCCTGCGATCCAATACCAGAAATGGGGGCTATTACCATCTGCCCCCAAGATGTAACTCCTGCAGTCCGTCCGCTGCCTAACTGGAAGTCTCCAGGGCCGGACGGACTGCAAAACTTTTGGATTAAATGGTTTGTAAGGTCGCACGCTCGCTTGGCGGCTCAGTACCAGATTGCTTTGGAGTCTGGTTCGCTACCCCAGTTCCTAACAACAGGAGTTACCCACCTGCTCCATAAATCAGGTAGCACTACGGAACCCAAAAATTATAGACCGATCACGTGTTTACCGACGGTCTATAAAGTTCTTACATCCATTTTGAGAGCTAAAATTAACAAACATATAGACACAAACTCTATCATGTCTCCTTCTCAAAATGGATGTAGGAAAGGGTCCCGTGGTACTAAGGAGCTACTCCTCATTGATATGGCCATTAGCCAACAAGTTCGTCGTTCCCGAAAGGATCTGTCGACATGTTGGATAGATTACAAGAAGGCCTATGACTCGGTGCCACATACATGGCTTATGAGGGTGCTGGAGTTGTATAAAGTAGATGCAACTCTGCGCACCTTCCTGATGTCATGTATGGGGCAATGGAGAACGGTCCTTCACTATCCAGGATGTCGAAATGTCCAGAGGAATAGCGAACCGATAAGGATCGAGCGAGGCATATTTCAGGGTGATAGTTTGAGTCCGCTTTGGTTTTGCTTAGCCTTGAATCCTCTAAGCACACTGCTGGAAGATTCAGGTCTAGGCTATCGGCTGAGGAGAGGTGGTCAGGTTATATCTCACCTCCTTTACATGGATGACCTAAAACTCTTTGCCCCCAAAAATTTGCAACTGACGGAGCTACTGAAAGTAACAGAAATTTTCAGTAGTGCCATCAGAATGGAATTTGGTGTGGACAAATGTGCGGTCATGCATGTAAAGCGAGGGGAGATTGTGGAATCCGTCGGAACCCAACTCTCGGATTCCATAAACCTTAGAACCCTCTCTGCATCCGAAACCTATAAGTATTTGGGTATGTCGGAAGCATTGGGCATCAATGGTACTGACATGAAGCAATCGTTAAAGGAACGCTTTTTTGGCCGCCTGAAAAAAGTATTTAATAGTCTTCTATCAGGCGGAAACAAGGTACGCGCCTTTAACGGTCGGGTCATGCCGGTTTTGATGTACTCTTTTGGCATACTCAAATGGACTCAGACCGAACTCGACGCCCTGGATAGGAAGGTCCGTACACTGCTGACTGCAAATCGAATGCATCACCCACGTTCATCGGTAATGAGGCTGTATATCCCGCGAAAATGTGGAGGTCGGGGCTTTTTAAATGCTAAGACCCTCCACAATCGCGAGATATGCAGTCTCAGGGAATATTTCTTAGAGGCCGACGTGGGGATGCATCGAGATGTGGTCAAAGTGGACAAGGGCCTCACCCCGCTCTCCTTGGCTAAAGAGAACTGGCGCAAGCCAGTAGTGCTTGACACTAATGATCGCATGGAAGTATGGCAGAGTAAGGAGCTTCACGGACGCTTTTTTCGGGCCCTACATGGACCCGATGTAGATCAACTAGCGTCCGTAGCCTGGCTGCGTTTCGGTGATCTGTTTGGAGAAACCGAAGGTTTTGTCTGTGCAATTATGGACGAAGTTATGATGACAAACAACTACCGGAGATTTATTGTGAAAGACGGCACGGTTGACATTTGTCGGGCATGCCACCGTCCGGGTGAATCAATCAGACACATTATCTCCGGATGTTCTAGTCTAGCTAACGAAGAATACTTCCATAGACACAACCTTGTAGCCAGGATTATCCATCAGCAACTTGCTCTCAAATACAGACTTGTAGAATCGGAAGTGCCGTACTACAGGTATGTGCCCGACCCAGTTCTCGAAAATGGAAATATCACATTGTACTGGGACCGATCCATCATCACTGACAGGACTATTGTTGCCAATAAGCCTGATATAGTGGTGGTGGATCGATTAGAGCGGCGCGCAATGATTGTTGACATAACGGTCCCGCATGACGGGAACCTCGTGAAAGCCGAGAAAGATAAACAAATCAAGTATCTTGACTTGGCTCGCGAGGTTGTCGACATGTGGGATGTGGACTCAGCGATCATTGTACCGATAGTCGTGACAGTCAATGGCTTAATAGCCAAGAGCCTCGACCAACACCTGGGGAGGCTCTCGTTGGGCAGCTGGATCAAGGGTTTGATTCAGAGGGCGGTACTTCTAGACACGGCCCGCATTGTTAGGAGGTTCCTCTCTCTGGAGCCCTGATCGCCGGTAGCTTGGACCCTGTTCCCGATACCGGTGGGCCACTATTTTTTATATTTTTAAATGTTTTTATATTTTTTCATATTTTAATATTTAAAAATATAATTTATATGTACAATAATGAAATAAAGGATAATAACAATGATAAATATATGAATAATGGTATTAATATAATATTATCTAAACTGTTTATTAACGGAGATTGTTTTTTGGAAACCTGTGTAAATTGCAATGCCTGAACAGGCAACTAAGTTCTAAGAACCTACCTATTATAACATCTTTGTATACCTACACTTAGTTCGCAATAAAGAAATTTGAATTTGAATTTGAATGTGTAATAACTATAAATAAGTAAATTAATTACTTTGATTATTGTCTTCACTCATTTTGATATTGGATAAATTGTCAGTTATCACACTTATCACTGACTAAATCAGCTCACTATACTAGTCACGCGTAAGAATCAGACAATGTTTTTATCGGCACGGCATCACAGCGACGCGTGAGAGGGCCACAGCGGCGCGGCGAGCGGCCCGCCGCGCACCTCCGCCCCCATTACTTCTACCTCACAAGATAACAGTTAAAAAGTAACGGTAAAATTAACGTTATTTAACAATTAACGTTAATAAAGATTAACGTTAAAATGTGGTATAAGTAACGTTAAATCTATTACCGTTATTTAAATATTAACGGTAACTCTGTCAAATAGAGGTAACGTTACGAACATTTTACCGGTATTTAAAGCCCTGCTGCAGGCCCTGGGCCGGCAGTCTCGACATTAGATAGCGACAAAAATCTCTCGCTAAATTGTATCGATGTCAAATTTCTTTAATAGATTTTCAACTTTATTTCCAAAGCATAAGGTTGAAAATCTATTAAAGAAATTTGAGATCGATACGACTTAGCGACAGATCTTTGTCGCTATTCATGTCGAGACTGCAGGGCCTGGGCCGACAGTCTCTACATAGATAGCGTCAAAAATCTGTCGTTAAGTGCAATCGTTGTCAAATTCCTTCAATAGATTTTCAACTTTATTTCCAAAGCATAAGGTTGAAAATCTATAAAAGAAATTTGACATCGATACGACTTAGCGACCGATTTTTGTCGCTATCTAATGTCGAGACTGCAGGGCCAGTGCGTGAATGAGATCGAACTTCGAGTTCAACGTCTGAATGCGAACGGCTGTGTTACATTACAACTCGCACAACACCGCACGCGCAGTTGCACTTGCGACCACTAGACCTACGAGGCAGTCAGTTACTTTACTATATTTATAATTAGATCACTCATTCATTAGACATAAAAAGTTATCACTGAGTATTACAAATACACATACATAACATTCACGCCTGTAATCCCCAAAGGGTTAGTACACCCGCATTTCGCCAGTTATGAGCATAATTTTATTATAGAAGAATTCACGTCCCGTCAAACGGGGTGAATAGAGATGCAGGTGTGAATCGAAACTTTAAAAGCGATTTTAACATTCAAATAATATAGTTTGTTGCCAACAAGGACACTTAATCGTTAATTATAATACAGTAAACACCTTAGAGTCCTTTTTCGCAACCAACTATATTATTTCAATGATAAAAACCCGTTTAAAGTTTCGTCTCGATTCACCCCTGCAACTGCATCCCTGCATCCCTATATTCTCTCCGTTTGACGGTAGGTAGATACTTACGGAATTAGTTTGATAAGTAAATTAAAAGTAAGTACTTACTTACCTAGTTTAGTTCCAATATAGGTATGTTGTACTCGTATGTTGTTTCAACTTAAATAAATATCAACTTTACGAGTGTGTAAATAAAGATGATTTCAAAATGATAGTTAAGTATTTAAGTACCTACATACTCTTAAAAAGGCCATAAAAAGTTTTGTAACTGAAAGAATACACTTAATATGTAGAAATGAAAGTTATTTTTCCTAGATTGGTAACTAAAACGTCCATAAAAAAATTAAACTTAATTAGTTTATACCTAAGTAATTAAAAAAAAATCTTGATTTTTAAATAAATACTACGTAAAAGCATGTCCGAATTCGCCAGTTTCGTCGTTTGTGCTTGTGTGGTCAAGCTTAGATACCTACTTAGGTTAGGATGGGTTATGTCGACTGACCGGGGAATCGAACCTAGGACCCCACGCTCAGCAAACACGTACAGACCTGCTTTCGTCTTCTGACGAAGATCGTCTACTACTGAGCTCAGCGTGGATGGCACCGCCATTTATACTCTCTTGTTTCGCGTCGCGTCGCGGCCGCGGCGTAGCGTCGCGCCAGTGTGAAAGGTGTTGCGACGCGATTCTGTCGCAGAATCGCTACGCGACACGTCGTGCGTCGCGTCGCGCTAGTGTGTACGAGCCTTAAGAAGAAGAAACATTGTGAGTAAAATCTATGTCTGTTTGATTAAAAAATATTGCATTAACTAGTTTAATTGTTTTTATTTTTACCGTAATCCTTGAGTTTGCCTGATAGATCAAATATAAAATGCATTGTAGCTATAGGTTTAATTGTATATAGTCTATTGTAATAAGGTCAGCGGTTCTGCGTATTTTTAAAAATAACCTCCCTGTCTCAACTTCGACATATTAATATAAAATGGGAATACTAAAATTTATGTAAATACCAAATATGAACCTAAACTAAATACAATTTCCAGCAATTTTAATTCAAACACAATATCAAAAGTTAATGAGATTAATTAAAGTTACCAACAGGCATTACCCTTAAAATCCATTCTGTCTGTCAAACATTAGTCTGACAAAACCGAATTCGGACCTCGGTGCGTTTTTGGGCAAATTTTAGACCTTTTCCAACGAAATTTTGTAGACCCAGCCCGGATTACTCGACCCTTGTTAGGGGCAGTTGACCAGTGAATGCAGAGCAAATCAGAAAATGTACCGTATTTAAGGATCCTTCAGATTGGTTTAATTTGGTGAATAGGGCATTTAAATATGATAAATATTGAGGCGACAAAGAAAATAACCCACTTATATGTACCTACTTAGATTTTGTAGCTCGCCCGAAAACGGTTGAGCACCATCGCATCGTCATACTTAGACTACATAAGCCCGAGATGTCCGATATGTTCTGCTCTACATCACTTGCTTTTTTTAAATTCATGAAACCATTAATCTCGTCGTTATCTAACGACAAATCTTTCTAAACCTATTTGCGACATTCATAATCATTAAAAAACACAATTCAGTTCACACCACAAATACAAGCCCTGAGCACACACCCACGAGCAAATATCCAAAAAATCCGAATTTATAGCCGCCCACGCTTTAGGTAGACGTATATCCTAATTTAATGTTGAATTGTCCAGCGGGTACCTCTAGAACGACATACTCGAACAAGTTGCGAAGCCTGCTGACGCGACGTGAACGTGTTAAAGGACTTTGTGCTGAAAAACGTGGTGACTGGAGTGGACTCGGGACGTAGAACGACCATTGTTTTCCGAATAGTGACGCCTGTCTATTCAAAGTTGCGTTTTTAGCCGAATAAGGCTGGATTCAAAGGTAGGGCTCTGTGGGTTTATGAGAAAGGACCGTTCCTTGTGACGTCATAGAGATGTTCGTCTGTTTTGACAAAGGAGTATTTTATTCGGGGGCTCTGGGTGTCCAATCTATATAATGCATTATCATAAAATAAAGTACGTTTTCGTGTCTATGATTTGTTTAAGATTTTGATGCGGTTTTCATCATTTAGAGAATTCGTTCCGGAAAGTTTATATGTATAATACCTACATTAATAATACATATATACATAAACTCACCCCATCTTCCCATGGGGGTAGGCAGAAACTACAGAACGATCCTTAAATACTCCTTTTGCCTCGTTTACGTTCATACATGTGGTCATACATGTACGCCCCTTGCGAGTACTACGCACCAGACCTGTCTGAAGAACATCACCAATAAGGTCACTATATGTCTTCCTAGGGCATCCCCTCCCGGCGTTTCCCCTCACATTTGCCTTGTATATACCTTTTGTTAGTCGCCCTTCATTCATCCTCTCAACATTACCAAACCATAATAATAATAAACTTACAAATTTAACAATAAAGTAATCTCGATGTTTTTTGATGTCGTAAAAACCGTGCAAGGTTGTTAGTATAATCGAAAATAATAATATAATAATATAATATAATAATATGGTTGTGTCTCACAGTTGATACATTTTGATGATGTTCCTATACCAAATATTAATTTCAGAAAAGCCAAAAACATGGTTCTTAATCTGATCTGAACAACGACGAGGTATAGTTTAAATTAAAATAAAAACATTTATTTCAGGTCCTTGACCCATATTAAATGTAAAAACAATACACAATTTTGTCAATTTTATAAGTGTCGCTATTGTGCAATAAATAGTTGATTGATTAATAAATAAATAAAGTTAATTAAATATCGTAAAAACATGAGTAACAAATAAATGTCAGATCAAACCAATTAATGTTAAAAGCACAAAGCAAAATAAAAAAATTATTAAACAGGACAATGAATTGAATTAAGTAAATGAAGTTATGTCAGAAGCAAAAATTATAATATCCATAAAACTACACCATTACCTACATAGTTATATAAAATGACAAATCAAGCACCAGCAATATGCCTGCTACAACAATGCTCAACGTAGAAGCAATCCAATTGCTGAGCAATTGTCGCCAAGACGGTGTTGGAGCTAGCCCGCACCCTGCGTACCAAGGACACGCACCGCAAAGTTTGCAGAATAGGGTAATTATCTGCCAATTTCAATGGCTGCAGTGCTATTCAATGTATCTTTATCCGGAATGTCTCTTTCTATATCTATTATTAGGATCTCACACGAAATCGCCTAGAGCTAGACAAGCAGACTTAGAGCATGACATGAAATTTCCGTTATTTTTTTCCGTACTGTAGTGTTAGTTTATTCCTCTTTTACAACGCAGTTAATAGGCTTAATTAAGTTAAAGGTTCTCCTCGAGATAACAACGTGGTGACTCAAGTTGAGGGGACTTGGGACGTGGAACGGCCATTGTTTTACTTATGGCGCCCGTCTATTCAAAGTTGCGTTGCATTTTACCCAACTGTGGCGAGGCGGAGTGCTGGCTTACAATGTTGTACATACATACTTATTGCAAGTTTGCAGGTTCATACTCTGCAGTACATGCAGGACTTCAAAACGAGAAGGAGACAAAGCCTAAAAAATTCAGTAAAATAAGAAAATACTTAAGTAATTTAGAAAGTATGACAAGTCAATAAGCAACTAAGCTAACCTTTTTGACCAAGCAGATAACCCTCATCAAGTCATATAACAACAAACCATTACTTATAAGCTGCTCGTTTGGTCTAAGCAGATATTTTCCTTATCAAGCCTAATGACAAACAGGTACATCTCCAGTACCCTAACACCTGGCTTTACAAGACCAACCTCACGAAACAAACGGCCTACTTAACACCACAATAATTTAATCAGCAGATTGTTTTATCTCCGTAGTCAGGGAAGTTGACTCTGCATTGTATGTCGCTTAATCCATACGCCCGTGCATGCAAGACCACGAACAAAGAGCGTATACCTATTGTCTGCCGCACTGGATACTTCGCTGTGATATTATGAACGCAAAATAGATAGGTCCAGAAGGTCGACTTCATACAACGAGTGAAAATATGCGCACGCACACATAAAGTTTATTCGAATCCTAGTTTCCAATTGTTGTTTTATCCACTTGAACGAATATCAACTTACAGTGACTGGTAGAAAATGCCTATGGCATTAAGTCCGCCTCTGTACATTTCTGTGCGTGAAGTATTAAATAAATAAATATATAAATAAATGATGATAGCGTAAATTATGTTAATTTCAGAGTTACTTTCAGCAATCTAAACTTTATGTGTGGATATTAAAGTTGTTTTTCTCAAACCACTTTTTTTTACATTTTAGAAACGAAATTGCGAACATAGTATAGATGCATACGTACGGCGATCTCAAATTATATCAAAAACAAATGCCAGTTTTGAGTGAACTTGCAGCTTGCATTTGCTGTACATAGACGCGTGTCTATGTGTGCGTGCGTTTTCTCTTGTTGTCCCTATGGAGCCAACCTTCTCTCTTCTCTCTATCTATTTTATGTCACGAAGCCGCGTACGCTGTTTTTAAAGCTTAGCAACGTTGTTTATTACATTCTTGGTATTAAGAGTGGAAACAACTGAGGATCGCGAGATACGTTTGTTGAAGACGCAAGGGAAATTACATTTGATTAAGTTTCAAATGTGTCCGGTGTTCTTGTCTGGAACGGAATTAAACTTTTCTTAGTTCCAGACGAAAATAATTCTTTACAGTTGTTTGAAGTTTCACTTAAGTCCCGTTAATTTTACACTGGTAATTTTATCATTGCAGGGTTAGTGTCTCTTCTTATGCAGAGAAGGAACCAGTATTGATCATGAAGGATAATGAGAAAGCGTGCTTAAATCGTGCATGTTGGCGATACCGGACTATCAAGTGCAGTTTTGCCTGTCTGTTGACATTCTAGATTATCATAGCCAGTTTCGAAGTGAATACTCAATACTCAATTCTTTATTGCATTCCAACAACCAACCAACAAACTTACCAGCAACCAACCAACCAACGAATAACCAGCAACCAACTTATCAGATTTTGGAATGCCAGAACTGTTACAAACCGGGACACAATTTCCTGTAACGTCACAAGTATCAGGTCATAAAAATGATCTCCCATAAACGCTGAGACAGCAAATCACGTCGGAGGCGTGATGTGATTTCACAGTGTGATTTGCACTCTTTTGGAGTGAATGGTTTGATCTCAGTATCGTAATCTTACTTGATGGATAACACTATCACTGATAGACTGATGAAATGATTGTGAATTATGCTGCTTAACTTTTTGATTAAGTTGGTATATCTTTTCGATACCTTTTGCGCGCAAATGACATGGAACATTTTATTTAAATTTTATAATTATTTCAAACTTATCTCTACTTGTAACATCATGGTCTTCGTAATTGTTCAATTCAATCAGAAATAAGGACAAGTTATATTTCTATTAGACTAATTACTTTTGTAAACTTTATGTACCTACTTAGTTTCTCATTATAACTTATAACTCCTAGTAATCTCTTCCTCCATTTGTTGCGTAAAACCGAAGGACTGTTATTGATTTATCCTTGTCAGCAACTGAGTAAACAATTCCAACTTGCAAAATGTCAGATAAACAGCTTAGTAGAACTGATTTACGTCACAACTATATTCCTTGTTTACACTCCGGCTTTTGGGGTTATGTGTACATTGCTTGGATTCATCTGAAAGCCTACTACTCCATATAAAAGTAACACAGGTAATGAAGGTTTTTATCAGTCAATTATAGAGGTATGAGGAACTGGGTGTAAAGTTCGCTCATACCTCCATTGAACAGGGAGAATCCTCCGACCAGATGGGTGTCGGTGTCTGGTGGGCAAATGCCCGATGTTAGATGTCGGAACGTTGCATATATGCTAGTTGCGCGGTAAACTCTGCTTGCGCGATGCAGGATTTTGCGTGACGTCAGTGTGACGCGTAGCTCGCATGTGGAGATGTAGATACCGCTACAAAATTTTCCCAATATAGAGCAAAGGCCGTAGCCATAGATATCCGAGAGATATGCCTTTACTCTATATTTGCTCAAGTTTAAGTGTCGCCACCTTTTCCCCACTCCTGAAACTCACACATACACAAAAGAAATAGATACGGCACACATGATGCTTTTTTCGCACACAAACAAAAAAATATGCGTAACACTTTTGTACTATTTTATTGCACATATGCTCAAAAGGGGCGGGCACTAGAAAGTATAGATACAGTCACTGAATGCACACATGTAACTGTAGCATCAACTAGGGAAGAGGGATTGGTATAAATATGTGATCGATAAAAATATCGATGAAAACCGACTGCAAAAAGAGGTGTTTTTTGGATGTATTTTGTATCGTTTATTTTTTCTGCTTTTCGATGTGGAATGTCAAAACACCAATAACAAAAAATCAAGTAAAAATACAATATTTGCGTTTGCAAATAACATTTAAATAAATCAGTTTCTTCAGTTTCTCCCTTACTCAGCCCCGGACCTAGAATTTATTCGAGGCGGGGCAAAAACTGTAATCTGCCGCTCCCCGCCCCGCCAATCTTTTAACCTTTTACATGAAGCCTTATCTATTTAAATATACATGGACATGTCGAACAATTATTTAGGATAGGACAGGACATATTTGAAATAAATCGTGAGATTATCGCATATTAGCTTCTGTACGCGACTTCGTCAGCGTGAAACATCGGCCCCCGACCCACCGCGTCGCTGCGCATCACTCGCCCACGATATTACTTCCTTTTCGCTTAGCATTCTTTCTGACCTTATTTCTTACTGCTCGGTTTCTAAGGGTCGTAGTGTGATGTTAAAAATAGCCTATAACCTTCCTCAAGAATTGGGCTATTAAATGCATTAAGATTTTTTCAAATCCGACTCCTAGTTCCAGGGATTAGCGCGTTCAAACAAAAAAAACTCTTCAGCTTTATTATTAGCAGAAGATTAGAATAAATATTTTACTCTTTGAGCCTTTTGTTCTGCAAAAAAATCGATGGCATTGTCATAATTAATCTGATTGTCATGATTTTCGATTGCTAAGATCACACCCGACTTATGCAGAAAAGCTTAACACCAATTAAGACAATCTAGAATATACCAGCGAGCGGAGCGAGCGCGAAAATTTTAGCACTGCCTCAGATAAGTTAGATTTTTTAAGTCCGAAAAGTTTTAAGAATTAAGAGTCGCTAGGCTAGGAATATTTTTCCAGAAACATATTAGTAACATTTTATCGATCGATAATGCTCCAATCCAACAGCTGCGCCAGCGCTGTGGTAAAAACTTAAAGGAAATCGTGTCGCCTTTGCACATAAAGGCGGCGAAAAGGGCGGGACGTCCGGCGCCCCCGCTTCGCGAAGTAAAATTTCTAAAATAAAGAATTTGTTCCTTAAATTATTGCCCACAGACGTGACAGAGGCGCTGATCCTCCTCAGGATCGCCACGGCATAGATCTGTTGCAAGAGATGGAAAGCTAACATTTTTGTATCGCCAAATAAAATTGGAGCATGTGTTTTAAAAACGGAGAGTTCCTGGTAATTCAACTGCTTCGCCCGCAACCCGCTCACACCGTTTGACGATCTACTCGTATGCCTACGCTAATCACGGAGTAATTTCCTCAGTGTGCCACCCGCAGAGAAAGATAATAAGTACTGCGCATCTCACTTATCGCAGAGTTGCGGTGCGCTGAGTAGTGAACTTGAGTGCCACGCTTGAATTTGCCTCCCCTAGATCCGGGGCTACCCTTACTTAATCATAATCATAATCATAATCATCATTTATTGCATTCAATGTAGTGTACAAGATGTTACAATAATATTTGTTTCATACATTGACCCTGTCAGGGCACAGCAATATATACATATGTTTTGGCATGCTACAGTACATAATAAATGTAAATGAATGAAAGAAACCCACAGTGCAGAAAGACAATAATATTTTTTTTAACATAATGATAAAGTATTGGTAAACAGTTATTTGGTCATAATTTCCATTAATAGTTAAAATAAGTTAGACAATTAAAAATAATCAAATAATTATAACTATAATCATAAAATAACATAGGCAATGTCAACTAGAATAATAGTAGTAAGTCAAAAATAGTCAGTGATGTATATAATAAGGATTTGAATGTCAAAATTTATCGATCGTTATCGTCCAAGAATTCCCTTAACAATAATAATAATCATAAAGCTTAATGTCAAACCAGAATAATAGTATTAAGTCAAAAATTGTGAATGATATATTTATATTATGAATTTTAATGTCAAAATTTACTTATCATTATCGTCAAAGAATTCCTTTAGAGTGTAGTATGATTTTAGTGTAAGGTGTCTTTGAAGGCTGGTTTTGAATTTATTTTCGTACTCTATGTCTTTAATTGAGTTTGGAAGCTTATTATATATTTTTACGCACATGGCTAAAGGTCCTGAATGGAACATACCTAATGTGGAGCTTGGTAGGGCTAATTCATTCTTGTTTTGGCGCCTATCACTGCGACTTTGTGGACGGAGGGTTCTAGTGAGTGGGAATAGTGATTGGTGTTTTCGTACAAATTTACTTACTTCCAATATGTAGATGCCAGTTAGTGTAAGGACCTTATATTTAACAAAGAATGGCCTACAGCTTTCCGTGTTGTCTATATTGGCAAGAATTCGTAAACATTTTTTTTGTAGAATAAAGAGCCTTTGTTTGTCTACACTATTTCCCCACACCACTATTCCGTAATTTAACCAGGAGTATGCGTAGGCATAGTATGCTGTTAGAGCAGTTTTAAAATCGGTAGCTCTTTTAAGCTCTCCTAGGGCATATATAAAGCTAGCAAGCTTATTTGCCACTGCATCTATATGAGCCTTCCAGTTTATATTGGTATCTATAGACAAACCCAACAGTTTAAACTCATTTATGCATTGTATCTGTATATTATTATACGAGTAATTTATGTCCAATTTACGCTTTTGATATGGTCTAAATTGCATTATTTTTGTTTTGTCAAAGTTTAATTCTAAGTTATGATCTTTTAACCATGATATTATTTTCGAGAGCTTATCGTCTAAGTTTAAGTTTAAGTTTTCACCACTAGTGTATGGAAAAATTATAGAAATATCGTCAGCAAATAAGATACTTTGAGCGTCAATTTCTTTAGGTAGGTCATTAATATAAATTAGAAATAATAAGCATCCTAAAACGCTGCCTTGAGGTATTGACATTGTTATTTTCACTTTATCAGATCTTCCGCGTGTTATTCGGCCAGTGTGTTGATCCCTATGTTCAACCTCTACGAACTGTTCTCTACTTTGTAGGTACGACGAGAACCACTTGTATGCTGTACCTCTAACGCCTATTGCATATAACTTACTAAGTAGGATTTCGTATGAAACTCTGTCATAGGCTTTGCTCATATCCAGTAAAATCCCTACTGCGTACTTTTTGTTACTGATTATATTTAAAGCTTCCTGGATATACTTGAATATAGCTAAAGTTGTAGACCTATTTTTCCTGAACCCGTTTTGACTGTCGTCGAATATCTTATATCTTTCACAATATGAGTAAAGTCGCTTTGACATCGCAGTCTCCAATATTTTTGCGAAAGTAGGTAACAATGCTATCGGCCTATAATTACTGGTGTCAGTCTGGTCTCCTTTCTTGTAAATAGGTTTTACTACTGATACTTTTAGCAAGTCAGGGACGGAACCCTCATCCAAAGACTGATTGACTAAATAGGTTAGGGGTAACGTTAGCTCTTCAGCGCAAGCTTTTATAAGTGTAGGCGGTAGCTCGTCATGGCCATAACTGCGCTTGTTTTTCATTTTTTTTATTATAAACATAATTTCGCTAGGGTCAACTGGTCTTAGGTAGATGGAGTTTTCGCTTTGAGAGGACGTAGGGCGGCCACTTGGAAAAGTGTTCCCATTTGCGGTATCTGTTTTTCCCACTGAAGCAAAATAACTATTGAAAGCGTTGGCAATGGTAGTCGCGTTTTCTGTCACCGTATTTTGCACACGCAATTTTATGTTATTAGTAGATTGTTTTTTATTTTTATTTGTACGCTCCTTTATTATTTGCCTTAAAATTAAAACTGTTCAACTATCGCACACAAAACAGCAATTTAAATAGGTACTTATTGAACATTATATCTAACGCTTTCATAATTTAGGTGTTTCATTCGTAACCAAAAAATGTAAGCAAATATCAATATGTTATTCCATCACACATTTTGTCACTTGGATAATATTATTATCCATCGGGTCTTGCTCAAACTGGTGAAAATCAGTTGATGAGAAAATATTTGTATTGACAAAGTGTCTAAGAGCTTTTGGGACTAGCAGCATCTTTATGAACTTTGAAGTCACTTGAAATTTGTTTGAGGGAAACCAACTATTTTCCCTGCATTTTGCATCTACCCATTTATGTTTAATTTCTGGATCTTTCGGGAAACTGAAATAAAATGTATTAATTCTTATTTAAAATTCTTAATACAATTTCCTATTAGAGCAACTAACAATTATCGATATCTATATGTCAGCGCTACGCACCACTAATGCATTGTTTTGACATGCGTCAGTCATTAGGCAAAGGCTGTCGCATGTCAAAAATATTTCACAACTAAATAATTTGTAAAATACTTAAATATTATAATTAATACAGTGATTTTTTTGTTACCGGTGGTAAGACAAGCCACTTGTACTAAGGTTTGTTGTAATTGTGCTATTTTTTCAAATAAGGACGGAAATATTCGGCATTTCATAAAAATACGAAATCACACTACACGTTCCGATGCAAACATATGACTAAACGGTGCTCACTGCAGTCGCGCGTATATAAGGTCAGTTGGACCCAACAGAGGCGACATGTGCCACGCCTCCAAGGCATATCCCTCGATATCCGTGGCCGTAGCGGTGGAAGCTTTAATCTCCTGCATTGCAAGTCAGGCCAAATTAGGAGATTACGTGCTCAAAAAAAAGTACAGCGCCACCAGACCTCATTATCCTCCACAGATCGACATCACACATTGCTGGGACTCTTTTTTTCGTGCGCCACCAGACTTCACCTTGCCTTAATTAGTCAAAGAATATATTTTATGATGAGGAAACTTTTTAAGCTTTAATATTACTTCAATTCAACAATCACAGTACACTGCTAGAACACAAAGCAAAAGTTATGAATAAAACTTAGTAGAAGGGACAAGTTGTGTGGCCAAGTCCTGGCCGAGTTGTATACAGACTGTGTCCACGTCGCGTCCAAGTAATGTCACAATATACAGCTGTGACTTTAGCTGGTCTGTCCCTCTGGCTGTACATTGTCATTCCCTTTGTTTCTCCAGTCTTGTACAAGACTATTCTTGTAGACACTATTGTCTACAGATATTTTGCCAGGTAATATTGTTTTTCACAACTATGATGGGATTTGGTTGTTCCAAAGAATTAATTGTACACATGTAAATGTAATATTAAAGCCCCAAAAAATTACTTTAACACATTTAATTTCAACATACTTACTAAATTCAAAAGCAACGAATTCACCCGAACACCGAATGAAATCAAATGAACAAAGTAAAAAGTTTTAAAGTTATGCGGGCCCTAATACAAGGCTCTTGGGTGCATATGGTGCAGTTAACCGGGCGCATGTCGATAACGACTTCCATTATATCACTGACTTTTAATAAAGTCTGACGGCTTTTTTGGTAGGATGTGAAGTCGCAGGCACCTTTATTAAAGGTTATAGAGAACTTTGACGAAAGAATAGGCTTGCAAAATGAACTCAAAGAATGAGAACTAAACAAAACATATGTAAAAGAAAGAAACAAATAAAAAAAACTTTAACGTTACGTAAGTACTTATCTGGTTAAATATACTTCATTAACAGCAGCGGTACAGTAGCTAAACAAAAATATTAAAAACGTCAGAATCACTTCTTATAATGGAAACAATTAACTGTACTTGTGCAAATAAAATGCTTGTAAAAAAACCTGTAGGATAGATTCTTGTAGACTTATTTGATATATTATTAAGATTTTTTGTAATCAATAATAGTCTGAAATCACCAACCCGCCTTGAGGAAGCGTGGTGATCAAGGGTCACGCCTTCTATATGTGAGAAGAGGCCTTTGCCCTGCAGTGGAACAATTTTAGGCTTGTATTAATATTATTATACACACATACATATAAAGTCTTCTTCCCATGGGGGTAGGCAGAAACTACAGAACACCACCTGCTAAGATCCTTACATCCTCTTTGTGCCTCGTTTACGTTCATACATCTGATCATACACGCACGCCTGTTGCGAGTAATACGCACTTGACCTTTCTGAAAAACATCACCAATAAGGTCACTATATGTCCTCCTAGGGCGTCCCTCCGGGCGTTTGCACTCACATCTGCCTTGTAAAATACCTTATGTTAGTCGCTTTTCATTCATCCTCTCAACATGACCAAACCATCTAAGCAAACTCTTTTCAATTTTTGTCACTACATCTGCTTTTAAATCGCACCGTTGCCTTATCTCATCATTCCTCAGCCAATCATTTATTGTCACACCACACATGCTTCGCCAGTAACGCATTTCCATGGCATTTATTCTACTTTCATGCTTCTTTTGCCACACCCAATATTCACTTCCATACATAAGCGTCGGCACTAGCACACCATTGTGAACAGCCAGACGAGCCTTTTTGGAAATCAACTGGTTGGTTACAATGGCATGTGTAGCACCATTCACTTTATTTACCGCATTTTCTCTCCCTTCCACATCTTCATCAATCATTTCATCTCTTATACCTAAACAGACTCCGAATATACGAACTCACTTATTTGCTCCACACTCTTATCATTAATTTTCACATCACATACCGATACATCCCCTTATCTTTGAAACACTGCATATTATTATTATTTAAGTGATTAAATACTCTTTATGACACACCACAAAAATTTAAAACCACCACCACATAATTACAATTAAGTACGTACCTATTGAAAACTTGCGAAAACTGAACAAAAGACGACCAAATTAATTATTGTACAAATGTTTGTCAAAGCAGTAGGTGGATCATTAAAAATATGTACTAACATTTTCAGCGGGAAAATACCTCCTACGTAAATAAGGAGCGTTCAGTGTTAATATATTGCGTAGGCAACACTAAAAGGAAACGAGTATTAGGTTTAGGTACTGCTTTCAAACAAACTTTCATTTCCCATTTTACTCCAATTCAAAAGTCCTTTCTTAGTGCTAACTTTTGTTATACAACATTATTTTTAGTATATGCGAAACCTGAATATAGTTTGTTTAGAATAAGTAACTGAATCGATTCCAATCATTTTAAACCATGTTATATTTTGTCGCAAAAATATTTAAAAAAGGTTACAAGTTGGACACCGAGCGACACTAAGTACCTATCCGCAATCATACGCGCACAACACAGGTCACGGCAGGTCATAGCGGCACTAGGCGCGGGCGCACAGCGGGGAGGGGGTAAAACAACCCCTTCAGTCGCCCGGACTCTACAGGTTGACGCGCATGTGTCACGCTCCCTTTCAGATACAATACGCCTTCGCGATTGCGCGGCCGCCGTGGGCCTTACAGTTGTCTTTCGGTTGATTGTGTACCGTGTACCTATTTTATGTAAAAAGTATCGTGTTACCATGTCTTTCTCATACACAAATGTCCAGTACACAGAAATGGTACGTACACTAGCGGTTTGTGGTGATAACGTATCCCTGGCAGTGCGGCGGTACGAGAAGCAATTCGGCATCAGAGTATCGTGAAACACAATGCTTTCCGCCACGCAAAGATCTAGGGACTACGGTACCTTTCGGCCTCTGACAGCAGTTGATAGAGGAGTGAGTCGAATTCCTACCATAGTCCAAGACGGAATTTTGGACCACATAGCCAACAAACCTACAGCCTGCTGTGTAATGCGATGTTTAACAGTTTTTATCCACTTTAAACTTTAAGTGTTTGGTATAAGGTGCAACAAATCGCATTGAGGACATTTTATCACTTACGGCTGCATTTACGAGTAAAGTACTTACATAATAATATCTACCTACACTTGACCATTACGACAGTCTAAAGCCTGAAAGTGTGATGGAAAATGTTATTACCGGATAATTACAATCCAATCGCCATACGGTTAGCTACCTACTGCCAAATTATTATCAATGAGCGCGAGACGACGCGGGAGGCGCGTGCGGCGCGTGGGCGCCGCGTGGTGACCATGTTTTTGTACGGACAACCAGGTAATATAACAAGCTTATAACTTTATGATTTTTCATGATACAGTTTTGAAATTTTGTTAATAGATTCTTTACATAAAAATACTAGACACGTGTTTCGGGTTTTGCATATACTAAAACTAATATTGTATAGGGTCAAATAAAATTAGTTAGCAAAACTCCGCAGACGTGATAGGTATCGATATCTAAACATGATAAAACAAAAAAGAAATTAATTTGGTATTTGTTTTGTGTGGTCATTGACCGCAGGTAGTGTAGTCACTTGAAAGGTCAGTAAAAAATCAGTTCTTTTTGTGTAAACTTCACAGCCGTCATAGGTATCGATGTCTAAACACGATAAAACAAAAGAAAACAGATTTTCTCAACTCATACGTCAAGTTACAACACTAACAACGTTCTCGACATTTAATCGTGTTTAGATATCGATACCTACCTATCAAGTCTGGAGAGTTTCGCTACCTAATTTAATTTGACACTGTATGAGGAACTCTTGCGAAAAATTTTATGCTTCTAGACCCAGCGGCTTAGAATTTGCGTTGTCTGTCAGGGAACTTAAGATTTTTATTAAGTAGGATAATAGTCTTTACTACATTCTAAGCGAAATAACTACGTAATAGTATTCTTTAGTTACTACTTTATTAGCCAGCTATTCCCCACGACTCTGTTTGCATAAAACTTTCATCTCCCTTAGTAACCCCTTATTCGTTATGGGTGAAATTTTTAATCATCTAATTCCTGATTGAATGACTAAGGGCGAATTTGACAAAACTTTTATACCTAAAATAAGTATTTTATCTTAAAAGTAAATTTTTAATTTTTGACAGATTTCCCATACTAGAACTGTCAGACGTAAATTTTATTTCACGGATAAAAGGTGAATGTGACTTTGGTAAAATCAGCCCTAAGGAGTAAAAAGGTCCTAAACGTGGAAAGAAACCTTTAAAGTTTTGAAGATTTTGTGATGAGTTGTTTGATTGTTATTTTTTTTCTTTTCTTTTAAATAATTATTGTTTGAAATACCTTTGTCATGTATTAGTCTGGAATAGCCTATATTCTCACCAGGAGTTGGTAGCTGCGCCACAGTTTTAACTTTTGCAGTTATCATCGTTTCCCATTGTTTTCCATGATTTTATTTGTTTTTAGGGTTACGTACATCTAAGTGAAAAACTCTGGTTTTTCATTTGGATGGATCACTCGTGTGTCTGTCTGTCTGTTCGGCTATTACAGCCAATTTGCTCCGAATCTAATGGACCAATTTAGTTCAAAGAAGGATAGCGAGTTTGGACCCAGATTATTTATAAATTAACGAAGTGTCGTTCACTTGCAAGTTCATATTTATTATAATTAAGGGTTTGTAAGAGGATTGTATAAAAAATATTGAGTCACTAGATGATGGGAATTAAAAGTTAGAAAAGATTTTTATTTACTTAAAAATAAGTCATCATGCAGTTATTAAACGCACTGTGTTTCGTATTACATTCCAAACTAATAATTACATGATTTTCCTACGTTCTTACATTTGCAGACGTTTGCGCTTGTCAATTTTTTTTAATAAACAAAACGAAAAATAAAAGATTTGTTTTTATATAAATATTGTTTTATTCAACAAACCTCTTGTTTAAAAATTCAAGTTCTTAATAGTCTGTAAAATCGCATCTTTGCTTAATTGCTTTTCACGGAGGGAGTTCCAGGAGATAGATATTTATTCCTAGTAGGTATCTTTACTTCGTTTTCGACTACTTTGTTGGTCTAGTGATCGTTAGCACGATTGCCGAACGTGGGGTCCTGGGTTCGATTCCCAAATCAGGCAAGGTGAAATTCTCAGTATCAGCACGAAGTCTGAATATGTGCCCGGTCAGTGACAGTTGGCTCACCCCTCATAGATGAGAGTTAAACGTATGTAACTGGCAAAATGTGGGTGTATAGCACGCCACTCCACACGCAGGTATGACCCGACTTTAGAAAGAATCTTGGTCGCAACTAGACACATCGCGCCAATTGAGCCTTAAAACTACATATTCTGCTAGATATGTACGCTTCTTTCAACTTACTTTTATACCAATAATAATTATAGTTTCATCCTATATCAATCCAGTCTATGCTTACAGTATTTCATATCTCGTTTTAACCAGGTCACTATAGTTCCTAGCTCTCAGACATAGTAGGTATGTATTTTTTATTTTGAGAAGGTAAGTACCAATATTTGGCCAGAGAGATGCAGATCCACGATGGTAGTGTTGGTACTTAAATATTTTTATTCTGATTGAACACCTTTTTGAAACTACTTAGTACAAAAAAAGACATTGTATTATCACTATTATATTCGTTTTAGGTTATAATCTTTCACCTTGCATATCTTTTTTCTCCCAGCCTCTACAACTTACTGCCCATTTGCTTTTTTGCTAGTTTTACAACTAGTTATAAGTTTCCATACTGCACGGTACTCCTAACAGTGGGTCCCATTGTACATGCAACCTCGCCATTCTCCTTTGGTAAAAATTTGAATTTCTGTGACCTAAACACGAACATGCAACGTAAATAAATGAATTTTGACTATGGGGTGCACACTTTTGGGAAACAAATAAGAAAAAAAAAAAATACGTGTGGCACTTGGGGACTGCCGCGGTAAAGCTATTGCATAGCATTTTTTATCAACTTATGCAATTATAATAATTATTTATTTATGCAGTATTTTTTTTCTGTGATATTAATTCAAGTACAGTCGTACCATATACATACACGTTAAGCGAACGCTCGGCCGAGCTACATGGTAGGCGGAGTGGCGGGTGTTAGGTTTTATTTTCGTTACGGAATTTCTTGATTCGGTCGCCGCGCTCAAAGCCCGCGATAAAAGCTATGCAATAGCTTAAAAGTTTTGCAATCTGTACCGTGTGTCATATTAAATGAAATTATTTTAATGATTATTGTGAGGGTGTCAATATTTTTTTATAATTTTCAAATAAATAGTTTTAAAGTTATTAAAGAAAATTTATGAAAATTTACCATCCTCCTCCCATAATTCCGTAACTACTGAGCCTTAAATTAGAAAAAATATAGAAAGTAGTTCTATACTTACAGATTATGGGAAAACTTATAAGAAATCTATGGTCTTAAAATAACATGGTAAATCTCTCAATATTGTGGGTAAAAACTGACATTAACAGTAGGAATGTGTGGGAGAGGTTTTTGTGTATGAATTGTCGAACCTGGTTTATTGTAGGGAGCAAGGTATGACTATGGAACAATAATAAAATATTAGACTTATCTGGATTGTTCCTAGGTCAAATTAATCTACTGGGAATTTATACATTTTGCTTTCCAACAAAACACGCCAAGTAAATTAAATTCCATGTTGACCTTTATATGTACAGTACTGTAAAATATAGGATTGTTCGTTGATAATCTGGTTCTTGGAAATTTTCTATTGTGTCAAGTAGTTCCAATGGAAGCCAAGTAAATATTTTTGAGAAGGCATTATGTATTTAACTGGTATGTATCTTGAGTACGTCGCGTCGTTCAATTTAATTTCGCCTTCAAAGTCTTTGCGAATTAATGTCTTAGCTGAAGGTTAAACCGGAATCAGCTATTAATCAAAATCACACTAGAATTTGATACCACAACCTGTTACTTAAGAAGCGAGTTCATATGCTTATGACAACCACTAAATTGACAATACATATAGTTTTATTAAACAATTTACAACCGAGTCCTCAGAAATTAAATTATCCGGAAAAGAACCGGAGTTACCGACATAGCTTGTAGAGTAAGCAAGCTGTATTGGCAGTGGGCTGGCCATGTTTGTCGAAGGACCGATGGCCAGTGGAGCAGACGAGTCCTGAAGAGGAGACCACGTATCGGCAAGCATAGTGTTGGGCACCCCCCAGCTAGATGGACCGACGACCTTAAAAAGGTGGCTGGGACAGACTGGATGTGGAAGGCGGAGTACAGGGTGTTGTGGGAGAGGCCTATGTCCGGCAGTGTATTGCATTAGGCTGAGTTGATGGAATAAATTCTTCACGCGCTCAGGCATCTAATAATTGAGTTAATAAAATGTTATAAATTATGTTTAAGTTATGTTTAGTACATATAATGTAATAAATTGTAATAATTAGGATAAATATTATATTATGTAATTTAATAATTTGATGTATAAAATTTGCAGTGTCTCACAGTGTTAAGACATGTACCCTGGTCTTAACACAGTGTCATGAAATTTTAATGCATGGCTACTAACCAGTGTTTTACATGTTAGCAATTAAATAATAACCTCCTAAGCCATCCAAGACACTGACAATTAAACAATTTCGAATCAACAGCTCCTCACTGGCAGCCACGTGAAATAAGAATTAAAATTAGAGGCACTATTGTGTCCATACATAGGTATTAAAGGTCTGAATCCGTGATCCCCTACGTATATTGAAATTACCTTTGCTTCGGTCAATTTGAGTTCGAATACCTTCCTTACATTTATTGATAGGTACTATCAACACCGGGATTCGGACGTGTTAGCATCCTGATTATGTCTGCTAGCACGGGTGTAGCTTTATAATAATAATATTATATACAGGTACAAATAGAGATGTCATAAAAAAAAATTACATGAGTAATACTTTTTTTTCATTTCTTTTTTTCAAGAAATTATATAAAATTAAATATCTCGAAAACTACCAAGAATCGCAATACATACATGGGGTATTTTCGGATACCCCTGGGCATCAATATTTTTTTTGTGACTTCACTATTTGGACCAGCCTGTATATTATAATAGAATGACCTTATTGGTGATGTTCTTCAGAAAGGTCAGGTGCGTAGTGCTCGCAACCGGCGGGCGTGCGTGTATGACCAGATGTATAAACGTAAACGAAGCAAAAGGGATAAGGATCGTAGCAGGTGGGGTTCTGGAGTTTCTGTCTACACCCATGAGAAGAAGGCGTGCGCTTACGTATGTATTTATATTTTTGTGTTCCGCTTTGAAGGGTAGATACGGGTATCGGTGTTATTACAAGCACATGAGGCATTTCACCTTTGCCTCTATTAATGCAATCCTTTTGGTATAGCAAATTTGCTTGGTTGTAACCAAAGAATGGTTTAAAATAGATAACACTAAACTTCTACATCTCAGACACATCTCACAAAAACTTCTATAAATGTTTATTTATATCTACAGGCCTTCTAACTTCAACAAGACCACTAAAGCATATAAAAAAATAAATCATACTCTAATCATAATAAAAGGAACACGAGGCTCCGTAATGTACTTAGCTATACATATGTACATAGCTATGTAACAAAAAACATTTTATCCTAAAAGATGAACACAGCGAGACCAACTTTATCAAAACGTTTTACTCCGAAAGGGTAAACATATATTTTACGACGATACCATATTTTGGTGGCGGTAATTTAGAATTCAATCGTTGTGCAAACGCTGGGTGGAAACGCGTAAAATCTTCTAAGGAGCTTACGTTCAATGCAACTACGCGTATTTTATCTACGAAAGCGAGTTAAACCGAGAGCTTTGAAACAATGGAGATGGTATGAGAGCATTTTGTTTCCAGATTATACACAAAAAGTACCTTAGTCGTAGTAACCACCGTCCACTGCTAAACATAGGTCTCAAGTGAGACCTATGTTTAGCAGTGGCGTAACGTAACTTAAGTAAGTTACGTTACACCTCTTGGGTCTCCCCCTTCCACATCGAGTTACACTCGTGGTGAAAGTTCAGATACTTAGCTACTATTAGGATTAACAAAAGGTTATTACAAATGTGTGTGGAAACGCCGGGAGGGTCGCTCTATAAGGACATGTTATAGTGACCTTATTGGTGATGTACTTCAGAAAGATCAGGTGCGTAGTACTCGCAACCAGCGTGCGGGTATGACCAGATGTATCAACGTAAACGAAGCAAAATGAGTATGTAATGATCGTAGCAGGTGGCGTTCTGTAGTGTCTGCCTACCCTCATTGGAAGAAGGCGGGAGTGTATATGTATGTATTAAGAAGAAAAAAAATACAACCAAATTCTAATATCAGATCTTTGTCACTCGTGAGAACTTTCAATACGCCTAACATTTTACTAACGCAATCTAATCCTATTTGATACAAAATTTAAACAGGGTTTTTATATAATAAATTAGTGGAACTTCACAGACGTGCTGAGTGTCTCATCATGTTTAATAAAAAACAGTTTTTCTAAACTTTTAATTTTTTTTCTTTACAAAATCATCCATTATTCTTGTTCAATTACAATTACTGATTCACGTCTGTGAATTTTCCCTAGGCAATTAATTTACAACACCCCTGTTGTTTCTACGCTTCACGGAACCAACACCGAGGAATGAAAATAGCTGAGTTTCGATAACCGTTTGTCTAGATTACTGGAATACCTGTCGTGTTGCGAAGGTCGTGATTTTAAGTCTTCGGTGAAGTGAACACGTTCATTTTGCGGTTGGATTTATGTTTTAACGTTGAAATTGTTACGGTTTTTAAACCCCGACGCAAAAAGAGGGGTGTTGTAAGTTTGACCACTATGTGTCTGTGCGTCTGCCTGTGGCACCGTATCTCTTAAACGGTTGAACCGATTTGGATGCGGTTTTTTTTATGATAAGAATCAATGATATTATAAGTAAAAATAGGTAGATCAGCCAAGTTTTCTTCGTCTTGATTCTTTTTCGCTCCCGATAATTACGACATACCGCCCTACTTCCAAGTGTTATCTAATAGTGTGACATTGTGCCGTTTTTGAAGATCAAATGTTGTGTAGGTAACCCATTTGCGTCTTTTTACTTAAAATATCATTGATAAGGATTGTAATTGCTATTTCAGGCTTGCGATTTTACTTTATTTCCGGTCCGCGTAATTGACTTCTTTGGAACTCAAATTAATGAGGCTTTCTGAGGCCCACGATAAACTCCCATTTTATTCATTATTATATATATTCATTTCTCACTTTATTAAAATTTTATCTTTAACTGAGAGATATTGAGTCTTCAGAAACGAGATACCAACCAGTATCACCATCGAATAAATACATACAATCAGGTTAGGACACCTCGGAAACCGAGGGTAAGTCATGAGCTCATCAAGAGGCGAATGCAAAAGAGAATGAGCACCGAACTATAGGTTCTTGCACTGAAGCCTAATAGGCATAATATATACATCAATGAAAAGAGCTTTTCAAAGATAACCTTTGCTACAAACACGACTTTTGCCAATTTGTTAGTCAGTTCGGAGTTAATGACCCAAATAGGTGTCAACTTGGGCACCGAAATTAAGGAATTCTTTGCTCCCAGTAGCCATAAGGTAAACATCAATGGAAATACCTTTTCAAAGAGAACCTTTGCTACAAATATGACTTTTGCCAATTATTAGTCAGTTCGAAGTTAATATATTAATAACCTAAAAAATAGGTGACAACTTGGGCACCTTAGTAAAGGATTTTTTAGCGCCCAATAGCCATAAGATATACACCGATGGAAAGAGCTTGTCAAAGAGAACCTTTACTACTAGCATGACTTTTGGCAATTGTTAGTCAATTCGGAGTTAATGGTCTACTTTTGTGACTACTTGGGCATCAAAGTTTAGGAGTGTTCTTGGCGCCCAAAATCATAAGTAATATAATAATAATACGCTTCGCATAATTCTTACATACGACGTACTTAGTCGCTGAATACGATTTAAAACTTATACTCTACCTATAGCCGCCTACACGTTCGACTAGAAAAGGTGTTACCAGGTTGCGCCATTTATAAAGGCTGTAGAGTTTTCTCTGAAAAAGGAAATTCGCCCGTCTGAGCACCAAAAATATGACTTTGGATAGAAGATCTTGCCATCACTTCTACTCTGGTTAAGTATATAATTTAAGCAACATTGAGCAGTCTTCAGTTAAGCATTCTCTCGCTATTTAGAATTTTATTAATATTTTTTTCTGAATATTAGGAATTTCGTAGCTTTCGTAGAACTCAAAGGTAAATATCAAAAAATGTGGCAGGCCAATTACACCTGTTATGAAGTTCTGGGATCACATCTGGTGGGTATGTTTTAAAATAGTAAAAAAATATTTTTAGCTACGGACACAAAATATATGGCACCGTAATTTTAATTGTGAGTGTGTTACGCAGTCACCTCGCTGCTTTATAATCCCCATTTAACAAGTTCATTTTGTTTTCGGCGCACAGGCAACTGAAGGAACACGGGTGGGTTTTAGTCAGTAAGAGTCTGACACGCCCTTCCGCTCAAAAAAAAGGACCATCTAGTACTGATGTGGCAACATTTCAAAACATCGAGATTGCTGTGCTATATTGAAGTTAAATGTATATGTAATGTGTGTGTATGTATATTATAGACATAGATCTTCTGGAATAAGTTCTCTTAATGATGGAGTATCACTACGAGTACACTAAGAGTATTTCAGAAGAACTAACCGAACACACAGAGAGACAAGAAACACGACTTTGTTTTATACTTGTAGATAGAAGAGAACATTTTGGCTTAAGAGTTTTCACCTCTGTAGCCGAAATGTAGTTGTTCAGTTCATGTCTGCCTACACTTTAGGGAATTCAGGCGTGATGTTTTATGTTAATATAATAATGATAATGTTTATAAGTTACTGTTTATTAATTAGTTAGCTTATGACGATCATTAAGTGATGTTAACGTCACGGATGATTTAACGCCGAATAAACTAACAATTCAGACAAGTCGTAGTAGTAACAGACGTTGTTTTATACACGAGATCATTTCAATGAAATATATCTTAACGGTATGTGGAGTTTTGGCAGGTTTTATATTATATCCGACCGAATCATAGAAATAGTATTGTTCCTAAAACGGTATCCGAATTTATGAGGCCATGTTTTAAAGTGGACAGTGATCGGCTTAAAATGTGATGTTTGCAAAGCACAGAAATAATGTAAGTAAATTAATTGACGAAATACCTGAATGTCAATAATGGTTATTTACTCATATTTAGCTCCTCACCGACTAACAATAGAGGGAAGTCGTCACAACACGAAATATTCCCCTTGAAGAGATCTTTCCATTAGTATGCATCTTAACGCTATTGGGCTTTAGGGCAGATTCGCCCAATCTCCTTTCAGGCGAATTACTATATTGTGATTGCCAAACTTTACTGACAAACTCAAACTCAAAGCGTTTATTTCAATTAAACCATTTACAACTTTTGAATTGTCAAAGAGTCGGTCAGTTAGTCAGAAAGTTCAAGCTAGTTGCCCATACCAAAATGTTGACCTATATGGAGAAGAACGGCTAAGAAACTCCAAGGATAACACTTTCACTCGTAAATCAAGATATTATAAGACAAAATCCTGGGTACATATTCTTGTTGCTTCTATAATAATATGCGAGAACAATATAAAAATTACAACATAAAACGATTAAAATATAAGATTAAAGCAGTTAAGGTGAATCCTCAGCTGTAAGCCTGCCTTTACTTTGGTTTTTTTTACAAATTGCAGCTAAAAAATAAATTCTAAGGTGGAACAAATTTTGACCAACATATGATGTAAAACAGTGCTGCAATTTGCAAAAAACTAAAAGAGAATTTTAATTTAGATAAAACACACAGTACTTGGTTGCAAACAGACTAACTATTTAATAAAGATGCACAGATAATACAGTATTTGAAAAATACACATTTTTACCACTATGTTTAGTGAGTAGTATTTAATATGCTTTATTTATTTATTCTAATTATTTTAATATACACATATTAACACTTAAGAGATGACCAGTCTTGACTGACGGCGCCCGTTCACTAACATGACCTAATTCCATTTTCAAATGCGGCATTTCGGAAGGGATTATCATTTAGAAAATACTGGCTTTTGTCAAAAAATGAGAAGGAAATAATGCATCGGCACTACTTGGTGACCAAAACTGCAGTGTTACATAAGTATTTCGTGTAAATAGGTAGTAGGTACTTATTGCCCCGCAGGTAACATAATGACCTATTTCTTGAGAACACTTCGATAACTTGTGTGTCATGATAACGAACCGATACAGTGTATTCTGTGTGGTTTTCTTTGAAACACACTCTTGAAATACTTTCTATTTCATTTCAAAACTTTCTTGTAGCTACTCCTTGAATCGTAAATATGGGGGGACCAACGTTTATGGTCGATATTTCTCAAGCGATTCATGTAAGGACAATCAAATTTCATAGTTCTAACATAAAATTATTTTATTAATTCATAATTACTCCATATTAACGGCACAGCGTTAACGGACGTTATTGTGTTAACGGACACGAATATTCACCTCCGATAACAGTATTTATTGTCTATCGTCATATATTATTTTTCCAAATATATTCCAAATATCTTAGATTAAGATTTACGATATTTGGAACAAATTCCATGAAAACTCGAGACGATAACAGCGACATCCATAAGCATGAAACTCTTAACATAAATGCATAATTTTCCCATAATCTTGCGAGTAAACACATTGGCACTTCGATATAAGTCTAATTCCTTTCCACAAAATGTATGAATTCGTCAGCTTTCTCCTTTAGATAATTTACGCAGAGCCTTACCATAATGCGTCGAAATCCTAATAATGCTTTTAAAGTAACACGGTCATTTACAAAACACGTCTTCCTAAATGTGTACAATTCAATATTGAGATCAAATTGGAGGTTTCCTACGACTATATATGCATGAGGTATAATATACCGGAATGTTAAGATAAAGTAAAGATCAAGTCATCCCGGATTCAAGACTAATATGAACTTAACGAAACGTAGCCTTCCCGGTACTTCGGAGAAAATTGTATAACGTAGTTGGTAGGTATTGAACTGGCATAAATTAATGTAGAATAAGATCCTCATTTTCGTCCTACTGTGAGTTGTTGAATCTAAACAAGGTCGCGAAAGATTAAAACTACAAGAAAGACGATGTAAAAGAACAATATGGAATCCCGCGGGGTAATTGCGTAACAAACTAACAGTAGGAATGACTTTCATTTTGACAGTTTAACAACATTCATTGCGTTATTTACGTTGTTGAGCAGATACATTTTTCGAACATATGAAGCAATGGCTTCAAAATGATTCAGATTGTGGTAGATAGTGTGTTACACAATTAGGTTGCCGGTGTAGGTCGATGGAAAAGATAACTAACTAACTATATCTAATAGCATTAAATCAGAGCAGGCGAGCCATTAAATAGTAGTTTGTAATAGAAAACAAAGGCATTTTGTTCGAAACACTGTTCAAGGATGTTATTCTTAAGTCAAGCATGAAACTTAATTTCGTGGAAGTACTATGCTTTATAGATGACTAATTATTTCTCAGTAGCAGCCCGAAGTTTGGATTTGTGCCCGGTTGATGGCAATAGGCTCGCCCCCTATTGCATGGGACTTAAACATAGACTTAGGTACACATCTACCTTTCCCTTCGGGGAATACGGGCGTGATGTTATGTTTATTTTAGTCTAATACTACTAATCTATAAATTACTAAAATTCAATAATTTCTAAGAAAAATCAATCTTGCCTAACCTTTTTCCAACTCTGTTGGAGTCGGTCTGCAGTCTAACTGGATGCAGTTAAAAGCCTCCACAACCCAGTTACTGAGTCACACGATACGCCTTGATAAGACAGGTTGTCAGACTTTTGGGCTTCTGGCTACCCGTAACGGCTTAACTTGCTTTTCGAGGCACGGAGGTGTCTCTATATGTAATGGATGGTCACCCATCCATAAACCGACCACAGCAAGTGTAGCTTAATTTCTAAGATAACAACGTTAAATACCCAATTCTGATACCCAACTTCTTAAATGTAAAACATGATAGGAAGGAAAAATACTGAAAAACTGCCCCCGTAGCAGAATTTAATATTTCACACAACTACTCAGAAAGCATATAAACAATTTCATTGCAACGCTTTACAATTCAAATGTCTTGTAAAGAGAGTTAACGTGAACTTAAATTTGTTTAAGTCATCTGAGAAACTATGCAAAGTGGCATTAAGACGAAGTGTTACTACAATTTCTACTTAAGTTTACTTGCCTAATGAATGTTGGGATTGTTAAATAAATTGTATATGTAAAGTATTTGCTTTATATTCTCCCTTATTTCATTATACATTTTATGTATTCTTCAAAATTAGCTTACCAACAGACAGGTAATATGAGGTCATATAATGTATTTATTTGACTGTATAAGTCTGTATTTTAATTATTTTATTATTGACATGATCTACTCATTGCAATGTCTTTTTTAATGAGTTGTATTACAATATGTGGTTAGCTAGCAACCTCGACAATTGATCATTTTATTCTTGCCTGAGCAAACGGCAGCAAGTTCGACATGCTACATCTAAGGGATGCCAATGCTTGCGGTAGCATCGGTGGTCGGGTTGTCACCTTCCCTCAAATATAAAATAAATAAAAAATTAAATAAAATCCATTTATTTCAGGTTCTCCCATATTACAATCACAAGTATTACAATTACAAACACGAGATAAATACAAATCACAATATAAAAATAAATACAATATCATGAAATTATAAATACAATGTCAAATAAAAATAAGCAACTCAATGTCAAATGAAAATAAAAATTAAAAAAGTTAAAATAATAAAAAATAAAAATTTAAAAATTAACCGGAAATTAATAATATAAAATACAAATAAAAATAAAAGCTTAGGGATTTTTTTTAGATAAAAATAATAACATAATATATTAATAAAAACAGCAAATCTCACGTCAAATATGGCGAGGGGAGTAGTGGCTCCGATCTTTCCGTTATGCTCGTGAACAGGTACTGCTTGTGGTGATTGGTCGTATTGCTGACCATAGAACGAATACAGACGTGCTCATCAATGTTTAATATCAATAAAAATAAATTAAGCTTGCATAAATAGTGACCTAGTTTTAGTGTTTTAGCGTGTTATACAAATAAAACATTATAGTGATACTTTAAAATAATGGACTGACTGAATACTTTTATTACCGGATATTTATGGAAGGCAGCCCCTTTAATCGGAGCGCCATGATACGACGCAGCCCTCCGCCAACACCGATCCCGGTACCGACACCGGCACCGACATCGCCCCAACAACCAAGACAGGACCAAGATGAGAAGTTAGAAACGGTTTCCACTCCGGAGATTCAGAACTGGTTGACGTCCATTGAGCAATGCCTGAATGAGGTCTGTGTTATTTCTTCTGAGGGAAAACTGAACGCTGATCAGAAGCTAAAAATAAGTAGTCTTTGCCGGAAAGTTGGACATGGAGTTTCGCAAATGGCTGTTCAATACCAGTCGCTAAAGCAAAAAGCCATACAAAACCATACCTCCCTTAAAACCATGACCGAAGCTCGAGATCTATCAGATTGTCTAATGGAGATGAACCGGACGATTCAGGAGTCCTGTACGAAGCAGGAAGCAGCTACATCTTTTGCAGAAATGGTGAAGAAGGGCTCCAACACTTTTGTTCGTCCAAATGCTTTTAGCTCCGTGGCCATTTATCCCAGTGACAACTCAAAAACCAGTGACGAAACTAAGAACATGGTCCAAAAAATCATATGCCCTGGAGAAATGAAGCTGAAAGTACGAGGTGTACGCAAAATTGGAAAAGGTGGACTAATAATCAGCACTGAGACTAAAGATGACCTAGATAGGATCAAGCAAACAGTCCAACTCGCTTCGTCAGGTCTTACCGTCGACGAACCTAAAAAGCGCAAACCTCGCATTATAGTTATAGGAGTTCCCACATCAATGGCTGAAAATGAGGTTTATAAATGTATTTATGAACAAAACTTGGCCGACAAACTGCCCACTATAACCCTAGATAAATTTTTGACCTCAATGAAACTAAGCCACAAATCTGGCAGGAAAGATGCTGAGTATTGCAATTTTATTATAGAAGTTCCAGCAGTCATTCGAAAGGCCCTCATCACACAAGATAGACTATTCATAAATTGGACGTCCTGCCCGGTACGAGACTTCACACTGGTAACGAGATGTTACAAGTGCCAGCAGTACGGTCATGCAGCAAAATCATGCAAAATTCCTGCCCCTACATGTGGACATTGCGGTGAAGAAGGACACACTATTCAAGACTGCACAAAGAAAGCGGAGGCGCCAAAATGTGCTACATGTTTGCGTTTTAAAAAACAAGCCAACCACAAGACGGGGGACGCAGATCGTCCGGCTAAAAAAGCTGCCGAATACAGGTACATTAACTCGATAGACTATGAAGGCGCCTAAGAGCGCCACATAATAGTTTATATTTTAGTCGTATTTTTATTTTATTTTTTTATTTTAGTATGGATAATCACTTAATTACCGATATAGATAATACATTTTTAACTGTGTCAAAGACATGTGACGTTGAGGATTGCAGACAATATCTTTCCGATTACCAAAAGTCACTAACCGTACTGACCCAAAACATTCGTAGTATTTATAAGAACATAGATAGCTTTAAAATTTTCCTACACAGACTAAACTTTGATTGTGATATAATGGTATTAACCGAGTGCTGGCTAGGTAACCGCTTCGATTACCTTCCAGTAATACCTGGGTACAACTTAATGCATACCAAAATAAACCACAGTCAAAATGATGGTGTGGTAGTCTTTACAAAACAATCACTTAAGGTCACAGTCGAGGAACCTCCTCTACAAGACTGCATGAGTAATTGTTTAGTTGTTAAAATTGGTACAACCACAGCGATAATCGCTATGTCTCCTTCCGCTAGAAACTTGGATTCATTTCACAATTCCTTAAACCAAATTTTTCAAGGGCTAAGCTCGTTCAAGAATGTAATACTAACAGGTGATTTAAATATAAATATTGGCTCTGAAAACTGCGATGCTGGGACCCAAGATTACCTTAATATCTGTTCGTACCATGGATTTCTCCCCGCTCACACGATGCCTACTCATCAGAGCGGTTCCTGCCTTGATCATATGATGATCAAAACCAGTCTATCATATATTACGCTTGTTACTAACGCAACAATTACTGACCATCACGCTGTCCTACTCACCGTAAATTTAACGCTGCCTAAGCTAAATCGTCCCCAGACCAAAAGCAAATTAAACACAAATAAACTCGAATATGAATTATGCAACCTTGATTTTAGCCTAGTTTACAATACTGCTGACGCTAATTTGGCTTTATCGTACTTAATAAAACCTGTCCAACAAGCAATTTTACGTAGCACGATAGTTTCTACAGTGAATAAAAAACTTTATAATATTAAACCTTGGATTACTCCTGGACTAATTCGGTGTATAAGACACAGAGATAAACTTCATCAGAGAACTAAGAGATACCCAGATAATCTAATAATTCAGACTACCTATAAAAGATACAGGAATTTCTGCAACAATCTTCTAAAGAATTTAAAAAATAACTACGATAAAAATGAATTAAAAACAGCAGGTAACAATAGTAAGCAACTTTGGAAACATATTAAAAACGTCACCAATATGTCTAAACAGCGTGAAGCAAATTCGAGTTTACTGCTTACTAATCCTTCACCAGTCTTGTCAGCTAACAACGTTAATAACTTTTTTGTCAATATTGGGAAAACTCTTGCCGAACAGATTCCGAAACATTATTGTGACCAACCTTTTCAAAAATCAATCAATATCTGTAACCTGAAATCTTTTGTTATGCTTGACACTGACGAAGACGAAATTACTCGAATCATTTCTGGGCTAAAAGATGACTGTGCAGTTGGATTGGATAACATAAGCAATAAGATCCTTAAACTTTTTAAGCATATATTGGTACCTCCTTTAACGCATATTTTTCGAATCTGTATTTCCAAAGGAATTTTCCCTACTTGTCTAAAAAAGGCAGTTGTAATCCCTGTCTTTAAATCTGGAACTAAAGACTTAGTTAATAATTATAGGCCAATATCGTTACTCCCCTCAATATCAAAAATATTAGAGAAAATTGTAAACAATAGACTGGTTAACTATCTAGAAAAAAATAACTTTTTGTCCTCTGCGCAATTTGGTTTTAGAGCAAAATTATCTACAGCCGATGCGGTGCATAGCCTAACCAATTACATTTCAGAAGAACTCGGCAAAGGGAACCAGACCCTGGGAGTCTTCCTTGATTTAGCCAAGGCCTTCGACACGGTGTCTGTTTCTGTTCTTCTAAACAAATTACAGGCCATTGGAATAAGGGGAACGCCCCTGAAACTATTCGCTGACTACTTAGATGACCGATACCAATGTGTTAGAATAGATAACATCACGAGCGCTGAGCAGAAAAGTACTGGTTTTGGTGTTCCTCAGGGAAGTATTCTGGGCCCCACGCTATTCCTGATTTACATTAACGACTTGTGCAATCTTAATATTAAAGACGGCAAAATTATATCATATGCCGACGACACTGCATTAATATTTACCGCTAAAACCAGTAGCGAACTGTTCCAAGTCGCTCAATTAGGGTTTAATAATGTGACTAACTGGCTTCAAAGCAATTTACTTACACTAAATGCTGACAAGACAAAATATATTCACTTCTCCATGCGCAAGCCTCAACTTAACATTGCTAACCCTCAGTTATATGCCCATCAATGTGGTATCCGTTCAGTCAACATGTGTAATTGCCCTTTTATCCTCGAAACGAGCAACATAAAATACCTCGGAGTAATAATGGACGACACACTGTCTTTCAGAAAACATATTGATAGTTTAGTAAAAAGAGTACGCAAATTAATGTATGTTTTTAAAAAATTGCGAACTTTTGCAGATTCAAAACTAATAACACAAGTTTATTTAGCCCTATGTCAATCTATAATTCAATACTGCATTACTTCATGGGGTGGCGCAGCAAAAACCAATTTACTTCCTCTTGAAAGAGCTCAGAGAGCAATTTTAAAGGTAGCAAACTTCCATCCCTTTTTCTTTCCCACTGATCTGCTTTATAAATCCTGCAACGTGCTGACTGTTCGCCAACTATTCATTATGCACTTAGTATTAAAACAACACACCATGCTTACCTACACTGCTGACATTACTAACAAGAGACGGAATGATATAGTATGCGCATCAAATTTTACTTCAAAACATGTCTTTGTGGAAAGATTTTTTACATTCTTAGGCCCATTTCTGTACAATAGATTAAATAGAAAACTAAGTATCTATAAATTGAATTATTTTAGCTGTAAAAAAATTATACTTAAATATTTACTAACCATCGCCTATGCACAGACAGAAGAGCTACTTGTTGTCTGCAAATAGAAACGCTTACATGCAATTTTACTGTTACTAACCTAAATTAGATTTAGTTTTTCACTTTATACTCATTGTTAATTTATTACATTAAGTATTTATGCACTTCCTAGCCTGAAACACAGGTTCAACCTAGTTCAGGCAAATAAGCAATTGTGTTCTATTTTAATTGTTAAGAAACTTATTGTAAATGTGCCCTTTTTATAAATAAACGATTATTATTATTATTATTATTATAGTTTTGTTATTGTTAATAATAATTGTTCTGTTTATATATTTTACCTGGATGGTCCTAGTTTATCATTTGTAACTTCGAGTTACAGCTATGTGAACATAATCCATCATTGCATATGTAAGCTGTCACACCGTTTATGCCTGGAGGCTTTTATGTAGATGTTATGTTTGTTTATATTTTTTATTTTTTAGCTTGATTATAATTTCCTTTTTTTGTTGGTAGGTATATTGGCGTGGCCAGCTGACGCTACAAAAAACATTACATTATAAAAAATAAATGAAAATAAAATAAAATATTTTTTTTTATTCTCAGACAACTACAGTCCGTAGAAAAGGTTAGTAACATAAATCTTATAAACTATGTTAGAACAATTAAAATAACAACGAGAATAAAATTGGAAACAATATACTTCAATATAATTCTTCGTTAACTTGCACCTGTCTCATGCAGGTCAGTGAAGCGACGCATGACCACCGAGTCCCTTCTGTCCGCTATCATTTTCAGGATGCCGTTACGGATCCCCCTCATACTGTGCACCACAGACATGGTTTTCCTACGCATAATCGCATGAAAATCATCTATGTGCGCATCTGCAAACATGCCTGAAGCACTACAGTGGCATAGTGGCATTATGAAATGAAATGAAATTTATTTGCAAGAATTGTAGTACATACAGATGGTCGGGTTTTTTTAAACAGTTTCTAAAACAATTCGCTAGAACTAGCATGCAAAATTATTGTTACATTAAATAAATGAAGCTAATAAAATTGATACATAAATAAATCATAGTTTTTCAATTTAAAATGTCAAGTATTTGTCAAATTATGTCAGTAAGATGTCAATTTCAGTGTAAATCTTTGAAGTCTAAAGTCTATGGCATATAATTTAATTTAATGTTTTGTGTCTCGTAATGTTAATTGCTTTGCATACTTACTATTGTATGGGAACAAGTTTTTTTTTTCTAACCGAACAGACAGCTGTGCTGCTGGGGAGTTTGTTGCACCACTTCTTCTTCTCAGCTAAAGCACTAGGAAGTGGTGAAGGGCGGGTGCTTTGGAGGACTGTCTTATGTAATTTTGACATTCAAAAAGTGCTGATTCTCAGCCTAATTTAAATAAATGAAGTTTGATTTGATTTGATTTGTACATACAAATTATATTTTTAAATACTTATAAAAAATAAAAAACATTTAAATATTTTAAAAATGTAGCCTAACGGTATCGGGAACAGGGTCCAAGTTACCGGCGGTCAGGGCTCCAGAGAGAGGAACCTCCTAACAATGCGAGCCGTGTTCAGAAGTACCGCTATCTGAATCAAACCCTTGATCCAGCTGCCCAACGAGAGTCTCCTCAGGTTTTGGTCTAGGCTCTTGCTATTATATTAAGCCATTGGCTGTCACGACTATCGCCACAACGATCGCTGATTCCACTACCCACATGTCTACAACCTCGCGAGCCAAGTCAAGATACTTGATTTGTTTGTCTTTCTCGGCTTTCACGAGGTTCCCGTCATGCGGGATCGATATGTCAATAATGATTGCGCGCCGCTCTAATTGATCCACCACCACTATATCAGGCTAATTAATATTATTTATTTTATTTCAGAATAAATTTACGTTCCATACATTGTTAGTAAATAAAACTTATAACTATGTTCGTAAAATTATTAATTATTTATTTATTATTATTTTTATTTACAATTGCGTTAATTAATAGTATAAAGGGCTCCTCCAGATCCGTGAACGGTATTCCAGTCCATCACAACCGGGGTATCAACCCTTCGCAATACGGTATTCAGAAGGCTGTTGGTACAGCCCCGGACGCGGCGCATCAGGGAAGCCACTCTTTTTCGTATTGTCGCACTAAAACAGTCCGTGTTGTTTGTTAAGGCCAGTTAACAAACATACCTGATGCATTGAAAAAGCGAGGCAACTACAACAGCATCCTAAAACCATTATTGTACTGGACCCGTAGGGCATTGAAAGATCAACGCGTATAACCGACCCATAGGCTGCAGGTATAAAATGTCTAGCAGTATGCCTTAAAAAAAAACAATTTTGACCTCTTTTGTGCATCCTGGAAACCTGCGCGCCAGCATATTGCATCTCACTGCCAATGCCCTACGTACCCGCTCAATATCCAAATCATCTGAGAGGTCCTCGGTGACCCAGTGAAACCCGGACACCAAATTCAAGCACCTGTGGTACTTAAATTTGGTGTCCGTAGGGTCAACCATAGGGTAAAACGTAGAGTATTAAAAAAAAAACCTTTTCAATAAAGTTTACATAATGAGGAATGCCTATAAGTAGTTATAGGCCTTCCTCATTATGTAAACTTAAAACAAAATATATTTTTCAAAATAAATTCATAGACTGTCGAGCTAGTTGATTAGTATTTTATCAAAGTCACAGCTGTGCTTCATTAAGGATAATACCTAATTAATGTATTTCCAGAGATTAATACAAGCAAACAATTTTACATCATAATCAAAATTAAATAACAACTTTTAATAATTAGGTAATTAATAAATAAAAATAACAATTGAATACTAAAACAATTAACAAACTAAAATATGGTGTTAATTACCTAATTAGTTTTCTCAACCCAATGTTTTTTGTTTGATACTAGCTTCTCCAGATAATAAAGCCAAACGTCAAAAAAAAACAAAGTAAATTGACTAAAATCACGCAAAATAAAGAGTTTAGAAAGACTAATGAGACAGACGAAACAAAGCCCTCTCTCCCTATTAATAAGTGTCTTCGTCATAATGGCAACTCCAAAAGGCTCATTTCTCTCTTTTTAAATGTCCAAACGGACTTTAAGTCATTAAACAATTCCTTATTTACATCGCAAATTCCCGCAAATTAAGTTCGTTTAAATGCCGTTGTCGCTACAGACGTTTCAAATGGAAATTCCACTTTACCAAACGGTTTATTCTATTTTCCTTTTGTCCATTTTACGGTGTCTGAGTAAATGTTTTTAAAAATATCTTTCTTTTAGATCCCTAATTGCTTCAACTAAAACGCCCATATTAAAGAAATAATCGCGATTTGAAACAATTTTAAATTTTTTCACGTGAAAAATTTCCGCGTTCAGTCGTCGTAAACTGAGGTACGCATTTTAATTTCAGAAAATGAAGCCAGCATTTTTAAACGCTGAATATGGTAACACTCAACCGACTGTTTTTATATAAAAAAGCGTATTTTTACGTAACCCTCCACATACCGCAACACAAATCGTGGGCGACCGCAATTGCCTGTAAAATGTTGATTTGTTAAAACAACTACAGAGATTTCAAGTTAAAAGTGCGCTGAAAGCGTTTAATAAGCGTTTATTTTAAGCCTTCAATAATGGTTAATTACTTTATTCGTCGAACAAAATCACTTTCAAACATCAATGTTTAAGTAATCTATGACATAACTATAATAAAATAAATAAACCTTTAATTTCAGGCTACAAAGGCCTTAAACCTAAACATAGATATTTTAATATAAACAAAAAACAAATATATATTATGGCGTACATAAATACAACCCTGTGAAATCTACTCGTACATGAGAATAATTTCCGTTGCACGAGTGCATCTAAAGATCATTTTTTAATACACACATTGCCCTTCTTGACGTACTTAAATACGTACGTACTATTGATTAGGGGAAGGAGAATCTAGAACGCTCGTTTTCTCTTATGGGGTACAAGTTACGATGTCGTACAGAACTAAATGTAGCAAGTAAATAGATTACAATGTTCGTTGAGAGCCTATCCTGGACAAAATAGGGAAAAGTGAACTACTGAGTTACTACTTATACATATTAACACTGTTTGGTACAAAAACAGGCAACCTCTTCTTTCTTTTTAGGGTTCCGTTCTCTTATGCTCCGCTTTTAGTTATCTCTTTATCATTCAAAGTAACTTACTTAGCATAGTTTATTTATTAAAAATTAATTCACAAGTAAAAAAAAAAAACTGTACAAAGACGGAGTTTTATGCCTGAGGCATTTTCTACCAGTCTACCTTAGGGTGATGTAGAGACAAAACAACATACAACAACAGTTGCAACATAAGGGATAGACAACTCAGAAATAATATAAAATACTAATACATACATATAAACACAATAAACTTTGCCAGGAGAAATAACGATCGGTAGAAGAGAAAACGAATCCAGCAATTTAGCGCTGGGATGTTTCGGCCAACTTCCGACGGATATGTACACGTGTCTTCACTTTAAAAGATAACTGACTGGTTGCCGTCCTGGCCCTGCAGTCTCGACATGAATAGCGACAAAAATATGTCGCTAAATCGTATCGATGTCAAATTTCTTTAATAGATTTTCAACTTTATTTCCAAAGCATAAGGTTCAAAATCTGTGAAAGAAATTTGACATCGATACGACTTTGCGACAGATTTTTGTCGCTGTCTAATGTCGAGACTGCAGGGGCTGATGTCCGGCGGGAGCGTATTCCAAAGAAAGACCGCCTGGACAACGAAAAAAGAATGAATGAAGCCAGAACGGTGAAAACGACATCGTACAGGACGATTGTTGGTGGAACAAAGATTTTTACTAAATAATCAGCCTATAACGTTCCCACTACTGGGACAAAGGCCTCTGAGGTCTTTGAGAGGGAGTGGACCATAACCACCACGCGTGCCCATACCTTACGTATCGATAAATTAACTTATAAAAAAAATTATGTACAAAACCAACACTCAAGCTAGTAAAACGATATCAGAACAAACAAAAACAAATAAAATAAACAGTTCATGGTTTTAATTACGTTTTCACATTAATATATTTGTGCGCAGTCATTGCATTTGCATTGCAAAAATTGCAAATGCGTTGTTGTGTTGGGCATGGCCTCATATGGGCACGGCCCTGAATGGGCACGTGTCGTTTTGGGAACACTGTGCGGGATTATGTTCTCTCAGTGCTTAATATTTTAGCGTATGTTAATGAATGTTAATATTATGATTTCGCACATTTGTCTGTTTACGTGTGATCCTTGATCCGTGCCTGTTAGTCAAGGAGCCAGTCTGGGAAAGTGTACATGTATGGGTAGGTAGGTAACACACATACATATGGATAGGGATGGATAAATTAGTGAATATTACTATTTACGTTTCAACACTATACAGGGTCTAATTAAACCTGCTAGCAAAACTCCACAGGCGTGATGGATATCAATACCTAAACATGACAAAACATAAAAAATTAATAATGTGTGGATATTTTTTTGTGTGATCATCCACCATTTTTAGTGTAGTCACTTGAAAAATCAGTAAAAAAAACAGTTTTTGTCTTATTTTCACAGTCGTGATTGATATCTATAACTAAAAACGTTAAAACGAAAGAAAACAGATTTTCTCAAATCATACTTTAAGTAACAAAACCACCAGATAGAATCGATGTCATCAAAAAGAAACCCCATTTTTTTATTTTTTTATGTTGTAGTGTTTACCCATCACATTTGCAGAGTTTTGCTAACTAATTTGATTTGACCCTGTAGTTTGACTATGCAAGTATTTTTTAATCGTATATACTTTTTCAAATTTATTTGAGCATCCCACGAAAATGGATTGATGCCACTGAAATTCAAAAGCAACAGTAGGTAAATAAAAGCTCGAACTTAAATATTTATAGACACTGTAAATATTAACTAAACTATTAACTTTGTTAGAGAATGTTTTCAAATACCTACAGTTCGTTAGCAAACTAAATAAAACTCCTTCAGTGATTCGGTTTAATTACGCAATCGTCAATTTAAATTATTTATTGCATTATTTGTAAAACAACTTCAGTACGATTTTGCAATTATTCTAGTACTAGCGAACCGCCCCTGCTTCGCACGATTTTCACGACTTGACAAAACATCGATATCTTTATTATAAATTATTACTAGCTGCGCCCCGCGGTTTCACCCGCATAAGTCTCGATCGCGTGGGAGCTGTATGGAATAGGTATACTTTATGACCTATTCTCATACCTACCAAATATACATTAAAAAAATATATATAAAAATCGGTCGAGTCGTTTTGGAGGAGTGCGACCACAAACACCTTGACACGAGATTTTTACATACTTACATAAATGTAAGTTTCTTATCAAAGTGTTATTTATACACATAAACCTTTCTGAACAAATGTTCTAAATTATGTTGAAAACCGCATTAAAATCCGTTGCGTAGTTAAGAAGAAAAATGCGGTCACACAGATAAAGACGAAAAGCGACTTCAATTTACAATTATGCATAGAAGATGCGTAAGTACTAGGTACCCTATTCGTGTAACGTTTTCGAATTTCAACTATAAAGTATTGGAGAGATCTCCTTCAAAATATTTCCCAGGAGGAGGTGATAAATATTTTTGAATACTTTCGATATATTGAATGTTTGCAAAATGACTCAATATTTTCATAATGCTCCCGAGGTGCGCACGGTGTTACCTCTCTGTAGACATTGTAAAATTGAAAAAATATTTACGTTTAACACTGTTTGAAGTTTTTATGGTAAGTAGGTAATTGTGTGTGAAAGTTTGTTTTTGTACTTGGTTTAATAACGTACTCGTAGGTTTGAAAGATAATAAAAATTGTCTTTGAGCTAATAGGTATTTCTTACAGTTTTTATTTTATGATTTCTGTGATTTCAGATATTTTTGTTTTATAAATTCTGGTTCCATGAGGCTCTAATTTTTATTAAAATTATATACTAATATTAAACATATACCTTTTTAAAGTTATAAATTTTTGGCAAAAATACAACTTTCCTCCTCTTTTTCCTTTTAAAAAAACAAATAAAAAATAAATAAATTCGTGAAACTAGCGTGTTAAAGACTTTATATTACTAAAATTGCAGCAGAAATCTCTAGAGAATTGAACATACAGACATACTTTTATCGCTCCCTAGAGTTCTTACCCCAGTATAACTGTTTCCAGCAAGTTGGATTTAAGTCGTGGAAATGTAGGTATTTCAATATTATCACTTTTTATTATTTTGTGTTTTTACTTAAGGGGTGTATTTACTCCTGTTATGTACAATCTATTAAAAAATAAAATAAAATAAAAAAATATTACATAAATTCATCGTCTTTATTTTTTTCAGTTTTTTAACTCCCGTACTTGGTACTAAGAAAGCAAGGCTGTAAATGTGCAGTCAACCATGACTAACGTAAATATTTAGCTGAAAATAAACCTTAAATTTCAAATAATATACCCAACTAGGCATTTTTAATGCAGGCTTGTTTTAACAAAACCCTTTTTAATCATACTTTAGTACACGGGAGACCATTATAAATGTTTAACAGAACAAAAATTTATGGGTTTCAAATGAGGGTACACGTAAAGTGATTTTGAATTCAGAACAATACTTTTCAAAAGCCTTCTTGCACGCTTATCAAATTCTTGGTAGTATTGAGAGAAAATAATGATTCTTTCGACCTCGTGGCAAGGGGCTGAGATAAAAAGGGATCGGCAAGTCAGTGGAAAATGATAAATCGGAGGCATATCCCCATTTAACTACTGAACAGTTCATTGTGATGAAATATTACGTGTCTTAAATGTATGTATAGCCTTATGTATTCATGGAGATATTTTATAGAACGTTGTAGTTTTTTTCTGGGGGGACTTGATGTTCGAGTTAACGGTTTTGCACTGCGAGTCACGGATTTTATTCTGATAGTTTTTCCGGATCTAGGTTTATACCTGGTTTATACTAGGTACTACTAACTTAGTCATTATACTGTGAAGAAATGAGACTTTAGTCTATAAATGCGCTACAATTGTAAAAAGAGATTTTTCCTTGGGTGAAACTCCACTTTTCTAAAATGAATAAATAGAAATAGCAAGCATTTGTACATACATCTACTTTCAGAATTCTTTATTAATTATGAATTCTACAAATAATATTATTAATATATACAACTAAATAACAATAAATAAAAATAAAAAAGAAAGAAGGAAAAGAATCATAGGGCATCAAAAAATTCGTCCACATCGCTGTCGACAGGAAAAGTGCCGAAAAGGCTGGCAGCATTGCCACGTTGTAAAGCGATGCTGATTCTTTGGCCAAAAAATAGGCCAGCCCTCTGGTCACGTGAAGAGTCGACCAACCGCTTAGCGATGTCTCCAAAAACCAAGTGGGCACTCGGACCCCACGGCCCTAGTGTTTCAACCCCAAACGGCTCGAACATATAACTTCTAATAAGATTCGAATATTTTTGCCGTTTGAGGTTTTCCGCACCTGCAGCAGCCGCCCCAGCACAGCCCGCCGTGCTAGGAAGATGGGATGGCGCAAGGGTGTCGAAACACGTTGCATCTCACACCAAAGGCCTGCCTTACTTCCAGGGCATTATGGTCATTCCGTCTGGTCTCTTCCCATCGTCGCGTGCCAAGCCGTTGGGTTCTAAAACAGCTGGCACCCCGGCAAGCGGCAAGAGCACGGCGGATTATGACATTAACGCTGGCGTGTCGTGCTATCCGGCCTGCGCTCTTACTGCAAGATAGGCCATTTACTTTCAGAAGATGTATACTGTAATGTAGATTGAGATAGGATTTTAAAAACAGTTGGTAGTAGTCTTAAATGAGTATCAATATTATTCAACCAAGAGCCCAAGATGAAATATAATAGTCCGGCTTAAATACTCTACCCTTTCACTCGGTACTTATCTTAGGGATTATCTCGAGACGATGGGCAGAAGATAACCATCGGTACATACTAGCAACATCTTACTGCGATCAGTAATCTGGTAGATTAGCACGTTGATTACAGTATAATCTCCATGGGATCGTCACTGGTAGTGGTCATTAACGGGCTAATATGTTTATGGGGCTCTATTGAAACCACTCTAATATCTGCACTTTGAGTAACAATATTTTGGTGGACCGGGTAATTATAAAGTAACCATCTACGTCTTCACCCTACTTGCATAACACGCTATCTATCACAATCTGAATCATTTTGAAGCCTATTGCTAATCCATTGCTTCATATGTTCAAAAAATTTGTCTGCTCAGCAACGTTAATAACGCAATGAATGTTGTTGAACCGTCAAAATGAAAACTATCCCTACTGTTAGTGTGTTACGCAATTACCCCGCTTCGCTGGTCTGACGGACGAGAGGTCGTGATTTCTATTTTCTATTTTTTTATACTATTATCACCAACTCATAGCACAAAATTAGTTTAGTTAGAGGGATCAGATAGACAGATAGAGTACTCTTTATCGCAAACCATAATAAATACGATTAGATCTTAAAGTAAGCAATCAAGAATTCTAGTTCTTTAATCACATCGCTGGTGTAGTACGAGATTTAGAATAAGTTCGGTTTTGTATTCATATTATTTTTTTGCAAGTCATCACGTTTTTTCTTCCGCTTTGGGAGGAGCTCCCAAGGCTTGTCAGACTTTTACTGGCTAAAACCCATCCGTGTTCCTCTAGTTGCCTATGTGCCAGGGCTACGGTAACCCTTTCGGACAAACCCGCGACTCTGGCAGGCATCGGCCCTAACGGCCCGTCAGTGTCTGCTGAAATCTCTTTGAGGCGCACGTGGAACACAACGTGCCATCGACCCGGGCCTGGTCCTTACGCAAGCCCGCGCCTATGGTGGCCCGGAAGCGGCTATGGACTCCCGACGTCCAGGGCGTCTACTGCGGCGACTAGGGGCGTGAGGGCGCAATGATTGCCTCTCTCTCACGCGCTGCGCCCCCTCCTTCGCGAGTATTACTGCTTCACAGAAGGAGGTGACGGCTTCCCATGCCCTCACGCTCCATACCATGGCCTGGACCAAGACCAGACGCGAGAGATCACTGCCGCCGAACGCCTCCGCGAAGACACGGCGGTGCTCCGCCCAAGCCGGGCAGACCTCCACCGTATGCTCCACCGTGTCCTCCGGTCGATCCACACAATGGTAAAACCCGGGCGTTTCCTCCCGCCTTATTCGAAACAGGAACCTCCCGAAACAGCCATGTCCGGTGAGGACCTGCGTCAGGCGGTAAGGACGGCGTGGCGCCTCTCAAGCCACTCCTCAAAGAGGGGACTTACCGCCGCAATTGTGGCGTGCCCTGCGCTGGGTTGCAACAGTCGCACACTCCATATCGCCATGAGATCCCGGCGGAGCTCTGTCCGCTGTGCCGCGATTTCTTGCGGCAGCAGAGTTACGCAAAATTAAATGAATACATAGATATTGAGGTGACAACCTCTTTCCAATACTTAATTTTCAATAAGTCTTCATATCTGGGAACCTACAGTAATCATAAAAAAACACGTGTGGCACTCGGGGACTGCCGCGGTAAAGCTATTGCATAGCATTTTTTATCAACTTATGCAATTATAATTACTTATTTATGCAGTATTTATGCAGTATTTTTTTTTTTATTTGATGTTAATTCAAGTACAGTCGTACCATATACATACACGTTAAGCGAACGCTCGGCCGAGCTACATGGTAGGCGGAGTGGGGGATGTTAGGTTTTATTTTCGTTACGGAATTTCTTGATTCGGTCGCCGCGCTCAAAGCCCACGATAAAAGCTATGCAATAGCTTAAAAATAACCAGCAGAATACTGATCAATTCTGTATTCTCACCACGACACAGTACGAAAAAAGTTTCTGAAACTGAAAAGTTTTCCTATATAAAATATTTTTAGCTCACAATTAGCAAACGAAGCGAACTTTTACCCCAGGTATCGGACGCACCTTGTTTACAACGAACCATCATTATTACTTTGATTGTTCAGAGTTTGACACCGGCTTTGCATTCGTAATATCACAGTGGTAACGGGGTCTCGTGGACCCAAGTTAATTAGGGGCAGAATCCCAAGGGTTAAATGTTGCCAGTGTACGTTGCATTATTGATGGGAAAGGCTATAAAACACAGAGGTATGTTTGATACTGAAATTTAAACTTTATGCTGAGTTTTCAAGGTTGGTTTTCATTTTGAGTGGCGCTATTTTGCGGTTTATTTGGGTTTTAGTTGTATAGTCAGTCAAAATTATAAAGGTGGATATGTAAACTTTCCAAAAATCTACATAATAAGGAATATATTATACATACATACAAATTTTCATGAATAATGTTTAATTTTATTTTTATTTAAAAGCACTGCCAGCCCTGTCTACATGGGTGGCACTTTTTCTCTAAAGCTTTTAATTTTCTAGTGTCATATTAAGGTGAAATATGGAGGTAGTTTGCTTAAAAATAAAGTTTTTTTCTAGACTACATGATGCGAAAGTGAAAAACTCCATATAAATGCTAAATAGTTTCACCGAAAACTTAAATGTAAGTAATCTGATTACGGGTAGACCTAGACATGTAAAAATGTTCCCTGCCTGTGCTTAATCCAGAGACGTATTTCGCTGGAGTTTTTTTTGCTCTGGAGTATCACAATATTTTTGTATAGAAATTACAAGCCGATAAAATAAATAAAAGAAAATTGTAATTATGATTCAACCCCCCTCCCCCCTTTACAGAAAATAGGGCATTCAGTCAAGTTACATTAAACTACAGACTTCATATTTCATGGTATTGCTCATGTTCTTGTGATGGGAATTTATGACATGAATAATTTACGTTGTAAAATATTATTTATTATTTTAATTATTGTGAATGTAAAGACTATGTGGGTCATTGCTTTTTTCTTCTCAGCTAGTTCTTTCTTTTGTATTGTTCGTCGAATCGTTGAGCTCTTTAAGTTCTGAGTTGAGCTGCACGATTACTGACAAATGCGTGCACTGATAGGACGGGTCCACTCAGTCTGTGTGGTTTTCTTCAAAAGACCATTTCAGACACCAATCTACATGGTCTTCACATGATCTGTCCAAGATTATGTTTGGACTTTAAAAGAGACTGTGACCTCTGAGTTTGTTTCGACCTTACTTCACAGAGTAATCAGATAGGAAACGCCGACCTCATCTAGTTTTTAAAATATGATTGATGTGTAAAAGTTTTAGTACAAATCTACTTACAGAAATAATAGTAGATTATTATACAAGGGGCTAAAATGTCCCATTTTATAAGAGATAGTTTTACTCCCGAGCTTCAGCGAAGGAGAAAATAGAAACCGAGTTAAAATCACTTTTTAGCGCCGTGTGTTACACTCTAATTTTCACTACGATTGCGAGAAAATAAAATAATCCAATACAATATGAAATACTTTACTTTTTTTAATTTCTTCTGTAGCCGTAACGCAATGCACGCATTCTATCGAAGAGATCGCCGCTTTTAGTGCCATTTGAAAAAAAATGATCTTTTTTTATGAAACAGGAATAAGTCGAGTCTTTATTGATGATTATTCTACCTATGAATAAAGACTTTTTCGTTTTTGTAGGCTCGTTGGTAACACAAAAATTAAAAAAAAAAACTTTTTCCCCTAGAGGAAATATGCTATTTTATTCCTGCTCTGGTACGATACAATGACGGACTTTTTGAACAAGAGGAGTGAAAAATCATTTATCCTTCGGCATTCTCTTTCAATACCTACGTTTCTTCCGATTTTGTAGACCTTAGAAATCTGGGTTAAGATTCAAAACAAAACCTGCCATTGTTTGACCAGTAGACATAAGAATTCGAGTCTTTGAAACAAAATGCTTCGGCATCGCTATAGGAAGTATGTGCTCATAAATAAAAGAGGACTTTACCCTTTTGGCTTCAGTGTCGGGTAATCAAGATAAGGAAAATCAATACCACTGCAGATGTCTTCGATAAAGTCGCAATCATATTTTAAGGCCATCGCAGTCAGGCGCGACGCGACTCTAGTAGAAAAATTACTATGAAAATTTTATGGAAATTGTTTTACCAGAATCGTGTCGCACCGTCGCGTCGCGTCAGTCTGCGGAAGCCTACACACCCGCGCCGATGACGTCATGTCATCTCTGAAATTATTGCCTACTCTGTGACTTGTTCGTGACAGTTTCCCTTTGTTAGTATGAATCAGTTTGTCTTCAAAAATCAATACGAGCTGTAAGCTTTAAAAAATTAAATCCCTTCTCAATTTCTGGCTTTTTATATTTATTGTTAACATACAATCTCGTTTGCCTGCGGATTACTCAACGTTTAATTGATGAAGGGTCGATTGTATGCGAAACAATATCAACAACCAACATGTTACACAACACACTGACCTTCAGTTGTGCAAATAAGGAATAATTAATTCAATATTTGATGAACTGTTGAAAGCTGTTGTGAGTTGAGTTGAAAGTAAAGTCCCATTAATACGGTACAAGTTTCTTGCCTGTGTTATGCAATAAAATTGAAGCAACAAATGACTTCCATCGTCTAAACACTCCTTAGACGGTGCAACATATATTGTGTTTAAACTTTTGGTATGCCACAGACAATTTAATCGCACCTTGTAAATGGGGCTTAATAATTATTTCAAGACGATTTTAACACTGCAGCGGAGCGCAAACTCCTAAGCAAATAGTCGTACAATTAGCAATTTTCTTCGCTCGTTCCTAAGAGATTTCGCTCTAAAATTGATAACTTCACCACATTGTTTCAAGCTGCTGAAGATTAACAAGGAGTGTCGTCAATGCATCGTCGTTAGGAATGCATAGTAGCGTGTCGCAAAGAGACTGAGTCGCATGTCTCTCAGGATGTAGAGAGATGTTTATCTATTTTGTATTCATGTATTGTCAGCTTACATCTTTGTGTACCGTCAAGATTTTTGCAGCGAATATGCCGTCTTGAAAAGTGTTGTATGGGTTTATTGTACATGGTTAGTTTAGCAGTCAGTGAATTACTTATTTATTTCGATATGTTTTTTGATGATTACTGACTTAATTAAGGTGTGGTAGGTATTATCAAGGGTGGTGGTCAATTGCGAATCTATCAAATACTAAGGTAATAATTTTCTCTGTTTGTGGTCACGGTCTGGTATAGATAGTTTTATTTTTTTTAATATTTTATTTTATCTATGTCACCGTATAATTATTAACATCGTTAGTTTTATAATCTGCCTCACGAGATTATCCCACTTAATACTAGAAATGTGAAAGTTTGTGAGAATGGATGGATGTTTGAGAATCTTTCACGCCAAAAACTGAATTTTGGCACACAAATAGACCATGACCTGGGTAAGAATATAGGCTACTTTTTATCCTGGATTGCAGACGAAGTCGCGGGCAACAGTTTGTAACCTATAAAAAATTGTGAATTACAACAAATCATTTACAATTCTACACATTATTTTTCGATAGTTGATAATCTGTCCATGGCAAACCGACACATTGTGAACTGGTATCAAACTAGCGAGCGACGGATCGCACCTTGCGCTAATACTGAGTAGCCAAGCAACTGTGAGCAACTTGGAAGTAGCGTTAGCCGGCCGCTGCTGCGGCACCGCTCGCTACGCTCGCTCGGCTCGCGCGCGGTTGGTCACGGTTCTAACCTAACCTAATCTATTTGGTCGGGGGGCTTAGTTACTGCGACAAATTCGGCTACCGCCAAAACCGACAAATCAGGGACCGTTCACAATTTTATGGATGATAAAATTGGACAGATTGTGAATCCTGTCGATTGTGAACTCCACTAGGAGTTTCATTCACAATTTGACGGTTTGACATGGATAGATTATAAACTATCGAAAATTAATACGTTATATTGTAAGCAGTATGGTACAGTTCACAATTTATCGACAGTTCAATCAGACAATCTCGTGAGATAGATTATAAACTAACGGTGATCACAATCATACGGTGACAGAATATGTATAAATTATAAATTATAGTCGGTCTCCGTCCCTGAAAGAAAAGAAAAAAATAAAGAAAGAAAAATAGTTTATTCTGCACAAACAAAACGCACCTAACTAATGAACGACATTAATTTAGAGACATACAAAATAGCCAAATGCCTCGTATTCTTGTTACAGAAGTTTCATAATTTTGTCTATTGCTTGATGCCAGAGACCAAAGACCATAAACATTGCTCTGTGTTGCGACACTGGCAAATGATAACAAACAAACGATCAAAACAAAAACAAAATGCCGATGGCGAATGTCTGTCAGTGTGCCCGCGATGTTCTTCTAAACTACATAACGGATTTTAATGCGGTTTCAGCATTATTTAAAGAATTTAATCCAAAAGGTTTACGTGTTTATTACATTAATATTAAACTGATATATATTATAATAAAGAAATCTCGATGTTTTGCGAAGTCGTAAAAACCGTGCGAAGCAGGCGCAGGACGCAATTAACATAATAAGATTTAGTCCGTATTATAAAGATGATGCATTTTATCGTGACGTACTTAGTTTACCTGAAGGTACTTAAGCTGTTTCTACTTTCCACGAAATGTATGCATTTTCGAATGATAGAAGCATTATTGGAAACGAAAAGAATCTTACCCACAGAGCAACGACGCGCTTTTCCCCTTTCAAAGTGTAGAGATCTACATCCGATTACTTGTGGGAAGGTATTTCGACACGACACGCTTTGTAGCTTTTTTTCTGCGAGAATAACAAGATGTTGAAGAGATTGAATGATTCATTTCAAGCAGGTGCAGAGAAAAGTGGGTTTTGTTGACGTAGGAATTATTGAAAAATCAATAGCATGCATAGACTTATACAGAGTCAAATTAAACTAGCTAGCGAAATTCCGCAGATTGTGATGGGTATCGGAAACAAAAATAAAACGATTCCTAAACTTATCATTTCTTTCAAGTAACTACACTACCAGCGGCAATTGGCCCCGTAGTCAACTGTGGGTTACCTACTTGAAATTAAGAGTTTTACTTTTTTGTTAATTTGTTGTCATTAAATATCACGTTTGCGGAGTTTTGCTAGATAATTTAATTTGACCCTGTATTAAACGTATAGCGACGGTGAAGTATCAATGACTAATAACTTACATTTTAGCGATTTTCACTTCATTAATAATAATAATACCACACGCTGCATTTATTTGATTTTCGCCCGTAAATGTAGCTAAAACCAGCTGAGAAAAAAAAACACTCCCAAAAATAATAATTCTTTTATTGTCAGGCAACTGAGGCCCATAGATAAAATACACAAACTAATACATAATAAAACCATACACAACATACATACCACCATAATACCACACCATACTATCATAATGCATAATTCGGATATATTTTACCATATAAACATTTATATCACTAACCTGAATATATTTGTTTAAAATCATTCCTCCTGCGGTGCCAACTGTAGACCACACAGCCGACGATGACGACGTTGCTCCTGAGGTGACCGAGGTAGAGTTGAGAGCGGCGGTACGTAGGCTGGAGCTCTCATGACGGGGGATGCTGTGGCCCAGGGTGGGGTTGTCTTGGCGGTGTCTCTAGACATCGCCAATGCCTTCAATACCCTGCCCTGGAGTTGCATCAGGGAGGCACTCCGGTATCACCGGATGCGGACCTACCTCTGTCGTGTAGTCGAGGCCTATCTGACGGATAGGGCGGTTATTTACCCCGGTCACCAGGGAGAATGGAACCGGTGAGAGATGTCATGCGGTGTCTCACAGGGATCGGTCCTGGGGCCGCATCTGTGGGACATCGGGTACGACTGGGTGCTGCGCGCCGACCTCCCTAGCGGCGTCAGCGTGGTGTGCTACGCTGACGAAGTGCTAGTCCTGGCGCAGGGGAGGTCGCACCAGGCGGCGGCCGAATTGATGACACGCGAGGTTGCGACAGTCGTCGAGAGGATCCGGCAATTGGGACTCGAGGTGACCTTGCACAAGTCCGAGGCCATGTGTTTTCATGGTCCTCGGAACGCGCCACTGTCGGGTCCGAAATAACGGTAGGCGGGGTTCACATCGGCGTCGAATCGACGATGAAGTACCTGGGACTCGTCCTCGACAGCCGGTGAAACTTCGTGGAGCATTTCCGACGTTTGGCTCCCAGACTGCAGCGGGCCGGGGCTGCCTTGAAATGCTGGATTGCCGCCGAGGTATCTGGAGGCAAAGGTCCTCGCGCACGTTAGGGAGTGGCGCGTGGAGGCGAAACGCCGGGGCGTAACTCCGCTGCCGCGAGAAATCGCGGCACAGCGGACAGAGCTCCGGCGGAATCTCACGGTGGCATGGAGAGTGCGACTGTCGCAACCCAGCGCAGGGCACGCCACAATTGCGGCGGTAAGTCCCCTCTTTGAGGAGTGGCTTGAGAGGCGCCACGGCGTCCTCACCTTCCGCCTGACGCAGGTCCTCACCGGACATGGTTGTCTCGGGAAGGTTCCTGTTTCGAATAAGGCGGAAGGAAACGCCCGGGTTTTACCATTGTGTGGATCGACCGGAGGACACGGTGGAGCATACGGTGGAGGTCTGCCCGGCTTGGGCGGAGCACCGCCGTGTCCTCATGGTGGTGATCGGCGGCGGCGACCTCTCGCGTTCTGCCCTGGTTCAGGCCACGGTACGGAGCGAGAGGGAATGGGAAGCCGTCACCTCCTTCTGCGAAGTAGTAATGCTCGCGAAGGAGGAGGCGGAGCGCGAAAGGGAGAGGCAATCTCTGGCCCTCGCGCCACTAGCCGCCGCAGGAGAAGGAGACACCCTGGGCGTCGGGAGTCGATTGCTGACTCCCGGCCACCGTAGGCGCGGGCTTGTGGACGGCAAGCAATTGACAGCTCGCCGTCCGGTAAGGACCAGGCCCGGGTCGACGGCGCGTCGTGTTCCACGCGCGCCTCAAAGAGATGTCAGCACCATTGACGGGGTCCGATAGGACCGATGCCTGCCGGGGTCGCGGATTGTTCGAAAGAGTTACCGTGGCCCTGGCGCACAGGCAACTGAAGGAACACGGGTGGGTTTTAGTCAGTAAGAGTCTGACACGCCCTTTCGCTCCGCCCAGAGCGGGAGAGGTCATTTGATGATTTCCCACCCAAAAAAAAAAGCGTTTCCTACTATTTTTTTTAAATATAAGTACTTAACTATTTGATTTAAATTTTAAAAAACTATAGAAATGAGACGTTTTTGTCGCCTCCTGTAAAATCATGGTTTTGTAGTTATCAAATATTGATACTGCACCGTCGATAGGTAATTAATAGCTAAACGTAGGTGTAACTTTTACCAACCAAATCAGGAAATACAGGCATGTTTTTGCCCATGTAGGTATCTCTGACTGATTTTATCAGAGGATTTAATCCACTTTCCTCAAAACATACTAACATACTTTCTAGTTCAATGGTTTTTGAACAAGCCCATATTCAGCAGTTCACGTACCCATTTTATTACTTTGTTTGAGATCTTGATCAACAAAATTAACTGTTGGTTCAGACTTGAAGAGGTTATATCGACGAAGTAGTTTACGCGGTGTCGTAAAATAACAGTTTATATCGCGTTAGATTGACTGTTGTATAGTTTACTAGTGTCGCGCAAAGTATTAATTGACACAACAGTGTAACATTATGTCTTCTTAATTTTTTAACACTTTTAGTTCACAACTGATTAATTACATTTATTTGGAAATTGGTTAAAAATAAGACTTTTACACATAATATTTTTTAATTTACATTTAGAAGAGGTGGGTGTTTCCTAATCGATTACTCTGAGAAGAAACAGAAACAAACTCTTTTAAATTCCATACAATTATATTGTATTGGTCAGATCATAAATAAGGACAAGATACCACCTCAGATATGTATAAACTTACATGAAGTTGGTGTCTGAGGTGGCCTTTTGAAGAAAGTACCACCACAGGTTTGAGTGGACCTGTCCAGATGTACGCGGCCTTTTAGGCGTAGTAAAAAGCATTTTTTTTAGATACTTGACAATAGCGCACCGCGGCAACAAAAAAGGTTCAAAGCAGAGCGATGCGTTTGATATTAGTTGAATCGAATGACCATCAAAATAAAAGTAATTTTGCAGTTTTATTTAAATTAAAAAGTAAATGCATGGCTCAGTGGAATAATTTTTAGGTATTTCTTTAGTTGATTGAATTCCCTTCAATATTATTACATAAAATATGATAGTTAACGCTCAACATTTTGAGAATATGCGACGAAAAATATATTTTTGAGATCTATTTTATGATTTTTAACCATGGTACTGTTTTATTTTTATGTTTTTTTTTGAATAAGTCTTTTCTTTGAACATTTGACAACATACAAAATTTCTTTTTGCCTTATAAGATGTATCAATGCAACTTGTGCGACAAAAAACTGAGCATTTTACGGTGTCCTACGTTTGGGAAGCACCTTAATATTCCATAGGTAGCGAGTTTTAGAACAGTTCGGGTTGTAGAGCGTCGTCTTCGTCAGTAATTTTATGCATTGGGGACTATTCACTGAGAAATATTAAATTTTGTACCTAGTGAAAAGTGTCAAAAAACCAGATTAAAAAAAACCTTGCCATTTTTTATTTTCTGATATTTTTAAAATATTTTCGTGTCTAAAAAACAGCTAGCTGTGCTGTTTTTAGACAGCACAGCTGCAGTTTTAAAAAACAGCCCAGCTATTTGGATGTGAATTCTTGCATACAAAAAATACCAGTTCTGTTTGTATTTATTTTCTATAGAATATTCGCTTTTGTTTTCCTCTTTGTGATTCGTATGTGTAGGAGAAGATGAAGTGTTTACTTACACATATCCGTCATACTCGCAAGTCGGCGAGGCATCTCTTTGACCGCCTACTCTCTGTGAAACTGAGAGACTCTCGTACGATGTTTAGCTGTATTTTCTGAGTTTATATCTTCCCAATGGATTGGAATTCTTTGGAAATATAAATAAAAATCCGCCCCGTTTTTTGTCTTGTATTTTATTCACGGAAGGAATTATTACGTATGATTTTAGTGTCGTACTTTTTTTCAAAACGTTTTTGTACTTAATTTGTTACTTGAATTCGAAGACTAGATAAAGCTGTATCAGCCCAAAGTGCGGGCAGCCCTTGCTATATCATCAATTCATCAATCACATAAAATGATAAGTAGTAATAGTACAAATAATAATTAGAAATTGAATGAAATTTACAGTTACGTATTGATAGTAATTAATTAGTTAGATAAGTCAGAAATACGTTAAATCCATGGTCTAAAAAACAAGGTCTAGTATTCCATTACGTCACTATCCAGTTGCCACTTTATTGCAACAAAACACGAATTATAGAAACATTTTCAGTCACCATTCTGTTAAAAAAAATATATATAGCATTTAAATTGTCGTTTCGTTTTTCTAATCAAACGAAACAATTAAATTTAAACATACACCTACGTAATTGTTAGTTAAAACCTCATTGTTTTATCGGATTCGCACAGGTAATAGAAGCGGTTGGGGAGTTATTATTACACACTACTGGTAACACTACGGTGATGACGTAGGCTTGTGTCTCCCACGTGACCACTGTGTCTCGGAATGCTATACCTGGCGAAGTATATTATTATACCATGGTTAAACAATCGTTTGACTTTGACTAATCGGCACGCCAGCGCCACCAGGTGTCGCTCCACAGAGTTTATAACATAACGCTTGACCAGAATTAAAGCAGAGTTGGTTGTTGGCGGTTAAGAGCGGGTAGTAACCAAAATTGCCTATCTTCAATTTAATTTTTCATGAAATTCATAAGACTTAGGTATAAAATAAAAATAGTATGAGTAACTACATGATATTTTGAAACTTTTTGTGGAACAGAAACACAATACGTTAAAATTTTCTCGATAAAATATCATCACGAAGTTACCCCTAATTTTTACGTTTTTTCAATTTGTACTTAATATGCTAATGACTAATAGGATAATTTTTTGATGATTATCTGTATTAAGACAAGGCGAAAAAAATTGTGCAGGCATTTTTTGAAATTCCTTTTATTTTTGGTATTATTACGACTAGAAGCTTTAAGCACTTACGACGTTTTTAGTTCGTGGAAGAAGTCATCTTCCGTCGCACGTTGCGGGAACTTCAAGCATATTTTTGTTTCACAAATCAGTCGCCGTCGCTCTGTTGAGACGAGAGGACTGCGCTTGAATTTTCTGCTGCTCTGCGATTTAATTTATTTGCGTAAATCATATTTTCGTAATTTATCACATTGTTGGAATGAAACTGTGAAATACAAAACATGAAAAAATCACTAAAACCACTTCCGAAACGATTATTAAAATCGTTAAGAATTGATAAACTAAATAAATACCGCGGCTAAACTATAAAATAAAAATATTATAATAATTCAATGTTGATATTTGAAAACTCAAGATGACATACAATTATTTGACAGATTTTTTACTGGTATAGTACAACTAGCGCCATTGTTCTCCACTTCAGTCAATTTTCTTGCGGAGAAAATTTACAACATAGAGTTCGTGCTGGAGATTTTAGATCTTATTACTATTAAATAAAGAACCAAATTCGTTTACTCCCACTTTCGTTGACAAACTTCGTGTAAGGGTAACCTTAGACGACCCATTTCGAGCGACTTGACCAAAACCCCCGAATCAAGTTGAAACTCAAAATTTAACATATGGGTAGGTTATTGGTGTAATAATATTATTGGAGTTTACAAAATAAATAAATCGGAAAACTAAAATAGGGTTTATTGCGAACACAAGTACGAAACGGTGTGCACGGGACATGACAGTTTTCATACGGATAGTATTCTCCTGACTAGATCCCTTCTTATGGTGGGGATGAGTAAAGATTGTGACGGATCACATTGTTTGTGACTGCCAGCTTGCTTTTCAAAGCTAAAGTTTCAACATTTACAAAAGAGGAACCTAATAAACTTTCGACTTTCTTTGGCACCCATATAAATAGATGCCAATTATTTTGTCGGTTAAGCCGAATAATGTACCCTAGTTATAAAAATTGGCCTGTTTTTCACAAATGTTTTCGGCGAGGACTTTTTTCTACTCGTGATCCGCGCAGGATAGGTTTTCATGACACATGCCATTTGACTTTGCACAATACAGTGCAAAATCCACCATACCAATATAATTTTTTACTTGGTAACACTGTTTCTAATTGAATTTGCACGATCCTGCAATGCAATATCCACGATATACCATTACATTTTTTTACTTGGTTAACACTGGTTTCCACGAAGACGTCGTGACGTCCAACTTGTACAAGGCCCTAAATAAAATTTGGTTACATTGGAATTTGAACTTTGTCACGCCAGCATTGAGTTTCTAGTTCCAAAACATGACTATGATCTAAGATTATGAATTCAAGCTTAGCGTATAGTATAAGCAAATTAAACAGATGTTTTACCTACTGAAGAATTTCATTGAAAATAAAGGGCGTGGACAATGGTCATACTTCGTTTAAATATTTGAATTGAAAAACCATTCGAGGTACCAATGTCTGCTGTGAGACCTTGCTTCTTGCCAAAAAATCATGATTCTAGGTCAACGGGATGTATCATATGGATTTTAATTTATTTGCGAATGTTTATTTTCTTATTTTATTGACATTTTTGTTCAATTGATTTCATTTTCTCAAAGTAAAAAAGTGGAAGGTAAGTGATGCGATTATAATTATACGCTTTTATAACGTCAAAAAAGCAATTTTATCGAAATTGTTTTCACCATCATGTAGGTAGTATCATGAGTATGTAGTATTATAGTACTTTGATGGAAGTGCTTTGCTTTTTAGAGTTCGGTACCTCAAAAGAAAAAATCGAAACCCTTATGGGATCACTTTGTTATCCATCTATCTGACCGCTTATCTCAGGAATGCGTGGGGGTATCAAGTTGAAATTGATATCAAATACTTAGATAAACGGTCCTTTGGAGCTGTAAAAAAACGAACTTCTAAAACGTTGACTTAGTATCTTGGCATAAATTGCCATTCATTTCGCATATCTTGCCACTCGCAAATAAATTAAAACCCATAAGATACATGTCGTTGACCTAGAATCATGAAATTTGACAAGAAGTAAGGTACAGGAATAGGTACAGGAAAGTATCTGAAAATTGTTCAATTGTAGTTATGTTACATAATGTATGGAACAATATTTTTTCAACTACAACGTTAGGTTTGTCTTTCAATTCGGAATCGAAAATTTATAGGCCGTATCTTGAAGTAACATTTAGTCTTTATTTCATTTAAGTCAGTCTAATCTCCAATCTAACATCCCACCAGCATCGGTAACAGATTCACGGACATACAATATTATTTAATAATATACCTACTTGTACACATAGGTAAATTGAATAAAACAGTTTCATCTGATTATTTTGCGTATACACACTACACACAAAATTCAAATTCAATGCCTAAATATACGCCGGGCGAAAAGTTTCTGCTGGCGGGAAGGGATTGTGTTTTGTTTTTGTCGTGTTTGATGAGAGGGGTAGGGAAAGAGGCGCGGGTGAAACTTGATTTTTTTCTGTCTTACTGCGCCCTCTTAAGCAGTGAACACGTTTAGAAACTTTTGTGCGTTCTGTATAGTTGTGTCGTATAACTATAGTGTGTCATTCGCTAGTATGATTAATTTGATCGTAAATTATAATTTGATTTGAACTGTAAACAGTTTTTCTATTGCGCAATAACTAACACTCCCCATAGTACGCCCACAGTAGTTCAAATATGGCTGACGATAACGAGCGAGACTTACCTTCTCTGTCAGATATTATATAATGAAAGTTTCAGATTTGAAAACGCACGGTAAAATATTTCGTTACATTAGCAACGTAGCCGTAGGTAATTCAGTCTAGACGTGTTTGATTTTCGAGAACCGCAAAATGATTGTAGGTACCTACTCTGTCTTTTTAATCATTTTGTTGTTGTATTTTATTTTTTGTAATTCTCTCTGAAAACTAATACAATCCTGACATCTGTAATACTATAGATAAATCATTAATTTTAGTAAAAATAAATTACTTTTCGATGTTTTATGTCAACTACAAAAAATAAAAATATTATGTTCGGCCTTTTTTATTTTTCAACAAATATTAAGTTAATTTTGAACTAGAGGTTCGACAATGGTATAATTGGTGGTATAATTTTATTACGAATCACGAAACGATAGATAAATTAAAATAAACAGTCATTACTCTTCAGACGACAGTACAACGAAGGAACTATCGCAGGAATCACTTACCTATAGTTTTTCTCCAACATACTTACACCTGAACCTGCCACACTCCCACACACACACAATAAATTAATTTCCCGGTGCTTATGAGAAGTGTTAATGATGATGACATCATTAGTTTCGGGTCATTTAGGGTCTTAGTACCGACCTTATCTCATCGGCAGTAATGAAGGCTATTATAATATTACGTGCTAAATGGTAATGAGTTTTTATTAGCACCATTAGTTTAATTGTGCTGAGAAATGTGCTACTATGTAGGTATCTTTTGTTTGAAGGTTTTGTCGTATTAATAAAGGTGTATAACACAGGGCTTCATTAATATTTATCACACTTAAGCTTACGTCTTTATCCGCGACTAGGTTCTGCCTTTTTGGTTATACACTTGTGCCGGTAGCGTGCACCCTGATTTTCTGATAATAGTAAATTTGTGGTTACATAAAATTTTCATGGGACACGTTTGTTTTCAATAGAGTACGTATGTTTTAATTGCCTGATTCACCTTTAGTTATCTTTGTAGTCATTCTGTGTAGTCATTCAGCGTAGTCATTCTGTGTAGTAATTCTGTGTAGTCATTCAGCGTAGTCATTCTGTGTAGTCATTCAGCGTAGTCATTCTGTGTAGTCACTCAGCGTAATCATCTTGTGTAGTCATTCGCGTAGTCATTCTGTGTAGTCATTCTGTGTAGTCTTTCTATGTAGTCATTGTGTGTAGTCATTCTGTGTAGTCATTCTGTGTAGTCATTCTGTGTAGTCAGTCTGTGTAGGCATTCTGTGTAGTCATTCTGTGTAGTGATTCAGCGTAGTCATTCTGTGTAGTCATTCAGCGTAGTCTTTCTGTGAAGTCATTCCGTATACTCATTCCGCGTAGTCATTCTGTGTAGTTATTGAATTCAAGTCTGAAAATATTAATGAGAAAGGTAACTCACAAAAAGAACCATTTTGTTCACTTTTTACTGTATATCTATGTCTATGAAAAACCTATTGAATGGACTTTATTGGACCTTTTTGTTAAAGTAAACGTATTTTACAAACGACATCCAACACTCTTGTCTTTCTTTTGTGTCTAGATTTATTTTCTTTCATTTTCTCATGACACCATTCTAGTGTAAACTTATTATTTTTAATGGCCAAACACAAAAGGAAAAGAACTTATACGTTTTCTTGCTAACATTGTATGAGAATCAAATAAGTAAGGAAAGATTGTTTGGAAAAATATGGAATGGAAATAGCATACACAGGAAAATTCGCCACATAGACCTGATTCCATTATTGTTTCGTATTCCTATTCAATTTACATGGATCTCTATAAATAGGCATTTGTCAGTGAGCATCTACTTCTTTGTAGAGAGATATGGAAATCTGTGATTCGTAAACCTATTGTTGAGGTTGTTGTGTTATTTTATTCTAACATGGCATTTTTGGATCTAAGGAAGAAACAAAACTTGGATAGGTCACTGACACTGATAAATCTGATGGTTTTGATTTACGTGAAGTTTGGTAAATATATTCTAATGTCCCATGTTACGTCTTATAGCTATTTCACATTTTTCCAAGTAATTAATATAACTGCCTATATATATATATATTTTTTTTAATCATAAATGAAAGGATTAAAAAAATGTGTCTTTTTAATTCTGTCATTTGACAATTTAAGACAAGTTGATCAATCAATTTGTCATTTGACTAATAAAATGGTCTGGTAATAAATAAATAACTATTTCCGATAAATATGATTTATTCGGTAAGCATGTGTAGGTGTATTTTGTCTGGGGCATGACAAAAATTATTTTCAATTGAAAACTCACAATATGCCATCATACAAATTTCATTACGAGCCGATCCACGTGGCATTGTTGACTAACAAACAAGTAAACAGCTTCTGAATAGATTGGTTTATTATGAAATGGTACCAAGCTTCGAGCAATGAATATGTTCAGTGATCGAAACTTCTGGTGCAAGGTTGGTATACAAAACGGGTTGATCGATGGACATGCTCGAGGACATGATATTATTATTATGTATGCTCTCATTGTTACAAAAAAGGTATATCGCAAAGAAATTCTTAGTAAAATTAATTGGGATTGTAATTAAGATTCGTGTGTTGGGCAGTGGGCACACACTTCCATTAGGTGTGGCGGCGGCTGTAGCGTGCGATAGTTAATCAGAATGAGCTTCAGGGAGGAATGACCCGTGGGTAGATAAGTACTTACTTCAGCGATTATTGGATTTTACTGGACAATTACTTAGATCAAAACATTAGGGCCTAATTTCAAAAAAAAAAAAATGGCGGAATTCGCAGCATATTCTGCCACAATAAATAGAAAGCAGAAATAAGATTTGGAATGAAAGAAAATAGAATACTGAATACCCTACCTACCGCATGAACAGTATTGACTATATCCGTTGATTACCTAGTCAGCCTGTTTAACTAAGTACAGACATACTGAGTACATTACGTAAATCCTATAAACAGTTTGGATTAAGTCAAATACATGAGTCTAAGTCAATCATAATTTTGCTAAGAAACACATACGAATATATAATATATTATTCCTACGTAACTTCGGCGTAATATATAAATTACATGAAACATTAATTAAAATTTTAATCAAGCTAGGACACTTGGCATTATCTTGCTTCTAATTGTAATATAGTGGTTTATAAAAAGGGGCGACGACCGTTTAAATGCCATTAAGTTTCAGTTTTGAAGTTTGAGATTAATAATTGAAATGGGTTTCATTAAATAAAATGCCTAATCTGCTCTTAGCAGATGCAGTCTTAATTAAATCTATTTCAGGATAGTAATATGGTACATATGACTGATGTTAATAAACTGAACTTAAATTATATGGTCAAAAAAAAAAAACAATATATTTTATTTCACATAAACAACCATGGGCACTTATGAAACGTCAGAAGCTAGGTGCACGGTTGCAATTGGTTGTTTCCTATGGAGAAGTGCCGGCAAGAAACTCCACGGTTACTCTTTTAAAAATAAGGGGCTTTTACAATGTTTCAAAGTACAGTGTTGATAATGGGAGGACAGTGTAGGCCTGACAAGTAACAGGCACTCAACAAAATATAAAAATAAAAAACATATAAAAAGGTCTACTAACTAGTCGGTACCTACGGTAAAGCGATAACAGAAGTCTCAAATGATAAAAAGAACTTGAAACAGAATGCCTACACAACAATCTTGTAAAGCTGAATCAAAGTGTTTTTTCTGTTTTGCTCTAAGCCAACTATGTGTTTTATAAGTTTTATTCAACATAATTTCATTTCATTGTGGGACAAAGCGGACAGTCCAATGGCATTGGATGATGGCTCACTGAATTCATTCAGTTATATTAAATGATATGTATTATGTCATTTAATATAACCGTTTATTTAATACACTCATTGTTTGTTAAATTATATTTAATCTGGAGCATTATTTAATTTATTGAGGGTGAATTTCACCAAACTTAAACTAGAATAAGTCTTATCGTGAGGATACATTTTGAATTTTTGACTGTTTTTTCTATACTAGAACTGTCAGACGTCAAATTTATTCCACAGATAAAAGATATCTGACTTTGGTGAAATCTGAGTATTTAGTTAATCTTATAATTTTTTTAGTATGTTGGTATAATATGAGTGAAGTGTGTGAGTGTGTGAGTGAGTGGTCTAGATGATGATTGATGATGATTCATTGTTCTCGCATATAGAAGCAACAAGAATAATGTACCCAGGATTTTGTAATATCTTGATTTAAAAAGTGTCCTTGGAGTTTCTTGCACGTTCTTCTCCATATAGATCTACGTTTTGGAATGGGCAACTAGCTTCAACTTTCTGACTAACTGACCGAATCTTTGACAATTCAAAAGTGCCTGTAAATGGTTTAATTGAAATAAATGTTTTGAATTTGATGATACTTAAAAACTTGATTGTAATTTTTTTACAATGGGTTGAAAATCTTTTTAATTACTATGTTACTTTCACTAACAATGTTCAACTGTTAACGTTTGGTGTTACAGCTGATACTCTTTACAAAGCAAACTACATGCGGATTATCAAAATTTAAAGCTAGGTATTAATAAAATTGTAAACGTTCTGAACTGTTCAAATATTAATGCTATTTTAGCCGCTAAATGATGTAAATATGCAGCTAAGCCAAACAATTTATATGCGGTTAGACTAAAACTATTAGAATTGCCGGTTGTGTGACTACATAACAGCGCTAGTATCTATTAATCGAATTCATACAGCGTGTAAAAAGACCCATCACATAGCCGTCAACTACGCATTCTGTACATCAAACTAAGTAAAATTGCAGAAAAATTATTGCTGGGTAACGACTTATATTTTTGGTGTGAAAATTTGCTCTCTGCGGTAGTGCGCAATGTAACACATGCAAAATATTGTGCTTATGGGTGCATGCAACGGTACATAAAAATTAAATATGACAGTGTGACAGTTTCTGAACAGAAAATATGTCAAACCGCCTTTTTTGTTCTTAAGGTAATAGTTGTCTGGCGATTGTAAAATCAGCCTTTAATAGAATAAAATAACCATACAGTAGGTTTCAAATAGCAGCAAACGGCCATGCGGCAACACGGCAGACCCAGGAGGAGATCGCGATATGAAGTCGACTATTTTCTTAAAGCAGTATGTAGATAGGGATAAGTCGAAGGAGGGAAGGGGTGCCTTTGCCCTGCAGTGGGAAACCAACAGCTAATAATAATAATGTTTCAAGATACAAGACATTCAAGTCAGTCCTCAAATCCAGGTCATCGAATCGCTACAGTACCTAATTAGGTTTTGGATGACAAATAACGGCGTAGACGCTCCATATAACGTGTGCCATGATGCCCCAACTTAGTTGAGAACAGCGTAGATTATAGTTAGTTCTAAACCTGCACACGACTGCCTAAAACATTAAAACAATATTTGATATAGACGTATCTAAAATAGAAAGGTTTACTATCAAGTCTTTTAACCAAAGCTCACAGGGATTTGGGCAAAAGGGTCCTTAATTAATTGAATAAGTATCCAATTGAGCAAAATCTTATTAGTTACGTCTGGTTTAATGTTATCAATGTTTCATCGGTCATTAAAGGCCAATATAAAGGTCGAATAGTTAATGAGTTTAACGTGAAAATAAGAAAGCGCAGGGCTGTTGCTAAAATGAGATTTAAATTAAGTTACAACACAATCAGCCTATAACGTTCCCACTGCTGGGTTCACAGGCCTCCTGTCTATGTGAGGGAGTGGGCTGTAATCCACCACGCGGGCCCAATGTGGGTTGGTGGATGTCACATGCCTTCGATTTTTTGGTTCTATGACTTTTTTTTTTTCTACACGATGATTTCCTTCACCGTTTTGAGAGCAGTGGCGATGAAATAATTTACACAAAGTAAAGTGCCTGCTTGGGATCAAACCCACGACCTACTATTTTTAAGTCGTGGCCGTTACCACTGGGCCACCACCGCTCCACACTCCTTAAATGAAATTAATCTGATATAAATGAAGGATCAAAGTCGTCGTATCAACGCGTTGAAATGTTAAGCCAAAAAAATACAGTTTCAATCAATTTGTTTAATCAAATTTAAATAATACAATTCATTAAAAATAATACCTACCTAAAGGTATTATGAGTTTGGAGATTATTCAGGATTCATATTTGTGTATATTTATTTACATTTCATAAATGGTCATTTATTTTCAAAAACATAATAGAAAAGATCTGCCTGACATGGGGCATGAAAGTTTTTCACCTGAAAACTTTCCAAATCAAAAACTTTAGAGATTGAAAACTTTAATCGAAGCAATATCTTACATGGAGATAGTGTTTACTGAAGAAAAAACTTATTTACGAGTAGCTGTGCGACTAGGAGTTACTAAAAAATCTCTCGAAAAGCAACGAAGGTATTTAATGAGGCGAAAAAAGCTAAACTCGGCAAAGAAAAGTGACTTGCCAAGAAAAGTTAAGCTTCCAGGAGTGAGGTATGCGGAGTAAATTTGCTGTAATGAATATTTAAACGACGAATCCTAATATTTTTTTTTTTATTCTAGAATTTCTTCTCTAGTTGACTTATTATAATAAATGGCTTTTATGAAACGTTTGAATAATCCTTTGTCGTTTTTTTATTTTTTATTTAACAGCTCGCAAATCTCAAGTATTTTAATGTTATTTGCTGAACTTATTTCACTACCTTAAGAAACTTATGAAAATATTTGCATGTAGGTGGGTGATTTCTTATAAAGCTTTTGAGAACATGGATAAGTGGCATTTTTACTATACTACGGCAATACCAAAAGGAAGGGTTATGATTTTAGCAGTCTATGTATGTGTGTTTGTAAGTATGAAAGTATGTTTGTATTTACATATGTTGCACCGTAGCGCCTAAACTACTGAACTGATTTTGATGTATGAGGTATCAATAGATTTGTAATAATGGTCCGGGTGACATAGGCTATATAAATTCTCCCTAAATTTTATATGGTGGACTTTACACGTAAATTTCTGACCACGAAAAATATTCAATTGGTCAAGGTGATGCCGTGGTCGCATGCCTGTATACCACGTGGGTGACAGGAGCACCTACAAAATTATAATGGTATGCGACCGCAGCTTTACCTTGACCATTTTGGTACCTATGTCTTGATTAATGCCTGAAATATTTTCGTGTTTCGTACTTTTTAAATCAGTTTTATTTTCCGTAATTGGGTTACAGTTTTATAAACTCATTTTTTTAAATTATAAACTAGATATGATTGTCCTTTGTTTTATTTGAGATTCACAGAAGGAGCCTGCTTTTAATTTATTTTTTAACTTTAATTCATTCGTTTAATTGATTCGTTTTACTCAAGAATTTTGTTATGTAAGTATTTCTAAATACTTAAAAATACTGGTTTTTCCATTTAAAATATTAACTAATACAATTTGTATTCATAACATACAAAAATATATTTATTAATACGTCACACTTCATTTATTAGGACACATCATCAAATATTCAATACACAACACATATTTCACATCGCTTTATGATCACGCAAAACCTTTTACGGGTATTTTTACAACCTTTTCAAAGCGTTAGATTTTATGTAAAGTAAAAAGAAGAAAACAAATGAACTCTTTTATTTTATGATCTCGAATATTTTGCTTGGGTTTTCTGTGGGGCGTACAAAGCAGAGGTGGAGAGTGTATTTACAAAGCATACGGGTTCCCGCAAATACAGGCTCGAACCGTGAGTGCTTCGCCTTAATTAAGTGATTCACGAACCACCGTGGTTAGCAACGTTAGTTCAAATGATTATCAGTGAATACATTGGTGATGTTCATTTGACGATTGCTGGCGTTAAAAGATTTCATAATTGTTTGAAACATATGACTTGTTGCTGGATGACATTTTCCACTTTGAACACTAGATATTTTCCTGAAGGTTTTAGTTGTTTTCCTTTTTTCTAACATAGCAGATAAAGGCAAATGACCTTTTGTATATTTAAAGTCACCTCTTTCACGTGTAGAATGGCGGGGAAATTGCGTAATACACCTACAATAGCAATGCCTTTCATGTTGATAGTTCAACCAATCATTGCGTTATTCACGTTGGTGAGCAGACGATTTTTCAAACATATGAAGCAATGGATTGTGGAGGATGGATATGGATAATGGATACAAAGGATAAACAATATTGTGGATAAATAATAACAGCCGCACGAGTCGATCAAAGGTTAAGCTACGCTACCGCGGTTGGCTTATGGATGGGTGAACATCTATTACATAGTGATACCCGTCCGTACCTTTTGTCCCGGCTGTCATTTGTAGATCTTTGACAGTCGTTACGAGTAATCAGAAACCCAAAAGTCTGAAAACCAGTCTGACCAAGGGGTATCATGCTACCCAGTATGTAACTGGGTTGTGTACATAGGGTTGGCAACTCCTTTTCACTGATGTGCGGGAAACCAGATATTAATAAAAAAAATAAAAAAATAAAAATAAAAATCTTTTATTTACAGACTACATAGGCCCACATTATGTTAGTGACTAAAATTATCTTACAAACTATGTTAGTAAAGGTAGAAAGCAAAAACAAAATAAAAGTTAAAATTAAATCACACACAAAATAGTTAATATGCGGGACTTGGCCAAAAAAAGCGGGACCTACCTACAAATTAACAGAAACGAGAGAGAAACACACTTGGATTTTTTTTTTATCACTTTTGTTTAAAATTTCTTGAGTTTGGTGAGTGATTATTTTTCTTTACATATATGTATACAGATCCTATAAATAAATGTTATTTTTTCAAAAATGCCTGGAAATTAGGGCATTGAAAATTGAAAATGATGCACTGGTCATTTATACACGCGAGCAGCAGCCGGCAATGTTAGTATAGAAATCCATATCTGACGTGTTTAGCGGCCGAATAAATTACTATGGAAACGCATATCTATCGTGTAATTTAAAAATGAGCGAGCTTTTTACTTTGAAACATGACAACGAAGGGACCGCATACGGTGACGAAGTGCTCCGATCCGAATGGGAAAAAATAAAATATATTTTTTTTTAAACCCCCGACACGAAAACCTATAAAAAATTAAAAAATAAAATTTCTGGGCCTGGTCCTTTAACTTTAATATTTAAAACTTAATAAGTAATATTTTGTGATTCAAGCGTTGGTCGAGTCGGGGGACCGCATACGGTGACGAATTGCGCCGATCTGAATGGGATAGATTGATCCCATATTTGGGATTGATAATTTATTAACCCCCGACGCAAAAACGACAGGCTGTTATAAGTTTGACGTGTCTGTGTGTGTGTGTGGGTGTGTGTGTATGTTGGTGTGTGTGTGTGTGTGTGTGTGTGTGTGTGTGTGTGTGTGTGTGTGTGTTGGTGTGTGTGTGTGAGACAGTGTGTGAGTGTGTCTGTGGCACCGTAGCTGCCGAACGGATGAACTGATTTTGTTTTTTTTTTTTTTTGTGTGAAAGGTGAATTAGTCGGGAGTGTTCTTAGAGCTAAGTCAGTCAGGAGTAAACTTTGAGTCGGGGGAGGGGGTTGTCGGGGGGCAACTTTCAAACAAAAAAAAAACAAAATCAAAAATCGGTTCGTCCGTTCGGCAGCTACGTTGCCACAGCCAGAGACATACACACACACACACACCCCGAGACACGTCAAATTTATAACACTCCCGCGTTTTTGCGTCGGGGTTTAAAAAAGATAAAAATGAACATAATTTCACGTGAAAAATCATTGTTGTTTGTCACTGATTCTGTAATTTATAATTAATTTACTTAAAGCCTTATTGAACTACTCGATATTCTGGGACCCTTTCTCTAAATCGGGATGGTGTAATAAGAGAATAGGAGGAAGGATCCCTTTATAAAAAACACATCAACTTAATGTCGGGCCCTAAATTTCGTGTAGTGTAATAGTGGTTTTAGTTTGAATTTCCGCGCATTATTTGAGAAAAGTACTATATTACGTGGTTCAATAAGTCCCGAAACTAAATACTAAAACAAAGTATTTTTGATAAAATTATTTTTAGTCATCAACGTAGACTCCTTCACCTGCGACACAGTACCTCCAACGCTTTTCTAACTTTTCTATTGTAGTCATGTGAGTAAAACGAATTATCTTTGGCTTCAAAATAAGCCGCCGTTGCTGCGATTACTTCACCATTCGTGTCAAATTTCGAGCCTCGGAGCATTTTTTTTAGGTCCGCAAACAGCCAGTAATCACTGGAGGCCATATCTGGAGAGTAAGGTCGGATCGGGAGAAGTAATTCGAAGCCCAATTCCTTTAGTTTGGCGATCGTTATAATGGACTTGTGACACGACGAATTGTCCTGGTGAAAGATCACATTTTTTTTATTAATTTGAGGTCGTTTTTCCGCGATTTCGTACTTTAATCGCTCCAATAATCCCACTTAATATACGCTGTTTATATTTTTCTCCTTATCGAAATAGTCGATGAAGAGTATTCCATGCGCATCCCAAAATATAGAGGCCATAACCTTGCCGGCAGATTTTTGTGTCTTACGCCGCTTCGGTTGGCTTACACCGGCCGCTCTCCACTGCTGACTACCAATTGAATTCCGGAGTGAAATTGTGAATCCATGTTTTATTTATTGTCACATACCGATGTAAAAAATCATTTTTATATCTATTAAACAGTGCCAAACACCGCTCTGAATCATTGATAAGTTGTTGCTTTTGGGCAATTGTTAGCAAACACGGCACCTATTTGGAAAAAAGCTTTTTATGGCCAAATTTTGATGAAAAAAAGTAAAAACATTACCAGTTGATATCTTCACTGTCTCAGCAATCTTGCGCACTTTTACGTTCCGATCTTTCTTTACGATTTTCAGGACTTGGTTGATGTTTTGTTGAGTCACTGCTTCATTTGGAAGACCAGAGCGTTCAGCATCATTTGTGTCCATAAGACCGCGTTTGAAATCGGCATACCCACGACAAATGGTTGGTTTAGACGGAGCAGATTCCGGATAACACTTTATAAGTCACTGTTGTGCTTGAACAGTGTTTTTCCTAATAAAAAAAAGAAACAAATATAAAACTATTCAGAAATTCAAATAAGCTGTGGCAAGAGATGACCAGTCCCTACTGACGGCGCCCGTTCACGAACATGACGTATGAATCAGCACTATTCAGCTCAACCATTTTGAAGGGAACTTAATGATCCATCACACACGCCACCACCAGCGAGACATTTGAGTAAGCATGACATACTCTTAGCCGCCAGGGCACATTCAAGTCAATGAAAAATTATGAATGTAATCGTCGCTTCAATCCATATAATATGTAGATGGACTAAACCTTCTTGATATCGGACAAAATGGGCACCTACCTTGTATTGAGATTGAACGCGAGTGAAGCAACGCAACTTTATCAGTATCCACAACATTATTTCTAAATGTGTCCATAGATATGTGTGTAACAAACCTCACGGTGGCGAAAATGCCTACTTGTAAAATGTGAGTTTTTTGTTTATCTCGACTGTATATTTATCATAGTTTATTTACTCAGCAAAGCACAATAATTTTCAAAATTTTTGATTCTGGCCATTAATGTGCTTGTGTTAATAACTTTATTTACACAAGCACATCAATTTTCAAAATTAAAAATTTGTAATCTATTGTTATACGTGAACAACTGTCGAAAAACTGATTAGCAGACAAGTTAATGTTATTACAGATTTTGAAAGCCAAAAAAAAACTGTTCTGTGCCAAGGGTTAAGGCTATATGATAATTCTTGAAGGTCACACAAGCATAGTCAGGATCAAACGTTACATTCCGTCGATTACAACACAATTGCTCGATGATTGATGGCTTCAGAGATAAAGTAATTTCTTCCGGGATATCTGAGATATAATCTCTTATAGGAGATGCACAAGGTCATTCAGTACCACATGTGCTCTACATACCCGATGGATCATAAAATTTCTTCACAATACAGAAACGCACCGTCTTGAAATCTTGTGGATTCTCAGTGTATGTTTACACTCAAGGGCAACCAACAACTATAAACAAAATATTTTTTATCCTTAAAAACATAGTGTACCTATTGGACTTTCTCAATAGTTAAGAAAATATGAGATGTTATTTTTTAAATACTACAGCACCATGCCTACTTCCTTTCAAAATATTCTACATCAGTTACATTTCCAGTAAATTCTGCAAGGCTTTTCAACTCTGATTGCACCTGTCAATAAATTAGCCGAAAAAGCATACATCTTTTCATGCTTCCTACTTAAAATAAAAAGCAACCAATACATTTTCTTTTACACTTCCGAAATTCAAAATCAAACATTCATCCCGAAAATGTTACATACCTTATTACATAAGTAAAATCAACGTCACTCCTGAACCTTGAAAGGGTTGGTATGAATGGAATCAACGTCTACAGAGCGTTTAATTACATTTTGCCGACGGCAGGAGCAAAGAACAGATTTACACAGAAGGTTTGCTCCATACAAAGAGACGCACACACGCATAAACGCGCACAGCGGCGATTTCGAACTGTTTCATACGAATGCCAGAAGCCAGTGCGCCTGCACTCGCTGTACGTGAAGCGTGTCTAAGTGTGCGTGCTTTTTCTCACTTTGTAGGAGCCGACGTCCTTCTGTGTCTACCTATCTATTCTATGTCAGTAATCTCTCTATTTGTTCTAAGACGAATACATGTCATTCGAGTCGTGTGTAGTCTATTGACATTGCAACCAGTCTTGTTAGCTAATGCTGGAAAAAGGCAGGGGTTGGCAATTATCGTCACAGGTTTAATTAATTTTAAAATGTGTTATATTGGTATATTATATTATGAGTTTGAGGTCACGATATGTTTTAATTGGTCGTAGCTTTGGTATATTTAAAGGTAATTTATGAAGTGTAACTATCGTACAGCAGTTTGACAATAATGGCATAATTTTTAGGGTTCCGTACCCAAAGGGTAAAACGGGACCCTATTACTAAAACTCCGCTGTCCGTCCGTCTGTCTGTCCGTCTGTCACCAGGCTATATCTCATGAACCGTAATAGTTAGACGGTTGAAATTTTTGCAGATGATGTATTTCTGTTGCCGCTATAACAATAAATACTAAAAAATAGAATAAAATAAATATTTAAGGGGGCTCCCATACAACAGACATGATTTTTTTTTGCCGTTTTTATAGATAATAGTACGGAACCCTTCGTGCGCGAGTCCGACTCGCACTTAGCCGGTTTTTAAGCTATTGCATAGCTTTTATCGCGGGCTTTGAGCGCGGCGACGGAATCAAGAAATTCCGTAACGAAAATAAAACCTAACACCCCCCACTCCGCCTACCATGTAGCTCGGCCGAGCGTTCGCTTAACGTGTATGTATATGGTACGACTGTCCTTGATTAATATCAAAGAAAAAAAAATACTGCATAAATAATTATAATTGCATAAGTTGATAAAAAATGCTATGCAATAGCTTTACTGCGGCAGTCCCCGAGTGCCACACGTGGTTTTTATTGTTTTTAAGCTATTGCATAGCTTTTATCGCGGGCTTTGAGCGCGGCGACCGAATCAAGAAATTCCGTAACGAAAATAAAACCTAACACCCCCCACCTCGCCTACCATGTAGCTCGGCCGAGCGTTCGCTTAACGTGTATGTATATGGTACGACTGTACGAAGCTAGCACGGATCGAGACGAGCTGCTCCGAAATCGGACGAATACGTAAGCAGATTGCATAAGTTGATAAAAATGCTATGCAATAGCTTTACCGCGGCAGTCCCCGAGTGCCACACGTGTATTTTTTTAATTATGTTTAGCGATAGCTATATTTAGTACTGTCATATTGTTATGGGAAAAGCTAATAACGACATGACTCTATAGTATAGAATCACTTTGTTAAAACGAATTTCTTACCTAGTCTATACAATCCGTTTTCCAAGCGTGAGTGTAGAGAAATCTAATATAATGGCTGTTCACTGAAGCAGTTTACAATAAGTCCTACATAAAACAATAGACGTATTATAATGATCAGTATTGAATAAAATGCCATTATGCTATGCCTAACGGATCATAACACAAGTTTACGGTCCATTTCGGGAGGTTCCTGTTTCGGATAAGGCGGGAGGATACGCCCGGGTGTTATCATTGTGTGAATCAAACGGAGGACACAGTGGAGCATACGGTGGAGGTCTACCCGGCTTGGGCGAAGCACCGCCGTGTCCTCTCCGCTCTCCGCGGCGATCGGCGGCGGCGATCTCTCGCATCCGGCTCTGGTTCAGGCCATGGTACGGAGCGAGAGGGAATGGAAAGCCGTCACCACCTTCTGCGAAGCAATAATGCTCGCGAAGGAGGAGGCGGAGCGCGTGAGGGAGAGGCAATCGTTGCGCCCTGCGCCAATGGGCAGCTCGCCGTCCAGTAAGGACCAGGCCCGGGTCGACGGCGCGTCGTGTTCCACGCGCGCCTCAAAGAGATGTCAGCATAATTGACGGGATCCAATAGGGCTGATGCCTGCCGGGGTCGTGGATTGTTTGAAAGAGTTACCGTGGCCCTGGCGCACAGGCAACTGAAGGAACACGGGTGGGTTTTAGTCAGTAAGAGTCTGACACGCCCTTCCGCTCCGCCCAGAGCGGGAGAGGTCATTTAATGATTTCCCACCCAAAAAATAAAAAAGTTTACGGTCCATTTTAAGATCACAACACATTCTGCCTCATTTACATTCATTGATACACCAGTAAAGTTCGATATTCTGCGTCGACTGATACCTATTTTCAGAGATATTTCGGTAGTGTCGAGTTAACCAAGTATCTTAATTGGATTGATGAGCACGTATCAGTTGCATGCATAATCGAGTACAGTCGAATCGTATACCAAATGTCGATATAGGTGAAACAACCAATTATTATCGACCTGTCACCTGAATTTTTAATGTAAATTTTTGCTGAATGCCTTTTATAGCATTATAGACTTTTATTATTGTTTCAAATTGGCTTTATTACTGGTACACAGTGCATACATTGAGTTTTCGTGTGTTTTAAGAATTGATGTGTTTATTTGGAGCAATGATAATATTTGTGCGGAGATAAAATATAAACAAATATAATATAACACCATGCCTTGTCTACCTGAAGGGATAGGCTGAGGTGCCTACCTAGCTAGTACCTATAGCTGTAGGTACACCGACATTTGGCCAGGTATATTTAAGTCCCATGTAATAGAAGGCGAGCCTATTGCCATCAACCGGGCACAAATCCAGATTTTGGGCTACTACTGAGTAATTCAAGATGCCAAAAACCAATAACAATTTACAGATCTTTTTTTTTGGGTGGGAAATTATCAAATGACCTCTCCAGCTCTAGGCGGAGCGGAAGGGCGTGTCAGACTCTTACTGACTAAAACCCACTCGTGTTCGTTCAGTTGCCTGTGCGCCAGGGCCACGGTAACTCTTTCGAACAATCCGCGACCCCGGCAGGAATTGGCCCTATCGGAGCCCGTCAATGGTGCTGACATCTCTTTGAGAATTTTCCCGACCTGGGAATATAATAAAGTTAGGTACAAATTCCTAGAATACAGTACTAAAAACTTTCAGATCTCCGAAGCTCCTACCTCAAATCCTGATTTCCTGTTTATAAGTAAACGTTTAAGAGTAGGTACGTATTCTTGAACCAATATCTCCACGATTGGTTCACCGTCTGTCAGAATCCAACGCAAATTTGTTCTAGCAATTATTGACATGACTTCGACGTTCTCGTTTTGTATATACAGGGTAGCAAGCACAATCTGTTTGTTGTCTGTATCACCATGGATTTAATACATGATTCCGAACGCCCCTGTGTTGAAATATTTCGTCAGATATTAATAAAATTATTTGCGGTTCCATACATTATAAGCGCGTAGTTATTGCACTTTTCTATGAAACAGCAGATTTATTTTTTGATAACCGACGAATTGTGTCTAGTCTAGGGGGTCTAGAATCATTTGCTGAATCCATGGTAACAGTTTGTGAGTCGATGTCCCTGCCACTCTATATATGTACGTACCTACTTTTAATACTTCTGAAGGATCTTGAAGACATTGTCCTGAAAAGGATTACACAAAGCCAGATAGTGACCATGTGATTCTAATCCAACATTGATTTTGAATACGAATAACTAGCAGACAAGATAATTAAATATATTTATTTATTATTTATTAAAACTTCATGCACAAGTAAAAAAATACTGTACAAAGGCGGACTCAATGCCTGAGGCATTTTCTACCAGTCAACCTTAGGGTGATGCAGAGCAGGTCCTCACCGGACATGGCTGTTTCGGGAGGTTCCTGTTTCGAATAAGGCGGGAGGAAACGCCCGGGTGTTACCATTGTGTGGATCGACCGGAGGACACGGTGGAGCATACGGTGGAGGTCTGTCCGGCTTGGGCGGAGCACCGCCGTGTCCTCGTGGCGGCGATCGGCGGCGGCGACCTCTCGCGTCCGGCCCTGGTTCAGGCCATGGTACGAAGCGAGAGGGAATGGGAAGCCGTCACCTCCTTCTGCGAAGCAGTAATGCTCGCGAAGGAGGAGGCGGAGCGCGAGAGGGAGAGGCAATCACTGCGCCCTCGCGCCCCTAGCCGCCGTAGGAGGAGGAGACACCCTGGGCGTCGGGAGTCGATTGCCGACTCCCGGCCACCGTAGGCGCGGGCTTGCGGACGGCGGGCAATGGGCAGCTCGCCGTCCGGTAAGGACCAGGCCCGGGTCGACGGCGCGTCGTGTTCCACGCGCGCCTCAAAGAGATGTCAGCAAAATTGACGGGGTCCCATAGGACCGATGCCTGCTGGGGCTGCGGATTGTTCGAAAGAGTTACCGTGGCCCTGGCGCACAGGCAACTGAAGGAACACGGGTGGGTTTTAGTCAGTAAGAGTCTGACACGCCCTTCCGCTCCGCCCAGAGCGGGAGACGTCATTTGATGATTTCCCACCCAAAAAAAAAAAAAAAAAAAATAAAATAAAAAAAAAATAAAAAAAAAAAAAAAAGGGTGATGCAGAGACTAAACATGGCAGGTGCAATATACGGGATAGATAGCACGGAAATAACTATAAAATACAAGAATAAATATTAATACATAAATAGTAATACATACATACATACATATAACAAAATAACCGTTTTTTATTTTTTTACTTTTTTTTTCTTTTGTATTAGTGTACCTATTTAAGTATGATGCTGTTATTTTTTCGTTTAAAACTATTTTAAATATATTATGTAATCTTCCACTCCTATTTTATTGACACAAACTACCTAGCCAAATGAGAATGATTCTTGTCGTAGTGGTAATCTAATTGATACTGAACAGGTTGCGCAAATAATTAAATATGAGTTAAGAATTTTTTCCATAAGTTAAAACGGGTTAAAAAAAAAATTGTATTGCCCTATTGAAATTAGATAAAAATGTTTATTTAGATGATTAAATTAAGTGTTTTCGTATGTGTAGATAGACGAAGTACTCTCTGCTGTTGCATTAATCAAGAGGTCACGTTTTTCACCTTAGTTAATCCTGGCATTAACATGTGATAAAAAAATAAAAATAAAAGTTTTTAAACGTTTTTATTGCGTAAAATAAACAAGTAGTAGTCTGTATTTCCGCCGTTAATGCGTATAATACAACGGCAGCGATTCGGCCAGACTCAATATGAGTCCATCCAAATCACGTTGAGGAATGGCCGCCCATGTCAGTTGTAACAGGCGAAAAAGATTTTCTGGTGTGTGTGTGGCATCCTTATTTGGCAGAGCTCTTCTTTGAAGTATTCCCATGCGTGCTGGGAATGGGATTCAAGTCTGGCGATTGAGAAGGCCATGGTAGGACGTTGATATTAGCTGCAGCAAGTGTGTTTTTAACGACTCTGGCAGTGTGTGGACATGCAATATCATGCATAAGCAGAAATGAAGCACCAAATTGGGTTCGCAAAAGAATGACAACATCTGATACAATCGTTTTAACGTAAATCTGTGCATTGAGATTGCTTCTGATAAAAATCATTTCGGTTCTTCCACCGATCCAAATACCCGCCCATATCATGATTGTTCCACCACTGCATGCATGGACTTTCTGGCATGATTTGAAACATTCTTTGGCGTCCAAAGGTCCTTCAATACTGTGTCTAGTATCTGGCCTCATACCAAAGCGAGATTCGTCAGAAAAACACACAAAACACCACTCTTCTTCTGCCCAATTTCTGTATCACGAGCCCATCGTAAACGGGCTCTGCGATTGCGAGGCTCAATAGGTGGTACACGTAGCGGGCTTCGGAAACGGAGGTTGACTTCATGCAAGCAATTTCTTATGGTTTAACATCCCTTAAGAGCCATGAAGCATCGTAACCAACATCATCGCAGTCATTGTACGATTTCGTCGATCAGTAATTTGTATGTAACGATCTTGTCTGCGTGTGGTTATGCGAGCTCGTCCTCCATGTCGCTCTGCCACGCTACCAGTGATGCGTAACCTGTCCAAAGTCGACATATAACACTCTGCGTAGTGCCCAGAGCGATTACCACAGCACGTTGCCGAGAACCAGCTTCCAACATTCCCACGGCTTTGATAAATTTCTTCTTGGCTTAAATGACGTCTTCTCTCCATAATAACGTTCTTTTGTATTGATTCCACTCAGAAGTATGGCAGAAATCTTACTGATTTGGTCTCAACCCCATTGCAGGATTATATAGGAATACAGTTGACAGAAGATTTTCATCTTTTGACCGAAATTCAAAACTATTCCCTTTTCAAATGACGAAATTTATTAAAAAGTATCCATAGGAGTTCACAAAATATATAATTAAAAAACCAGATTTTTTTGTAACTAGAAAAACGTGCTTCATCCTTGACGCTTTTGATGTATGTAAGTACAGTTTTAAAACAATTAGGTAAAAGGAAAAAATAATAATTCTGATAAATATTCTATCACCTGGCAAAGTATACCTCTGCCAAAGTAGGCTACTACTTTTTAAGCACTTGTTTGTCAATTTTTCAATCAAGGTTGGTTTCCTATTAGAGATAGTTGAAGGACGCTAAGAAGATACGCTAAGAAGTTTTCTGCAGTGCGGAAGAAATTGAGGTTATTGCCTAGCTTATTTACACTTAAGAAACCCTCTTCGTTGATTTGAAAGTATTTTCTGATCTATAAATAGATCGTTTCTGTGGCTGAAGCCAGACCAATTTATTTAGAAGGATCGAGTAATAATTGCAAGTTGTATACCTATTATATTTTCAGTGAAGTAAATGGCCGTCTTAAGTCATGTGGGTCAAAGTCAAAGTCAAAGTCAAATCATTTATTTCAAATAGGCACATAAAAGGCACTTTTGGACGTCAAAATTTACAAAAAAATAGAATTGATTCTAGTTGCCCCTTCCAAAAGGTAGTTTCGTATGGAGAAGAATGGGCAATAAACTCCACCGTTACTCTTTTAAAGACTAAAGGGGACTAAAGTGGGACTAAAGATCTGGTCTAACTGAAGCGAGCGAGCGAGCGGGATGCGAAACGCAATTCGCTCGCGCCGATTATGTCAACTAACTTGTATGTATGCAGGGGCTCAATAGTTGCGTTGTAACGTTGTAACGTTCCTTTTTTTAATTAATTATATATTATAGATTAACAATTAAAATCGTTAAAATAGGCTTCTTTTAAGCATTTGTTTACTTTTTACTAGAAACCAAATTGCCAACATCTATGTTCATCACAATGCGCGTGACCTTGGGATCGCCACAGGAGATCGTGTTTAGATAGTGGTCCCCTGTTCTATCTCCCCGTCACCGCCCCGGCAGACCTGACAGGCCCGGCCGTCAATTGTGCCCGCCGAGTCGTCAGACCGTCATATGCTGGCTTCGGGGGCACGCGTTCGCGTCGCTCATTCTCAGCGGCTCGACCTTCATACGTGTGCCCTCCGAAACAGCCACGGTGGTCGCCGTTTGTTTTTTATACAATTATGAGTCTATTTAAATGCAGTTTAAACCCCATATTAGGTAAGTGTTGAACAATGTCGCTTTTATATTTGTGTACCTACTTATCTAGGTCATCATACGGCGTGTGCCTTTTTGCTCATATCCTATTTTTGTTATAAATTAGTATGCCTTCAGCTAAAATATTTGCTTAACAACCTATTTGTCTATAACGCTGTGCATTTTATGGAATGTTCCATACTTTGTAAAATGTGCAAGTCATTATGTGCTTCTCACCTACATTTTGTAAACTCCGTACTGATTGTGACAACCACACATTACCTTCATTAGCGCATAGTACATCTCGCTTCGTTTATGCCTTGGTGTCACAATCAGAGATGATCCATTAGCCATCTTGTGAGACGCTGGACATCAATTCCAGGGTCCAAAGTTCCGGCTACGAACGCAACTTCATCCGGACTAATCGGAGGAATCCGGGCGCGAAGCGCCGGGCCACCACCTTCCGGCGTACCTGCGCAGGAACGAGCTCCGCGCCGGGTACTTATTTACCCGCGTGGCCGCGTCGAGCAAGCTCCGATGGTCTGGCAAGACCAACTGCCGACCGTCACCTTCCCTGGCATCTGCAGCGTGCACACTGCTGCGGGTTGCGTCACACCAGGCTGAGCCAGGAGAGTACTGTGCGACTCCCAAGGGAACTTAGGAAAAACTTGTGACCATAGACCTACCTACCCCCTTTTCTCAATTTACTTTTATTAATTATACTAATATGTTGACAAGGTACGTGGTTTCATTTATTATAGACCACGTAAACCTCTTCCATCACAGCGTGACTCAAAATCTTTAAAACAATCGACGCGCGCAGTCGCATTCCGTATCCCGCTCGCTCGCTTTTGTTTGGCCAGAGCTTAAAGCATAAACGTCACATACTTTGATTATCAAAGCCATTATTTTGCCATGCCCCATCATCATCCATAATTAATCTTCAGCCGTGATTTTCAATTCTTAATGCCAGACACGGTGGGTGTGTGTGGATGGTTTACAGTCCACATTCAAAATAATTGTTAATTTTCCTCTAATTAATAATGATGGCGCAGCAAGTGGCACCGGTAGTTTTGTTATGAAGTTACTGGAACTACCGAAGAGGTCGGATAAGAGTGACACTGGCTGATTCCTGCCACTCTAGTAGAGCGTCGCATCGATGGTTGCGTGGCAGCTGTCTCTGATGACAGAGATGATATCAGGGGAGCTGTCGATGTGTGGATGATGCTGTTGTACCACATCCAGGACGAACTGCTATATTCTGGCACAATTTTAATGATATTAAAGTTACTAAACCACTAATACGATAACCACTTCTGGTAAAGGTTATCCTACACCGTTGAGTACATAATAACGAGAGGACCAATGTACAAACAAATTTAGCACCACATTTTACCTCCCCTACAAAGTAAACATTCCTTATTACGTCACTGGAATAAGAAACCACGGAACTAGAACTCTTCAATTCCTATCTAGGTACTAGTCGTAAACTCATGGACTTATATTTATTGCCCCAAGTTGGAATAGTTTTAGGAGTATCCGGGGTCCTCTAATCATGGGCATCACCGCTCACTGTGAATCTTGAGCAAGTTTCGAGCTCAACTTTGGAGTATAAACTTCTCTCACGTTGTTTTTAATACCGGTCTCGTCTTTAAATAGTTCCTGATCTAGCTTAGGTTGTGTTTTACTGAAATGTTTAATGTAAGCTTGGGTTTATGGGATACTAGCTGCGCCCCGCGGTTTCACCCGCAGAAATCTCGATCCCGTAAGAATATCGGGATAAAAAGTATCCTATGTCCTAATCCAGGTCATAGTCTACTCATGTGCCAAATTTTATCCAAATCCGTTCAGCCGTTTTAGCGCGATTGAGTAACAAACATCTACATCATATAATATAATAATATAATATTATTATAAATTATTAGTAGGATAATGTGTTGACTTTTCTATAAATGTTGTAAATAAAAATTGTTGATGTTCTTTTGACTCCTTTTAATATGTTTCCCTATATTAAAATAAAAAACAGCTCCTCAATTGTAACGTAACACACTTTCAATTACAATCCGAAATATTTGGAAGGAAATTGCTAGTCAATTGTTGCTTCATACGTTTAAAAAAATTGTCAGTTCGACAACGTAAATGACGCAATGAATGATGTTGAATTTTCAAAATTAAAGGCACTGCCATTTTATGCGTGTTACCCAATTACCCCGCAGTTATATTTTATTTTACAATTCAATAGTCTTTTTGTTGAGTGAAATCATGTTATTGGATAGAGTTTCCTTAAAACATATGGAGTAAATCTTTTAAATGGTGGGAATAGAGTTGGGTAACAGTATTATCGGAGATCGGATGCCATTGGTAGATAGTCATGCTCTACAAGTATTTTTTTTTCTTTTTCGGTGGGATATCATCAAATGACCTCTCCCGCTCTGGGCGGAGCGGAAGGGCGTGTCAGACTCTTACTGACTAAAACCCACCCGTGTTCCTTCAGTTGCCTGTGCGCCAGGGCCACAGTAACTCTTTCGAACAATCCGCGACCCCGGCAGGCATCGGTCCTATCGGACCCCGACAATGGTGCTGACATCTCTTTGAGGCGCGCGTGGAACACGACGCGTCGTCGACCCGGGCCTGGTCCTTACCGGACGGAGAGCTGCCCATTGCTCGCCGTCCGCAAGCCCGCGCCTACGGTGGCCGGGAGTCGGCAATCGACTCCTGACGCCCAGGGTGTCTCCTTCTCCTGCGGCGGCTAGGAGCGCGAGGGCGCAATGATTGCCTCTCTCTTTCGCGCTCCGCCTCCTCCTTCGCGAGCATTACTGCTTCGTAGAAGGAGGTGACGGCTTTCCATTCTCTCTCGCTCCGTACCATGGCCTGAACCAGGGCCGGCCGGACGCGAGAGGTCGCCGCCGCCGTTCGCCGCCACGAGGACACAGCGGTGCTCCGCCCAAGCCGGGCAGACCTCCACCGTATGCTCCACCGTGTCCACCGGTCGATCCACACAATGGTAACACCCGGGCGTTTCCTCCCTCCTTATCCGAATCAGGAACCTCCCGAAACAGCCATGCCCGGTGAGGACCTGCGTCAGGCGGAAGGTGAGGACGCCGTGGCGCCTCTCAAGCCACTCCTCAAAGAGGCACTCTCCATGCCGCCATGAGATCCCACCGGAGCTCTGTCCGCTGTGCCGCGATTTCTCGCGGCAGCGGAGTTACGCCCCGGCGTTTCGCCTCCTCGCGCCACTCCCATGCTCTACAAGTCTACGATACAAAGTTTAGGAACTCCAACATAGGTTTCTATTCTGCATATAAAGTAGCTTCGAATATTGTTAACAGTTTGACTAACCGGACAATCGCGCTATCTATGCTTTAGAGGCAATATCCGTGCATCGATGTCTGTTATGGGCGATAGAAGACAATTATTTTACTAACAATGTATGTAACAATGCTTAGTGTCGCTAACTTAATAATTTAGGTACCTATTGGAATGCGACTAGCATGACTGCTGAGCGTGGGGGTCCTGGGCTCGATTCCCAGGTCGGCCAAAGTGTTATTGAGTTTTTCCATTAGGAATTTCTGAGTAACAGCTCGGAGTTTGCATGTTGGCGGTGTGATACCCCGTGCCTCGGAAAGCTCGTTAAGCCGTTGGTCCTGCGCCTGATCTCTCTCCGGTCGTGTCGGATTGCCGTCCTAACGGACTCTGAGAGTGAGGGATGAGACAGTGCACCTGTGTCTGCGCAAACACTTGTGCAGTATAATATTTCCTGCGCCGAAGGTTAGTGTCCGTTAAGATTGGCCGTCATGGCCGAAATATGGTCTGGAGGGCTATTATTATTATTTTTACGTCTCTTGACATTTCTCGGGACCCTGGGATCCGGACCTTTGGAAGGCGTACGAGGGGCCGCAGTCAACTCGCAGAGGCCCGTTAGACGTGTTTAACGAAATGAGGCACCAACAGATGATTACCCCTGTTCGATATGCAAGTGCATCCAAGGACAACCCCCGGTTGGTGTAGGACTATTGCAGGATATGGAAACAAATATATTGAACTATGGATTTGGGTAGCTTAAGTGGACTGGTTATCTAGGACTATGGAAATACTATAGCCCCTGCTTGACCAATGTTTTCATATTAAATACACAGATAAAATGACAGGGGGTGACTTGCACACTCAATAATGTGCCTCCGAAAACGGTGGTAAGCACATAGTGTCGGAGGGACAAAGGGGCAACATGTTCTGAGTTGCTTATGAGTAGTGGAGAGGTATTCCACGGGTATCAGGATAATCACGTTTATTAAAATATATACGTACACTAAAAACAATTTCAACAAAAATTTATTACCAAGTATGAAAAGCCCAATCTAAGCATAAATTATTTTAAATATAAAAACGATAAAACTTTCCTCACCGTAATCTGAATACTAAGTAGTTGTTGGTGAATGAATGAGGTCTGATCATCTTTGAAAGAGAAATCCCAGCTTAGCGCGTTAGGTACAGATTGAGAATTATTAATCGAAAACGATCTAGATTTTTGTTCTAAAAAAGGCTGAAGAAACAGAATTGCAATTAATATTGAATGACATCAATCTTACTGTAGGTACAGTCAGTAACAAAAGTCGACTAACTCTAACTAGTCTAACTAACGTCGATTAATTGATTGATTGACTTCAGTTTTTCAATCTTCATTATTGAGCTAACTGTAAGCCTCGTTCGTCTAGTAGTCGCAAACACTACTTCTGAGCATGAGGTCATGGGTTCGATTCCCAGGTCGGTCTAAGTGTTATTGGGCTTATCCATCTGGGATTTCTCAGTAGCAGCCCGGAGTCTGAATTTGTGTCCGCTTGATGGCAACAGGCTCGCCCCCTGTTACATGGGACTTAAACATAACTGGTGAAATATAAGTGTACTCATAGATATCCGAGAAATATGCCTTTACTCTATATTTGTTCAAGTTTAAGTGTCGCCGCCAAAAGGCGGCGACACTTAAACTTGAACTTGAACTTTTCAGGAGTGGGGAAAACCCCACTCCTGAAACTCACACATAAACAAAATAAATAGATACGGCACACATGATGCTTTTTTCGCACGCAAACAAGAAAATATGCGTAACACTTTTGTGCTATTTTATTGCACATATGCTGAAAAGGGGCGGGCATTATAAAGTATAGATACAGTCAATGAATGCACAGTTTACCGCAAGCAGAGTTTACCGCGCAACTAGCATATATAACTACCGACATCAACAGTCGGGCAGTTGCCCACCAGACACGACACCCGTCCGGTCGGAGGATCCTCCCTTTTCTATAGAGTATGAGTGAACTTTACACCCTGTTCCTCATACCTCTATAGTATAAATACGTGATCGATAAAAATATCGATGAAAACCAACTGCAAAAAGAGGTGTTTTTTGGACGTATTTTGTATCGTTTATTTTTTCTGCTTTTCGATGTGGAATATTAAAACACCCATAACAAAAAATCAAGTAAAAATATAATATTTTCGTTTACAAATAACATTTAAGTAAATCAGTTTCTTCAGTTTCTTACTTACTCAGCCCCGGATCTAGAATTTTTTCGAGGCGGAGCAAAAACTACAATCTGCCGCTCCCGCCCCTCCAATCGTTTAACCTTTTAAATGAAGCCTTATTTATTTAAATATACATGGACATGTCGAAACAATTATTTAGGATAGGACAGGACATATTTGAAATAAATCGTGAGATTATAGCATACTAGTTTCTGTACGCGACTTCGTCCGCGTGAAACTTCGGCCCCCGACCCACCGCGCACATCACTCGCCCATGATATTACTTCCTTTTCGCTTAGCGTTCTTTCTGACCTTTTTTCTTACTGCTCGGTTTCTAAGGGTCGTAGTGTGATGTTAAAAATAGCCTTCCTCAAGAATTGGGCTATCAAATGAACTAAGATTTTTTCAAATCCGACAGCTAGTTCCAGAGATTAGCGCATTCAAACAAAAAAAACTCTTCAACTTTATTATTAGCAGAAGATTAGAATAAAATTTTTACTCTTTGAGCCTTTTGTTCTGCAAAATAATCGATGGCATTGTCATATTTAATCTGATTGTCATGATTTTCGATTGCAAAGATCACACCCGACTTATGCAGAGAAGCTTAACACCAATTAAGACAATCTAGAATGCACCAGAAGGTGGAGCGAGCGCGAAAATTTTAGCACTGCCTCAGATAAGTTAGATTTTTTAATTCCGAATTCTTTTAAGAACTAATAGTCGCTAGGCTATAAGAGCGAGCATAGCGAGCTCGAATATTTTGCCAGAAACATATTAGTAAAATTTTATCGATCGATAATGCTTCCATCCAACAGCTGCGCCAGTGCTGTGGTAAAAACTTAAAGGAAATCGTGTCGCCCTTGCACATAAAGGCGGCGAGAAGGACGGGACGCCTGGGGCCCCCGCTACGCGAAGTAAAATTTCTAAAATAAAGGATTTGTTCCTTAAATTTTTGGCCACAGAGGTGACGGAGGCGCTCATCCTCCTCAAGTTCGCCACGGCATAGATCTGTTGCAAGAGATGGAAAGCTAACCTTTTTGTATCGCCAAATAAAAGTGGAACATGTGTTTTAAAAACGGTTCCTGGTAGAATTCAACTGCTCCGCCCGCAACCCGCTCACACCGTTTGATGATCTATGCCTACGCTAATCACGTAGTGATTTCCTCAGTGGCTACCCGCAGAGAAAGATAATAAGTGCTGCAAATCTCACTTCTCGCAGAGTTGCGGTGCGCTGAGTGGTGCACTTGTCTGCCCCGCTTGAATTTGCCCCCCCCCCCCCCCCCTAAATCCGGGGCTGCCCTTACTTAAAATTAAAACTGTTCAACTATCGCACATAAAACAACAATTCGAATAAGTACTTATTGAACATTATATTTAACGCTTTCATAATTTAGGTGTTACATTCTTAACCAATAAATGTAAGCAAATATCAATATGTTATTCCATCACACATTTTGTCACTTGGATAATATTATTATCCATCGGGTCTTGCTCAAACTGGTGAAAATCAGTTGATAAGAAAATATTTGTATCGACAAAGTATCTAAGAGCTTTTGGGACTAGCAACGTCTTTATGAATTTTGAAGTCACTTGAAATTTGTTTGAGGGAAACCAATTATTTTCCCTGCATTTTGTATCTACTCATTTATGTTTAATTTCTGGATCTTTCGGGAAACTGAAATAAAATGTATTAATTCTTGTTTAAGATTCTTAATACAATTTCTTATTAGAGTAACTAACAATTATCGATATCCATATGTCAGCACTAATACATCGTTTTGACATGCGTCAGTCATTAGGCAAAGGCTGTCGCATGTCAAAAATAGTTCACAACTAGATAATTTGTAAAATACTTAAATATTATAATTAATGCAGTGATTTTTTAGTTACCGGTGGTAAGACAAGCCACTTGTACTAAGGTTTGTTGTAATTGTGCTATTTTTTCAAATAAAGACGGTACAATTCGGCATTTCGAAAAATACGAAATCTTACTACACGTTCTGATGCAAACATATGACTAAACAGTGCTCACTGCAGTCGCGCGTATTTAAGGTCAGTTTGACCAAACGGAGGCGACATGTGCCACGCCTCCAAGCCATATCCCTCGATATCCGTGGGTGCACTATAGGTGCACCTCTGCCTAACCCTTCGGGCAACACAGGCGTGATGTTATGTTATGTTTAATTAAAATCGCAACAGAAGGCTATATAAAAAAATATTAATTCTTAGCAATTATATGAAACGCAGACACATGCATCGAATAATTTTGTGTCAATTTAGATGATGTGGAAACGTAGCAGTGTTAAAAGGACTACAGGACCTAAACGCAAGTTTTATAATGCTTAAAAGAATATGATCCACTGCAGTAAACAAAATCAGAAAAATATATGACATTCTTTAGGATATGTGCTAGTTAGATAGTGTGTTGAAAACATAATACAACTAATTTGTTACGGTAGAAAAAAAAACACGAAGATACCTCTAAATAATTCTTTTAACTATTAAAAATCGCACTAATATACATGCAATCATTCAAAATTTTGTCAGATTATTCTACATGCAACGTATTAGCGTAATAGTGTTTTAATTTTTTATTCCAATCTATAGATTTTTTGTAAATAGCAATAGCATAGCAATTGCATATTTTGCAATAAATTACCAGTGTTGTGTCATTGCGCTTCTCTTTCTTTTCTGTGCAGTCCGACAGTGACCGCGCTTTAGCTGTTGTCAGCCTCTTAATCTACTATTGTCATTAACCGTACCCAATGTGGTACAAAAAAGTTAAGTTGGAAAAAATCTTAGACAGCTATAAAATAGGCTATATTTCTAAGCTTTAAGATACGTAGAGCGATATAAAAACTAATGCCTATTAATCAGACGGATTCTCATCAAAATAATGAGGATTATTTTTTTGCAATAATACGAAATCACTGCTAAAAACCAATAAAAAATTAATATAGAAGTCCACAGAAATCTTAACAGATTACAAGGTCGTCTCTCAGATTACTGGTATGAGGTCTCATTTAACGCTAAACCGTTGGTCGCGGCTATCACTCGTAAATCTTTGACAGTCGTTACGCGTAGTCAGAAGCCAAAAAGTCTGATAACCAGTCTTACTAAGGGGTATCGTGTTTCCCAGTAACTGGGTTGTGGGGGTCAGATAGGCAGTCGCTCCATATAAAATACTGGTATATCCCAATATAGTTGGGAAAAGGCATGATGATGTTAGAGGCCTCATTTTATTTTAAAACGATTTACAGCAGTTCGGTAAATTACTACACTAAAGGGTTCCTCAAACAAACGCGAAACGCGACGCTAATCGCGCGTGACTCAAAGGCACGGCTCTACGCACGACTAGTGGTGCCTTTGTGTCGCATTTGAAGGAATCGTTAATCCATCACGATTTTTGATACATGATTTAGGATTTTGGTCTGATAGTCACAAGCGCAATGTCGCCCCCATTACATGGGATTTGAACATAACTGGCGTAATGCGGGTGGACTAAACGTACACCTCTACCTAATTTATTACAGGCGTGATGTTTTGTTACACTTATTTTAATACTGATTTCGTTATCGAAAACGGTCACACTACTCGTACGTACAACAGGGTCAAAACTAAGTAATCCATTATAAGGACGATGATACCCATATTATCTTGTCGAAAAAAACCTCCTAAGAAAAATAACTTAGCAGAATAATGTTTTATTTATCGCAAACTTTATTACACAGAAACTTTATGGGGTATTTAGATCCCAAGACTTTTGTTTCACTTAAGGCCAAGTCACACATAAGTCTTTGTTATACTGACAATTTGAATCCTTGGGTTAAATCAAAAGGATTTGGATGAAACTTATAGTACCCTGCGGACACATACGACGTTAGGTGTCCGAAAATAAATGTAAGTGGCAAATAAACAGAGGTTTGTAAATTCTGGCTGTCACTTTGTTAAATTTTGGTTTAGACAATGTAAGTGGAAAATAAGCAGAGTTTTGTAAATTTTGGCTGTCACTTTGTTAAATTGTGGTTTAGCAAATTCTCGTGAAAGAAGCGTTTTGGGAACAGAAAAAGCAGTTTAACAAAAATAGGTTTAATAAATAAATAAACCCGGCTATTCATATTTAAATGTTTGTATGTTTGACGCATTTACTCATAATCGTTGCATTTGGTTAAAGATACCTACGCCATAAACATTTCTTTAGGCAACTAAGCCCGTCATTGTGCTTTTTTGTCTGTAAAAGATCGATAGCGATAAGACCGCCCATTGTGTCACTCTGTGTAAAACGACTACATTTATATCTGTAATTTTAATGGTGTACGAGTACATAATAAAGAGTATTCTATTCTATTCTATAACATAAAAATAGTATTAATATTTTTACTACGGTTCAACTCGGAGTAAAAGTTGAGATAACTAGTGTGAGAGGAGATTTATAAGACACTAGCTTTTGCCCGCTGCTTCGCTCGCGTTAATTTAGAATTTGACAATCAATTCGGGTTGTTCAGGGGATTATGGTTAGGAGAATGAAATAGCGGTCTTTTGACAGTCTAGACTCACAAAATGTATTAGGTACATAAATAAAAAATAAAAAACTTCTTAACACACTAGTAAAGTTTCTATAATAATATAATTCCATCATGATTCGAAAGACACGTGGCGCCATTTATTATCATAAGAACTTTATTGTTGTTTTCCTCGGGAACAGTACTTTTTTCGGGGTGAAAAGTACCCTATGTCCGTTTCTGTACCCCTTACAACGTACATGCAAAATTTCAAGATGATCGGTTCAGTGGTTTAGACGTGAAAAGGTAACAAACAAACAAACAAACTTACTTTCGCATTTATAATATTAATACTAGCTACGCCCCGCGGTTTCACCCGCATAAGTCTCGATCCCGATGAAATATCGAGATAGTATGTATCCTATGTTTTAATCCAAGTCATGGTCTACCTATGTGCCAAATTTCACCCAAATCCGTTCAGCCGTTTTTGCGTGATTGAGTAACAAACATCCAAACATCCACACTTTCACATTTATAATATTAAGTAGGATAAGTAGGGTAGTAGGATTAGTAGGATTATTATTATTATCCTTTATTTCATATATATACATATAAATTATATTTTTAAATATTAGAATATAAAAATATAAAAACATTTAAAAATATAAAAAATAGTGGCCCACCGGTATCGGGAACAGGGTCCAAGCTACCGGCGGTCAGGGCTCCAGAGAGAGAAACCTCCTAACAATGCGGGCCGTGTCCAAAAGTACCGCCTTCTGAATCAAGCCCTTGATCCAGCTACCCAACGAGAGCCTCCTCAGGTGTTGGTCGAGGCTCTTGGCTATTAGTCCATTGGCTGTAACGACTATCGGTACAATGATCGCTGAGTCCACATCCCACATGTCGACAACCTCGCGAGCCAAGTCAAGATATTTGATTTGTTTATCTTTCTCGGCTTTCACGAGGTTCTCGTCGTGTGGGACCGTTATGTCAACAATCATTGCACGCCGCTCTAATCGATCCACCACCACTATATCAGGCTTATTGGCAACAATAGTCCTGTCAGTGATGATGGATCGATCCCAGTACAATGTGATATTTCCATTTTCGAGAACTGGGTCGGGCACATACCTGTAGTACGGCACTTCCGGTTCTACAAGGCTGTATTTGAGAGCAAGTTGCTGATGGATAATCCTGGCTACAAGGTTGTGTCTATGCAAGTATTCTCCGTTAGCTAGACTAGAACATCCGGAGATAATGTGTCTGATTGATTCACCTGGACGGTGGCATGCCCGACAAATGTCAACCGTGCCGTCTTTCACAATAAATCTCCGGTAGTTGTTTGTCATCATAACTTCGTCCATAATTGCACAGACAAAACCTTCGGTTTCTCCAAAGAGATCACCGAAACGCAGCCAGGCTACGGACGCTAGTTGATCTATATCGGGTCCATGTAGGGCCCGAAAAAAGCGTCCGTGAAGCTCCTTACTCTGCCATACTTCCATGCGATCATTAGTGTCAAGCACTACTGGCTTGTGCCAGTTCTCTTTAGCCAAGGAGAGCGGGGTGAGGCCCTTGTCCACTTTGACCACATCTCGATGCATCCCCACGTCGGCCTCTAAGATTATTATTATTATTATTATAAGAAAGAAAAGAAAAAAGAAAGAAAGAAAAATAGGTTTATTTGTCACAGAAACACGTGCATACAAAAAAGATAATTAGCTCTAGAAACAATGTAAAATAAAAATAAAACAAACAAAATAAATCTATAATCACGAGCACAAAACAGAAATAGTCGACAGCTGCACGACATGACTGTGACAAGAAGGCTTCCACTCAGCATGGTGCTGTGCTATGGGGGACCCACAGCACAGCGCTGATATTCAGTGGTTACCCAAAAAGGACGTACGGAAAACCAAGTCAGGTTTAATGATTAATAGTACGTACTTATATGTAACAAAATAAAATAAAACAAACAGTAAGCACTAAGAATAAAAATCAACTACATAAACAACCAGTTATACGAACAATATTATTAAATAACCTAAATATTCAATAATTTGTATTTTTAGGCATTGCCGTGTGTTCATATACAAAGCACCGACACAAGAACAGGGTACCTATATAAATGTTCTGTGCACAAGAATATTCAGTATTGTCTTGTTTTGCATTTTGCCTCGCTCCCACCCATACCTCCGCGTCACCCGCGCGCGCGCTCACAAAACGTTGCACTGCACTTCGCTAATGCGTCTATGAGTGTGATGACGTATCACGACTCGCGAGCCATCGCGCGCCGCGGGCCGTGGCGGCGCGGCGGCCGCGTCGGCAGCGGCGCGCGCGGCTCACGAGTCCAGCCAGGTCACGTGGCGCATCACGCGTAGTGAGTTACTACCGCCAAACGATATACCGACAGTGAGCAAACTGGCTTGCGCTTGCGTCTCAGTCGAAGCTTGATCGAGACCGTATATTATATTATAGTTAGGAAGTTAGGATAGTTAGGATAGGAAGTTAGGATTAGGATACTAGTAACACTCCGTTTTTGGGCAGTCGTGTGACAGAACCCTATGACGTTACGTGTATCTATTCAACAGTGAATAAAAAAAAATATAGGTAGGATACAAAATAAATAAAACGATACGCTGCAAACCTACTTGCGATTTTAGCAATTTTTTAAATTATATATTAATTTGATAACATGCCAACGCAGGTTACGTGCGATTTTAGAATTTTTTTAAATTATATACTAATTTTATAACATGCCAACGCATAACTTTCAGAAACATAATTATGTTCTAAATTTCTAGTACTTACCCTCGTTGTAGACAGCCAGAATCCCAATATGACTGCATAGTGATGCAGAATAAAATCCATCATTATTCTGTCGAATCTGCTCCCTTAGTGTTAGGATATTAGATTAAAGTTTGTTTCAAGAAGAGTTAGGATCCTCACTATTGGCTTTTTTAGTAACGACAACCCACGTTAACAGTTTTCAACCTTATTTTCTAAATCATAGAGCGTTCAGTGACTGCAATGCTAAGTTAGCAGTCTTGATGTGTCAGCTTTAAACCCGGGTTTTTAGGAAAGTGAGGAGCATTTTTAAGCAAACAATCGATTACTAGCTTTTTATATGGTTATCTGGAATTTTGCTAGAGAGCACTAAATAATTTGGCTTATTAGTCGATTCGCACGAATTTACTCGCCCGAATCAGGCAAATCGACACTTTTAAATAATAAATTATTTTCTTTAGGCGATTTTCACGAAGTTAATTTATTAGTGGGCGAATCGACAACTCCAGAAATACGTATTAGGCAATTGGTAAGTTTTGAATGTATGCAATAAAGTTAAAATAAAAGTACACTAGCGCATCGAAGTGATAAGAGTAACATATTTTGAAATAATAAGTACGAATTATTGGAAAGCAAACATCACTTTAAAGTTTAGCTGCTGATCGGAAGGTAGTCGGAAATATTTCAACTACGAACTGAGCTAGGGGTAAAGAAAAACATAGCTAAAATGGTGCACGTTGTGAGGTACGTCAGCATTTTGTAAACTATTCCTACGTTAAAATTGCTGTAGGTATCGTGGGTACGCTGAAAGGTTAAAAACCGTAAATACTGACCATTTTTAAGAAACAATATCTAAACCAGAATCACACTTACCGAATTTTGGCTAACAAACAATTTTCAACAATAGCGTGAATTCAAAACACCGAGACAATTTTAACAAAAAAAAAAACTCTAGGCTATCCATAACTTGTCTGTCGGAATCTCCTCCCAAGATAATTTCGCCTTGGAATTTCTTACAAGAACACCATTACTTAAAAAACACAGGAATAAATATAGTTAGAAAGGAAAATAATATCAAGCTATAATTTGACACCAATTGTGTGCCTGACGTCAACAACTCCCCTTGTTTTGACGAACTAATGAAAGGTTACCGATAACAAATGAACTCATCCCTTATCACACTTGACCCGTCCCATGGAAGGCGATTAAGAGATTACACCCTTATGAACCGGATAGATAATACACTAAACTTTATCACCGGGCTCTAAATTAAGTAAACTCACCTGTAAATTGTGCAATAAATGGACAGCCTGTGTAAAAAGAGGACGTTTGTACGTTATGTAAAAAGGAGACCGTGCTCAGCTGTATTTTCTCGCGTCTATTTTTATGTTTTAGGCAAAATAATAATAAGTAGGTCCATAATTATAACATACAATAACTTAACATGACTTATTTAACATACTCAATTTGAATTGGATAAACTTCTAAAACGAAATGAACTAACAAACTATTTAAATAATTTAAAAAAATAAGATAGTAAAGTCCTAACTTAAACCTATTTATTAATAAACTAAAATATGTCGTATAAATATTAGTTTTCTGGTAATGTGTCCAAAATACTGTCAAATTTAACTTACTTGCATCCTACAATCCAAAAAATTGTACAAACAAATGCATTATAAGTAATTTTGCCGAATCTGGGTCGGTGCAGAGTAGGAACTAATAAATGCATGACGAAAAAAGCATAAAGTTACAATGATCTACAAAAACATAACATATGAAAGGATATCGACAAAAAAAAGATTTTGAAACGAATTCAACAAATCAAATCCCTTCCTGTTTTGACGAATGATTTGTGAATTGTGACAAAAATAAAGTCGGCACATACAAATCGCTGTAGCAATTCGATTAAAGGTCGTACCCGTGCTAATCTAATTCCGCTCATGTTATTTAAGGATTCACACTTTCGAAGCGATTTCGTTAAAAGGAAATTTTCTAACCTTTTGAGGAAAAGTATGTGGAAATACGGAGCAATATTGTGTATGTGTGATATGAAGCAATAAATATGTAAATGAAATTGAATAAACATAACATGTTTTGGTTTTCTGTATAATTATCTTGGGAGCCCAAAACATACACAGTTACGTATTTTGTTCGTACCTAAGAGCAGAACGTCAGAACACCACGTGCCACGACACCTTACAATCACACCTGTTTTTTTATCAACGTTTATACTTACACAAATCTTCTTAAACACGTGCCTTTTGTGAGTAAAACGCACATGCCGATCCATTCTGTAATAATATCACCGTGAAAATTTAGTTGAAGTGAGCGTCATTCCGACTGATGAAAATCTTTTTAAGGACATCACTAGTAAGATCCGTTTATAACCTTCGACTCAATCTGTCCCGAGTTTATAACTTGGAAGAAATCTACTTAAAGTTGGTTACACTAGGTACCTACGTAATACTCATGAGTTGACTCTCCAAAGTTAGCAGGTTAGAAACTGTGCACTTTTGATTACAATCTACATAGTTACATCCAAATTCTAGTTTCAAAACTAAGCTCACAGCTCTACAAAGTTAACTCCATAAATGCAATCACAGTGTTATATGTTAAACTAGCTGTTGGCCGTGGTTATACTTGCACCGTAATGGAAATACTTAATGTGCACAAATACAAAGTATCCTATATTTCAATGTAGGTTATAGTCTACATGTACCTATGACAAACTTCATCTAAATTGTTCAGCCGTTAAAGCATGATGGGGTCACAAACAAACATCTAAACTCACAAACTTCCCCAGTATAAATATTTTTAGAAATACTTTACTTTAAATTTAATAACAGTAGAAATAACAATATAAATTGCATCACTTAAAATAAAAATGAAATAGAATTTAACGTAACATTCAAGTTGTTCACGGACTGATTCGCGTGGCTCGGAATTAATATGCAGAGCTGAATGCCAACCTTTACTTACGTAGATAGTGTGCGCAGACCATTATATTAACAGTCCTACTATGGGAATTGTTACTACCTGAGAATATTATAGAACTGTTTTGTTCTAGTCCTTTATTCTAGTGTGGTTTTGCTTCTATTTGAGTTTAAATTAGTGAACTGAAGTGGTTATTTCCTCACTTATGAGGGTGCCATTACTGATAAGTGATAAATGATTTTATTTCTGTAAGTAGGTAGTACACGTCAATCATATTTTACAACTAAATGAGGTCGGCGTTTTCTATCTGACTACTCTGAGAAGAAAGGCCGAAACAAACTCAGAGGTCACAGTCTCTTTTAAAGTCCAGACATAATTTTGGTCAGATCATGTGAAGACCATGTAGATTTGAGTCTGAAATGGTCTTTTGAGGAAAAACCACAGAATGAGTGGGCCTGTCCAGTCAGTGCACGCATTTGTCAGTAATCGTGCAGCTCAACTCAAAACTTAAGGAGCTCAACGAGATCCTCTTTCAAAGCAAGAGATGCTTGTCTGATTGTCACATTTAATTTTCAATAAAAGTAACAGTACCACTACTGTACTTAATATGAATGCCGCCAATAAGCAATGTTGCCGTTTTGTTTTAAAACGTATGGGTGATAAAGTAATTGCAGGCACTTGAGGCATTTCAGCTTAGCTTGGAGACAGTAAAGCACTCGTTCGTTTAGTAGCCGCAAGCCGTACTGCTGAGCATGAGGTCATGGGTTCGATTCCCGGATGGGACAGTGTTGTTGGGTTTCCCATCAAGAGTTTCTCAGTAGCAGCCCGGACTCTGGTTGATGCTAATAGGCTTGCTACCTGACTTAAACATAACTGGTGAAATGTGGGTGTACTATAGGTGCACCTCTGCCTAACCCTTCGGAGAATACAGGCGTGATGTTATGTTATGTGTTAAATTTTGCTCAAAAAGGCCTATATTTCATAAATAAATGATTTTATTTCTGTAAGTAGGTTTGTACAAACACTTTTACACGTCAATCATACTTTTTAAACTACATGAGGTTGGCGTTTCCTATCTGACTACTCTGAGAAGAAAGGCCGAAACAAACTCAGAGGTCACAGTCTCTTTTGAAGTCCAGACATAATCTTGGTCAGATCATGTGAAGACTTGTTCTATCCATCACCATCCTCCTGAACTTATGCCAATTTATCAGAAGATTGTTTGTCAAAGAAAGATAAAGTAAAAACACATTTACACTTTGTAAGACTTAAGCTTCCACTTACCACAATAGGACCCTCTTCATTATAATCACCCTCCAAGCAAATTCCCAAAGCAAACACTCCAAGATTCCCCACACGTTGACACGTCATAACAAATTGATGTATTATCGTACCGCATAAGTCAACATCTGTATTGTTCAACAAAGTGCAAGTCACTCTAGGGACATTTTGTGTTCACCTGCTTTCGTATGCGACACGGGTTCTGCAGGTCATGAACGATAAATTCTTGAGTAAGGTAAGGGTAGTGCGGAAAAGAAGGACATGTAGTGTGTTATTTGTGTTATTATGATGTATGGGTTGGAGATATAATACAGGAATGCTTTGTGTATTTGCGCGATTTTACAATGTTGTAGTCTTAGCGATTTTTCTGGTACTGTTAAGGATAAATAGAAGCAAAATAATGTAAGGATAAGCTTGCGGCCTAATTAAGCTTACCAATATATATAAGAAAGCAACATTATTATATGACGGAGAAGTGCGTGTCTCTCGTTATCATCAGTCATATTTTAACTACTGTGGGCGAAATATGGGAAGTGTTGGTTATTGCGCAATAAAAGAACCGTTTGCAGTTCAAATCAAATTATAATTTACAAACAAATTAATCACACGAGCGAATCAACTATATGGAACGCGCGACAGTTTCTAAACGTGTTCACTGCTTGACCGCCACCGACCAACTCTGCTTTTGCTCTGGTCGAGCGTTATGTTGTAGACTCTGTCGAGCGCCGCCTGGTGTCGCTGGCGTCCCGATTAGTCAAGTCAAATGATTGGTTTAACGTTTTCCCGACATATATATATTTTTACATATGAAAATAAATCTATGTCTTCAGTTCGTTATCCAATACTTTTTGCTGATTTGGTTTTAAATAGATGTTTCAACATTCAAAACCAGTTCTGGCTGGAAAAACGGTCAAAACTACCTTAGACTGGTTAAAACTATGTTCACATTACTTACATTTACTTACCTATTGTATAAGTTTTAAGTTGCTTCACGTGATTATTTAATGGTGGTGATCTTAAATAATTATCAAGACTTTTCGTAAATACAAATTTTTAATAGACAAAATGCATTTTATTTTCATAACGGTATTGTGCTATAACCAGTCAAACTAGTTATGACCGATTATCAGTTTTGACCTGTGATTATATAGTAGGTATACTCATCATAGAAGAAGGTTCTTGCCAGAAGGGGGTCGAGCGTGGCACCAGTGGGACCTGAACCCATCGTGCCACTCCCCATTGGGTACTTACGCACTTTGGTAAGGAAACGCACCAGGGACCAACATCACAAACTGTGGGTGGACCAAGGTGAGTGCAGGCAGGCTAAGGAAGCCCTCCCTACAATTGATGGCCGCCTTGCTAAACAGGTTCTCCGACTAACTAAACAACAGTTCCGTACAGTTACAGCAGCTTTAACTGGCCACGGGTCATTTAATAAACACCTCTTTGTCATAGGAGTCACAGACAGTCCGCTGTGCAGGGCCTGCATGAAGGACGACGAAACAGCAGCTCATGTGCTTCTAAACTGCCCGGTGGTCGCCACGTACAGGGCAAAGTACTTTGGTAACCCAGGTACCCTGCGTGAGATTGTCAGCAACACCAAGGCGTTGCTGGCCTTCTTCGAGGAGCTGGGGTGGATCGAATAATCGATTTTCCCACCCGTACGCAAAATACGCGCATTGACGCGGAGTTGCGGACACCAGCCCGTATTACCATTACCATTACCCGTCATAGAATTAAATAACTAATAAATCTTACCTATTCCGCAAATGTCTCTGTAGAATCAATTTCGCACATTGATACACTCATCCTTTACTTACCATGACGTAACAGTCTGTAATTTCACATTCCCTAACCAAACTACTTGTACTTCGATTTCAGCTAAGGCTCACTTGCACCGTTAATCACTAAACACGTTTAGCGCTAAACGAGTTTTAAACATCATTCTGTCTCTGTCATCTTCAAACATTTGATAGAAACAGAAGTATGTTTTAAACTCGTTTAGCGCTAAACGTGTTAAGTGATTAGCGGTGCAAGTGGGCCTAAGTTGCACTTAATCTAAACTTGACTAACTCCATATTGAGTTTTCAAGTTTATAGAATTTAATACATTCCGGATGTAATATGAACCGGTAACTAATCCCGCCACGTTTCCTCATTAGTGATCGTATTAATTTCATATTTAGATAGCTAAGTTAGATTTGCAATAATATGGAGGTACTGTTAGCATCGGAGGGATGCTAACGGATGGATGGGGATGCCAGGTTAAATAAAACACCTGTTTCTTTGTATATTACGTAATTAATATGTTCTTTAATTATTTTTATTTTTTTATTCTATTCGGTAAACTTACAGCTAACTTATACAGTATAATTGAAGGCCATTCACAAGTTTCCACTGATAAACACAAGAAGAAAAAAAAAGAGAAAAAAAGGTTGGTACAAAATACCTTTAACATAAATTAGGAAATAAATATTACATTACAAATACAAACTTACTAATACAAACTAAGAATCTTTTCCATTACTTTTCTGTAAAAAAGCTTTTCACCAACAAATGCTTAAGTCGAGAAATACTGTATTGAATATATCCAAATCATGTTCACCAGATAGTTTATTAAAATTATAATACGAGCTGATGTCATGATATAAAAATATAATATATTTTTATATCATAACATCAGCTTGTCAGCTAAACTGACCCCTAACTGTTTTTCTACTATTCTCAATTCGTAATAGTGTCTATCTCATAATTTTACTCAAATCAAAATATTCAAAAAGGCTGCATTTCAAGTACCAAATAGGCTTTAAGAATCTCTACAGTACGTATAGGGGATGCTCCACTCCACAAAATGAAAACGCAAAAATTATTTATTTTTATTTTTTGTTGATATAAACCAGGTGTAATTGAAGTCATCGCTATGAACAGTCGCTAACAGATCAAGCTACACGAAACTTTCAAATTTCTCAAACGATTTTAAAACCTTAAAATGGTGACGGTTAAGTTCAAAATCGAATGAGAAAATCTGGCACTTTGTGCTACCTTGATGCGTTGGCGGCTGTACAACTTTTGCTATGGGACCTTATATTTCATCATCATCATTCTCTTTCCCTTATTCCAATTTATTTGGGGTCAGTGCCTCACAGCCACATATAATTTTCATCCATACTTCTCCATTATTCGTCATCCATACATTTTTGTAGCTATAAATAGCAGGAACAGCAAATTTTTTTACGTGATTTACCTGTTTTTGCCATTGTAAAAAGTTGTTCATAATGATGATTTCAATTACCTATTTTCAGTTATTACACCAGACCTGAACACAACACAATATTTGTCTTAACAGGAACTTGTCTTATGTCATTTAGTTTGGAAGCCAAACATAAGTTATCATGTCACTCTACAAGTATTGATAAAATTCATGTCTATCAGTGACAGTTCATGTATGGCATTCTGTACTAAGGATTCAAAAATGAAGTACCTACCATTTCAAAAGCACATTCCCAATTTATTTTTTAAATTGTCGCAAATTCGCAATGTAAAATATGTTCCCTTAACTCGGATGAACGTTCAAAATGGCTATCGACAACATTAATATTATTTTGTCTCTTAGTTCCGCGTTTCTTCAGTAGTAAATAAACAAATGAAGTGCTTTATCCGTTCGTGTAAAAGATTTTAATTGGGCTGCATTCAGACATGGAATTGTATGGATCTACGGTAATTATTATTTGTAGTAACTGTTCTTTTCATTGAAATATAGGAAAGTAGTTCTTTGTTAGTAAGGATTTCTTTTTGGTTGTAATTTCCTACATACCAATTTATCAGGTTTCTTCCCTGCAGTTGGATAGTTACAATCTGCCAACACCTTTCCTGATTATTTTATCAGTACCTAGGTACCTTTACAGTTACTATTTAAATCTAGAGTTTATATTAAAAGCTTACCTACTGTTGCTTTTATTAATAATAAAAAAGGGGGAGTAAGGAGTATGTAAATATAGTAGCAGGAAGACGGTTTTCGCAATTCGTGATTGTCGTTCGATTCGTACTTTTCCCTCGTAAACACCACGTTGAGCTATTCTTGGCATGTTGATTCAAGCATTTCTCGTAGGAAAGCCACGCGACATGCATTAGTTTACATGCGACATGCAAAGAGTAGTCGGGACCAGTCGACTCGTACATGACGTCATGTCGACCGTCAGACCAACGTCAAACAGTTGTTTTGTCATTCATGATTGTGTCAGTTGCGGAAGAAAATAATAAATATTTTTTAAACAAACGAGTATCGATTTACATGTTTGGTTACAGTTCATAAACATCTTAGAAGACGCTGTGATCGCCACAACAAAGAAAAACACACGAAGCAAACTTCACGTCTCCGCTAAAGTTGTCAATAATCCACTGCTTGAGCGACGTCCATTGATGAGACACATCTGAGACACAGAAGCTGAAGGCGCCTGTTTCTAAAACCAGTCTAATGGACGACGACGGTTTTACTCTAGTTGAGAGCAAGAAAAGTCGATCGCGTCGCAAACACAACAAACGCGGTACCACTCCTGCAAGCGAGGTTTTTTGAGCTGCAGTGCTCACCATCCTCCTGTGTCTTTTCCGGTTGGACCCACAGCCATCGAGAGAGAAGGAGCTAAGGACAAATCAGTACCGATGGAAGGACAAAATACGTATAAAATTCTGCTCAAAACATGTTTTTGAATTAAAAATCATTTTAATTAAAAATGGTCAACATTAACGATTGCGTCAAGAAGTTGCATCGTTATGTGGAATGGATTACTTCGTCCGAAGCATAATAGCAACATTTTGTCCTTAGACTCGTGATTTATGATCGACTTGTACTGAGAATACATGATTCTGGATAATGTAACTATTTTATAAGCGACATAGGAAACGAGCGGCAATGACGAATGCGACATGTTACGAGTTTAAACGCGAGAATTGCCTGCCAGGTGGCGTTCTGTAGTTTCTGCGTACTTCCATGGGAAAAAAAGATGAGTTTGTTTGTGTATCTACGTGCATATTATTTAAAAAAAAATCATCTTCATAAAAATGCAAAGGTCTATTAATTCGAATCAAGCAAAGTGTTTGTATGTTTTGTATTTACACAGTACCTTATAATAATGTATATTGCCTATAAGTTTTTTAAAGTATCCATGTAATGGAGTTTATATTAAAACACGTCTAGACGAACAAAAAAGGATAATATTTATTAAACTTGTACTACATTTAAATAGATTATACTTTCATTACATTGTACGTTACACACGCAAATTAGAATAAAGGTAACGTTTTTGTTATGCGCATGAAGTTGTGAATTATCATAAATTATGTATGAACTGTGGTTTTCTAATTATGTTATTATTACTTTCAACGTATTTTCTAAAGTTATAAGTAGCCTTTTAAAACTTTATTAATTTAAAATACCAAATACACATTTTCTGAAAGGTTGTCATCGTCTTAAACAAAAAAAAAAAAATTTAATTCAGTAATACAATTGTAATGGGATTATCGGTTTAATGACTGCATGATTATGGTCAACAATTAATTTAAATAAAATATGTAACCTTATTTTATATTTGCACGCCGAAATTAAAGGCAGAATAAGAGATTTTTTTTTACATTTTACCAACCTTCTGTACCTTATTTATGCAAATAAATTATTTTAGTTTTTATATTTTTTAATTTAAAACCTAGTACGGTTAAGTTAAACACACGCAACATGTCAGTAGTACCTGTGTTAGTACCCAACACTGAACTTCAAAGAGCGCATCGAAATAAAGGTGCTGTAAAAGGCAAATTGTTACTATGAATATGTGTTACATATTTATTATGTGGTTGACTAAAGATACAAAATAAGTTAGTGTTGATATGATATGCTTTGCATTCCTTGTTATAGTGCTATAACACACACACACACACACACAAAATAACACACACCCACACACAAACAACACACACACAAAACACACACAGAAACAACACAAACACACACAAACAAAAAGACACACAAACACTTCCTCTCACCTTAAACATCATCATTACATTTAGTTTACTTGCTCTTGTTTCATGTTTATTATTGTATATATTATATATAGATAAGTATATGTTTTATGTATGTATGTATTTGTTGTATATGTAAATGGTACACCACTGACCATCTGCATTATTGTCTGTCCTCCCTTGAATCCATACAAAGGTTGTCTGTAAAAGATCGCTTTTAGCGATAAGACCACCCATTGTGTCACCCTGTGTAAAATGTCTACATTTATATCAGTAAATTTTATGGTGTACATAATAAAGAGTATACTATTCTATTCTATAAAAACGAACTATGAGAAAGCAACTGTGTCTGCGCACAATCTTGTGCACTATAACATCTCCTGCACCGATGGCTAGTCTCCGTTGAGATTGGCCGCCATGACCGGAATACGATCTGGAGGGCTGTACAGTGCTAAAATAGGTCACACTAATGTAAACTTTATACAGGTGATGACTACAGCCGCACTATAGCCGTCTAAATGGCAATTCGGCTAGGTGGAAGGTGACTAAAATCGCAAGTTCCAAAGTAGAGTAGGTTACGACTTTTGTCGTGGGGCGACAGGTTGCATACGGCGAGTGACTAAAATTGACCGTGAAAATGCTCAGTCGCAGGCGATCACCTGCCGCATGAAGGTCGACATTTTGATGCGAAATGAACTAAAAGTCACCCGCGATTTTTTTAGACCTGTGTAAATGGGGTGGCGATTCAGCTTGTGAGACGATTTGGTAAGCGACCAGCCGCACGGCTAAAATCGACCTAGTGTAAATCCCCCATATGCGACTTTAGTTGCCAGCGCGGGCGACGCGCTGGAGATATAAGAATCTCACGTCCACACATAGATTTGACATCGCTAAAGACAAATCCCCTAGCGAAATCTGCACGTACATTAAGTTCACCTATTAACCAACCCAAAGAAAACTTCGTTAAAATAATTGAATTAAAAATAACTACCCAAATGTAGTCCAAACATTACAATATCATTGGCTAAAATAAAACATGGGCCACTTAAATCATTTCTCACATTACTTCTGGCAGTAAGCCAGTTCTTTTTAGGCACCGAGTCTTCGCAGTGCGTGGGTACCTATATTATCATGACCGATCGCCTATGACTTCTGAATAATAAATATGTATCATTTCCCTCCGTCTCACTGAGAGAAGGTCTATATCCCAGCAGTGGGAACATTATTACAGGCAGATTATTTATGTATGTATTATTTCCCGGTAATGGACTACGTTTATTTTCTGACAGTACAATATTTCATATTCTGACTGCATGCAAATCGGTCTGTCTGCTTATTTATAACTTCAATGACTGATGTGTTTTTGATGAGATGTCTGGTCTGCTTTTTATCTGATGTTGCTCTTAATGCTGTATTTGTAACTAATCTTTGCCTGTGAATTTAAGTAAGTAGGTATTTATGTCGAAATAGTTATTGTGTCTCTCACGCGTAAAGGCAGATTTATGTTTGCGTTAGTAAATTTACCTAGTAGTAGCGAGTTAATTCCATTGATGTCTATACGTGACACTTCACAATGAAAAACTGTCACTTTTGTACTACCGTTTAGTCACATGGCTTGCTACTTGAATTCAACTCGCTTCATAACCAATGCCAATGTAAATTAGCCATAACAGACAATGCCTTTGTTTTTTATTTCGGTTGGAAACTTTCAAAGACCGTAGAGTGTGGGATTTTTACTTCACTAAAGCCCATAGAAGGGGGGCACCGGGCACCTGTATAACAGACATTACCTACAAAACAATAACTACTGACATCAATTTTATTTTATTTTACAATAACTGAATAAGCACAAGAGATTATAATTGGAATGAAAACCAAAAACAATGTTGTGAAAGTAAAAGTAGTTACAGCAAGAATGGGTGGAGAAACCACAAATTCAATTTGCTTAACTGCAAACTTAACTCGACTTACAATATACTTACAGAAGCGTTCAAATCTTAAACGCAAACTAAACTGCTTGCAATATTTTCGGCTTAAACAAGGAACTTAACTTGGCGCAAAACTTAGAGCAACAAAATAATTAAGCGCAAAACCAAAACACGTTGAGGCATCACTCTCGACGTGTCCTGGTGAGAAATATCCGGGCAATATGTTCGCCGGTATATCCGGAATAATCCGAGGACGGAGCGTTGCAATTTGTCGGGGAACCCTCTGAGCCCTCCCCCACTCTCGATGGCGCGTGTCCGTACATTCAAGAGGGTTGTCGGATAGATCCTGCTGAGACATGACCACCGTTTTGGTGGACAGATATGCTCATTATGCATCGTCATCTACAGGGGATGTCTGTGCTCGAACTTTTATTTGGTTACATCTAGATTTGAACAAATAAACATGCACTAGAAACAACTTTAATATAATTGCATCTAATAAATACTTGATAAATGCAAGCATCAGCTTCGGACGAAGATTAATCTTTAACACTTTAATATGATCAATCAGTTGGCTGTCTGCCACTAATATACCTACATAGAAACTCCTAAGGCTTGATATGGTCACAGAAATAGACACGTTCACGTTATATTAATCCTCCTTTCAACCAAATTATCTCACGGGCTGTTATCAGAAACTGTGGAGGCTATTTGGCCTCTAGCCATTCACGACCGGTAGGATCGGCGACGATCTTCAATACCGTATGACATTCAGAAATACAGAATTTCTGAGTAAAGCTGCACAAGTGGCGAGTAATTCTGTCGTATCTGCATATTATGCTGCCCTTTCTTTTGGGTGGGAAATCATCAGATGACCTCTCCCACGCTGGGCGGAGCGGAGGGCGTGTCAGACTCTTACTGACTAAAACCCTGCCGTGTTCCTTCAGTTGCCTGTGCGCCAGGGCCACGGTAACTCTTTCGAACAATCCGCGACCCCGGCAGGCATCGGCCCTGTCGGACCCCGTCAATTGTGCTGACATCTCTTTGAGGCGCGCGAGGAACACGACGCGCCGTCGACCCGGGCCTGGTCCTTACCGGACGGCGAGCTGCCCATTGTCCGCCGTCCGCAAGCCCGCGCCTACGGTGGCCGGTAGTCGGCAATCGACTCCGGACGCCCAGGGTGTCTCGTCGTGCGGCGACTAGGGGCGCGAGGGCGCAGCGATTGCCTCTCCCTCTCGCGCTCCGCCTCCTCCTTCGCGAGCATTACTGCTTCGCAGAAGGAGTTGACGGCTTCCCATTCATATTATGCTGCCCTGACTATGCTTTGTTGCCCATAGTGCATGAAGCTCTGCGCAAAATGGCTCTTTAACTGTTCTACAAAATATTTCATGGGACTTACAATGAGTGAGCAATTAATCTTCTATGCTTATGGTTTTTGACCAAAATGTCCTAACTAAAGTATATTTTCACATACACATACATAAACTCTGGATGTACATAACCTCAGTCTCTTCAATTCCGTCATCCAAGAAGGTACAACGCCCGAGGCGTAGAGCAGAGTTGCGGTGGTTCTGTTCTTCAAAAAAAGGTACAAAACCTTGCTGAAGAACTATAGACCCATCTCACTACTGAGCCACGTAAACTAGCTGTTCTCGAGGGTCGTGACGAACCGTCTCGTCAGGAGACTTGCTGAGTTCCAGCCGCCAGAACAAGCCGGGTTTCGTAAAGGCTTCAGTACCGTAGACCACATCCATACTGTTCGGCAAATTGTGCAGAAGCCTGACGAGTACAACCAACCCCTGTGTATGTCATTTGTGGACTACAAGAAAGCCTTCGACTCCATTGAAATATGGTCAGTTCTGGCCTCTCTGCAACTATGTCGAATTGATTGGTGATACATCGAAGTGTTGAGGTGTTTGTATGACGCTGCCATGATGACTGTCCAGATCCAGGATAAGAAAACCATCTCCATCCAACTGCTCAGGGGGTGAGATAGGGGGATGTGATATCCCCGAAACTGTTCACTAATGCGTTGGAGGATGTTTTTAAGACGCTGGACTAGATTGGACAGGGTATAAACGTGAACGGCGACCGGATCCTGCTAACCTAAATGTAGCCTCTCGGCGGGTTGGCCTCGGCATGAATTTGGACAAGAGAAAAATCATGTACAATTCGCACGTCTTGCCGAGTCCAATCCACATCGAAGGATCGCTTCTTGAAATTATGAAGGAGTATGTCTATCTAGGGCAAGTCATCCAGCTCGGTAGACACAACTTCGAGAAAGAAGCCGACAGAAGGATCCAGTTGGGTTGGGAAGCGTTTGGAAAACTTCGTTAAGTCTTCTCGTTGCCAATCCCGCAATGTTTGAAGACTAAGGTCTTCAAGCAGTGCGTCCTGTCCGTTATAACAAACGGTGCCGAAATGTGGACACTGACAGTAGGGCTGGTCCACTTTATGGTCGTTTATTGCGCTATGGAACGGGCTATTCTCGAGGTTTCTTTGAAGGATTAAATCGGAGACGAAATTATCCGGAAAAGAATCGGAGTTACCGACATAGCTTGCGAAGTAAGCAAGCTGAAGTTGCAGTGGGCTGGCCATGTTTGTCGGAGGACCAATGGCCGGTGTAGCAGATGAGTCCTGGAGTGGCGACGGTATATCGGCAAGCGTAGTATGGGACGCCTGCCAGCTAGATAGACCGACGACCTCAAAAAAGTGGCTGGGACAGACTGGATGCGGAAGACGGAGGACAGGGTGTTGTGGCGCAGCATGGGAGAGGCCTATGTCCAGCAGTGGACAGCGATAGGCTGAGTCGATTGATACATAAACTCACGCCTTCTTCCCATGGGGCTAGTCAGGAACTACAGAACGCCACCTGCTACGATCCTTACATACTCCTTTTGCGTCGTTTACGTTCATACATCTGGTCATACACGTGCTCCGATTACGAGTACTACGCAACAGACCTATCTGAGGAACATCACCAATAAGGTCACTATATGTACTCCTAGGGCGTCCCCTCCCGGCGTTTCCACTCACATCTGCCTTGTAAATACCTTATATATTTTCAATTAACAAAATATTACGAATATACTTACTATTACTTCACTTTCCCCTTAAAACGCCAATAGAATACTCAGTCGCGTGAGCCTCACGTGACTGTGTATTCTATTCGCTTTTTTATTTTTTTTATTTAATGAAAACATTGCCCCACACTAGGAATTTCTCCTGCGTTTACAAACATTCAAACTCACATACACAAACAGCCAGACCCGAAACAACTACTTGTAGCTCATACAAATATTTGTTCCGTGCGGGAATTGAACCCGCGACACGCAGCGCAGCAGTCAATCGCTTAACCACTGCGCCAACCGTGCCGCCGTGCCATTTAATCGTGTGCGTCGTAGATTTTGTCGTACTCAAATCCGCGGGCACAGATCGGTACTTAATATTCACCGTAACTATACACGCCTGAAAAAAAGCTAGCTAAGCTAAATTAAATCGGCCTATTGGGATTTATTATGTTGCCTTTATAACTTTTATTAATACAAACATGCACACTAATCAACTAGGTCGACATTAAATTCAGTAACCAAGAAAACAATGATCACAGTACGCTGAATCTGTACAGTGACTTCCTCATGCGGTTTTGCACGTATGCGTCGACCATCGAAATTAAAAAATGTTGAGCTTTTTATTGGAAATTACTATTCTGATACATCGAACGTCGAGCGATGCAACGCCTGGCTTGTTCTCGAATTACGGAAGCATGTATACAGAAATTTATTTTAGGAACGGTCTTAACGAAAGGATTTTTGCAGCAATTGTTTACTCAATTATTTTATTTTGAAAGCTAAAAATTAACTGCTTTAGTACTTAGTAGTAGTAGTTACAAGTGGGAAGCCCACCTCGATATAATTGGGAAAAGGCTAGGTAGATTGATTTTGAGTTTGTCTTGGAAAAACTCTTTAGTCAAATCCAACATTGCCACCGACATTTGTCAACCAGTTCATGACAGCATTTCAGCTCTCCCATCTTTAAGGATCAAAGTCGAATCAAACCGTCGATTTTATTTCGAGAATCAAACCGTCAATTTTATTTCCATAAATCTTTAGAAGCCAAGTGCAGCTGATAGTGTAAATGAAATTCCATATCTATGCAAAACAAAATTTTTAACAAGTACGCACTCAGGATGTGCAGCGATATTTTCACCTTGCACTTTGGCCCCAATATTTAGGACCTTATTTAAAAAAATCATTTCTTTTTTCATTCAGAATCTTTGCTTTTCCAACTTCTAAGTTGCTCTGAATCTACTTGTAACAATTAAGAAATCATTCATTAATACAAAGTTTTAACAAATGCACAATTTTATTTACTGAAATATTCTTTCGAAAGGCAAAAATATTCAGTGGATTACATAATATTTTGTTTATTTAATCGACTATCTAAAAGCTTGAAAGTTTCCAAGGATGACTGGATAATTACGCAGTAGTCTAGAAAGTAAAATGAAATCTTATCTCTTCAAACTTGTCAATAAATTTGGCAAATTACGCTAAAGGAACTTTTTAAGATAAATTATTCAGAAAAGTTAAGACCGCTAATTACAAAAATATTTTTTTGCGTCAATGCTAGTGAAAAAAAGAAACCTTAAGGCCCATTGTCCACGACTCGACGGTTGCGTCGTGTACTTACAGACCGCCATTAATGCACTAGTGCTGTGACATCTGGCTACTCATTGGTGATTTTAGTTTGTAACATTATTACTCAAAAGTAACGTGTTAATCGCGCGCCAGACGGCTTCTGATTCATATGTGTAATGTTCGTAAAAAGTTTATGTATGATATATTCGTATCTGGTTCGTATGTTTGACAAAATACAGACATATAGATTGGTAACATAAAAAAAGAGTTATGTACTCAAAAGTAAAGTGTTAACATGGGTTTTAGTTTACCAGACTCATTGCACGGCAGACGGCTCCTGATTCTTATGAGTATTGTTCGTAATAACTTTATGCATAATAAATATGTAACTGGTTCGTATGTTTGACAAAATACAGGCAGATAAATCGCTAACATACAAAAAAATTTGAGGAAGACGCTAGAAGTATGTAGTGCAGGAAATAAAAACAAGAACAACACGTCTGCATTCACCAGCGAACGACTGGTTGTAATGGGTACGTTATGTCATGAAGAAATTTTTCACCTTAATGGCAACTTTATAATTAGCAACTAACAGTTTTATCATAACATCAGCACCCAAAGGATGAAGCCTTTCTATAATAACACTTCATCACATATTCTGTCGTAAAGATAAACACTTTGAAATATTCTAGGTGCCTTCAAATTTAAACACTAAGTACCTAAGTATTCAAGAAGTACAAAACATGTAAGATTTTGCGGCGAGAGATTTAAATTAATTCACAAAACAAATCTTAGAAGAAAAACGTCAGGAAAACCCTAAGGCGCTTCGCTTGAGTGTTTTTAATCAAACTCGGGTTTCGCGAAGTTGGGGTTTGCCCCTGTTTTGCTACAACCCGTTACATTCAATTTCTTCTCTCTTTAATACAACGTTTTTATCCTAGAAACATAAGCAGTTATGGGAACTGCCGACAGAAGTGAAAACTTTAAACTACACTCGAGAGCAATGAATCCGGGTCACTTAAAGAATGTTAAAAATCTCGGAAACTAAAAATGATAGGTTAATGCAATAAATTGTATTTAATAGACAATGTAATACTCCTTAAATGAAAGTAAAAAAAATATGAGTCACCATACATTTTATTAACACAAAATTACATAAAGAAAAAAACTGCTGATCTCTCCTTAAAACAAAAATAGGAAACATGAAATTTTTGAACTTTATTACGATTTTCTTGAATTTTAATACTTCGTATTGCCTCCTCGTGCTTCCATTACTGCGTTTACGCGGTTTGGCATGCTGTACACCAAGTTCCTTATACGATTTTGGGGAATATTCTCCCATTCCTCTGTGAGAGCAATTTTGAGCTCACGAAGCGTGATTGGGGGAGGGTTTCGTTGTTTTACGCATCTGCCTAGCTCGTCCCAAGCATGCTCGATCGGGTTGATATCCGGGCTGCGCGCTGGCCACTCCATACGAGTAATGTTCATCTCTTGAAGGTAGTCATTCACAATCCTACCTGTATGAGGTCGGGCATTGTCATGCATAAATATAGCATCCTCACCTAAATTGACCATAAATGGACCAACGTGATCATTGAGGATTTCTTCCACATATCTTACGCTAGTTAAAGAGCCGTTTTCTATGATCACCAGCTCTGTGCGACTTTCAGAAGAAATTCCGGCCCACACAAGTACAGACCCACCACCGTAGGCTACTTTTTCTTCGATGCATGCTTGCTTGAATCTTTCCCCTGGTCTTCGATACACTCTGTGTCTTCCATCGTGCTTGTAGAGCATAAATTTTGATTCGTCGGAGAACATAACTTTTGACCAATCTTCAATACTCCAATTTACGTGGCTCTGGGCATATCTTAGTCTTGAAATACGATGCCCACGCTCCAGTTTAGGGCCGTTTGCAGGTCTAAGGGGTTTTAAGTTAGATTCAGCAAGCCGACGTCTTACTGTCCATGCACTTGGGTTACTTCCTCCGAGGCGTCGAAACTGATTTGTGAGTTCAGTTCCTGTGAGAAAGCGATTTCGAAGCATGGTGTTCACCAAGTATCGGTCTTCTCGTGCTGTGGTACACCTGGTTCTGCCCGTTCCTGGTCTGCGTAGGTTAGAACCAGTTTCTTCGTAACGTCGGAGAACTCTTTGTACTGTTGACAGCGACACACCGACAGTCCTGGCTGTATCGCGCTGACTCCGGCCGGTTTCCAGCATTGTAAGTATTCTGGTGCATTCTTCAGGCGTAAGCGACATAATTTCAGCTTGAATAATGAATATAGAGCACTATCAACATGGTTTATGTACCCACATAAATGACAGATTACAAACAAAAGCAAAACCAAATGCTGTAATTTCGTAGTTCCATCTTCGAAAGTGGCCCTTTTTCAAATTTGATTTTTTTATGATATAACTTTACAATAACTAAGAAGTTTTAATACCTTCATTTAAGGAGTATTACATTGTCTATTAAATACAATTTATTGCATTAACCTAGCATTTTTAGCTTCCGAGATTTTTAGGATTCTTTAAGTGACCCGGATTCATTGCTCTCGAGTGTATATCACTACGTATTATAAAACAAAGTTCCCCACCGTGTCCGTCTGGCTGTCTGTCTGAACGCGATAAACTCAAAAACTACCAGACGGATTTTCATACGGTTTTCACCAATGAACGGAGTGATTCATGAGGAAGGTTTAAGTGTATAATTCATTAAGGTTTTGTGTAAATTGGCTGAAATATTACTATGATTGTTGAAGATGTCGAATAAAATCATGCTGACTAGGAGCTTTACTGGCGTGCGCCGCGTAAACCAATAGAGTTACTCGTATATGAAAACCCCGATAAAAATCCCGGTAGACACACTATTACGTTCTTGAGGTATATTTTCTGACATCCACGCGTCCAAGGGCGCGGGCAAAAGGTAGTATATATATGACGGAATGTTCGAGCGGCTGAAACACCACGTGTCGTTGCTGATTCGTCATCTGTTGGTCCTTCATCATGGGCGTGTACGTGCAGATGTTTGGAAACTAATACTCGCAAAATAACGCACTTAATTTTACTTTTAAATATCGCAACGAGACTTAATTGTACAATTTAATGATTACAATCATTATCACTGATTAAGTCTAATCACAACAATTGTTAAACTTGCATTTAGAGCCAATGGATTTGTGCGTATGCACCGCGTGACGATCGCATCACAAAGTGCTCGCCATCTCCGCTATGACACTCACAACCCTATTCGGTGTTATCCGCTCTAAGTTAAAAATACCACTTAAGAAATAAATTCTAAACCACAGAGTAAAAATAATCGATTACAACTTTTAAAAAGTGTTACAATAAATTGACTTAATTATCACGCGCGGTCATATATATATAAATATTCACTTTCTCTGCTGGCCAAGCGCAACCATTCATACTCGTAGCTACAGATATACTGTTAACATTAGCATGTTGATAACACGAACCCATAAAATTTTCCCCCACCGAAAATCGGTCAGTGGGTCGTCCTAGGGGATCGACCAAACAAAAAAAAAATTACTTTAAAAAATTGAGGGTATTTAAGTATGGTTTAGTGATTTTGGTATATTTTTATGCAAGAATTATGCACTTTAGGAGCACTCACGAAATCTCACTACACTATACATTTTGTATTATATTGTTACACTAAATTAAAAACTTTTCGGACACTGTATCGTCGTTATTTTATTTTATTTCCGTAAAAATTCAGAAAATAATCATACCAGCACAAACGTTAACGTCATGTTCAGCTAGAATCACACTATTTATGTGGAGAATTATACTTGGAGTGCGCGCAAGATAAGTCTGCGCGCGTTTGACTTTCAAGACTATATCATGGTCCAGCATTTTCAATCAGTTTTGGCATAATGATGGCGATTATTTACTTTGGAAAACACGGAACACAGCACACTCTCTTGACACCTGGTATAAACGTTGACATGGCGGCAAATGATTATTTCCGGCTTCGGCCGCGTGCAGACTTATTTTGCGCGCACTCTACCCGATTTATTATGTCACACAGGGGGACCTCATTACGTTATTCGAGAGGCAGTTGCTGAAAATCAGCGCTGTACACCATAGGTTCGTCCGAAGTCACAGCATTTTGCTGAGCAAATACATGTTCTTGCACAGATGCGACGCACGGCTTATTGTTCTTATTATTGTTGTTTGTTTGTTACAAAAGTTTTAATTTTTCCCTCTCTGCAATCGGCATTTTTTGTTTTTGTTTTGATCATGTGTTTGTTGTCATCACAGATATATACTAGTCGGAGAGTTGTGATTTGCCAGTGTCGCAACACAGAGCTATGTGTTTTGTCTTTGGTCACTGGCCCTAACATCAAGCAATTGACAAAATTGTTAAACTTTTATTCCTTGAATACGAGACTTTTGGCTACTTTATATATTATTTTATGTCGTTTTTTTTTTTGTAACGTGCGTTTTGTTTGTGCAGAATAAACAATTTTTCTTTCTTTCTTTTCTTTCTCAACGCGCCTAAAGAAGTTTTCACATCAAAACTTAAGCAACTTAAACAGACTGTGTCTTATTCATCCTTATTAGGTCATAGAAAATTAAGTCGTCATCATCATTATTTCAGCCGAAAGACATTTGGCCTCCCCCAAGCACCGCCATTTCGACCGGTTCTGAAAAACAAATTAAGTACAAACATAGAAAGGCTATCGTTTAATTAACCAAAGTTTTGCATAGCGAAATCCCTCAATAATTTTATGTTTAATTAGCTTGTGTTCAATATTTGATAAAATTGAGTTTTAATTTTGATTGTTATTATTGGAAGTAGATTATTGGTTGTTAAACAATTTATTATGAAACGGTTAAATGCCACAATTTATTAAGGGCCCATTCATACGTGCCACAACTACACCACATCGCAGCGACAAAATGTGGGCAAGCAGTGGTTACTTGTGGTGTGGTGAATTGTGTTGTTGCAGCTTATTGCAGTTGCGTTGTGGTAACTACAAAATCAAATCAAATGGTCAACGCAACGTTGTATTTGCGATGTGGCCGGCCGCTAGTACGCGGTCTCGTTGGTGATTGCGTTGTGGCTGCGTCGTGGCCGGTATGGCCGACGCGGTTGATTTTGACAGCAAAATGTGGTACGTGCGAATAAAGTATTAATTGTCATATACATTTGCGCCCGACCACGTGTTGTCGTTGTGGTGTGGTTATGGTTGTGGTGTGATTATGGTTGTGGTGTGGTTGTGGTACGTGTATACGGACCTTTTTAGAAATAGTAAAATTTCAATTTTATAAATACTAAGCATAATTTTCTGAATAGAAGTTTTCATTAATTTGTTAATTGGTCGAAATCTCTCCTTACAAAGTTAACTAAATAATGATTACAGCAATAATGGCTGTTTTCATAAATACTACGACTTATGGGAATCAATGCGAATACCTTATGATCCTCAATCAGCGACCCCGCAAAACACAATGCCATTATCTGCATTGCTTTTCGGTCTTGTTTCACCTGGATTTTCCAGGTTTATTCGCAGTGCGAATTTCGTAATAAACCCTGGAATTTATGAAGCAATTTATGCTCCCAGGTAGGGTTTAAATAATTATGATCTGTTTGTGTTGGAATCCTGTCTGGATTATAAGTTGCATTTGCCTACGATTGTTCTTGATAGAAACTAGATACCGTAAATCATTTTACGTATGCATGTTACGAAGACAAACCCTCGTTTAAGTAATTTAGGTACAGTCGACCGCACGTCAGTGGTAACAAAAACTCCGTACTTCGGTAGGCCTGCTCAAGGTCAAAGTGTTACTTCCGACTTGCCGTCTACTGAACATTTTTTTTTTTTTTTTTTAACTGGTTGGAAATCCTCATGGATGTCCTCCGCCCTGGGGCGGGCGAAGGGGTCTGTCAGACTTCTACTGACTAAAACCACCCCGTGTTCCCTCGCACACTTGCACCGGGGGCTACGGGGATACTTAAGCACTCTTCAACGTAACCCCCGGCTAGTGCCGGCCCGCCTCTGCGGGCCCCGTGCGGGAGTGAGTTTAACTCCCCCGCGACGTCTAAGAGAGGTGCGCGTGGAACATTACGCGCCGCCACCTCGGGTCTTATATGATAGGGGGCGGCGGACGTCCCCGAGTCCGCCGTCCCTGGACCCATTTAGGGGGGCCGGAAGAGGGCATTATCTGCCCTCTGCCGACGCCCGGTGCGCCTGCTGCGGGCCGGGAGAGCAGTCGACATCTCTCTCTCCCTTTCCGCTGCCTCCTTCTGCGACATGACATTATCGCAGAAGGAGATCACCGCGTCCCACGACGCTGCGCCGCCGACCATAGAATGAATCACAGCCGGCAGCGACAGGTCACTTCCCACTTCCGAAACGAGGTCACGGCGTGGCTCCTCCCAAGCTGCACACTCTGCAAGCGTATGCCACGCCGTATCCTCCCGGCAATGGACGCAGTGATGACACCGAGCGTCTGGCTCCCTGCCTATGTGATGCAGGTACCCCCCGAAGCAGCCGTGTCCTGAGAGCACCTGCGTCGCCCTAAATGACAGGGAGCCATGCCTCCTCCCGAGCCAGTCATCGAGCACCGGCTGGACCGCCCCGATGGTGGCGAGGCCAGCGGTAGGGCGCAGAAGCCTGTCCCGCCATTCGGCCACCACGACCTGACGGAGCTCGGACCGGCGCAGCATGATCTGCCGCTGCACCAGTACCACGCCCTGCATCCGCGCCTCTTCGCGCCACCGATGTAGTGACGCGAGGGCTCTCGCTTCCAGGTCCCACGGCGGGGATCCTGCCAGTACGCAAGCCGCCTCGTAGGAGATCGTGCGATACCCTCTGATGACTCTGACGGCCATCACCCTTTGCGGTACTCGCAACACTGCGATACTGCGGGCCGTCAGGTCAGCTGCCCACACTGGGGCCCCATACAGGGCCATGGATCGCACGATCCCCACGTACAACCGCCTGCAGGCGGTGCTTGGGCCCCCCAAATTGGGAAGCAGCGTTGACAGCGCGCCCGCTGCGCCCAGCAACTTGGGCGCCAGCCGCCGAAAGTGAGGGCCGAAGTCCCAGCGGCTGTCGAGCACCAATCCCAAATACTTCATGGTAGACTCGACAGCGATTCGGGCTCCCCCGACCACGATGTGTGATCCCGGCGGTGGCGCCCGTCGGGGGCCATGGAAAGTGATGGCCTCCGACTTGCTGAGGGCCACCTCCAGACCCAAGCGCCGGATGTGGTTCACCACCTGTGAGACCGCCGCCGTAGCCAGCAACGCTGCCTCCCTGTGCGAGCTCCCCCGAGCCGTGACCAGCGTGTCGTCCGCGTAACACGTCAGGTTCACCCCCGGCTGGAGCTCGCCCCTCAATACCCAGTCGTATCCGATGTTCCACAGGAGCGGTCCCAGAACCGAACCCTGTGGAACACCGCACGACATCTCGCGCTGGCCTCTGCCGTCGCGTCCCTTGTAGGTGACACACCTTTCTGCTAAGTAGGCCCCGACCACGTGGCGGAGGTAGGGAGGTACCCGATGATAACGAAGCGCCTCCCTAATACAACTCCAGGGCAGGGTGTTGAAGGCGTTGGATATGTCCAAGGACACCGCCAGCATCACCCCGGCCCGAGACACAACTTCCTCCGCCAGGACTCGCACCCGCATGATTGCGTCTATGGTAGAACGCCCATGCCGGAAACCAAACTGGTTGTCGTCCAGGTCCGGCCCATCTCTGCACAAGTGGCTGACGAGGCGGTCCGCGATTATCCGTTCGAATAACTTGCCCACCTCGTCAAGCAGCACTATGGGCCGGTACGCAGACGGAGAGTCCGCAGGGCGCCCCACCTTCCTGAGCAGGACCAACGAACCTGTCTTCCACTGAATGGGAAACTGGCCCCGCTCGAGGCACGCTGAATACAGTCCTATCACTTGGGGCTCTAGGGCCTTTAAGGCGAATACGAGGGCGCGGCCGGGTACTCCGTCGGGCCCCGGGGCAGTGTTTTTCGCCCGAAGCCGCATCACGGCCGCCCTCATCTCCGCTTCTGTCACCTCAGGGACGCTAGTGCTAAACTCTTCTGACTCTGCAGATGCAGGCGGAGCCATCGACGGTGGCACGTGTTCCGCTCTTGCAGGGAAGAGTGCCGCAACCACCTCCTCCAGCAGCTGAGGTTGGAGTCCCTCCGTAAGTGGGGGGGCCCAGGGGCGGAGTTTTCCTCGGACCATACGGTAAGGGCGCCCCCACGGATCTCCGTCTAGGGTCTCCAGCAACTCTTCCCTGCCTCGTGTCTTAGCCTCGCCGATGGCTAGCTGCAGAGTCATCCTAGCTACGCGGTACACCTCATACCGCGCAGCTTCCTCTTCGGGATCCCGTCGACGTCTCCTTCGGTAGCGAGTGTACCGGCGCCTAACCGCCACGCACGTTATGCGTAGTTGCGCGATCTCGGCAGACCACCAGTACACTTGGCGCCTTGCGGACTGTCTGCGGACCCGGGGCATGGACGCATCGCAGATTAGCGTCATCGCCCCGTGGAACCACAGCGCCTCCGCTTCGACGTCAACGGATCTGTCCGTCGCCGACTCCCTGTTCCAGGCCTGGATAATAGCGGCTTCCTCGAGAGCCTCCTTGTCAATGCGCTTCAGCGCCCAGCGTGGACCGTCTCTTTGTGAGGCCGACGGACCGCGGCCGCCAGTGGTCTGGGTGGAGACGTCGAAACGAATATATCGGTGGTCCGATAACGTCTCCACCTCCACAGCGACATGCCAGTCCCGGACACGGCGCGCGACCACGGGGCTAGCGAACGATACGTCCACTATGGACCCGCCCCGCTGCCGCACGCACGTGTAGTCCGATCCCCGATTGAGGACGGCCAGACCCGTCGTGATTGCCCACTCTTCCAGCACCACGCCCCTAGCATCAGTGACTGGCGATCCCCAAGCCGCGGATTTGGCGTTGAGATCGCCGAGTACTAACGCAGGGCGTGGGTGGTATCGGTCCACGACACCGTCTACTGAACATAGTTCAACCCTCGACCAAACCTTCATCAATTTAAGAAAAAAAAAACTTTTTTTCAATGTATATTCAATCGTGATGACACTTTTGCACTGAAAATAAATTGGATAACACAATAAATCTCACTGAGTCCATATTCCTTATACTATCTAATATTCCCTCCTTTATTAAATTAAGTCGAGAATACAGAAAGTCGGCCCTTGGGTGACTACATAAAACACCTGAGGACCCTTTCTGAATGTCAATAGTTGACCGTTCCAAATATAATTCAGGGACAATAAGGATTCCTCTACAATAGAGTTATAATTTGACATACTCTGGGAAACTCTTCACGTATATTTTGGTTAAGTGTGACTTGACTTGTTAGCATTTCTAAAGGTGTTGCCTTATCCGATATTCGGAGAAATTTTGCTACGAACTATTTAAAAAATCGTACAAATACTAGTTTGCTGGTGAATGTATTGTGTATATGTATGTATGTATTGTGTTTGTGGTATATGTATTGTGTATACTTTAATAGACATGCATACCAGCACCCGTAGACTATGACCTAGGTTAGAACATAGGATATCTCTGTAGTACGTTCCCATGGGATGATTACCGACCTCCAAGCGGCGAAGCCGCGGGCAAAAGCCAGTACCTACTTTTGTTTTGTATTTTGTATCTTTTTTCTTATTATGTACTTGAAAAAATATCCCACGAAAACGTACCACCGGGATAAAATGTATCCTATGTTAGGACATAACGGATATGCCGTGACCTGGGTTAGGACCCAGGTCATGGCATATCCATCTTTCATTCAATTCCGTTCAGCCATTAAGACATGAAAGGTAACAGAAACACTATATTCCCAATCCCTTAAATCACTTAAAAGGAGGTTCACAAAATTTTCAATTTCAAATACATGTGAATTTTAAAATAATCGCCTATTTTACTCCCTTGGGGGATGATTTTACAAAAAAATGTTGAAACTTTTTTTTTTTTTTCTTACCAAAAGCATAAATTTAAATTTTCATATCCTTAACATAAGAAAACATTATCTATAGCATATATGTATAGTATATAATATAATTAAAATTATATAGTATGTATATCAGTACGGATTGCTGTTAGTGTATCAATAAATAAATAAACTGGGTTTCAGATTAGGTACTAGCAGCCAATTGGGGCTAACATCCTTGCAAACACGATCGGTATCATAATTTCAATATCATTTCAATTTATTACACCATTAAGTCCAGTTATCTACTACTAGCTTATGACCACGGCTTTGCCCGCGTGGATTTCGGAAACTATCCCACGGGAACGTGCTACCGAGACAAAAAGTAGCATATGTCCTTCCTCAGGATGCGACGTATCTCCTTGCCAAATTTTATCGAAATTCGTTCTGTGGTTTAAACGTGAAAAGGTAACATACAGAGTTACTTTCGAATTTATATTATTAGTATAGATGGCAAGCTAATAGCTGAAATCTAGTTCAAAGACAACAATCTTAATGAGAAAATCTGCGATAAAAGCAATAAATAAGGACGTTGTCGCTCATTGAACGTTGTTGACTTTCCGTCTAATAGCAATGTCGCAAACAAAGTAACAACCTTTCTCGATATGTTGGTTGCTGATAACGCCGTTATTGCTTAGATATAAGGTCGAAAATTGCGTGCACTAAAGCTAAATGAACTTCGTAAAAGTTGGCGAGCGAGTAGAGATAGGAGACTTGAAATAGTACTTCGTAATGTTGGATGCAGCTCTGAAAGTATTTATGGGTATTTGATATCGAGTATATGAACAGCGGGGTAGTTTTGTAACACACTAACAGTAGGCATGGCTTTCATTTTGAACGTTCAACAATATTCATAGCGTTATTTACGTTGTTGAGCAGACGAATTGTCCGAACATATGAAGTTATGGATGAGCAATATCTTTGAAAATGATTCAGATTGTGATTGATAGTGTGTTACGCAATTACGGTGCAGGTTTTACGGAACTAAATAGAAGATAAAATACTTAAATAAGAATATGTAAACTACATTACGGAATATTTATTCAGGATCTTATTTCTTATACCAATTTTTTTAGGTACCTAGGAATTTGGTATTCATGAAATTATTCAGCCCAAATACCAATATTACAAATAATTTACGGAAGAACGAAAAAAAACGCAAAAAGCTAAAAAAAATACAAAAACCTTCTCAGCAAAGCAAATAAGTCCCTCAAACCAACAAATTCATGTTTTCTCATTAACAACGTCCGCGTTAACATTTCATACGTTTTCTGTTTTTTGTTGTGAACCTACCCTCAAAACTCACGATGCAGGAACACCAGGAAACATAAATTACAAGGCCTGTCGCATGAACTTCATTTCTCCATTAGTGGGGTCATGCTACCTCTGCTAAATTACTTCGATGATGGATTACGTGAAACAGACCATTACAAATTATAGCACCTTTGCGCACACTTGCCAAGTTACGGCGTACTTCATATAAATTAAAGGAAATTACTTGCTCTGAAATTTTGCAAGGTTTTCGTTATATTCACTCAGAAACTAGAAGACAAAAGATTCTGCTGTATCCCGACATTAAATTCCAGCTCATTAGTAGGATTCAAAAGATGCTTGAAAATCTATGAATTTTCTGGAAACTGTGTTCGGAAAATCTGTCTAGCAGTCTTGATTATTAATTAAGTGTTATAGAGTGAATGGCAAAGTTTCTTTTGAAATTAAATAACTTAATTGGCTGTATTAATACCTATCTAAATATTTAGGTGGAACTTATAATTACTATGTTAATATTATAGATGAGGTATTCATATTTACTTTTCTACTAGATAGCCTTTCGATTTTAAAAAGACACAAATTGGAATACCAGTTTAGTATTATATTCAGTAATCATGTTTTATTACAAAACAAGCCGTGTGCCCGATGGGATTTCCCATCGGCAATAATGATGAACTCAATACAAACTCCATACAAACCTTCATTATAATAAAGAACTCTTGTGCAAAACAAGCCCAAGTCCAAGCCTAGACCAAGTGTGTTGTCTCTGGTTGACGTAGTCACATCAACGCCTGCTGTCGCTGAAAACTAGCGCTGGGCTCTGTCTCGCATAGGGTCGTAGCATTATGCTGAGAGATTGCCGTTTTGCGCGGATGTGACGCATATTATCCCGGAACTCGTTTTTTTTTTATTTGTGTATTTTTCTCTGCGTCATGTTTACCGCAAATAAACGTATTTTCTTTCTTTCAAAATTTTATGTTTCTAGACCCAGTGGCTTAGGCTGTGTTGTCTGTCAGTGAATGAACGAAATTAATTTAAGATTTCTATTAAGAGGATCAGTTACTGCTCTAAAACTTTGACGCGTCCATACTTCGTCGAAAATTAAAGCTTTCAGAACCTCTAATCCTTTTGTTTAATTTACCGTTTCCACCTTCTGAGTTAGCGCATTACCGTTCAAGAAATACTTTCTTTACCAAAGTTTCTATTCAGCAATGTTTGCTAAAATAGACGAGTCCACTTAAAGAAGATTTTAAACTTGAAGAAACATTTTATTCTTAGCATTTCCTCTATTTACTAAGAAATAGTAGCACAATTGTCTGATTTAAGATCTTTAGGTATAATAAAACTTGGGTAAACATACAGTAACGGTTATGTGGAACATAGCGTTGTTGGCAACGTAACATGCGTAAGCGAATAAGTAATACGGAAGCATGTAGCGTAACGGATCTTAGGACAATGCGGATTCTAGCTATACAGCGTGGCGCTACAATGGCGATATTAATTTTACACATGGGTAGGGCTAGTGGCCAGTTATAATAAAAAATATACTAAGAAAGTTTTTGTATTAATTTAATCATTTATGTTTTAATTTCTTATTGAACATAGAACATCATACATCACCTAATATGTAATATGTTTAATATAGATTACAATATACAAACTAAAACTAAAATATATATACCTACTATTTACAAGAGTACAATAAAAAAAAATAAAAAAAAAAAATAAAAAAAAAGTGAAGAGCTCATAGGGCGTCAAAAAATTCGTCCGCATCGCTGTCAATGGGATAAGTGCCCAAAAGACTGGCAGCATTGCCACGTTGGATGGCAATGCTGATTCTTTGGGCTAAAAATAGGCCGTTCCTCTGGTCGCGTGAAGAGTCGACCAACCGCTTGGCGATGTCCCGAAATAATTGATGAGCACTGTGACCCCAAGGCCCTAGTGTTTCAATGCCAAACGGCTCAAACATATAGCTCCCAATAAGGTTGATATACTTTCGCCGTTTGAGGTTTTCTGCTCCTGCAGCAGCCGCCCCAGCACAGCCCGCCGTGCTAGGAAGATGAGATGGCGCGAGGGTGTCGACACAAGTTGCATCCCACACCAAAGGCTTACCCAACTTCCAAGGCATTATGGTCATTCCATCTGGCCTCTTCCCATCGTCACGTGCCAAGCCATTGGGTTCTAAAACAGCTGGCACCCCGGCGGTGACAAGAGCTCGACGGATGATGTCATTAATGCTGGCGTGACGTGCCATCCGACCAGCGCTCTTGCTGCAGGATAGGCCATGGTGTCCGAGGCGGTCAACTGCTTCACCGCATTGACAGCGATGTGGAGCCCCGCAAGGAGCGCCTAGACGTAAACATGTAGCGAGCCGGAATGTGGTATCACCCAGTAAAGTGCCTGTGTTGGGTGACGGTAGCGCCCGAAGCCAGAGGCCCGACTCCCATTCCCCCACAGCCAGCAGGCGGGCACGCTCGGCAGTATTGGTGGACGTATTAATAAGTTTATTCCGTACCAACCTGCAGAGCGGCTCATCCCACTGTCTCTGGGAAGACGGGTTTTCGGGCTGAACCGCGTCCGGGCAAGCTACTTTCCAGGCGTTCACCGCATCGGTCAAACACGGCACTTCAGAGTCAACCTGGGAAGGGGCTAAGATTCTTGTGGTTAACTTTTCGGTGCTGTGGACCGAGGACAGGAACGCCGGTAGGCTTACACTAGAAATTTTGCGGACGCCGAGCCCACCAAAACGAATTGGTAGTGTGGCTTGCAGCCACGCGCGGTCGTCCAATTCCACATTTAAAATGGATGTAAGAGTACTTCGAATAATTTGATCAATTTTGTCTAATAGCTGTGGCTGCTTCCATAAAGAGGAAGAGCGGAGACAATACATAAAATTCGGGCCGAAACAGCAATATCTTATAAGGGTGAATGCCGAATGTAAATTAATTTTAGAAAGTCTATCCGAAATATCGTTAAAATGTTTAATTTTTTCGTCGACGAATGGTGAAAAACTGTCTTCTAAAATTGGAGAACCTAGGAGGTGCAGTGAACTTTTTTCCAAAACTTTGATGTCTGGGGCTATTGAATTGAATTTCTGTATAGTCGATTGTCTGTCGGTATTGTCACATAGGTAAATTTCGCATTTTGAGTAGTTTAGTTCAAGACCGATTGATTGGAACTGCTGCTTTAGGAATTGAAGATCTTTTAGAACGGTGTCTACGTCACCTCCTAGTGTTCCATCATCTAAATACCACACATTAAATTTTGAATTTAGTTGTTGTATTATGGGGTGGATAGCCAAACTGAAAATGACTGGCCCGAGAGGATCACCTTGTTGGCATCCGACTGCAGATTCTAAAACGTTGTCTTTATATAATAATTTTGATGGGTGCCTGTAGCACTGCCATATAAAACCATACATTTCTGGTAACTCCTTTTTTACTTCAGCCAACAAAGTGTCCCTGTTAACGGAGTTGAAGGCGTTCTTAACGTCAAACTTGAGGATGACCTCACCTTTACTGGCTTTTAAAAAACTAGATAGGGCATGTACGGCAGCCTCGCAGCCCCCTTTGGATCCAAAACCAAGCTGTTAATAATTAATTAATAATTATGTTATGTTTTAATAATTAATTTATAATTTGGTTTAATTTCAAAAATAAAAATGATTTGATTTGATTTTTGATTTGATTAATGCTGAAATGAAGCTTTTTGGCGCAGCCGTGAGGTACACACTGTTGTTGTTAACACTTTTTTTTTTTGTTATTAGTATTTTCTGTTTCACGAAGATTTTTTATTGTTACTGGCCACTAGCCCTACCTATGTATTAGATTAATGTCGCCATTTTAGCGCCACGCTGTATAAGTGTCAGTGGTAGAATATTAGATTATGTTAAGAATAATACGTAATAGTAAAAAATACAAGGAAAGGTCTACAAGTTGTAATCGAAATAACTGAAATACCTGAAAAGGGTTCATTGTATTTATGTTCACTTAACTCGATGGAATGTATGGAGCAGTTGATTTTTTTTGCGATTTCATCATTAGTCCCATAATAAAAGTTGTTTGTTCAAAGGGGTTCTTCAGGTTTTTTGATATTTAAATTAAACCTTGTGTAACGTTTATGTCCATGATCACAACCTCGTCGTTGAAGCCAACTTCTGCTGTTCAAAAATATTTTCACCGAATAAATAAAAGTAGGTATTAAAATCCCCATCATAGAAGTGGTCAATTGCGAACTAGGAAATCGACTGCCATAAGCTACATTTATTGCTACCTAACCAAACACAGATTCGTTAATAATGTGACATATTTAAATATCTATAATTTTCTGTCTCTAAAAATATCACGGCTTACAAAATTATACACACACAAAAGACCAAATTAAAAACCAAATAACAAGCAAAGTAACACAAAAATACTACTTAACCAAGACTTATCTTGGAATGTAAATAGAGAACAAACTTCTAAAGCTAAATTGGCGTACCACGTTAAATCGGATGTGGCGGTGTGGCTTCACTGTCCTACTGAAAGCTTTTTATCTGCCAGCGAGCTAAGAAACTAAGGAAATTGCATTGAAATGGCGGATTGAATTTAACATAGCGTTACTGGCTATTGTAAACGGAACGTTATTGAAAATAAAAGAAATAATACATTTATTTGGCAAAAGTTCGTGAAACACAAAATACAAATTTACAAAAATTGAAATGAAAAAAGGCATTCAATATGATGTATTTTTGGTTCATATTCTTAAATAGCAGCTGAATTTAAAAAAAACACAACATTAGGTGCCTATATTGGAGCACTTTTCAGTGTCTCTATTTTAGTTTCTCAAGGTCGGATTTTTTCTTCGCAATTTATTCTTACCGAGTACTCAGTTTCAACTTGTTGAATAGTTGAAACAAAATGTGAAAATGTTTCCGATATTGTTTTAGCTACAATGGAATTTCACTAGGTACAAAATGTACAGAATTTAGCAGTCATATTTGGAACCAATAACGAAATGGCTTTTCATAATTAATCCATCAATATAGGATGATTATTCTGATGTATTTATTTTTCCTAAGTCAATGTTTCCTGAACAAACGATAGTCGTGAGAAGTGGGCCACACGCTTCGCCATCGGACGAAGGATTATGCTCTGATTGTAATTGACTCACTTTATCTCAATCTTGCTGGATGACGTTTTTAGTCTGTAATTTAAAGAATTCTTTCTGGTTTAATATAAGATAAAAATAATAGAATTTAATATCATGTGTCAATGGCAAGAATATAAAAATGGATTAAAATATCTTCGACATAATAAACGTTAATTAATTGTCATCAAGGAACGAAGTAACTTATTATTTTCTAGAAAATCAGACTTCCTTTAAAATTAAAAGTGCAAATTAGTATTAATTAAAACGAGTTGACAGCTAACACAGGCAAGGGAATCATTAAAATGGCTCAAAACACAATCATCATTAGTAACATTTCGCCGACACGCAATCAACTGGATAAACACAAACCAATCTACTGTGATCGATTTGAAAATCCTCAAATCGAGGCATAGCATCATTATCTTTAATTTTCATCTCTACGCTAATAGAAATAAGGTCGAACACATAGAAATCGAACATCGTCATAACGATATGGAAAATTTTAGCGCTTGAACTGTCGTGTGGGTGCTCTATATTCAGGAAACGTGCAGCAATATTTTCATAGTTACTTGTGAGTGTATGTAGGCAAAGATACCTTAAATTTGGGGTTATTGAGCTAGCTATAGAACAAATTATATGAAGTACTGAAAACGATTCAACTGAAACTATTATGTTAAAATGATTTGTTGTTTACCACAGAAATACGAAATGAATTCTTGATGTTTGTTTCAATTCGTTTTAGTAGCATTGACAGAACCACAAGTTTAGCGAAAGAAAACTCGGGCTTGATTAAGTTTGTTGCTTTGGTTAACTTAACAGCCAGATAATTATGCACTTTTTTATTTGTAGACCTGACCATTATAAATAATTTGCCGTTATTATTAAATTCAAAAATAAATATTATTGTAAAAAATTGGCAAGTAAAAACATACAGGTTGGTAGGTACCAACATGAATTAACTAATTAAACAAACATTGAACGTTCGTTCATTTACATGAGCTAACCGTTAATTGGTTTACGTCAAGATCATCTGAGCTTTTTGATTGATTGATAAATGCTCTTTCTGAGCAGAATAGAGCTCTGTATCCGACTCTTGACGAAGATTTATATCGCTAGATTGGCCCTCACCGTACTTAGTCACGAAAATTGTCCATACTGAGAAGACTGAGCTCACATATTATTAAATAGTGTTTCCATGACAGTCAAGTCAAGTTACTGCATCATTGTGTGTCAGAGATGTAAAAACGAAATAGAAACGCGACTATCTTTTGACGCGGCAGGGCAAACCTAACGATTTAAATCTTTGACTCCTAATGTATGGCCCTAGTTATTAGATTTACGTGACAGTCTAGCTCTAACTTTGACATAGACCTGACTAGAGAAGCGATATTATTCCAACTTTCAAGTGTGATTTGTTAAGTTGATTTGAATTATAATTATAGAAGTCTAGGATTGTGAAATATTTGGAAGATGGTTTTAAGTATTGTGTAGGTCCCAAAAGTTTTATAAATTCAAGAATTGATCACTTATTTAGGGCATGTTTATCGTGGACGTTGTTGAATTACATATGTTTTAAACTTTTATAAATTGGAAAATTGGTTTAGTAATAGTGTCGAAAATGGAACGCTAAATAAAGGGAATTTTCCATGGATTTTCTATCTTTAAAACATTGTTGAAAGATTGTTATCCATACTAATATTATAAATGCGAAATTAACTGTCCGTCTGTCTACGGAATGGATTTCGATGAATTTTGGCACACAGCTAGATCGTGACCTGGGTTAGGACACCGAATAATTTTTATCCCGGTAGTACGTTCCCGTGAGATAAATTCCGCCCTCCACGCGGGTGAAGCCGCAGACGAAAGCTAGTCTTTTGTAACTTCGCCAATATAAGAATTGCCTGATTAAAGGATATAAGGGGACATTCCTCTAGAAAACAAAACAAAAGAAACGCACTAGACCTTTTGTTAAGAGAAAACTTAAAAGCTTTTTTACAACGTCCAGAAGTACGGGTTGTCGTTGAAACGTAACAAAAAGGTACTTAGGTACTTTGTGATAGCGCATAATAAAAATTATGTCAGCTTTCGTAGAGGAAAAGTACCTTGAAACTATTATGGCTAATTTGTGAATTCATAAAGTCTATGTCACGTGCTTTGAAGTATGTACTAGGGTAGATAAAGGACAGAGCTACCCTTTTATAGGTAAGTAAGGGTCCAAACACACTGACGGTCCTCCACCATTTTGTGGACTAAAAGTAGCATCAACCTACCGAGTTTTATCTATTTTGGGAGACTATGTGCTCATTCATTCACATTTATAGGCATACCTACCATCAAAATATAACTGTAGGTACAGCATTTTTGTAAAATGTAATACCAAACTTTTTTTTTTTTCGTTTGGTTGTCCTCATAGATGTCCTCCACCCTAGGGTAGGTGGAGGGGTCTGTCACACTCTTACTGACTAAAACCACACGGTGTTCTTCAACTACCTTTAGCCGGGTGCTGGAATGCTTGCGCATTTCATCACGCTCCCCCGGCCAGGTGTTGAAAAGTTTTGCAATTGTTTCGAATTTAACACATACCATCCACTATTAGGACCTACAGTACAACTGTATTCCCGAAAGTGTTAAGTTTACCCCCATTTTGACACCCTATGTTTGTCGAGCCTATTGCTATCAACCGGGCACAAATATAGACTAAAGCGGGGCAATTGCGTAAAACACTAACAATCGCAATACCCTTATAATTTTGAGAATTCGACAACATTCTTTGCGATATTTATGTTGTCGAGCAGGCGATTTTTCATACACATGAATCAATGGATTAGAATTGTGAAAGAAAGTGTGCAACGCAATAAGAACGCTATTAAGAAATTCCTAATAGAAAAACCATGTAACACTTTGGTCCGACCCGGTAGTGAAAAGGAGATGTTAGGGTCAGGTCGTGGAGCTCCTGCGCACGCTCTCCGTAGCACAGTATGTAGAAGACCGACAGGCAAGCAACATTACGCCGATGAGTCAGGCTGTGAAGCCTAGGGCCTCGTCGCCTATGAGCCTTTTTGCTCTGCGTTCCACCGAGTCAAGAGCAGCAAGCTGGTATTTTACTGCGCCATCCTATACGTGGCTGCAATACTCCACACAGGAAGAGACCAAAGCTTTGTACAAATTCAAAAGCTATCCAGATGTGAAGTATCGCCTCACCATATTTAGAATACTCAGCTTTTTGGCAGCAGTCTGTGCTTTTGAGTCGATCGTTGAGCAGAAGTTGAGATCTAACGACACCTCCAAAACCAAAAGCTCCAGCTACCGTATGTTCTGATTTGTGGTGTTAAAACAATTGATTGCTTGTTGTCGAAGAGTGTGTCTTGACCCTTACTATAAAAAGAGCAACAAATTCTAGGATGAGCAACGAATAGCTAGTAGAAGCATAGTCTTATCCGATTTTGGAGGAGCTTTCCCTTAAAAGCAAGCTAACATTTTCCATGATAGAGTATGTGTCACTTTCCACTATCATTTTGCAAATTGGGTTTGTAACTTGTGTCGAAGGCTATTTCCTGATTTATAAAGGCCTTCAAAGAATACCGCCTAGCAATCCTATATTTCCTCCCGAGATTTGACTTCAAAAGGTTATAATCAAACAAACTTTCAGGAACAGACTTAAAGTTGCCTGGATTACTTACTTTGGTATTCAAATAGTTCCAACTGAAAGTTTTATACAGCAACAAAGCCTTAAAATATTAACTTAAAAAATTGTGAAGAATTTTGCCTAAATCATAAAGCATCCTTTCGCAAGTGACCCACACTAATTGCTTGTGTATAAAACGCACAAGTTAAGTATTTGTACGTGAAAAGGACTGCTTTTTCTGCTCCAGCGCATTATAACAACATCAAAACACTTAGCGAACCTCATAAATAATCTCGTACTATCTGGCCGGTAACACTACCTTGTTTTAACGAGGTAAGTAGTCCATTAAAAACTTTACTTAAAATTTACTTGAAATAAAAACAGAGTTTTAAAAGTGTAAGCCAAAATATAATATATAATTTACACTTTATCCTTTTCTAACTTAACTTACTTAATTAAACAAGTTAAGTTAAGGTAGGTAAGTGAGTAAGTTGATTGAACTTAATTAAGTTCAGTCAACTCACTTACCTATTACTTCAAAGTTTGCTTGGAAGAAAATGTGAATATTTAGATGCTTTGCTGAAAGATCCATGAAATTGCTGTAAAAGACAAGATACACCCATTAAAGGAACGCCAGCGCAAGTCGTTTATTTCTCTTAATTTTATTAATTTGTGCGTCCGTTTTCGGAATACACGGGGTAAGGGATTTCGATTCGATTTTTTTTTAAATAACCAACGATCTTTTCTGCTGGGTGTAGAATCATGTACTGAATACATGGTAAAAGTTTGCATGTCGACGTCTCTTTCACCCGGTAGAACTAACATCCATAAACTCAATATTGTTCCTATGAGAGTAGTCAGTAATTAAAGTGCGCTACGTGATATGAACCTTCCGTACTCTCTTGGTTTCATCCCATAGAGAGCTTCATCTACATTCGTTGCAAATAAAACGCAGCTTATGAAAGGCATGTATTTAATCGAACCTCTAATAATTACCATTTTCCGTTCCGACAAATATTATTGAACACTCTAATATAATAATTACGCCTCTTCTTCTGAACCTCAAATAATTAATATTTTGGGGTCCTAAAATACTTAACAGCCAAGTAACTACGATCAACTTAGATGTAGCGGTTGGTCACAATTCTAACCTACCCTATTTGGTCCAACTGGGAGAAAAGGGCAGTAAGTTAAAAAGAGGCAGAATTATTAAAAAATGTATGCGTCATTAGCAGCGTAAAAAGTTTTAAGAGATTCATATTTCTTTTAAAGTGTCCGTTATTAGAAAGTTAATAGGTTTTTAGAGGGTCAGTTAAATATTTCCCCTGATAAAAGAGTACAACCTGTCATAACATTACTTATACTCACGTAACAGCTACTTATATAATGCTTATGGCCAGTCTTAAGGGATCTTATCAACCATATTTATCTCTCTTGGCAGATAGATTGGAGATCGTAGCATGGTATTATTAATTCACAGGTAGATGCTTCCCACCCCTTCCTATCATCTCTTACGATACTCTTGGGAAATGTCCCTCCCAAACGTTACAGACAAGATTATATTGCATGGCCAGGCCACCTATAGCATAAACAAGACTGAAAAATAGTAGAGGTACAAAATTAATATTTTTTCAAAAGCATTCCAGTCTGCTGGCTGGAATGCTTTTGAAAAAAAAAGAAACTACGTTTGAAAAACTAACAATGGAATGTTTAAAAATAGAATGGAATCCGTAAGTTTAAAATATGCGGTTCCGAGAAAAGCTTCCAGAAATCATAATAAAATTAACAAAACTAGTATTTGTTACTAAAATCTAACTAAAAAGGTTAGTCTAACGAAGTCATTTCAGCTGAACTGGGTTTAAAGTTATTATGATTTCCCTAACACAACTATCGAAATAACTTTACTATGACGATAACTTTGCCCAACACCGTTCAGTCGGAAGTTCGTGGTAAACCAAAGTGCATTGAGGAAATGGGTATCCGTTCGGCTGCACTCTGGGTCGGCTAAGGATGGATAGACGTAGGTAACTTTGTTGTGACAAAAACGTTATTTTGTCTCGCATTTTTTATTTACTAACCTGTTTTTGCAAAAAACTTTTTTCTTTTCTTAGGAACCTCAAAACCATAAATACACAACAAAAGTGTCTTGGGATCAAGCACGTTTTTGCTGGTAACTAAAAATCAGGTTTTTTATTATATTTTTTGTACCTCGTATGGATACTTTTTATTAAATTTCATCGTTTGAAAAAGGAATAGTTTTTGAATTTCAGTCAAAAGTTGAAAATCTTCTGTCAAGTCGTATTACTATACTATCCTGCAACGGGTTTGAGGCCAAATCAGAAAAAAATCTGCTATACTTCTGAGTGGAATCAATACAATGGAACGTTATTATGGAGAGAAGACGTCATTTGAGCCGAGAATAAATGATCAGATGCTCGAAGCTGATTCTCGGCAACGTGCTATAAGTTGACTTTGGACACGTTTCCGCATCACTGGTAGCGTGGCGGAGCTCCACGGAGGACGAGCTCGCGTCACCACACGCAGACAAAATCGTTACATATAAATTACTGCTCGACGAAATCTTACAATGACCGCGATGATATTGGTTAGGTACGAGGCTTCATGGCTCTTCAGGGATGTTAATAAGCAATTAAACCATAAGAAATCACTTGCATGAAGTCAATCTCCGTTCCCGAAGGCCGCTACGAGTACCACCTATTGAGCCACGCAATTTCAGAGCCCGTTTACAATGGGCTCGTGAACTCAGAAATTGGGCAGAAGAAGAGTGGTGTTTTTTGTGTTTTTCTGACAAATCTTGGTATTAGGTCAGATACTAGACGTATACGGTATTGGAGGACTCCGGGACGCCAAGAACGTTTAAAATCATGCAAGGAAGTCCATGCACACAGTACTGGAACAATCATGATATGGGCGGGTATTTGGATCGGCGGAGGAACTGAGCTGATTTGGATCAGACGCAATCTCAATGCACAGATTTACGCTAAAACGATTATAACAGATGTTGCCATTCCTTTGCGGACCCAATTTGATGCTTCATTTCTGCTTATGCATGATAATACACGTCCACACATTGCCAGAGTCGTTGCAAACACACTTTCCGTAGCTAATATCAACGTCCTACCATGGCTTGTTCAATCGCCAGACTTGAATCCCATTGAGCACGCATAGGGTATGCTTCAAAGAAGAGCTCTGCCAAATATGGATGCCGTACACACACCAGAAAGTCTTTTTCGCCTGTGACGTGGACGGCAATTTCGCAACGTGATTTGGATGAACTCATATTGAGTATGCCGAATCGCTGCGATTGTGTTATACGCATTAACAGCGGATATACAGACTACTGTTTATTTTAAGCAATAAAAACCTTTTTAATGTCAGGATGAAGGTGAAAAATCCAGCATAAGCAAAAATAGCGAATAGTCTTTATTAATACAAAACCAGAGAGTAGTTCGTCATTCTACACATACGAAAACATTTTATTTAATCAATCTAACTAGACATTTTTATTTAATTCTAATAAACCTAGGCTCTATTTTTTTCGAATGGGGAGCGAATCACCTAAATGGGCTATAGCTGAAACAAAAAAATAATGGAACCTCCAATTAATCATTGTTAATTAAATAAGGGTCTTTGTTTTTACTAAGAAACTAGATAAATTTCAAGCACAAATAGCGAAAAACATAATACCTACAAAGTTTGAACAGATTTTCTTGGAACTTAAACATTGAATTTACTGCTAAACTTTTCAACACACTATAACTACATCTCAGTTAAGTAATTCATCTACCCGGCTACTTACACAAATAATGTCTGACAAGGTTCTCAACTGTCAAAAGTGTTCCAACACTTGCAACACTGTAGCAACTTTATTCCATTCTAACGTAGTTTTAGTCCAGAAGTATTTTCAAAGAAAGTAACGGCGCAGAAAGATAATGTATGAGGGAAAGTTTGCATCTGCATTGTGGATGCACTGGGCTGAATTATTCACATTTTTAGAGGGAAAAAACTAGCAAAGTGTGATTTGAATCACGTTTGAAGTAGAATTCCGTAGTCACATTTATTGAAATCCAATTGTTTTTGTGGTTAATTTGAAAACAAAAGGGTTAAATAATGCTATGGTTTATAACTTTTCGCACAAACTGAGTAGTTGTGTTACTAAAACTAAGTTACATAAGTACCTATCTATTAAATTGATATTTGGAAACAGCTAGGTAAAATTAATCATCAGCTTTTATTATTTTAATCCAGTCTCTCTATTCAGTCTTAGATTAAGCTCAGTTGAAAAGCTATGAATCGGTGACAACAATTACTCAGACAGGCAGGGGAGCCTACCTACTCGTATTTAAATCATAATAAAAAAACTTCTCTTTTGATTCATAATCAAGCTAATCAGCCTATAATGTTCCCACTGCTGGGCCTTAGCCCTCCTCTCTTTGAGAGGGAGCGGGCCATAATCCACTACGCGGGCCCAGTGCTGATTGATGGATGTCGCATGTCTTCGGATTTTTGACCCTAGGACATGCCGGTTTCCTCACAATGTTTCCCTTCACCGTTTTGAGAGCAATGGTGAAGACATTAAATACACAAAGTGCGGGGCCGATACCCCTGGCCACCACTGCTCCATTTTGATTACGGGACCCTAAAACCTCAAGGTATTACATGAACGTATTCACTGGATCCGCGACCAAACGTTGTGCAAAATGTATAACGTTATGAAGCCTTGTTCAAATAATAAATGGGAATGTGTAAAAACATTTCTTATTATTCTGAAAATGTATGAAGTTCAGTCAGATGAAAAATGTGTTTTCCTCTTTGGGTAGGTATTGTTTATACACCTGTAGGTACCGCTCAAAGTTAAGTGTGACGGCAGTCTTGGTCCCATCCTTTTTTTCCCTTTTTCTATATGTCGATTTAAAATAATTTTCGAAGTCCGGTTTGTAAATAACAGGATGCCTAGTTTTGGGAAATGTAAAACAGGTTAACTGTTCATAAACCCGATTGAAGCACATTACCAGCAACAGTACTTATTATCGACCTGTAGTTTCTGCCTACCCCCATGGGAAGCAGGCGTACGATTAAGTTTATGTAGTATTATCGAATAAGATTTAAGATAGAAGTAAGAGAAAGAAAAACTATTAAAAAACATCATGTTCGAAAACACAACTTGTCAAATAGAAGGTTTTTCAGAGCTTTTGTGTAGAATTATTTAATTTTATACAATTTTTACATCATTCAAAATCAAAACAAGGCCACGTGTAGTAAAATGCAAAGCTCCCATGATTCATGGAAATAACATTGAAAATTATACAAAGCCGCTCTTCCATCATAATTAGAAGTATGCAAATAAGAATTAACGGTGATTAAAATTACACGCACGCACATGCTTAAGAGTTTATAAAATATTCGTGTACACGGCGAAATTTTAATGGTTTTCTAGCTGTATGTTGGAGACCCCGAATTGGTAAACGTAAGTTTGGACGCTCTGTGGCAGGTAGAATGATGATCTTCGCAGGGTGGCTGGTAGCAGCTGGATGAGAGTTGCCAGGAATTGAGATGAATGCGATGCGATAGGAGAGGTCTATACCTATCCAGCAGGGGATTGCTGTAGGCAGATAATTATGAAGATGATTTGCATTGTTATAAATTGAAAGGTAAAAAAATTACAATTTTGTGTTTGACGTAGTAGAGTGACGAGAGTAGATGGGTTCGAAGGGTGTCTGTAGGAACAACGTCTTCCAATTCCAAGTGCAATGATAACAATTTTTTGTGACTAGCCGTTTGATTAGCAGGTACCTAAAGATATACTACCTATTAGGGAGGAGGGTTTGAGACTTTTACGTTTACGGCTCGGTAAAGCTCGGTTAAGAAGCAAATTTTTGGTAATTGACAATAGTGCATCGCGGCAAAAATTAAGATTCAAAACTGCGATGCGTTTGATGTTAGTTGAATCGAATGACCACCAAAATAAAAGTAATGTTCTAGTTTTAAATAAATTAAAAAATAAATCTATGGCTCAGTGGAACAATTTTTCGGTATTTCTTTATTTGATTGAATGCCCTTTATTAACATACCATACAATATGATAGTTTACGCTCAAAATTGTGAGAATTATGCAACGAAAACTATTTTTTTGAACTCTGTTTTTACCATGAAAGGTACTATTTTAATTTTGTGAAATATTTTTGAAATTTTTGAATAAGGCTTTTCTTTAAACATTTGACAATACAGTATTTTTTTTTTCTGGCTTGTTATATGTACTAATACGCCTAACTGTAGGGAAAAAAACTGTGTGTTTTCGGTATTCTATGTTTGGGCAGCGGCAGCGCCTTAACATCATTGTCAGGTGGGTTGAGACTTGACAGCGATTTTACGATAAAATTTAGTTATTTAGCTAATTTGTACCACTTGACGAGGCACGCATTTTTCGTCAGCAACAGCAATCAGAAAAAAAAACTGTTATTTTGCACTCGCACTTCTCTTTCCTTGTTCGAAGATAAAAACAATACCCGCATATATGAGTGTACGAGGGCGACACTGAAAGTTTTTAGAACTGGCCACTTGTAAAAGAATAATAAAAAGATAAGTTAAAATTTTGAAAATGGAACTCTTTGCCAATATTATTGTGTATGTATTGTATTCATTTGCCATTTGTTTACGATTTGGCGGCAAATTGAAAATTGTCTGTGTCATGTCACCATGTATTTAACGCGAGAAAATTTTCGTACAAACATTTTTTATGACTTTCGATGTCATTTAAGTCAACAAGAAGGTTATGATAGACTTCGATTGGCTTTTCACGATGAAGCCCCAACTCGAGCCACTGTTTACAACTGGTTTAATAAGTTTAAACGTGGTCGCACTAATCTCACCGACGATCTGCGTGAGGGACGGCCTTCTACGGCAACGACTAAAGATAAAATCAGTGTTGTGCGGCGTATGATAGAGACTGACAAAAGAGTGACTTATCAGCAGATTCGGACAAGCTTAGGCATCGGTATGAGTCAAGTGCACAAAATCTTCCATGAACATTTAGCGGTCAAGAAGCTTTGTGCTCGGTGGATACCTCATAATTTGACAGAGGCCCAAAAACTCCGTCGTGTTGATTGGTGTCGTGAAATAGTTCAAAGATTTAACAGAGGTGACTCAAATGCTGTGTTCAACATACTTACGGGTGACGAAAGCTGGATTTATTGTTATGATCCTGAAACTAAGAGACAGTCTGCTGTCTGGGTGTTTCCTTCCGAGGAGTTGCCAACTAAAGTGAAGAGAGGTCGAAGCGTGGGAAAAAAGATGGTGGCGTCGTTCTTCGGAAAGGCAGGTCATTACGCAACAATTGTTTTAGAGGATCGAAAAACAGTTACTGCAGAGTGGTACACTAATAATTGTTTGCCACTTGTCTTGGAAAAAAATCGGGAGAAACGACCTCGCAGTAGGATCCTCCTTCACCACGACAACGCCTCGTCGCACACCGCCAAACAAACAATCGACTACTTGGCGACGTCAGACGTGGAATTACTGGGTCACCCGCCCTATAGTCCCGACCTCGCACCTTGCGATTTTTATTTATTTCCGAAATAAAAGAAAAACTTCGAGGAAAACGTTTCATGGACGCCGAGGAAGCAGTGGCTGCATTTCAAAATACCGTCGAAGAGACCCCTAAGAACGAGTAGGCAAAGTGCTTTTCTCAGTGGTTCCATCGGATGCAGCGATATATTGATGTAAATGGACACTACTTTGAAAAGATATAATAAAACTAATAACTTGCTAGTTTGTTCAGTTTTTGATTTTCTAAAAACTTTCAGTGTCACCCTCGTAACATCCCACTCAGATCACAACACAGTAAAAATAAAGACTATATTCTCCGTAACATAACACCAGGAAACCTCCCAGGAAAAGCCGTTTTACACAGAAACATGTTATGTAGGTACTCATTACATTAAATTGCTGGGAACAATCCCCTGTCCCCTATAAGACCGTTACGACAAATAGTTGCGATATTTTTTTACTTACAGTATAATTAAGCTGTGATTAGGAACCTTGTCTGAACGTAAGGGATGGGAAATTGGAATATGTGATCCGAATTACTAAGACTTGATTAGGTAAGCTTTCTGGAGGCATCATTATGGACTACTTGGTCTAGGCTGTCTGTTTGTCGGTATAGAATAGACGTCGGTTTAATACAAAGGGTCAAAGGGATAAGGAGGGCGTGAGGCGTCTTCCTTACGAACCTAAACGTACAACATTAATGATCATACATCTGGGACTCAGACTTGCTCTCTGAAAGAACGAGTGAGGTTCAATCACATTTTCTTCGAATTCTTGTTACAAAACTGTTATTACAAGCGTTGTTACAAGGTTGTCTCACATTACGCGTTTTTCTTCTTCACCATTTTTAGTACAATTGTGATAACAGGGAGTGAGACAGAGTCCAGTTGAAAACCAGCGTCAGGCACTAGTTGTCTGGCATTTATGCTGATCTGGGCATATTTGGCGCAGCCGTGAGGCACACAATATTGTTTTTGAGTTTTTTACTATTTTTAGGGTTCCGTACCCAAAGGGTAAAATCGGGACCCTATTACTAAGACTTCGCTGTCTGTCCGTCCGTCTGTCCGTCCGCCTGTCTGTCCGTCCGTCTGTCTGTCACCAGACTGTAACTCCACAGCCGCGATAGCTAGACAGTTGAAATTTTCACAAATTATGTATTTCTGTTGCCGCTATAACAACAAGTACTAATAACAAAATAAAATAAATGTTTAAGGGGGGCTCCCATACAACAAATGCATATTTTTTCGCCCTTTTTTGTTCGATATCAATAATGGCAACAGGTAGGAACTTGAAATATTCACAAAATACTCAGTTATTTTTACTTTAATAATAAATAATATAATTAAAATAAAATAACAATTTTTTAAGGGGGCTCCCAAACAAAAATCGCCATTATTTGCCTATTTTTGCTCGATATCAATAAATGGTAACAGGTAGGCACCTAATTTGTGTACCTACTGTTGTTTACCTAGTCAATGGTACGGAACCCTTCGTAGGCGAGTCCGACTCGCACTTGACCGGATTTTTTGTCTTTGTGTGAATGGTGTGTGCCTTAACCTGGGTCAAATAAATTTATTTTCTTTCTTTATTTCTATAAAATAACGCAATAAGAAAGTTAAGTGCAAGCCTGACTTTGGAAACTCGTAAATTCGTTAGTTAAATTAAATAGTGCACTCATTTTGGCTGTCATGATTCCAAATATGTACTCATCGTACGAATTATGTTTTGTTTTACCTAATCCTGACGACTCAATGATAACATAAAACCTGTAACATTACAACAGAGTTTGCAATATGTGTCACAATTTTATTGGAAAATATTTAGTTAATTTTAAAGTACAATAAAAGCATTATTATTCTATATACTTTCCAATATGTTGCACGTGGTCTCGGTTACCGGTAATCTATTGTTTATTATAAAGGAGCTTCGCAAACAATGATTGAAGCTAAATTGTTTCAATGAGAAGGGTATTATCACTACGTTGAACACGTGTATTCCTTTTAAATTTAATACTAACATAAATATGAACTTATTCAATTAGATTAGTACGAATTTACACGTCAAATATGCTAAGGAAACGTCGTGTCTAAATGAAATAGTTATAGTCCCGACAAAATTTATATAGTCTAAGTTTGTGTAAGGGTGATTATAAAGGGGTTACTGGGTTCGTGTTGAAACTATAGCTATTTATTTCTAACTAGCTTCTGACCGTGACTTCGTCCGCGTGAAATTTCTTATCCATACTAATATTATACATTCAAAAGTAACTCTGTCTGTATGTTACCTTTTCACGCCTAAACCACAGAACAAATTTCGATAAAATTTGGCAAGGATATAGATGCATCCTGAGCAAGGACATAGGCTAGTATTTTGTTCCGGTAGCCCGTTCCCGTGGGATAATTTCCGACGCGGGCATAGCCACGGGCAGAGGCTAGTTTTAGCATAAAATATATCCTATGGCACTCAGAAATACTCTAGCTTTCTATTAGTTAAAGAATTTTCGGAATCGGACCAGTGATTCCGAAGATTACCCCTACATACAAACTTACAAATTTTACCTCTTCGTAATACATATTATAGTATACATTTTGAAGTAAAGTATAATTATTTCAGTTTTTGATAATGCAAGCCTTTTTCCATCTTTAAATCAAAGATGTTCTCGAAGAAAGATTCAGTTTTGTGACCACTAGGTACGGAAAAAATTGGTAAAAATATTACCTAGAATTTATACAAACTTCTTTTAAAAGATTTACTTTGAAACTTTTAAGAATTGATTGCCTTGTACAAAAACATAATTCTGAAAGCTATTTAAAAGTTTCTGAGAATCCCCATAGCATAAGCACCTAAATATAGTTATATCGATACTCTTTTAAATACATGAATAAAAATAAAGTTTTCAAAGAATATGAGATACCATTATGCAGTCTCTATGCGTTTCAAAGCAACAACTTGAATGTTGAAGACTGTGCTGGATATTTGCTGAATAAACGAATATATTGAACGGAGGATTATGACGTAGAACTTGAAAATATTAGAGCACAAGACGGTTTCTCAATTTTTATGACATTTCAAGAGGCCCTCAACGCGGCCAAACATAACATTATTTTTAACTGACTTCAAAAAGGAGGACGTTCTCAATTCGTCTGTATTTTTTTGTTGTTGTAATTTTGGTACACGATATCTCCGGCAATTGTGGATCGATTTCAAAAATTCTTTTTTTAATGGATAGGACATGCCACAGGGGTGGTAATTTTATTAACCTTGTGTCGGTAGTTTTTCAGTTAGCTTCAATATAATACGTATATTTTCCATAACTTCCAGTCACTGTTGTTTAAATAGCAAGTAGTGGTATAAGAAATTGTGTGGGGTAGGTACCACAACTAAAAAGTGAAATCAGCAACTTTTTTGCAAAAAAAAGTAGCCGACTTCCAAAAAAAAACACTACAAAGTGAAAAATAACTTTAATTTCGGAATTCGGTGGTAAAAAAGAAAATACAAATCAAAAGACACTGAGTTCCGAAATTACTGTTATTTTTCACTTCGTAGTGTTTTTTTGGAAGTCGGTTGCTTTTTTTTTTTTGTAAAATAGGTTGTTAGTACTGGGGTATTTAAAACCTTTTTAACCGACGAAAAAAAAGAAGGAAGTTTGATTTGAAGTTTTTTTTGGTCAAGGCGTATAATATATATTATTTTATTTTTTATATAATATGACCACGCATAACTTTTTACAGATTAGTCCGATTTTTATATTTTATTGGAAAGGGTACACTTTGAAGTTGGTCCCATTTAAAATTGGAAACCGAAATATACCCCTTAATGTAGAAAAATAGGGGTTGATTAATTTACCACCTACTGAATTTTCACTTGTGAACAGATTGTGTTGAAACTTGGCACATTGTTGTAGTTCAGATGACGCTTCAACAAAATAGAGAACTGGAGTTGATCTGATGATGGAAACGGAAGACAGTTGAGAGAGCTCCTCAACAGTTTACAGCAGATATATCGTGATTGGGCTTATTTCATTCATCTTGATGGGAACTTTAGACCTAGCCAGGGTATGACTGTAATCGAAGGTCTGGTATTGGAGACGGAAGGCCGTCGAGGTAAATTTCGACTATTAGCTGGCCGATCATACTCAAAAAATTTAAAAGTTTAGATATTAACAAAGGTGCGGGCCCTGACGGCATACCGCCAATATATTTTATATTCCTACAGTTTGCGCGGCGGAGTTAGTGTGTCCACTTCTGCTCACATACAGCAGGTCCATAATTTCTGGCATATTCCCTTAAAAACGGAAAATGGCAAAGGTGGTGCATATACATAAATCGGATAACAATGGCAACATAATTAGGTCACTACTCTGCCCGCATTTCTAAAACCATTTAAAGCTTTTCATTAGCGATCATCAGCACAGCTTTGTTTGATCACGATCAACAAGTAGGTTCAACTGCAACTGGTTCCATTTACTGAACTTTTAATTGGGGCTGTTGATGCTGTTCATCAGGCTAAAGTCATTTATACTGACTTCAACAAGGCCTTGATAAAGTTTCCCACAAAATGTTTTCTTATAAATTGCGTGCTTATGGTACCACTGACAATTTGCTTGAATGGGTGATTTCATTATTTACCAGATAGATATTTCTCTGCCGTGGTAAATGGTTATCAATCTACGGTTTATAATCACTCCTCTGGAATCACACAAGGCCGATCTGGGGACAATTTTATTAAATTATTTAATTAATGACTTTCCCAGCTGTTTTCGGCACTCCGAAATTTTTATGTATGCGGATGACTTAAAGTTTCTCAGAACAATTAAGTCTGTCAGAGACTCTTTACTCTCACAGATGGATCTTAACAGTCTGATTCAATGGTGCGAAACAATAAAATGCATTTGAACTCAAAGAAATGTTACTACGACAAGTACACAAAACAAACTTTAAAATACAGTGTATTACATGATTAAGGACTAAGCTAATTAAATAGACAATTTACGTGACGTGGAAGTTCTGTTTGAACAAATATTAACCTATGCACCATACTTAGACCGCATAGCTAAACAGCGTCCAAGACACTGGGTTTTGGTCATAAGTCAGTGTAATGGTTTTCTTAAAGTAAAACAAAAATCTATAATTTATAATTTGGTACGTAACATATTAGAAAACTGTAGTGTGGTGTGGCGGCCGCACTATGCTACTAATTGTTTCATTTTGAACGCGCTCAAAAACGCTTCGTTTGGCATATAAACAAAACGAAACAAAAATAAACTCGTTACAAAAATAGAGTGAAGTTCACCAACATATACAGTTTAGAAGAGCGAAGATGTTTCAACGACGCAATGTTTTAATGTAACATATAAAAAGAAACAAAAAAACAACCTTCTTACAGAAAAAAAAATAGATTAAAGTTCTCCAACTGACACACTTTAGAAGAACTATGATTTTTAAACGACGCATTGTTTGTACGAGTATGTTACATTTTTAAAAGAATAATCGACTTTCCTTGACTCAAGAATTCCGCGTAGACCTATCACTGTACTTTGTCCTCCACAGAGAAGAACAATATTGGGATCTAACTCTCCATAAGCTAGGTTTTGGTTTTTTCCCTAAGCAAAGACTCTAGAGTCAAGCACATACGCATAAAGGAAGATACGATCAAACCACAACGAATGATGGCATCATCCTGCGACAAAGCCCCGAAACTACACTACTTTCAAAAGCATTACAACATAATACTCACAGAAGAACAGTGTGACTACTCAGGCCCAAAGAGTTGAGAGTATCCACCGACGGATCAAAAACCGACTCTGGAACTGGAGTCCGAGTTTTCTCCCACAACCTCAACATAAACATATCCAGGCTGCTGTGAATGTTCAATACCGTCTACTAGGAGGAGTGTGTGGGCATCAAACAAGCGGTGTATGCCATAGAACCCATATACGTATACTCTCCAATCGTTGGGGAGAAAATATATTACCTAGAGTATAACACTAGAATCACCCAATGCTCTAGAACGAGTAGCGGTATCTAACCGCAGCACAGTGACACTGCAATGAATAAAAGGATACAGTGGATCACTGAGTAACGACGCATCTGACGAACTGGCTAGAAGAGCATCCAGTGCGTCAGTCTGTGTACCCGCAGTGGCTACGCAGGTGGCTGCAGGAGTTCATCCACACACAAGCGGAGAGCTGGTGGACCTCGACACCGGGCTGTAGGCAGTCAAGTGAAACTATGCCATCCTTAGACGGCAAGCTGACCAGACGTTTATTACGCCTGGACAGGAACGGCTTGCGTTTGGTGACGGGGACCATCACGGAACACTGCTCGCTAAACAAACATTTCCACACAATAGGCATAATGGACAATCTTCTATGCAGGGCTTTTATAGAGGCTGAGGTTATCATTACGCATGTGTTCTTTTAATGCACAGGCATCACCCAGATTAGGACACAAACCCTCGGGGCACCCAGATCCTACACAGATGCTCTCAGCAGACCAACAGACATTATCAACTCCTGGACGGAGGTGGGGTGGTTGGAATAACCACCGACGGTTGCTATGGCCCACGCACAATGGTTCACATGAAGGATTAAGTGCGGAAACCAAAACCCCTAAAGAAGAAGAAGAAGCTAGGTTTTGCAAGGTTTTAAATAGTTATAGCGATCTAATCGATTTATATTTTTATTCCCTAACTAAGCAGAAAGCTAAAATTCTGATTTACTGTGATGCCTTTATGAGCTTTATATTTAGCACATTCTACTATAAATATATATATTTCCATAGTATTAAGTTTGCTTGTTTTGGCATTTTAGCCAAGCTGTGAATTCACATAATTTAATTTGTGGTCATGTGGTATTTACATTTAAGTAATGAATGTACTTTATTAAGTTTTAATTGCATGATTTTAAAAGATATAATCAATGTAAGTAGTTGTTGATAAACCTAAATAAAATATAAATAAGTTCGTATTTGAATAGGAAACAGAAAAGCAAAAATAAAAAAAACTTTTGTGCTAATAATTTAACCGACGAAAAAAAAAACTGAACAGCAAAAAATAAGCCTGTTAGTCTAACTTATCTCCTAAATTAATGTAAATGACTAATTTTGAGTTGGAGCCAAATGCAAATAAATCATTAGCCAATGACATGCATTCGCGTGAAACCGCTCCGCCCATTTCTTTTTGTTGAGTGCCGCGGGCCACGTCGGCCGCCCGGGCGGTAGCCAGTCTACCGAAATCTCTCGAGCGAGCGACGCATATGCATCCGATGTATTTACGTCACAGGCACGCATCGCGCGTTTTTTCATTCATCGCGCAGGGCACGCCACAATTGCGGCGATAAATTCCCTCTATGAGGAGTGGCTTGAGAGGCGTCATGGTGGCTTCACCTTCTTGTCCTCACTGGACATGGCTGTTTCGGGAGGTTCCTGTTTCGGATAAGGCGGCAGGAAACGCCCGGGTGTTATCACTGTGCGGATCGACCGGAGGACACGGTGGAGCATGCGGTGGACGTCTGCCCGGCTTGGGCGGAACACCGCCGTGTCCTCGTGGCAGCAATCGACGGCTGCGATCTCTCGCGTCCGGCCCTGGTTCAGGCCATGGTAGGTAGGTATGGAGAGGGAATGCGAAGCCGTCACCTCCTTCTGCGAAGCAGTAATGGTCGCGAAGGAGGAGGCGTAGCGCGTGAGGGAGAGGCAATCGTTGCGCCCTCACGCCCCTAGTCGCCGCAGGAGGAGACACCCTGGGCGTCGGGAGTCAATTGCCGACTCTCGGCCACCGTAAGCGCGGGCTTGCGGACGGCGAGCAATGGGCAGCTCGCCGTCCGGTAAGGACCAGACCCAGGTTGACGGTGCGTCGTGTTCCCACGAGTGGGTTTTAGTCAGTAAGAGTCCGACACGCCCTTCCACTCCGCCCAGAGCGGGAGAGGTCATTTGTACATTTCCAAATCAATAAAAAAAAGGGCACGCATCGCGCGTTTTTTGTGAAAATGAGTTCTAACTATTCGAATGTGGAGTGATTGGAAATGGTGCGTTGTTACGCAATTGCCGGTGACAATCTGGCGGAAGGTAGGCGCATGTACTCTCAACTAGATCATTTAGCGGCGCCGCGCAGGAAGGCAATTCTCGCGTTTACACTCGTTGATGACGCATTCGTCATTGTCGCTCGTCTCTCTATGTCGCTTGTAAAATGGTGACATTATCCCGTTTCTTCTATTCTCACTACAAGTCGATCGTAAATCTCGACTCTAGGGACAAAAATGTTGCCATTATGCGTCGTACGAAGTAATCCGTTCCACATAACGATGCTACTTTTTTGACGCAATCGTTAATGCACTTTTGACCATATTTATAAATGATTTTTAAGTCAAAAACATGGTTTGGGCAGCATTATATATGTATGTCATAAACATTTATCAATATCATCAACATTATTGATTTCGTAACTCCATTTTTATTTTATTATTAATATTAAAATAAGTTCTGCTTAGTATGGAATGCTGATTTGTCATCGATATTTGTCACGTCAAATGAAAGTCATAACATTATTGTTATTTTACATTCGTTATCTACATATAAAATAATTAATTAAATAAATAAAAACAGAATTACTGCCAATGATATTTTAAGTAAACTGATGACTACCACAATAACATCAAGGCTTAAGTATTAAGATGGAAAAGAAGCAGAGGAAGTGTGGTTGTCGTAAAGAGTACGGTACTGCACCAACCGGACCGCCCTGCTGTTCTAACGACGCTGCTGTAGCTACGTGTCCCGGCTACATTACTTTACAAAGGTCCAAAAGATTATTGGGAAATCCTGGCGAAAACAAATTTCGCCCTAAGGGTCGCGTTAGGAGTCTCGTCACAGCAGGAATTAAAATTTCTTTGTGGTCAAAGTGCCGCACAAACATCTGTCGAAATTCATGAAGACTTTAGGCGAGAGGTGAAATGGTCCGGCGATCCCTACGTTCGCGGACAGCACGCGACTCGGCGCTACTCATGACGCCGACTATTTGTGTAAACTTGTGATTATTATAATGTATTGTTTACGTATAGTATTTTTGTTATATATATATATAGCAGGTTATATATCAGTTTTACATTAAAAATAATAAAATAAAATATTTGAAATCTTTATTGTTTGAAATGCATTTGAAACACTATTTATTTATCATGTTAGTGGTACTGTAGGTGGTACTGTAATAATAGGTGAGTAGGTATATCATTTATTTCTAGTGACAAAAGAACCTTTGTATAAATACCTTACAGACTCATTAATAAATCCAGTACACACCCAAGTATAAGCCACAAAAACGTAGTCACCACTCATGGGAGTTTAGTTTTGGTCATGCTTCTCTGTAACATCTATACACAACTCCAGCCGGCCAAAATTCTGGGCTGAGGACGACATCCTTTTGCAGCGCAGAAACCTGGACGATGTAGGAATTAAAATTTGTAGTCTTGCTCGATTGCATCGTCCCTCCTTCGGCCCGGATTAGACCTTGGCTCCTTCTCTCTTGATGTCTGTCGATCCAACTGGGAAATTTACAGGAGCAAGGTGGGCACTGCTACTCGAAAATCCTCGCTTCCAGAAGCGGTACCGTGTTTGTTACGATTGCGTCACGATCGACCCTTCTTGCCCTCAATCAGAGTAAAACCCTCGTCGTCCACTTGACTGGTTTAGAAATCAACCACAATCTTTAAAAATGATTTCTAAGTCAAAAAAATGCTTTGAGCACTACCTATCTCATAAACGTTTATCAAATAAAACATTTTTGATTTCGTAACTCAATTTGTATTTTATTATTAACCTTAGCTTCTGGTCGCTACTTCGACCGTGTACGAAATTCCTTGTTCCCCGGACCCACCTCGTCGCATCGCATCGCCTACCCGCGCTATAACTTCGTTTTCGATTAGCGTTCTTTCTGACTCTTTTTCTTTTTGCTCGGCTCCTAAGGATCCTAGCGTTATGTTAAATAGCCTATAGCCTTCCTCAAGAATTGAAATTAAATGTAATAAGAATTTTTCAAATCCAAAGTTTCAGAGATTAGCACGATCAAACAAACAAACAAAAAATCAAACAAACTCTTCTGCTTTATTATTAGTATAGATTTAAATAAGTTCTTTTTGCTACAACGGAATGCATGGCTGATACTGATTTGTCAATGTCAACGATTTTTGTCACGTCAAATTAAAGTCATACTCGTATTTAATTATTTGTTTACATTGGTTACCAACATAATTGTATAAATACAGAATGTCTGCGAGTGATACTTATAAGTAAACTGATGACTACCGAAATAACATTAAGGCTTGTAAAGAAGGAGAAGAGGAAGCGTAATTGTCGTAACGACCGGACCGAGTCACCGGCTCTCAGAATGCTCTTAGAATGGCTGCTGCATCCTACCGTTCCAATGACGCAGCTGTATGTACGTGTTCCGGCTACATTACTCTAAAAAGTCTGAAAAGATTGTTAATCCTCGCGAATACAAATTTCGTCTCTGAGAGTAAAGCGGTAGGGGTCTTGTCACAACACGAATTTCAATTTGTTTGTGGTGAAAGTGCTTGAACGTCTGTTGAAATTCATGAAGACTTTGGGCAAGAGGTATAATGGTCCCGGCGATCTTAAGCTGGCTATTACTGATCGCGCCACACGTGACGCTGACTAATCATGTAAACTAGTGATTCTTATAATTTATTGTATAGGCACAGTATTTTTGTTAGTTATAAGTTACATATTGAAAAAAATTAAAACATATTTGAAATCTTTATTGTTTGAAATGCTTTTGAAATTCTGCATCATGTTGATGGCCCTGTTGTAACACAATAATCATAGGTAAGTATATCATAATTCTGGTTTCAAAAGACCCTTTACATAAATACATCACAGAGAGATACATACGAGTATATTAAGTTTAAACCACGAAAAACATAATTATTATCACACCACACTTGGGCTTGATCATGCTTCCCTGTAACATTTACACGCCTAATTCCTGCTGGACAAAATTGTGGGCTAAGAACAACAGCTTTATGCAGCGCGGGAGCTTCGAGGATATAGGACTTAAAATTTGTAGTAGATACTGCTCGACTTCATCCGCGACAGCTTCAGCGTCCTTCCATCATTACTGATTTGACCTTAGCTCCTTCTCTCTCGATATCTGTGGGTCCAACCGGGAAATATGCAGGAGGATGGTGAGTACTGCAGCTCAAAAATACTCGCTTGCTGAGTGTTTTTCTTTCCATTTTAGCAATTCCAACATGCACACCAATGTGGCAGGGATTTTGTGCGGACAGCTTTGTTAAGGAGAAGTGTAGCCCCAACCGCAATTATGAGAGCTTCTGTGCGACAACTCTTTTAAACAATGTGATGTTTACCTAAAACATTGGTTCCACTTTAGTAACAATAATAATTTTGATTTGTGTAGTGCATCGGTCCCACAAATTATTTATTTTCTTAACAAACTTTATGAAGAGGGATTCCAATAAGGAACTTTAAACTCTTGTCGATCTGTGCGAGCCCTATTGATGGGTAATAATATAGGAAAAGACGACAAAATTAAAAGATTTTTAAGGGAGTATTCCGTCTTCAGCCCCCTTTGCCGAAGTATTCCATTATGTGGGATACCTCAATAGTACTTGACCACATGAACAAGTTATACCCCAATGAGTAGGAGTAATAGTGTTCTGTGCCAATGAGTCCCTTAATACGGTACCACGCCGGTACCGCGTTTGTTGTGGTTGCGACGTGACCGACCTTTCTTGCCCTCAACCAGAGTAAAGCCGTCCTCGTCCACTTGACTGGTTTTAAACCTCAATGCTTTTAGAAGTAGGCGTCTTCAGCTTCTATATCTCATATGTGTCTCATCCATCGTCGCCGCACAAGCAGAGGATAGTTGACAACTTTGGCGGAGGCATGAAGTTTTCTTCGGGTAATTTACCTTGTGGCGGCGATCGCAGCGTCGTCTAAGATGTTTATGAACTCGTAACACATTTTATTAAAAAATATTTATTATTTTATTCCGCAATTGACACAATCATGATTGACACAACAAGTCTGTTTGACGTTCGTACGCCGGTCGACATGACGTCATGGAAGTGTCGACTGGTCCCGACCACTCTTTGCATGTCGCGTGTAAACTAAGACATGTCGCGTGGCGTTCCTGCGAGAAATGCTCGAATCGACATGGCGAGAATAGCTCGACTTGATTTTTACGAGGGAAAAGTACGAGTCGAACAACAATGTCACATGCGAGATGCGTGAGAATTGCCTTCCAGGGGACGGATCTTGAACCTGCAGATTCCCATCTGCTACAATACTGGCAGCTACACAGTGGCTACTGATTCACGGCCAATTAAATTAACTTCAGCTAGAATTTCTGATGGTCGTAAGCCCGATAAGTATGAAGGGAAAATTGGAGTCAATGTTGTCTTGGTGCTCACGGAGCTAACCCAGTTTTGTGGTAAGTTTTTGTCTTGTTCCTGTAATATCCCAGTAAATAAATAATACCTAATAATGTCATGTTAGATAAAATAGGCACCCGTACCTACAGGAAAGAATTAAAACCATGTCTGATAGTACCTACCGTAAGTTCGCACCTAGAATAAAATTATAAAATTAGAGGTCAGCCACCTCGCCGGCCGCGACGTCGCGCGTCGGTGTGGTGCGTCGCGTCGTGCGATCGTGCGCAGCCAGAAAATAACTACTAAAGGTTACCATAGCCAAAGCCATACCAAGCTATAAAAATAAGTTTTAAAGTAGCCACTTATCAGTCATAAAATACCTACCGAAGTTAACTTTGGTTTTTCTAATAAGACGTACAAAAATAAGTTCTTACGAAATTTCGGTTATGGAGTGTAAGTTTTCCTGTAAACAGTGCTGTGTCCCGTGCATGAGCCGCGCGCTGCGCCGCAACTACTTTCAGACGCGAGCGCCGCAGTGTCTGTGTTGTAGGGAGTAACGATAATCCCGACTTTTTTAACTTTATCTTTTTTTGTGTTCAATGTTTTTTTATTATTGGATGCTATAGAATGGTAGTAGACTATGGTCTGAACAACGTTTGTTCTAGCAAAATTTTGATTCAAATGTGTATAATTTAATTAAAATCTAACATTTGACGGCACGGTTGGCGCAGTGGTTAAGCGACTGACTGCTGTGCTGCGTGTCGCGGGTTTGTTTCCTGCACGGTACAAATATTTATATGACCTACAAGTAGTTGTTCCGGGTCTGGCTGTTTGTGTATGTGAATTTAAATGTTAGTAAACGCACCGCACCCACAATACAGGATAAGTTCCTAGTATGGGGCAAAGTTTAAAAAAAAAGAAAAGAAAGAACATGGAGCAGTGGACACGCTTGCATACTTTCTCTCACAGAACAGCAGACATATGAAACGCATAATTTCATCCGCAAATACATTATAGAATTATGGAAGAAAAATAAATGTTGCGCCGAAACCCAGATAAACTGGAAGAAGGGCAGGAGAATGTTGACGATGATAATCTGACACCGTCGAGTTATGGCTGCTGCACCCTTATCAAAGTTTATATCCTCGTAAATATAAGATATAAAGATCAATAAATCGATAATTCAGTGCACACAAAATACATAGCACAACACACAAAAGCACACTTAAATTATAAAAAAAAATACGTGAATATAAATATAAAAACAGGGTGCCAATATAGCAAAAGAAAAACATACTTAAAGAAATAACATATATTATATATTGAATACATATATAAATAAGAAATATATTATATATGTCGGAGACGGTCATTAGTTTGAAAACTAAACGAAGCGCTGCACGAGTTCCGGGAGGTGGCAGCACCGTCGCGATGACGTGCATACTCGGCTAACTTCGTGCTATAACAGAGCTTGGCTAATGCAGGAGCGCTGGGACGAGTAGACACTTACCATTCTGCGTTTGAGGAGATCAGTACTTCCACCTTAGGAATTGTCGCGCGTTCCGTATAGTTGTGAAGTGTACTTACAGTGTATGATTCGCTAGTGTGAATAATTTGTTCGTAAATTATAATTTCATTTGAACTGCAAACGGTTTTACTATTGCGCAATAACCAACACTTCCCATAGTATGCCCACTGTATTTAAAATACGGCTGATGATAACGAGAGACACGTACCTTCTCCGTCATATAAGTTTACATAGTACCAATGCATATGCGATGTCTTAACCTACAAGTTCCAGTCTTGACTTTAACCGACTTCAGTGAACATGGACCAAGTTTGATTGGGGTCCAAAATTAATTCCCCCGCGGGACGGCCTGATCTAATTTCGGGAACAGTTATCAAGTGGCCGGGAATGTTTGGGTGTTCGGCTATATTCAGAATTGTGGGTAGAACACGGTACTGTAATCATTTTACCGTTGCGTAACTATTTAGAGGACGGTATGGAGAGACGGCATATATCGTGACTTGTTATATCATATCTTAAGGTGGTGCCTATAATGTAGACCGCGTTATTTGAACGCGCTGGTTCACATTGTATGTTGATATAAATTCATAATGCGGCGATTGTGATATATATAAGATAGCTCTCAAAATTATATAATCAAATCGTCATAATTTCACGAAACGGTCTTATTTGCAGCAAGTATAATTTCGAGGGTTATATAGATGAATTAAGTGACTATAATTTAGTAAATATTTTATTATAATACCTTCGTAGTGATTGATTTTGAACGTACGATGAAAACAGCACTATAATATGAAAAAAAAAGTAAGCAATTATAAATTTCGCGGTCTTCATTGCTGGTTCACCCTTAAGATACAAAATATACCTACTACCTTTGACTGTCTCGTTGGTCGCAAGCGCAACTGCAGATGTATTTAGTGGGAGCACTGTACAGGTACTTACTCCTCTGCATATCCCATTAGGGAATACAAGCATGATGTTAAGCTACTAACTTCATGAACGTCTCCACCATTTTGACTGCACTGCACTGCACTGACTGGACAGGTCAACTCAATCTGTGTGGTTTTTCCTCAAAAAATCATTGCAGACACAAATCTACATGGTCTTCACATGATCTGACCAAGATTATGTCTGTACTTTAAAAGAGACTGTGACCTCTGAGTTTGTTTCGGCTTTTTTTCTCAGAGTAGTCAGATAGGAAACGCCGACCTCATTTAGTTATTAAAATATGATTGACGTGTAAAAGTGTTTGTACAAACCTACTATCAGAAATAAAATCATTTATCATTTGGTTTTGTTAGATGTTAACGAATTGTGTGGACACTACCCACACAATTCGTTAACATCTTAATTGTGTTGACAGTTGTCTAATATTCCAAGTAAAATCAAATACTGGCAACTAATTATATATCAATATTTTAACTTAGGTTAAATTATTAATATTATTTAGTATATTATAATATTATTTTATTTACTTTACACTTAGATGAGCAACTTAATAACAGTAAATTCGCCTCTTTAACCTACACCTACTTTAACATTATTACAAAATAAGCAAGAGGTATTTTAGACCCAGGTTTCTAGAAACTCAGCCTTTTCTGTAGGCTAACTTCAGATAGTTACTTAAGTGAGGCTCGTAACTTATGTTTTGTAAGATTACTTATCTCGAGAGTACCACTCAAAGTTACATCAAGAATTATACGGGTTTTGGGTAATTTTAATTACTTTGTGGATGGTACTTTAACTTATTTTGGAATACTTGGCCTCGGAAAGATTAAACAGTAATGAGTAAAGGAAAAGGAAAATTACGCAATTCAAGTACTTGACGCTGATTGTGAGGACAGACCAAATTAAGCAAAAATATATTGCTTTTGCCGACCAAAGCAAAAATGAGAAACGAGGAAGCTTAGAGTTCTCAGTTTGTTACTAGCTAATTAGTTTTTGAGTGACTGAGGTTTAGATGGAAATTTTTGTTTTTTTACATTATTAGATTGGAAGATTCGGAGCTTCAGGTCACTTGTCCAAGGGGATGGCGAAGTATACCGAGCTGTAAGGTGCCGCGGCGATCAACTCAGGATAGATGAAATGGCGACAGGTCACAGGCACAATTTGCGACCCACGGATACCCCTCAAGTTAAAGGAGGAAATTTACAAGTCCATGATATGGCCTGTTGTACTGTATAGATCGGAACGCTGGGTCTTGAAGAAGACAGATGAAAACAGATTGCATACAGCGGAAATGAAAATGTTGAGATCGATGTGTGGAGTGACGAAAATGGATAGAGTAAGAAATTAGCATATAAGGGGCAGTTTGAAAGTGGCGGCAGTGACAGAAAAGTTGAAAAGAAATCGTTTGGATTGGTATGGGCATGTGATGAGCCGGGAAGAAACGCATATGAATAAAAGAGTGATGAATATAAATGTTGATGGATGGAGAGGAAGAGTAAGGCCAAAGAAAAGATGGATGAATTGTGTGAGGAATTGTATAAAAGAGAAGGGAGTGTATGATTGCGTGATAATTAACAGAGGAGAATGGAAGAAGAAAACGTGTTGCGGCGACCACAAGTATCATGGGCGAAGTGCAGGCAGATGGTGATGATGAGATTGAAAGCTCTCTGAATGAGTTCTGCCCGTGCAAGAAACAAGAAAGAAAGAAAATGCGTTTATTTGCGGTAAACATGCCGCAGAGAAAAACACACAAATACAAAAAAGAACGAGTTGGGGGAGAATATGCGTCACATCCACGCGAAACGGCAATCGCTCAGCATAATGCTACGCCCCTTTGCGAGATAGAGCCCCAGCGCTAGTTTACAGCGACAGCCAGCGTTAACATGATGACTTCAACCAATACAACATACGAAAATATCTTTTCTTTTTTTTTATTACCCTATACCGTACGTCAATACTTAATGTAATTTATCATATCAGTTTCCTCCTGGACATAGGTCTCTGCAACCGCTCGCCTTTGAACTCGATCCTCGGCCTCTTTCGAACCAATCTGCGAATTCGTCGATCTATCTGGCCTCCGATCGTTGTTGTAGCCAACTGCCGATAGAAATTAAACTTATTTTATTGAATTTGAAGGTCCTCTAAACTATATGTATACCTATTTACAAACTATTGGCGAATGCTCGCTTAAACTCCCCAAGTTTTACTGTTAAAGATGATTCCGAATCACTTTGACTTATCTCATTAGTTTCTAAATGCAACTCTTTAAAACTCCAAAATCTGTTCGTCAAGAGAAACGTAAATAAAAATGAAGTTCATTAGTACTGCTATATTATGTCTGGACTTTAAAAGAGACTGTGACGTTTGAGTTTGTTTCGGCGTTTCTTCTCAGAGTAGTCAGATAGAAAACGCCGACCTCATCTAGTTTTTAAAATATTATTGACGTGTAAAAGTGTTTGTTCAAACCTACTCACAGAAATAAAATCATTTATCCTAACTAGTCCTAACTTCCTAATCCTAACTTCCTAACTAATATTATAAATGCGAAAGTAAGTTTGTTTGTTACCTATTCCCGCCTAAATCACTGAACCGATCATCTTGAAATTTTGCATATACGTTGTCAGGTATACAGAAACGGACATAGGGTAGCTTTCATCCCGAAAAATGTACTGTTCCTGAGGAAAACAACAATAACGTTCTTATGATAATAGATGGCGCCACGTGTCTTCCGATCATGATTGAATTATAACCCGAATTGATAGTCAAAGTCTAAATTAACGCGAGCGAAGCCGCGGGCAAAAGCTAGTCATTTATAATTTATTCATCCGTTTAATTTACTCTCCCAGTGTATAGATAATTTTATTTTTAGTTCGCGAAGTTAGGAACAGAATTGTAACACAAAATATTTAGATGGATAATGATTTGAATGGGTACAGACAGGAATAGATTTCAATCGGTTTTTCAATATACTTCGTTCAATATTTCGATCAATGTAAAAGCTATAAATTGTATGAATTGGGAGCCAAATTCTCCGAAAAAAGACCTAAATAGACAAATAAAGTTTGACATACAAATTTCTCATCATAAATTATTTCCAAATTTCTCTATTTTAATGTTTTATGATGAAAATACAACTAATGACGAGAGATGTACGAAATTGTACTTATTAAAAGAAACAGTATTTTTATGAGTTTTACAACCTTTAATGCCTAGAGGAAGAATATTTTATTTATGTACTTATAAATGGCTTTTATCACGAGTATTGCTTGCCGACAACTTTTTATATAATTGGGTGTACTGATTTTAGGCGGCTTTTTAATACGTTTAACGTTTAGGTATTATATTAACACATATTGTGTTTTAGAACCTTTTGCTACTGTTTGTATAATGGAATGATGGCAGTAATACAAAATGGCAGATATTCCCTCCAAATACATAACCAAGTAGACGCCTATTAATTTGAAAGCAAATTTTGACTTTCATAACGAAACAATGGTAGCAAAATTTCCTTCACACCATAATAAATGAAGTTATTAGATGCACAAAATTATTTTAATTAATCCATTCAAATTGTTTGTAAATCCAGAGAAGAAGTTACAATTTCAGCCCCGAAATTTCAATATTTGTTTCAAAGAAAGTAAATTACCGCTGGTTTCAATAGAGTGTTTTTGTAACATTAACTTCAACGTGAGAAGTTTTGCTTCGTCACATTGCCAAATGTAATTAAGTATTCATATTATATATTAACAGAATTTTCTACACACAAGTCGTTTACAAGCTAGTAACAAAAATAAATAAGATAAGAATTGAATTTATTTATTGAAAAGATACACAGTTGAATATAAAAGTGAAAGTTACATGTAAGGCTATTATTTTTATGTACATTATGAATCTGAAAATCAAATAATTACTCGACTTTGGGTATTGTCTTCCGACGGAGTTATCAATCCCCCAAAAAAGTCCACGACTAAAAATAGCCAGTATTTCGCGGAGCCCGGAATCGGCTTTAGGAAAATCTATTAGTAATACGCAACAAAGGAAACATTGGCTTGACATCTACGGGCTCTAGATTGATTCTCGATGACTCAAACCTTACCGAAGTGATTATAATTGTACAGCCGAGGCACAAAATAAATAGGTGCAGAAGGTCCATTCCATGCAACGAGCTAAAACTCACGCACGCTAGACGCTTCACGTACAGCGGGTGCAGGCGCACTCGCGACTGTCAATTGTTTGACAAAGTTTAAGACTCCTTACGGACGCGTCTGTGTGCGTGCGCCTGTTTTCGTTGTATGGAGCCAGCCTTCTGTATCTATTTATTTTCTGGTCGAGGTGTACCCTAGGGACGAGAACTTGAAGCATTTCCAGTAAATGATTTGGGTTTTAATTTAATTAGAAGTGTAGAAACCTAACGAGGGTCGATCTCAAGTTAACACAGCGATTGGATGGACTTGTCTGTTTTAGCGGAAAGTGAAAACTTTGGTAAAATCTCTTTATTAGATTGGTGGGGGCGTGAAAAAGTTAGTCAACTAAGATTTTTTCTGGTAAGTTAATTTCTAAAGCAATCAAAAGTGTTCGGTTATAATCCTGGTATTTATACTTACCTACTGCGCATTTGTCACAGCTCTGACATTACTTCTTGGTATTGTGATTTCCGCATAATTAATTAACTTTTGTGTTTTTTTAGTTACTAACAAACAGCCTTATGGTTACAATTTTTTTTAAACAATATTCTTTTTATTTTTTAATAGTTTTTTAATTTTTAAATTACAAACCAAACCACTCATTTGTTTTTTAATTGAACGTGTATTTTCAAGAATTATCTAAGTTCGCTTTGCGAATGATATCGCACTCCTATAGAAGCTTGGCGTGAAAGCTGCATATTTTCCCACCTCAGTAAAATCTTGTAGGTACCTATTTCCATTAGACATAGAACGCAAATTACTTGATGGGACCCGGAAAAATGGCGTTACTTCTTCCTCCGATGTGTTATGAACTTCCTTAGTATTCCTCCATCGTCCGCCAACAAATTTTCGAGTTTGTTTTGATAGCTGCCATCATAAAAGATGTCGGCCATAAAATTACTTCATACTTTCATTTTGTCGAAAAGCTGTAAACAAAGCAACTGCACGGTTTATGAGTCTATATTGCGTATTATTACGGGTTTTATTGTCATCTCCACGTTCTTATTTTTGTGCTAGTGATGTTTGCATTATTCGCATAAGAATGCCCAAATTTTACGGTTTTTAAATCTCACGTAACTTTTTCAAATGTGAGCACGTTTTATGAGGAGTGTGAGATGATGTAGTTTCATATATTTGAATTTTTGTAGAATAATGAAAACTTGTTAAAGTTTTAGATTTAGTTTCCTTAACTACTAAACATCAAAAAGTTTTTAATTGGTTCAATAAAAGAAAAATACATTGCAGAATTTTTTCTCCTATTTATATAAGGAACAATACTTACCGCATATTCTACGGTTCCATAACATTCAAATTTCTCTTGCCACGGTTTCGTTTTCCTGAGTTAACTGTCAAACTAACTTAAAATTCTAAAGGACTTGGTTTATGAAGTGTACATGCAATGTAATATTTCACTTTAAAGTTCTGGTATCTTCTATACCTAATGTAACATTTCCAAACTTTGTATTTTTGCTGCGTTCATTTTCGTATCAATATTGTATCCCACAGCTGCACTCGGTTAGACAGGACGCTGACCCCTACACAGTTGGGATAAGGCTAAGCAGATTGATTAATTTGTTTGTGTAGTTTTTCATAGTTCACCGGACAAAAACTTCCTCATTTTGTTTGTTTTTAAACCGCTTTTGGTAATGTAGTCACATTATCTGGCCACGTTACAAAATCAATAAATCCAAGATGCTTACAAGTCGCGGATTATGTACCTTAATTTTCATGAATCTATCAATAAAAAAATACTCATTTGTTTGTATGAGAGTTTGGACAAAAATGCAATCAATGTAATTATTACGATTGTATTACAAAGTGTTATTGATGACTTAATTTACGTATATATTCAGCGAACCTCACTTTGTGGCGCAAAATCGTGAGATCATGGATTTACGGCTGGTTTAATAATTTCATTGAAAGTACACTGAATTTGTTATCTTGTGGTAGGTAATAAATGACACGACATTCAAAAAGGTCTAAATATCGATGAACCATACCAACCTGCGAATGAAAATAATGTAGTTGGTATAAAATAGCTTTATTGAAAATATAAAAAAAGTGAATGTATATGTAATTAATGAAATAGCTTCATATGATTAAAGTACAGGGTGGCCAACTCGAATATACCTATACAACTATTTTTGTCTATCATTTTGTTTTGACACCAAATGTTACGGTTGTTTGAGATATCCACTATTATAGTTAAAATGTGGCAAATTCGTTATGCGCCATTTACAAAACCATGACTATCGCATTCACTTCAGCAATTTTATTCTAAATTTCCTAAACGGATTCAAAAACGACCCAATTCTTTTCAACAAATCAATACGAGTAACCAACCTATTTTAATCACAGAGGATTTTGTAAATAAACAAAGTTTTCATAATAGCGTAAATTTGCTACAATTAAAAAAAAAACTCTTTTCCACTATTGTGGATAAGCGGACTTTTTTTTTGGCCACGTAGTACCCCTAAATTCTTTCTGTCTGACTGGTTAGGTGGAGTAATTACACCATTCTTCCTTGATTTTTCAATTTATTATTTCATCATTCAGTTAGACCTAGAAAAGACGTGATTCCAATAAGACAGAGCCAGGAACCATGCAGCACGAAACATAATCGATATTTTGAGAGGAATGTTTTCGCAACAATAAATTCCAAGTAATGTTATTAATTGACCCCAAATTCACCAGATTAGGCAGGTCGCATTTTAAACCAGCAAAAAGTTGGAAATTTTGCGGATATTATTTTTCATACAAAATTTCCAAGCATGTACTATATGTATGAGTAAAATATCTGGTAATTTAGGTTTGTAATAAAAGAATCCTAATTTAAAGTTGTATATTTCTGAATTGGACGCTCTATACTTAAAAATATACCCACTGTAATCGTAATTTGACTACAAATAAACTATTTAAAGGGATTATGCAACATCCGAATGTGTTCAGTGACTGTAACATTATCAGATAAACATTATTACCTGAAATTAATAGTATCTACCGATTCATTCAAAATTCTAACCGTAGTAGCCGCGTAGCGTAGCAGCAAATGCTTCAACCAGTATAATAATGTTAAAAAAAAACATGACAAAAATATTTGGTGTAATATTCTTCATGCAACTTCAAACAGTTGTCATTAGCCAAGCCTACAAAATGATATATAAAAGTTATGATTATTGCTTGGACCCGGATCCACCCTACGAAGAAGAAAAAAAGTTTGAGGTGAATCTTGCAGTGGTTAACAATAGTGATAACTGGTACTTCAAAGGTAACTTTACCGTTAAGGAAAACCTATCCGGATATTCTTGGAGATTCAAAAATGGATTTGAAAAATCAGGCAACATAATTTACGAAAATGACTTTAAAGGATTATCCTGCAAAACTTTCGTCCCTAGACTAATATATGGAATGGCGAAAATAAATTTCGACCCTAAGACATGCGAGATTCATAAAGGGAATTATTCTTTTAACAAATTGGAAATAACAAAATTAGATCGTGCCACGAATTTTTATCCAATGAGACGGCTTGGGATCAATGTTTTTTATTTAAGTTACTATAAACCAACGGGAACTTGTTTTTGTATCCAAGCACGTGTCTTATTAATAAAAGTTTAAAAAGGAAGTTGATTTTGATTATTTTATCATTCTAGATTAAGTACAAATTGGCCCAAATATTGTTCTAAAAACTGTTTATTTTGTCTACTCTGTTTTTAAAATATATATATATATATATCGAAAAATTAGTGTGTCCTCTATACCGAATTATTTTTCCTAGAATAAACTAGTTTGTTCAAATGTGCTTATGGACGAACTAGTTAATTCTAGGAAAAAATATTTACTACTCATATCCGAATGTCGCATGTTGCAACGGAGAAGAGTTATTAAAACCAGCTAAGGCTTGTTATATCTGAGTAAGAGAACCCCTTGTCTTGCTAGAACTGACTATTAATTTGTTGAAACTCAGTTAATTAACGCGCTTTAAACACACATTCCTACACTGTCAATTGATAAACTCTTTTGAACAAGTTTGGTTTGTGTGTCAATTGATAAACTTGTTCAAAAGAGTTTATCAATTGACAGTGTAGAAATGTGTGTGTGTTTGTGCTTATGTGTGTGGTGTCGTTGTGTTTATATATGTTGTAGTTTGTATATCTCGATATCGATATCGAAAATGTTAATCTAGATTTACGTACACCCTTTTCACAATAGTTCATGTGCTGTGCGTGTATTTAATTTGTGTGATAGTGGAGAGTTTCGCAAATGGTGTTTCTCAACTTGTATTTCTGCGTCTACTGCACCTACTCCGAATGAACAGTGAGGCGAACAGGGATTGAAAACCGGTACGAATTTAGATTCCAGTTCTTAGAAAGGTTCTTATTTTCAATACGGTTTCGGTTTAGGTTCCAGTTTGGATCTGGTTCCAAAGTACTGGCTCCAAATAAAAGTTCCAATATACCGGTTCCGTACCATCCGATTTAAAGGTTCTCTAAGAAAGAACTACCACATGATCTACCAAAGCAAATTTGCCCCTCTCCCCTCTCACAAAAACTCCCATCTCTACACTCGCCGGCGGCCGTCTGTACCTTGCCGCTATCGTACAAAGTTTGCTTTGAAGAAGAACCGGTAAAATAAAGGTTCTTAAAGGTTCCAATTTAGGTTCCTGTTCCGGTTCGGATTCTAGTTACGGAACCACTAAATACCGGTTCTTTACCGGTATTTTAGGAACCTTTTCAATCCCTGGAGACGAATAACTGCTATTGTCACTGGAATAAAATGGCTTAAAAAATTATATCTACTTATACAAGTAATTTATAATCATACTATTTACCTACTGGTAGTATAATATTTGAATATATTTTATATGGTCATTAGTTGTGAAATTGTTTTGTATCTGTTGAAATGATTTTAATGAGTAATTACTATCATTTAAACGAATCATCAATTAATTTTTCAATTGTAACTGTGACATTAATTGTAACATACATATTTTGATCAAATATGAAATATAAACGTGGTGCAATATTGGTCTTGGAACTTATATCGATTGAGTTTTGTGTGAAGTACAAAATGATTTACAAAGGTGATGAACTCTGCCCGGATCCGGATCCACCATACGGGCAAAACAAAAAAGTTGATCTGACCATTTTTGTGGTAAATAATACTGAAAAATCCGGAAAAATATATTAAGAAAATGACTTATGACAAAAGTATTATTTTTAAAGAAATTTCTGGACTTTCTTCAATCAGGTTTGACCGTAAGATGCGCGTAATATTCAATGGGAATTATTCTATTGACAAATTGGAAGTAGCTACAATAGATCATGCTGTAAATTTCTTACCGTCGAGGCAAATTGAAATTAACGTCTTCTACTTAAGTTTTTATAAGCCTCAGAAAACCTGTTTGTGTATACAATCCCGCATTCTGTTTACCAAAATCTAATAAAACATGAATGTTCCTGTGATCCTGGGATCCCTTCCTGCTTCCACAAATCCTTTGACGTTCTTCTCTGACAACTTCTTTGTGGTGCAGGTCCTTCCAATTTGCTCTATTTAGAGCCAATTGTTTGACCTCCTCACTTAAATTCATTGAAATAAAATGGTCAAAAATAATATAAATATTTAATATTTAACTGAAAATGTTCCTGATGATCAAAGAAGGAATGTCGCTAGAGGGTAATCTAGTAGTAGGTACATACATTAGCATGTATAAAGTGCTCAATGTCCGTAAAATTGTTTTACTGATAAAGTAATCAGTAACTACTATAGCACAAATGGCATTCTAATGAGTCTGTTAATCAAAACTCAGTACATCAGTAGTAATTAAGTATTCCGACTGAAAATACATACTTTGTACATATGAAATCAATTTATGATGCAATTATTTTTATGCGTCTTCTGTCTTCTTTTTGTTTTGCGTGAAGTACAAAAAGATTTACAAAAGTGACAAATTTTGCCCGGATCCGGATCCCCCTTCTGAAGAAAAAAAAGGTTAACGTCAATATTGTTGTGGCCCACAATAATGAAAACTTCTAGAATGCCAACATCAGTGTAAAGGAAAACTTGTCCGGATACGTATGGAGATACAAAAAAGGATTCGAAAAAGACGGCAAAATTAATTACGATAACGATTTTAAAGCATTGTCCTGCAAAAGTTTTATTTTTAAACTTATCTATGGATTGTCGACTATAAATTATGACCACAAATAAGACTTGGGACATATTCAAAGGAAATTATTCTTTTCATAAATTGAAAGTAACTGAAATTCATCGCGCCGCAGTTTTCTTACCAACGAGGCAACTTGGAACGAACGTTTACTTCTTAAGTTACTATAAACTTAAAGGAACCTGCTTCTGTTTACACTCTCGGGTCTTATTCATAAAAATATAGAAGAAAAGTGTTTAAAGGTAAAATTATTGACATAAATTACATATATAATGCTATAATTTTTTTTTTTTTTTTTTGCAATAATGAAACACAATTTGATAAAGCATCCCCATGCATTTTTATTTTACATTGCATTTTGTCATGGCCTAATAAATAAGAATACTTCCACAAGTGTCTTTCTAACATAAAATACTAGCTTTTGCCCACGTCTTCGCCCGCGTGGTGGTCGGATTATATATATCTAAAATCATCTTCGCACTATTGCCTTTCTAATAAAATCGGTTTGGGGCACATTGATTGAATGGTTTCAAAGTTTATAATGGACATAGGTATACAATTTTTTGTGTTTTATATTAGATTATTGATTAGGTAGGTACAGAGTATACAAGAGCAAAATGTGCTAAGTACATTTTCAGTTACTCCCATTCCACTTAATTTAAACGCAAGTGGAATACGGATGTGATTTACGATATAACCTTAAAGACTCTTAGAAGATGCCTAACCTAACCTACATGATATTATTTTATACTTAGGACTTCTTTTTATTCTTCTTTTTTTACTTCGTTTTATTTTTCTACTTTTTATACTCTGTCTGATAGAGCAGTGATGGCCCAGTGGTAACAGCCGCAACATACGCATTGTAGGTCGTAGGTTCGAACCCAGACGCGCTTTACCTTGTGTTTACACAAAATAAAGCGCGTGAAATAATTTATTATATCATCACCACTGCTCTCAAGACGCTGAAAGAAAACATTTTGAGGAAACCGGCATGTCCTAGAACCAAAAATTCATAGACATGTGACGTTTACCAACCCGCACTGGGCCCGTGTGATGTATTATGGCCGGCTCTCACAGAGAGGAGGCCTGTGTCCCAGCAGTGGGAACAGGCTGTCTATGCGATTATGCTAAATAGCTTCTAGTTCCTACAAACTTGATGTTTTCCCATAATCCTGCATCCAGATTCCGCATTCCTGCTAAACGGTGAGGCTCGGCCAACAGGCATTTGGTTTAAAAATTAAGCTCTTCAACAGGTTCTTAATTAATTGCAAGGAATGGCTGGCAAAGTGATGCCCGAGCAGTACTTACATACACAATATTTATAATGACAAGCCATGCGCCCGGATGATGGGTGGGTCCATCAGCAAAAATTAAAAATATCCATAAAAACTTTCCTATAAGTGACGAATTTTCCAAAATCCTTCGTTTGACGCTCACTTTCATTATAAAAGGGACTCGTGCAAGATATCATGCTTCTACACCCAGCGATTTAGGCTGTGCGTTGTCTATTAGTGAAATTAAAAATTATATTAGAAAGAAAGAGAGAAAAAAAATTTGTTTTGTTCTAAATACATATTATTTTTTATTAGTAGAAAGTAGATTAAAATGTCACTTGACCGAACTCTTCCTTAACCTCGAGGCCCCCATCACATTATAAGAATCTTTATGATGTAAAAATGTACTGGCTGACCATTCAGTCCCAAATATAATAAAAACCAAATCTGGAAGCAACAAACAACGAGTCTCTTCGACTGTATGAACGAGATACCCACACGTTCAACCATTGTCATTGTACATTTCAATATTCTTGGAACTGATATGAGCAAATTGGAAGAAAAGCCAACTAGGCTTTTATTTATTTATTCTGTTTAAATAGTTAACCACTTTCCGAACACTGAAAAAGTCTGATTGGTTTCTATTCTGCCCACTCTCTTCGTTCGTCTGATTATCATGAATCCTGGCATGATAGAAATTACACGAAAAAGTCTTTTGTTAATAGTACGAGTATAAAGGAGAACTTTTTGAGAATATTTTTGAGGTCTACCTAGTCTAGTAGAAAAATGGGTTGTGAGTTGAATTGTTATAGTGACAGAGACCGAATATAATTGATTCCTGAAAAACTAAATGTAACATAATTATTATTGTTTTGAAGAAAATATTCAGTCATATACCAACATGAATATCACAATTTACTCTTAAAAATATTTTCATAGCCAGAAAAGATATATTCATCATAAATTGAACCATAATGGGAAAAGTTAAGAATCGATCACTCTATTTTAATGCGAAAATAAACGTTTAGAACTTGTCATTTTTCAACCTTATTATAAAGAAATTAGAAGCAAAAAATCTCCTGAATACAGCATGATGTTTTTAAAATCGCACGTAACGAGATTTAGAATGTATTTTAATTGGTCACTGCTTGACCCTATTGCTATGGCTATTTGAACCTTGTTTTTGGTACAATCATTACGTTTTATGGTTTACCAAAAGTATTATGAAGCCATCATGGAATTTTATTCTAACAATGGTTTTCATTCAATTCTTAGTGTCAGTGTTCTCTATGATGTACAAAATAACGCTGCGTAGTACTGAAAGGTGTAGCAATCCTGAACCACCATATGAAAGGGATCCAATGGTGGAGCTCAGCGTCGAGCCCTACAATAAAAGTGGTGGAGTCTATTTCAAAGGGAATTTGACGATAAAAGACAACCTGAAAGGATATTTTTGGAAAATAAAAACTGCCATCGAGAGACCCGGCAACGTGATAAAGCACTTGAATACTTTTAAAAAGTTATCTTGTAAAAGTATGATACCCAGGGTCATTCTAATGACATCTAATGTCAGATATAATGATAAAACATGTGAGATATATAAAGGAAGTTATTCTTTTGAAAAAATGGATTTAAACAAGTTGGACTCGGGAGCTTATTACTTTCCTATTAAAGAAATTGGTGAAACACTCGTGTTTTTCAGTATGTACAAAAATAAAGGGACAAGTTTCTGTTTTAAGTCACGTTACGTGGTTAAGAATAATTAATTGGAATATTGAAATTTTTCATTAATGAAAGTGAAGTAATAATAAACATACAGCTCTGTGTCATCTTCTTGTTTCATTTAAATACAAGCGTGTGCCCGATGGGATTTCTCATTGAAAAATGACGAACTTTCATACAAACTTTCAGTACCAATTTAACCCTTTTAGGGGATAAATTAATAGGCACACCACAATAATTTGCACTCCACAATTGCGGCGGTAAGTCCCCTCTTTGAGAAGTGGCTTGAGAGGCACCACGGCGTCCTCACCTTCCGCCTGACGCAGGTCCTCACCGGACATCTCTGTTTCGGATAAGGCGGGAGGAAACGCCCGGGCGTTATCATTGTGTGAGTTGACCGGAGAACACGGTGGAGCATACGGTGGAGGTCTGCCCGGCTTGGGTGGAGCACCGCCGTGTCCTCGTGGCGGTGATCGGCGGTGGCGATCTCTCGCGTCCTGCCCTGGTCCAGGCCATGACGGAGTGAGAGGGTATGAGAAGCCGTCACCTCCTTCTGCGAAGCAGTAATGCTCGCGAAGGAGGACGCGGAGCACGTGAGAGAGAGGCAATCATTGCGCCCTCACGCCCCTAGCCGCCGCAGGAGGAGACACCCTGGGCGTCGGGAGACGATAGCCGACTCCCGGCCACCGTAAGCGCGGATTTGCGGATGGCGAGCAATGGGCAGCTCGCCGTCCGGTTTGGATCAGGCCAGGGTCGAAGTCGCGTTGTGTTCCATGTGCGCCTCAAAGAGACGTCAGCATAATTGACGGGGTCCAATAGTGCCGATGCCTGCCGGGGTCGCGGATTGTTTGAAAGAGTTACCGTGCCCCTGGCGCACAGGCAACTGAAGGAATACGGGTGGGTTTTAGTCAGTATAAGTCGGACACGTCCTCCCGCTCCGCCCAGAGCGGGAGAGGTCTGTTGATGATTTCCCAACCAAAAAAAGGGGATAAATTAAAAAAGACGTCTTCCTTAGCTCACCTTCGTTATATAAGGAACTTTGACGCTAAATTGACCCAGCGGCAAAACCACATGGCCAACGATTATGCGTTGTCTGTCAGTTAGCGAATGAATTCAAGATTTTTACAAAGTAGATACTTCCAGTTATATTTGTTGTTGTTCTATATTTAAAAGTATTTTCTTAATAAGTATGAAAAATATTGGTTTTGTTTTTAAATGGCCTAGACTGTTCTTAGGTAAAACCTAATAGGTAACCCTTCGCCCTGTTAAGCTATTGAGTCAGTAAGTCTGTACTGAATTTAGATGAATTAGGTATCTAGCAGAATCTAAATGTTTGTCTTCGGGACACTGATCGCAGTTGGGATCCAGGAGTTTTGGTCTAATCAACAAGTAGAAGTAAAAACAAATAATTTAATACTTTTGTTTATTATTAATATAATACTAAAATACTTACACAAGTAATAATTGCAACACAATTTTGTACAATTTCATATTCCTTTAAGGAAGTCAAATATTTAAGTTGTAAACTTCAGGTACTAACGCTTTATTAAGTAATTGTTTTAATTAGATTCTTGAGGCGTTTTCTCTGCTGGCTCCTGGACTATGACCACTTGTTTGTTTGCCCTCCTTCTGGCATGAGGTCCGAGCCTGATTCTGGTTGGCTCCCCGGCTACTTCTGATGTCACCTGCGTTGGAGTTTTAAATGATTATTTCAGTTTTGAATAAGTGTTGAAATACTTTCTGGAATACGGAGATGTGGGTTTGTAAAGAATTGCTGTGCATCCCGGTCGGAGAGGTAGTATTAATATTATCATCATTTCAACCTAAAGACATTCACTGCTGCCTTTATCTCAGCATCACTATTTCGCCCGTTTCTGACCAATTTTCTAAATTATCTAAATTCAATTTTGATTTGCGCTATGCACTCATCATCAATATGTGCAAAGTTTTAAAAATAATGAAAGCAATATAGAACTAGAACATTTTTTTTCCAATATTTAGTTTTGTTCCGTTAAAAAATAAAACATTAAAATAAACATGATTCCAATTTGAATTCGCCTGTGGCATTGAAATCTATTCAATAGGCAGCTTGCAACATTTCCCTATTTCGCTAAAATAAAAATAAAAGTATTTACTCGTACGCACCTGAACTCTTTTCCTTCCTGTTACGTTGTTTTCTAAAAATTTGTTTACTGCCGACAGAGTGTTAATTGGAATCTATAAAATGTAAATTTTTATGAGATAAAGATTCAAAGTGCAAAAATGTTAACAAAAAATAAATTTTAAAAATGCATAATAGGTACAAAGCGGTAGGTACTTACCAGACCAGACACCCACCCTTTTCATAGCCTTGATAAAAATAACACACCATGTATGTACACAGGGGAATAAACCGATCCGTTGATTAGTATTACCAAAATAAATATCGTTAGTACCGTTTCCATAAATAATTATTATATCGCCATAACCACTTTAGCCAACAAATTGAAATTATAGGAATATTCGTATCGTAAAACGTCCACTCATATTCACCTTCTTTTTAACCCATTTTCGGTCACAGCTGTGTAATCAACCATTGGTTTTGGTTTATTTAAAACTACAACGGATGTCTCATTTGCAGGTGCAAAAACTATTACATAGAAGGACGTGAATAATACGAAGATCCAAAGCCCTAGCATGAACGTGTGAATTAATCGTAGCGTAAATTCGAACGATTTTTTAATCTAGAAGAGTTTGTGAGAAACTATACTTTATTTAAAATAAGATTAGAAATTTTAATAAATCTTTTTTACAGTCAGTTCAACCGATTTTGACTTCTATTCCGTAGGCATGACGATAGCATTAAAAGCAAAAACGTGCTTACAATATCAACTGTTTACTGCAGCTGCCATTTGTCATGCCACCAACTCAATTGAAGTCAAGATCAGTTGAACGGCAGTCCGTTCAACTGATCTTGACTTCAATTGAGTAGATTAGAAATTTAAATAACCATTTTTTTACAGTTAAAAAAATGGTTATTTAAATTTCTAATCTTACTTCAAATTAAGTATAGAATTCGAATTTACGTTACGTTAACTCCGCGAATTCATGCTAGGTCCACAGGACACAAAAAGTTTGAATGTTATCGATGAGTCGGCCTTTCATGCACTGCTACCCAGAAAAAAGCACTATATTTTATGTTGTGCTAGTTTTTGCTAGTTAACTTCTTTGCCAAACCCCACAAGCATCTCACAGGTGTATATTATCAAATTTAGAAATATTTGGTTTGTTTGTTCTGCTCCCAGTGTCTAAAAGCCAATTCAATTTAATCAATTTACAAATCCCATGTCAAATTATTTCTGTTTGTTGTTATTTATTTGGGCTTACATTTCACAACAATTATTATCAGATTTGACAAAAGATTTAATGAATAAAGAGTGGATTAGCCTTTATAAAACTGGCGAAAATAATTTTTGAACATTTGCTTTAAAGTAGACGTTAAAATGTAGACGTGCATAACAAACTGTGAGAAAAACTATGTACATTTTGGTTCTACACAATCATAAAGACATGCAAATTACACAAAACAGTAATGAATCACAATTATGATCGTGCACTTACAGAGAATATGTCATCTATAAATTTGGAGGCATTCGGTGTCTGTACCGAGATATGAGCCTCTGATGCTGATGATGATGATGATTGTGATGGAGAAACATGCTTCGATGTTATGTCTGAGTCTGTTGAAAAGGCAGAATTTTATGAAAAATCGTTAATCACATCAAGGATATAATAGTTAGCTACTAATACTTTCTTATTAGATGAAGATTATAAATAACTTTACCATGCGATGATGGAAACGAAACAATACAATGAACAATTGTTATTAAATTGGTACTGATTCCATACAAAAATAAAGTCCCTAAGTGGATTTTTTTGCACATTTATAGATACTAGATTTATATCTAATAAAACAGATCGGTTTACTTTTAATAAATGTCGCCATATATCTATTTAATCGCTACACATTGGCAATAATTTACTTAACCAAACGAAACATCGGTTTCATGTTTTGGAGATAAAAAGGGTTTGTAATGTAATTTTACTACTAAATATGTTAGAATTAAGGTACTAGGAACACCGTTAAAATACTTATGTTTAAAATTAAACAAGTTACTTTATTTCGAAGAAACAGAGCAAATAGTTAAATTAGCAAGAAAGGGTAATGTAATAATGTCTGTTAAAATAAATTATCATTTTTATTACACTTAAATTAAAATAAACAAACCCAGCAATTTTACGGGTTGATGCAGCTATTATTTTGTGTGAATTTATCTATACTCTTAATAAGTTCAACGAAGGCGTTTTGCTCCAAAAGGGGGTGCTCGTAAAAAATAAAAACGTAATAAAAGCTAGCAGATAAAAATATCATGAAGATTATGAGGGCAAAGGAGAGGGCAAGATTATAGTGAGTCGTTCCCTGCAGGTCGCTTACAAGGCTTATCACAATTTGTAACAGCGACGTAAAATATTTTCATGATTTACAGAAGGTACTACTTTTCTAAATGAAAGGCTAATAAAATTTTATAAAACCCGTGTTAACATTGCTTAGCCCGGAGACATTTTAGCTGCATACTTTAGTTGCAGACTTTTTCATAGCGATCATTATGTTCAACAAGTTCAACTAAATTCAGTTTAAAATAAAACGTATTTTTGATTTTTATGTTACTTTTTATAGAAATGTCTTTATTACAAATAATTTTCTTGGTACCCTCACTTGTAGTAATTGTATAAAACTTATACGCTAAACATAAAATAATTTTAATTTTACTAATAACTGGAATAGCCGGAATGGCCGGAATATCCGGCATTTCCAGAGAGACCAGAGTAACCACCTGCTTTGAATGTAGCTGACTTTTGTACTGAAATACCAGTATTTTCAGCGGTATTTGTCAGAAAACCGCTCACTGCCTTCAAAGTCGAAATAGGGATCTGCAAAAGACAAAATATTAATTGGTCACACCAAAATGACATACACCCTTGATGTAGTTTTAAAAAAATATAAATAGTCACTACACGGTGGATATATGGAAAAATATGAAATGGCTATAAAGGGAATGAATACTGAGATTATGCCAGATAGAGACGTGTCAACAGAGGCGGAGACGACATATTGTGTCAATTTGAAATAAGATGGCTACAGGAAAAATTGTATATACGCACATTGAAAATATCCTGGAAGAAAGTATTCGGTTTTGCGTTGGCATTGTAACTGACGCCGCCTCCACCATGTGCTTCAACATCAACATCAACTCTCTTCTCTATTGGCTGCACAGTTTTGTAGACTGTTTTTGTCTCTGGAGCAGCTACTTCACCACCAAGTCCTCCATAGCCACCGACGTAGACGGTCTTGTGAACGTGATGTCTGTGAGGCTTGTGTTTGCGAACGTATACCGTTTCTACTGGTGCAGGTTCAACGCGTACCTTTCCAAAAAAAAAACAGTTTTTAATTGATGACGTCAGAGAAAGGGATAATGTTGATATAAGTATTGAAGTAGGAAGGTGCTGAAGAAACTGCGCAATTTGTACCGGTTAGGGATTCAGAAACATTAATTGATAAACAAAAACATGAAAAAATTGAAAAGCGCCCTTTTAAAGAGATAATTAAAAACGTAAGCCGAAACCATCGGCAGGTGTTATATCTCAAAGTGTTTGTCAAGATAGTATAGTACTAAAAGTTTTTAATGAGTGTTATATTCTGTAAAAAGAAAAATATGAAAATACTTAAACAATTATTATGAAGTGAAAGAAGTAACTGTTCAGGGTTATTTATTGTTGTATATTGTTATTATTATGTTTTCATTTTATTTGAATTGGTAGCATTTTGTAATCATGATCGGCACCTAGACAAATAAAACATATGGGTTAGCAAATGTCACGTAGAGATAGTAATGCACTGGTAGAGGTGCTAAAATGTGTTATTACGAAAAAGGTGCAAAGATTTTCGCTGCTGTCTTCAAGCCTCTAGGTGCACGTACAAATTCACCAAAGACGATTTCAACGAACCTGCTGAACATAATTATATTGTGGTGGAAGCACCCACATCGGTGGACTATAACTTCTCTGTGGACTCCTAAACAAAGAACTCATTATATCTTGAAAATGAAATTGTGGAACTTTACGTGTGTGAAAGTGTGGTGCTTTCCATTTACTCACTTCTTGTACAAACTCTGGCTGGGCGTTTACATTAACGTGAGCGTTTGCTTCGAAGCCAGCATTTGCACTAGGGGCAATTTCATTAGCAGCCTCGAATTTTGCTTCTCCATACACTTTCTTGTGTACGGTTTTGACTTCTTCCTCAGGAATTACGGAAACTTCAGTTTCTTTTACCACTGTGGTTGGTACTCCAATAGATTTGTGGGCAGTGACTGAAAATCCGGTTGATCCAGATACGTCTGATTCACCTCCCTGCAATGATAAAATTAATTAAATGATTTATTTCAACGTTTATTTTGTTAAGTTCATGTCATGCATGACTTCGAAACATCTAAAATGACGGACTTTTCATATAAAAGTTTTGATCATGGTACATTTGGGTACACAGCATCCTTTCAAAGCACCATGCAGGGTATTTGCGGCGTATCAGGGAAAGTGAAAAAATGGGGTCCCAAAAATGAGACTCGAAATGACAAATGGACGTGCATTGTGAGTGCATGCACAGAGAAAACTTGGTAGGTACTTTTACCTTATTCCAGTAAGTAATCACTCCTTAGTCTCACCTACGTCACGTTTTGGGGCAGATTTTTGATGACTGAATAGTAGAAAGACGAGATAACAGCCATGATCCGATAAGAAGGAGCTACCGTTGATATTTTAATGATAACACATTGTTTGTTAGATATTTATTTCTGAATTAAATGAGTATTAATTTACGAGTATAAAAGTAGATATTATTGAATGATTTTACCCTCCATTCACATAAACTTGATCCATAAACGCTCGATAAGATTGAATACCAAACTTACCCACTGTGTTTATTAATGTTTCAATAGCCATGGGTATATACTGAAATAAAAATTATATCGAACAATTACAAAATACAGAAATATCTCTTATAGAACGTTTATGAAAGAGGGTAGGTTGTACATAAAATTATAGAATCCTCCACCAGTCAATGTCTTTTCTGCTCTTTGAGAAGTTTTTTCATCTCTTTTAGTCGTCGTCTTTCTTCTTTCCTCCTAGCTTTTTCTGCTTTGTCACCTACCAGCACAGAAGTAGCGGATTTTCCTCCTGCTTGAGCTGAGGAGAAGCCTCCGCCTACTGCTTTGCCTGCACCTACGACGCCTCCAAGACCTGCAGCTGCGTTAACGTTGCCTCCAGCTGTGGCACCAGCGTATAATCCTCCTGCATGACATAAAATATTTCCTCGATCAATTTATATAATGTTCATTTGGGTTACGTTAAAACGGTTGGAGCTACGTTAGACCATCATGGTGTCTTAACTACATTCGACGTAAATAATTTTTTATACATCCAAAATGTAATTTCATAAATTAACTCTTCTATAATTTGAGCCACTAAAACAATTAAGTTAGTAACAGTTAACAGCCCGTTACCAATTACATTTCATTAGTTCAAAATTAAGCTCATTATAATCTCCAAATCATTTTCTATTTCAATTAAACATTAGCACGTATCAGAAAACACTATCCATATTCAAACAAAATTAGTCCCTAATAAATGAATGGTTGAATTATTTCATTTATTCATACAAATGAATATTCATTTTGGCTCTGATATTGGTTGAGCAAACGTGGCATACGCAAACAAGACAATGAGTTTTTTTCCCTCATTTTTCATACGTCACAAGTTAATTGCAAACTGACTTCAAAGGTCGAGGTGGAGTTGACGCTCAATTAATAGTTACTGCGATCATTGTGTTGAGTCTAGAGAGATAAAATACCGTCTTCTATGGTATTCTATTTTACAATCTCTTCGAATTAATCTTCACTTATATTATTCAGATTGGAACAAAAAGGATTAAGATTTTCATATTCCTTGACATCTTCATTTATTTTCTTAAATTTGAGTCGTTAGGGTGATTGACTTGGTATCTCACGAGATTGCAAGATATTATATTCATAAGATTATAAATGGGTGTATAAACGTTGTTCTGATTGCAATGAAGTGGAAAGGTATCTCACATTTAAGTGAATACGTAACATAGAAACAAATGTTTAAAAAAAAACATGCCTTTTTTATAGAGTACAAATTCAACGAATAATCTTTTACGGTCGTTGTAATGATTTTTTTTTCATAATAGTAGATAAAGCCGAGACGATCACTGATAAGATTGAAATTCTTAAGTACCTACAAAGAATGGCAGAAACCATAGAAATCATTTATGCGTCGCGTCATTATTAACATATTAAGACTCATTTACACGGTGCGCTTTAATTGCCTGTGGCATATTAAAAGTTGAAGCAACAGTCACAGCAACTTTAAACAGTATTTATGCTCGGTTCCTATAAACAAAAACGAATCGTTATACTTACCAATGGTAGCATTTTTTATTGCCAAACTGGGCATATAAATGGATTCGTAAGCTAATTTGATCTGTGATAGCTACTTCCATATAGGAGGATCTACTATGCAAAGGTATGAGGTATTTGCTTCTTTATTGGTAAAGATACGAGAGTCCTCATTTTAACCAATAACGGTCCGTAAATTATAGGAAGCGGCCATTAGACGATGCAAGTCGTTTGTTGCATCAATTTTAATGTGGGCCACAGGCAAAGAACTCGCATCATGTTAAAGAGGCTTTAAGTATTTCCTTACCAGCAGTGCCACTGTTGCCATCAACTGCTCCACCAAGGCCAGCCTTTGCTGCTGGTCCAAAAGGTGTGCCAGCTTCAGCGTAAAGACCACCTGCGGTGCGTGAATTTCCACCAGCTGTAACAAAAACATTGCAAAATTCATTATTTAGCATCGTAACCACCAAATATTGCTTTTGATGATATAGAAGTGGTAACACTTGGCATATGGAGCTAGGTAAAATGCGATTCAATATCCTCTCAATTACTTCTATAAAAAACTTTCTTGGCAAAAAGAGTTCAAAAATAAGTATTGAAGATAATATTGTAATTATTTGTGATCACAGGTTAATCATTGCTGGAACCTTAGCAACAGGAATTTTACAGAAAATGACGGCATTTCAATCACACAACGGGCACTCGATAAAAGTTTAGGCGACATTTAAGTTTAAAGCTGTTAGGAAATTAAAAACTAGTCGTTTACTTTTGAATAAAATATATTGCCATATAAAATAATATTCAGCTTACCTGAATCTAGATTAGCCTTGAATAAATCTACATTTGCAACGAGCCAAAGTTTCAGAATCTAATAAAAATCTAATTATGTTTACCTTGTTTATTGTGTTTGAACTGAACAATATATTTGCCTGAGTAACCTTAAGGGGGAGCTCCAGGGTTGCCCGCGAAAATCAAATGTTCTTACGTTTTTTGCAATTTGCAGGTCAGTGTCAGGTTCGTCGTAAGTTCATATAATACCATTGAACGACTATTTCGAAATACGTATTCAATGGGATTATATGAACTTAGAGGGTTCTATTGATGATTTTAATGATTATAATTCTGTAAATACATACCTGTTATGTTCGCGAATCATATTTTATTCAATAAACAACCTTACACCTGCAAATTGCAAAATACGTAAGAAAATTTAAATTTCGCGGGCTACCCTGGCGCTTCCCCCTTAGGTAAATAAATATTTCAAATATTTGTGAAAGTAAATATCGTTATAAAATTACTGACGAAAATTATGATTAAGAGAGTCCAAATGCCCAAATATCCTTCACAAACAAGAGCCTCATTAAATATCCTTAAGATAAAAATAAATTAGCGAGGAAATTCTCTTTACACAAAAATAGAATATTATTAATGTAGCAAATTCTTCAATTTTTTTTTATCCTCAGATTTTGTATGCCTAAGAAGGGAAAGATAAGATTTGATGAATGCAAAGTACTTATTAAGAAAATTTCAGAGAAAAGAGCAGTGGTGACCCAGTGGTAACGACCCCACGCCTTACGACTTGTAGGTCGTGGTTCGAACCCAGGCAGGCGCTTTACTTTATGTAAATTATTTCATCACCACTGCTCTCAAAACGGTGAAGGAAAACATAGTGAGGAAACCGGCATATCCTAGAACTAACAATTTGAAGACATGTGACATCCGCCAAACCTGCACAGGGCCCGCGTGGAGGATTGTGGTCCACTCCCTCTCACAGAGAGGAGGCCTGTGTCCTAGCATTGGGAACATTATAGGCTGATTATATATCGCTTGTCCGGAAGAATACAGTATCATGTCAAAATTTGGCACTATCTGACTTAATAATACAGTTCGACTAAAAATACTGGTAAATAGAGTAATGTCTTTAGGGATAATTATAGAGTATATACTAATACATATTAATAATTTAAAAAAATCTGTTTATCTTATGGATATACCACAATATTTTTAGTTAAAAACTTTAATCGCTTCTTAAAAAGTACGTTTTTAGAGTTAATACAGTATTCTTGCGGGCAAGCGATATGTATTTAACAGGAAAATTAAACATTGTGAGTAAATAATAATATTTAAATACTGAGTGCATTATTTTTCCTGATGCAATTTTTATTTTCTTTCTGATTCGATGGCTTTAATTTGAAACTCAAAAGGTGAAACCACAGATTTTTTGTAGAATATGAAGTCCATTCTAGACTACCTTTATGAAGACCAAAAACGATAGTCATCCAGTTTAACATTTTGAAATAGGTACTTTTTTTTTTTTTTTAAACGTTGCCCCACACTAGGAATTTCTCCTGTATTGTGGGTGCATTTACAAGCATTTAAACTCACATACACATACAGCCAGACCCGGAACAACTACTTGTAGGTCATACAAATATTTGTTCCGTGCGGGAATCGAACCCGCGACGCGCAGCGCAGCAGTCTTAAATCCTTACTAATTGCAAAACTGACTCTGTCTGTCTTCTACCTTTCATGCCTTAACAGCTGAACGGATTTTGATGAAATGGCATACTGGCAGACGATGACCTGGGTTAGGACCTAGGATACTTTTTATCCCGGTAGTACATTAACGTGGGAAAATGTACAATTTCACGAAATGTACAATCTCACGCGGGCGCCAGTTGCCCACATAAACTTGACCTATTAATGCTTATGTATATAGTCGTTAAAGTAATGGATCATAAATGATAGACTAGAAAATATGCAAAACATGAGACCCACCTAAGCCTCCAAGGCCGACGCCAGCATGATATCCTCCGAAGTTGACCCCCAATTTGCCTTCACTGAAAGTAATAAACTGCGGCGGAGCCTGCAAAGAGACAAACAATTAAATTAACACAAATTAAGTTGAGTACAATGTTAATAACTTTACTACACTTTATAGCGTAGTAATTGATCAAGTTTACGAGGTCATTTATTTTACTTTGGGTAATTTTAATTAAATTATTGCTTTTGTGGTTTTTAGTGGAAGGTTTGGGGTAAAATTGTGTGGTTGGGATAAGTGGTTTATTTTAGTGGAAATAGTTATAACATTGGAGATACGTTCTCAATATCAATTTTCTATTTTAAAGAACTTATTGATAAATTATTCTCACAAATATTGGTAATATCAGAGGATGTTATGTGTAATACGAGGAAGCATAAGTCTTTTATTTTCAAACTCAAAAGGTGAAACCACTTTCTACAGGGTACTAGGGGCATAGAAATTTTTCAAAAAAAATATCTGCTGTTTCATAGAAAAGTGCAATACCTCAAGGTTAAAATGTATGGCAAAGGTAATTTTGTTTTAAATAACCTGCGACAAATTTCAGCGCAGGGGGCTTGGAATCATGTACAGAATCCACGATATAAGCTTGTGCGTCAATGTTCCTGCTACCCAGTATTACAGCAACGCGAGCGTAGCTGCGGGCTAAGTTATTTCTTAATAATATGCATCCTAAGCAAATCGTTTAAGTCAAGATGTACCAAGCTACCTATATGGGCAATGTTGAGAATCCCTAGCCATGAAGCTCATTTTGCACTTTTCTCGGACTAATTGGGATTCATTGAGATTCGTACGAGTGGCTTAATTTAGTCTCAAGATCAATGATAATGTTAACAAAACACATTAGGTAACATAATTGTGAGCAGTAACAAAATAAATCCTTTTTACGTCATGAATTATAATTAGCTCCAGTAGACACGTTAATGGTAGATATTTAAACAGAATTAGACTCAAGAGAGTCCTAAATTGAAAATTTTATAGGGATTAGGTTATTAATTTTGTTTTAAGGGATCCACTTCGTAATTTATTGGTTTTATCACAAAAATATGAGCTCCACCAACGTTAAGACTGTGGCTTAAATAACTGTTCTCTACTTTTTGGAACCTATGCTGAAAAAGTTGCAAATAAATGCTAAGTAAACGATGACTGCACAATCAACCTATAATGTTCCCATTGCTGGGACACAGGCCTCTCTTCGAGAAGGAGTGGGCTGTAATCTACCACGTGGGCCCACTGTGGGTTGATAGATGTCACATGTCTTCGATATTTTGGTTCTAGGGCATGCCGGTTTCTTTACGATGTTTTCCTTCACCGTTTTGAGAGTAGCGGTGATGAAATAACTTACACAAAGTAAAGCGCCTGCCTGGGTTCGAACCCTCGACCTACAACTCGTAAGTCAGGGCCGTTACCACTGCGCCACCACTGCTCTCACTGGGCTCCACGATGACTGAGACTTACTTCAAAAATAATGGATTTTTAAAAGTATGCATAAGGATGATTTTATCATTATCCTGCCCTAATCCTAATATATTTAGCGTCGGCTACACAAATAAAGAAAGAAAGAAGTAAAATACGTTTATATCTTTTTTCCCATACTTCTCTATTAGTCGTCATATTGGTAGTCATTTCCTTTCTAGCCAGAAATCATCTCTTACACATGATTAGGATAAGGAGGATTTATACTCGTAAAATACTTATTCCCTATAACGCTGCGCTTGATATTTTTGTAACATTGAGACTTGTTCTGTCATAACCCACTTTGATGATTTTTATCTCAGCATTACCATAACAGCAGGTAACTTAATCTTAGGATTGGATATTAAAAATAAATAAATCTGATGCACACGACCAAACCTGAACAAAAGAACAATAACATACGTAAAAACTCTAATTTTCCCAGCATTCATAATTACATAAGTAGGTACCCACGAGAACTTATTTTTTGTCGGAAACCACACAGTTAAGTTTTTATGGGTAGAATGCAAAGGCTAGTTACATCATCTTTCTGCCAGAGACGACAAATGAAGAATCGCATTATCTTCAAAACAAGCTCTAAGTCATCATATGCAATGACAGCACCATCGTATTTTTAATGATAACAACTTTAAATGCATTCTGTCACTGTCAAATCAGCTTCATTATTTGACATAATAAGTTTGTAGTAAACACAGCAACATTACATTTAAAATAACCGTTGAAAATAAAGGTTTGCTGCAAAAACAGCAATATCAAATAGTAAGTGCACTGCTTTGAAACCAAAAATATTTTTACCGCCATTTTGGTTTATCTGGATGTTGCTACCTTTGCATCTATATGACTCTATCAAAACGTGTTTTTCTACCTAACTACATAGCTTCTGCTCGCGACTTTGTCCGCGTAAAGTTTCTTGTTTTAACAGTAAATATATATATCTTAGGACACTCGGCAATACTGTAGCTTTACATAAGTGAAAAAATTTTTGGAATTGGATCAGTAGTTCCGAAGACTACCCCACTCATCTACCCCCCTTACATCTTAGTAACAGCCCGGAGTTTGGAAGTTGGCGGTGTGATACTCCCGTGCCTCGGAAAGCACGTTAAGCTGTTGGTCCTGCGCCTGATCTTTCTCCGGTCGGACTATGAAAGTGAGGGAAGAGAGAGTGCACCTGTGTCTGCGCACACACTTGTGCACTCTAATATCTCTCGCGCCGGAGGCTAGTTTCCATTGAGATTGGCCGCCTTGCCGAAATACGGTCTGGAGGACTATACCCATTACATAAAAACTAAAAAAAATTACCTCTTTACAATATTAGTATAGGACCCACTCCTGCTTCCCAAGAGTGCAATGGCGACATTTTAAAGCATCAACGTTGCTGTGCTATATGTAAGTTAAATATTAGTGTATTATACACAAAAAATTCCGGAATAAATTCTCTAATTAATGATGGTGAAAACCGCATAAAATAATATGTATGTAGATAGATAGAGAAGACGGGGTCGGAGATACACTACGTTTACCTGTAATGCTCCGTGCACCTCGTTTGTGTGTGCATAAAAACCTCTACCACGACAAAGCACAGTTGGTGAGCTGATTGGATAAATATTGGATACCCAGCTTAATAATGATCGGTATTACTTTCACATTTCTTTTTTCTCAATAAGTTCTCTTTGTCCGTGACGCTCATGGGATTGATGGTCAATACTAATATCATATACCGTATTTAATTACCCACGACGGAACGGAGGCTGTATATACGTTTGGGGTTAGCGGTTGTTTGTGTGTATGTATGTCTGTTACCATTTTCCTCGAAAAATACTGGGCCGATTTCAATCCGATTTTTTCCATTGTGTACCCAGGCGATCAATCTGATGAACTGCCAGATTGCTCAGGAGCCGGATGTTGACATATGTATGTATATCAGTAAATCGATGTTTAATGTTTGTATGAAGTTTTTTACTTAAATGTTATGTCGTTGGCTTGCTGCGCGCTTTGTTGTTTACTGTAAGTGCAGCAAGCAATTGTTATTTATATAAATAACATAACATAACCATTAAGAATCATTAAAAAAACATTTTTTTATAAATAATTTATAGGAAATACCTCACACATACTGACTCACAAGTCATACGTGTTTACATAATACGTATTTTAACAATATTCAGTGTTGTGCACTGCATCATAAGTTTATTTTATTAGCCGTTATAAGGTGATTCTGATTACTAACGACTGTATTAAAAGTACTTGTAGTAGGACCTACCACCTACGTGTCATAGACAATGGCTTTTGTTTGAGATTGTAAGAAGTCTTGCGCAACCTAGAGTAAAAGGTAAAAAGGAGTATATAACAATTTGCTGCCTATCAAAGAAGTTAGAAAAGAAAATATCAGACTGATAACAAAGACTCTAGAGGTTGTAAAAGTTTACCAAAAAAAAAGTTAGAGTTAGAGTTTTAAATGAAAACCTTAATTTTGTTTTTTAATCTTTTTTAATCCTCCAAGATAGCTGTAAGAAAAATGTACTCGATTTCCTCCAATAAATCTTAAAACGGCCATGGAGTAATACCAAAGGTACTAGCTGTGTGTTCAGTCAAGGAATAAATGTGTTAATCAGCTGAAAGATAACTTTCAACTTAACTTAACTCAATGCATTTATTTAAATTAAATCAATTACAGGCACTTTTGAATTCTGAAGGGGTCGGTCAGTCAGAAAAATGAAGCTAGTTGCCCTTTCCAAAGCGTAGTAAGATCCTATGGAGAAGAACGGGCAAGAAACTCCACGGGCACCCTATTACTCTCTTTAATTGCACATTATAATAAATTTTCCTACAAAGTCAACGCCAACATTTTGAATGATAATGACAGTTCAAAAAGGTGACATGTGCCTGAATGATAATGACCGTTCAAAAAGGTGATATGTGCCTGAATCATAATGACAGTTCAAAAAGGTGATATGTACCTGAATCATAATAACAGTTCAAAAAGGTGACATGTGCCTGAATCATAATAACAGTTCAAAAAGGTGACATGTGCCTGAATCATAATGACAGTTCAAAAAGGTGACATGTGCCTGAATCATAATGACAGTTCAAAAAGGTGACATGCGCCCGCTGTGTGGAAAAGGAATATGTTTGAAAATTGCTTAACATTATCACTCCTTGAGCATACAGTCACGAGCACTAATATGTATACACTTAGCAAAATTTTAAAGCGATTTTCTCGTGGAACTTGATTGCAACTTTGAGATAAGACGTATTTCATAACAGTATAGGTTCCAAAATATTATGTTCGTAACAGCATAAAATTACAATCAATAACGTATATAGTAGGTATATATATTTTAGTTTTAGCTTGTATATTGTAATCTATTTAGATTTATTAAATAAAAACATTTTAAAAAAACAATACTGTAGGACAAAAAATCACGTTTGGAAGTTGCTAAGTGTATACAATATTAGTGCTCGTGACTGTACAAACTAAAAATGTATTCATAGGTTTGTTGCAATTTGTTATTTATTAGCAAGTAATAGAAGTATGCTTAAACTTTATTTTTTACTATGGCTAGAGTTTACCAGAGATGAACACAATGAACCCCCTTGACACATCGCTCCTACCGCAAGCAAAAAATGTAGGTACGCATAAATAAAACATCTAGCTATGTATATAAATAATACATACATAATTATTATGTGCGCACATGCAAAGTTAATAACGATTACTATTTAAGAATCCGCTGTTCTGATGGATTTTCGTTTTATCCTTGGTTGTTGTTATTATAAGCGTTCTCTCATATTCCCAATGTTTTGTAAAAATCTATCAATTAGCGGGAACATGCTGGTTTCCTATTACATTTATAATTATTGAAGAATTATTTAATACGGCACCACGCAAAAACTCTTCTTATAATTATTTAACCATAAATTATGATAGAAAGCGCTTTTTCTACTTTATCGAGATAATCACTTAAGCAAAAGGAGTATGTTATGATCGTTGAAGGTGGCATCCGTAGTTTCTGCCTACCCTTATCGCAAAAAGGCGTGAGTTTATCTGTATATGTACGTAAAACATAATTATAAATATATAGGTAATCAATACCTACATCATTGATTGATTGTCAAAGAAATATTTTGGTGGTAAATAGTAAACCTGTGAATAGAGTACAAGATATCCTCATCCGCTATGCCAGTGGCATCAATCGGAGACAACTTTTGGGAGCATTGTCTATTTATCTGATATATCTAGCACCTTCAATACTGAAAAACTATTGATATTTTCCAAAACTTTATTAAGATTAATATTTAAATTAATTAATAATTTGTTTGGTTTCAATTTATAATTGGGTATAATAATGGAATGCATTGAAAAAGCATTCACAAGTGACAATATTTAAGCACATCCGCCATACCCTGACCAGCAGATCTATTCTGTAAAATTCTCACCGTGAAAACATAGGTGAAGTGAGCTGTCAGTCCGCCTGATGCAAGGGCTTGCCACTATTGACAACTCACTCCACGCTCACTTCGCCTATGTTTTCACGGTGAGAATTTTACAGAATAGATCGGCAGGTCACTGCTACCACCCTTTCCGACAAGCTAATCCCAATGACCAGGACTCCAAGACAGACACTGTCTATTCTCTCACCACTCATGCTAACATAAGAGAAGAAGATTTAAAAAAAACTCAATTTTAAATAACAGTAGTGACCATAATGTCTGGTCCCAATTTGCTCTATGACAGCTCGGGACATAACCTCCAAGTGTGTCCCATTCTAAACCAGGCTCGTTTGCTCCACAAAAACCACTCTTGTTACCAGCCTGTAAGGTGTTAGGTAGAAATGTAGATAGTGCTGTGATTTTATTTCCAACTTCGCTTCGTATCGACGGAAATATGCTTGTGGTAAGGTGATCCGTTCCCGATAAATGAACGTGTTTTGTATAGAATGTAGTCGTGCGATTGAGAAATCGACACCGCGATGGGATTAGGTGTGTGGTAGGCGACGATGCCGGGGCAACCGATCTGTTGATATCGACATTACTTTGTTATAGAATATTTATTTTATCTTTGGTTGTCAGATAATCATTAGACGACGATCAAGAATAAATATTTAAATCTGCGTTATAAAAATCTGTAGAGCTAATAGCAAAACAGATTGCATCTTCTCATACTAATAATTTTACAATATGACTCAAAACATTCTTGCAATCGATGTTCGATTTAGTTATTCTATGATTTTTATCACCTTCGATACGATGTAAAATGCTAATATAAGCATAGACAAAAAACATCAATAAAACGTATTCCATTTTATTGCACCCAGCTACGTATATATCGAGTTTTATCTCCATACGTTATAAGTACATACCTACTTTATGGAATACTATGATAGCATACAAAGTGCTTCTCAAGTTGGGGTTAAGTATAATCGGGATATTTACTGCCAAACCTTGATATCTGCATTATATGGTTCGATATGTTTTATTTCTTGCCACTCCAAGCCTTCTTATATGAGAAAGGTGTAGCCGATAGTTATTGAGAAACCATTTTCTTGAAGTTGGCGTTATACATACATACAAAAAACCCATCTATGATAATAATAGTTAGGCAGATTTCACGGAGGAAGACACTTTTTTTGTTTTTGTATTGCAGCGTGCTCTATACCAGAAAAGACCAATCATTATGCCTTTGCCCAACTATGTTGGAGTCGATTTCCAGTCTAATCGGATGGAGCTGATTACCAGTATTTTACATGGAGCGACTGCCTACAGTAGCCAACAGTAACTAGTACTGCCCAGTAACTGGGTTGTGGAGGTCAGTACTGGGCACTATGATACCCCTTGGTCAGAGTTGGCCTTGGTTGTCAGCCTTTCGGACTCTTGACGACCCGTAACGACTGTCAAAGATCCACGAATGACAGCTGAGCCCAACGACTTCACGTGCTTTACGAGGAATTGAGGGGTCTTGGTATGTAAAGATTGTCACCCATACACGGACCAACCGCGGCAAGCGTAGCTTAACCTGATCAATCGATCCGTGCGGCTGTTGCTACTTAGCCACAAGCCTTACCAGAAAAGACCGTGAAAAATAAAACCAATCAGCAATGTTGATAGCGAGTCGACTGCCAAAAGTACAGAGAAGTAGGTAGGTATCACGAGATTAATATGCAGAAACCTTGATTAAAAAAATTAACTTTATCTACCTAGGAACGTACAAATTACAGCGTGCCTAATTTAAGTCCACAATTTGAACAACATCTTCTAAATTACAGTCGTTCCACCAAATCTATTTTTTATGTCCGGTGAAGTGTATATATAATATATATACATATTATAAATTGAAGTCACTTTCTGTGTCTGTCTCTCTGACCGCGTTGTTTTTCTAAACAACGCAACGGATTTTGATGCGGGTTTCAACATGATTTAGAGAACGTATTCCGGAAGATTTATGGGTCTACAGAAATAAATTTTAACCAGTGCGCAAACTGTAACCATGAATTCAGCATATGATTCTAGACCCCCAAACGTAGGAAATTTTTGTAGGCATTGCACTTGCATTGCTATGAAACAGCAGATTTTTTTGATAGCCGACAAACAATTATATGCTAAGGGGTCTAGAATCATATGCTGAATTCATGGTTACAGTTTGCGCACTAATTAAAATTACTTCCTATATAACATTAATATTAAACTTACAGATATTACAAAAACCTCGACGGTTTGTCAAGACATAAATATCGTGCGAAGCAGGGGCGGGTCGCTAGTTATTTATAATTTTTTCCTCCACTCCCTATGTCATCATAATATCGTAAAACCGTTCAAGGCCGCTAATTATTCACATATACTTACACAATAGGAAATGATACAGATCGTGATTACTAGTCGCTGTTTTTTATGCGCAATGCTATCCGCTTTCAACGAACCTCATTAGCTATTTCTGGAAATTATTTTAACGGTTCGTTTACATTAAGAATCACAAGGCGCAATTAGTATTATTTTGATATCAGTTATCCAAAATATATGTTTGCAAACACATAATATTCTCGAAGTTAAACACAGCTGCTGGGCTACATAAACATGCATACATAAACTCACGCCTTCTTCCAACTACAACTACAGAACGCCACCTGCTACGATCCTGACATACTCCTTTTGCCTCGTTTTTTTTATACATCTGGTCATGTACGCACGTCGGTTGCGAGTACTATGCACCTGACCTTTCTGAAGAACATCACCAATAAGGTTACATATGTCCTCCTAGGGCGTCCGCTCCCAGCATTTCCACTCATATGATACTGTCTGATAAAAATCTGTATCGTGGTAATTTCGTAATCGTAGGAAAAACGGAATCACCCCGTTTTGACTTTGACAATGACACTGACAATACAAACGTTATTTCGATTGTGTTTTATTTTTTGAAATGGCACTCTTTATTACGTACTTGCTGTAGTAATAACCTACCCAATATAGTGTTGTCTTGGAATAGTTTCGTTTAGGTGAAGAAAGTTTTGAGTATGAATATGGATAGTAGCCCAAAGAAACGATGGATGGACTGTGTGAAAAATGTTATGGCTAGAAAGGGAGCGACTACCGAGATGACGATTAATAGAGAAGTATGGAAGAAAAGACATTTGCGCCGATCCCAAATCAATTGGGATAAGGAAGGAGACTGATGATCATAAATGTTACTAACCACGGCTGTATACCATCCAATTATCAAAAGATTATTCACGCTGCTCTAGGTATCCGGTAAAATCATAAACTGTGCCAACTATGCATTTAACCTCTGCTCTGCCCGACCTCCGTTTACCTACCTTGCGCTAATTGTCGACGTAATCTCGAGGACAATAGGAACAATGGAATGGATAATGGACGTTATGAACTTATGAGATTCAGTTGACATTTCGAGCACTTTCTCTTATAAACCTATGCGGTACATGCGACACGCAAGAGGTTAAAATAAGAAAAAAATGTTACCACATTATTTGCTTATGGTCCAGTTATTCACGATACAAAACCAACTTTCATTGCATCGGGTTTCATAACGTTTGAACCGAGGTAGCGCCGAACAATGCCCTATGATTCACTTTACATATATTTACAGATAGTACAGTATTGGCAATTATTTTCTAAACTAGTATTAGCGGAGCCATCATCATTAATAGTGTCATACCTATTTTTTATGGGGGAAAAAACTGCCATGAGAATGAACGCAACCAATCCCAATAGGGAACAATTTCTGTCTCTGTATCTACCTACAGACGGACAACAGATTAGTATGCACTCAGGCAAACCAAATTGTTTTGCAATAGTCTTTGCGGCAACACTAAAAACGTTTTTATATTGAAAAATACATGTTTGTGTCTAACATTTTTACTATTTTCAGAAATATATTTCATAAAACAATGACCTATATCACAAAATGGGTCATTCTCAGTTACAAAATTCAGCTCTTCATAATTTACTATATTGCAATCTGATATTTATTCAGAATCACTCACGCGTGACAAGTTATTCTGTAAAGGATTATTTTTCTAATATTTTATGCATGCATAGTTGTGTCACCTATTGTTCAAGAATAGATGTTTCCATGGCTCACTATTACGGCAATTACACGATGTAATTATCATGGCGATAGTGTTACGACACACAAAGATACTGCGCGTAAATTATTTTACGTTTTTGATTTGTGTTAATTATGATTACTAACCTAAGTTTATTTTATTTTATTTTGTACTTAATTATAATAACGAGTTGGTTGTCTCATTAGTCCAAGCAGGTTACGTATAAGACCCTAGGATCGATTTTGAGATCGAGCAATATTATTAGATTCTTTGAGAAAATTAGTAGAAGCCAGAGAAGAAGATTGGAAACTTTGATCCTGATAAATGGGTCACCACATTTGTTCATATAACAAGTTGTTTATATCCGTAGTTTTATTTATGAACGTTGGTTTTTAATCATCTTGCGCAAGTCATTAGTCAAATGAAGAAAATGAATGGACTTTGCTTGCAACGGAAATTACTCAGTGTTGCGGTTATGAGTCCTCCCCTTTGAAACCCATTCGTTGCATCTTAAGAACGAGACTGCTGTTTTATTATAAGATGTTGTTTATATAATATTTTAGAATTTATTCAAACAAAACAAATTGTCACTAATTCAGAACGCTCAAAAATGTCGAAAATTCAAGTAGAGAGACATCAAAAATAATTATTTTCCCAATATTGTAAACCATTTAACCAATTACAATTTTGTTTCACTAATCCAATTTCTAACTCAATTTCAAGATGTTCCGTACATTTTGATCCCTTTGAGTAACATTAAAATGAATTATTCAGATTTGGTCATTGAATCATTTGGCTTTCGAAGTCAAGTTTGACAGTCCCCTTGTAGGGGACGACAAAAAGTGGATGGTCCAATTAGTTGTTAATAGGATAATTCAATTGGCATGCTCCGTTGACAGTTTGTTGATGGGCTGAAGAAAGTTTATTGTAGCTTTTTTTGGAAATGACTTTGTCATTTTGTTAACTTTCTAATAGTATATTTAAGTACCTATTTTATTGAGGTGGTAATAAACAGTCCCACATAGTAAATGATAACTTAGGAAAGGCGCTTAGGAGGGTGTTTGAATACCTACGTAATTTGTCGAATTAGCAGTAGCCAACTTTATGCCTGTGTGTGCGTCAACTAGTTCTTGCTATAAAAAATGTCAGTGTTAAAACCACTTCACTTAGCATAATCAGCATATAATGTTCCCACTGCTGGGACACAGGCTTCCTCTCTGTGAGAAGGAGTGGGCCATAGACCTCCACACGGGCCCAGTGTGGGTTGCGGATGTCACATATCTTCGAATTTTTGGTTCTAGGACTTGCCAGTTTCCTCACTATGTTTTCCTTCACCGTTTTGGGAGAAGTGGTGATGAAATAATTTACACAAAGTAAAGCGCTTGCCTGGGTTTCGAACCCAAGAACTACAACTTGTAAGTCGCGGCCGTTAACACTAAGCCACCACTGCTCTCAACTCACGTCACTTGTTACTTATTAAATTAAATAAATACTTCATCCTACAATCGTCTAATAATTTGGCTTTTATCTGATAAATGATTTTATTTCTGTAAGTAGGTTTGTACAAACACTTTTATACGTCAATCACATTTTAAAACTAGATGAGGTCGGCGTTTCCTATCTGACTACTCGGAGAAGAAAGGCCCAAACAAACTCAGAGGTATTTTAAAGTCCAGACCTAATCTTGGTCAGATCATGTGAAGACTATGTAGATTTGTGTCTGAAATGGTCTTTTGACGAAAAAACATAGAGATTGAGTGGACCTGTCCAGTTAGTGGACGCATTTGTCAGTAATCGTGAGTCAACTCAGAACTTAAGGAACTCAACGATTAAATTAAACATTTATAATTCATGCTATGACGTTCGCCAGTAGTCCATTCACCGTGTTTTTCCAAACATTAAAATTACATTGGGTGAAGGCTAATGGACATGACATCAGCAGTAATCACTTGCTTACTGAGAAGTGTCCATGAAGCAATGTGGTAGGTAAAACTTCAATGGATAAATGACGACTTCGAGTGGTTTTATAGTGTAACACTGGGTATATTTCTTAATAAAATAACCATTGAACTCTAATCGAAGGGATATAAATAAATTAACAGTAAATTGAAAACTGCAGCAACTTTTGTCTGTAATTCGATATGAGGACGCTTATCAATGAATTCTGCCTATAAAAGCCTCAAAAGGAAAAAAAGGAGTGAATGATAGCATGACGGTTGACAGGGGTAAATGGATGACGAAAACGTGTTGCGCCGACCAGCGGGGTAATTACGTTAGGGCCGATGCCAACCAGAGTCACGGGTTTGTCCGAAAGGGTTATCGTAGCCCTGGCACACAGGCAACTGAAGGAACACGGGTGGGTTTTAGTCAGTAAAAGTATGACACGCCCTGGGAGCTCCACCCAAAGCGGAAAAAAAAACGTGACGAATTGCAAAAAGAATGACACTACAAAACCGAACTTATTCAAAATCTCGAATTATACCACCGATGTGATTAAAGAACTAGTATTCTTGATTGCTTACTTGCTTGCTTTAAGTTCTAATTGTATTTATTATGATTTGCAAAAAAGAGTACTATATATATCTATCTGATCCCTCTAACTAAACTAATTTTGTGCTATGAGTGGGTGGTAATATTAGGTCTTTACCTATGAAATTGCCGTTCTGCAGTACTGGCCATTTCAAATCAAAATAATTTTTGTTTGGCTATGAATTCTAATTTCAAATTAATTTTATTTTAAAAACATGGATTTTTTTTTCTAAAAGTAGTCATTACTTTATTGATTAGTGTTACATTTTCATCGCATTTCAATCTTTTTCGTCATCATGGATACGTTAAAAATTCGAGTAATTATGGAATATGAGTACCGTCGTGGCAGCAACGCGGCACAAGCGGCACGCAACATCAACGACGTTTACGGAGCTAACTCTACAAACCAACGCACCACCTGTTATTGGTTTTCTCGCTTCCGTTCTGGAAATTTCGACCTGAAAAATGAACCTCGCGGTCGTCCGAAGACTTTGGTCGACAATGACGAATTAAAGGCGATTGTGGAAGCTGATGATACACAATCTACGGCTGAATTAGCAGCAGCTTTCGACGTTAGCGTCAAAACAATATTGGTCCATTTGCGTCAAATTGGCAAGGTAAAAAAGCTTGACAAATGGGTGCCCCACGAACTCAATGATCGCCAGCGCGAAGTACGCGTCGAGACGTGCCTTGCACTGCTCAACAGACACACAAATGAAGGAATTTTGAACCGCATTGTTACCTGCGATGAAAAATGGATTCTGTTTGATAACCGTAAGCGCTCAGCAAGTTGGTTGGATCCTGGTTCAGCACCTAAACAATGCCCTAAACGAAAACTTACCCCTAGAAAAGTGATGGTCACTGTTTGGTGGTCTAGCGCCGGTGTGATTCATCACAGCTTCTTACCAAACGGGGTGAGCATTACTGCAGATGTGTACTGTGAAGAACTGAACACAATGATGGAGAAGCTGGCGCATCTCCAACCAGCATTGGTCAATCGCTCGTCTCCGCTGCTCCTGCACGACAACGCGCGACCTCATACTGCACAGCAGACGGTCTCCAAGTTGCAAGAACTGGGGTTGGAAGCTCTCCGTCATCCGCCCTACTCACCAGACCTTGCGCCTACAGACTACTACTTTTTCCAGAATTTGGATAACTTCTTGGCGGGAAAAAAATTTAATACCCGAGAGGCAGTACAAAATGCCTTTGAAGAATTTGTTGCCTCCCGTCCAGCTGATTTCTTTAAGAAGGGCATCAATAAACTGCCACAGCGATGGCAAAGATGCATTGATTGCATGGGTGATTACTTCGATTAATACAAATAAAAAATTCATGAAAAAAATTCGTTTAAATTTTTTCATACAAAACGGCAATTTCATAGGTAAAGACTTATTAGTATAAAAAATATAAAATAGAAATCACGACCTCTCGGCCGTCAGACCAGCTGGGTAATTGCATAACACACTAACAGTAGGGATAGCTTTCATTTTGACAGTTCAACAATATTTATTGCGTTATTTACCTTGTTAAGCAGACAAATTTTTCGAACATATGAAGCAATGGATTAGCAATAGGCTTCAAAATGATTCAGATTGTGATAGATAGTGTGTTACGTAATTAGAGTGTTGATGTATCACGGAACAAGGGCAGAAAGATGATGATGAGGATGATGAAAGCCTCGCAGGTTAATCCATTAATGGACAAGAACGTCTCCGAAGTTGCACAATAAGTATAGACAATGTTTTGTTTCTGTTTGAACCGATTTTATTCAAATAAGTAAACACACTGTCATAACCCCGCGGCAGGACAATATTTTTCATTTGTTTTTATTCTGAATTTTAAATATGGAACAGGTCACATACATATTTATTTTGCAACTGTTTTTTTTATACCGTAAGTTAATAAATTGTAAGGTTTTACTACAAAAAGGTCAAACTATAGAATTATTATAATAATTCTCTCCTACAGTCTAGTAGGTAAGTTATAAAATAACTTTATCATACTGGCGAAATGCGAGTGTACTACAGGTACCTCTGCCTGACCCTTCAAGTAATACAGGCGTGTTGTGACGTTATGTTAATATATAAGTATTATAAAAATTATATTTAACCTTTACTTGTTTGCCGGTACCTACCTATTAAACACGTTATAGGAAGTTCTGAAGCAATGAATACTTCAAACGAAGCTAATAATTGGAACATCCTGTAGGTTCTGGCAATAGTTTCGTCAGTTCCTACAAAATTTGCTAACCTTACTTGTAGTTCACGCTATCTGAATTATACACCGACTATTTCCATGCAGCAATATACCTGTAGAGGGTCAAATCAAATTATCTAGGGAAACTCTTGAGACGTGATGGGTATTGATGTCTAAACACTAAAAAATAAAAAGATATGAGTTTATTTTTTTTGAGGTCATCGACCGCTGATAGTTTTGTTAGTGTTATTTAAAGTATGAGTTGAGAATAATTGTTCGTTTGTTTTATAATGTTTAGATACCGATAGGCAGAAATAACGGATTCTTTTACTGTTATTTCAAGTGACTACAATAAAAGCGGTCGACGACCTCACAAAAAAAAACTTTTTTTTTTTTGTTTTGTCCTGTTAAGATATCGATACCCATCACGCCTGCGGAGTTTTGCTAGCTGATTTAATTTTACCCTTTATACCTATGCACGGTTTATAACTAGGGATGAAACTGCGATAATGCTTACTGAAAAGATGCTAGAGGTAAAGTCAGTGGCTTCATTGAAGTCAATAATTTATCAATACTTATATTATAAATGTAAAAGTAACTCTATGTCTGTGTGTCTGTTACCTTTTACGCCTTAACGTCAGAACGGATTTCGATGAAATTTGGTACACAGGTAAACCATAACCACGGTACGGTCATAGGATACTTTATATCCCAGTAGTATGATCCTGTGGGATAATTTCCAACATCCACGTGGGTGACGCCGCGGGAAAAAGCTAGTGTTCAATAATTAACTACCGATTTCATGAATATTTCGGAATATAATGGCCCCCGATCATGGCCGTGGTGCCCGGTTGATGGCAGTAGGCTTGCCCCCTATTACATGGGACTTAAAAATAACGGGTATAAAAATAAGGGGTGGGTGTACTATAGACACACCTCTGCCCTACCCTGCGGGGAAACAATACGTAATGTATTGTTATGTTATGTGTTAATACCTATACATGGAAACAGAGTTTAAACTGATGGGTATTAAAGTTCCCGACATTCCGTTTCCAATGATCTCCAAAGCTGATGGGTATTAAAGTTCCCGACATCCCGTTTCTAATGATCTCCAAAGCTGATGGGTATTAAAGTTACCGACATTCTGTTTCTAATGATCTCCAAAGCTGATGGGTATTAAAGTTCCCGACATCCCGTTTCCAATGATCTCCAAAGCTGATGAGTATTAAAGTTACCGACATTCCGTTTCTAATGATCTCCAAAGCTGATGGGTATTAAAGTTCCCGACATCCCGTTTCTAATGATCTCCAAAGCTGATGGGTACTAAAGTTCCCGGCATGCCATTGCCAATGATCTCCAAAGTGATTATTGTGACAGTCAGTCCCCATCGTCTGACAGTCATACATAGAGATGTAACTTCTTAATTATGTAATGATAACATGACAGCTAAAAGTAAACAGTAACTCACTGTAACTAAGGAAGGTGTTACGAGTATTTATGCATATTAATTAATGTATGTTTGTTTTTAGTAAATTCGCGTGTTGGTGTCTATCTAGAGACTGAGCACCTATTGTTAAAATTCATAATGGTTCAATAAGTCAAGTCGTAATATGTACCTAAGCCTACAAAGGCATGTCATTTGAAATATTATTATTTAAAATATACACAACACATACATAAACGCACGCCTTCTTCCCATGGGGGTAGGCAGAAACTACATAACGCCACCTGCTACGATCCTTACATACTTGTTCTGCTTCGTTAACGTTGATACGTCTGATCATACACGCACGCCGGTTGCGAGTACTGAGCATCTGACCTTTCTGAATAACATCATCAATCATCATCATCATCCTGTTACTATATGTCCTTTTAGGGCAGCCCGGAGTTTCCACTCACATCTACCTTAAAATATAATATTGTATCTTCGTGACAAACCTTCAAAATAAAGTTTTAACAAAAATATAGGTAGGTATTTATACTTCGCAACCATCACAGGGATACTTTCAAAACAAACCAACTCAATTTAACTTATCCAAAATGCCACCAAAATTAATTAACCTTCTTAATAAATTTAAAGTGTCTACTTTACTAAAGTCAGTTTTCGCTTAATGTATGGTTAAAAAGTAAATTAATTTTAAAAACATCTGTAAAAAAATTCAAGAAAATTAAGAATACGAGTATAATCTCATTTCTTTTGAAATACTTTGCTCCGTTCTGACCTTTGCGCTTCAATAATTAAATTTATTCTGTGACGGAGAGGTTCACGTGGTGAAGAAAGAAATAAGACCACGTAAATTGTCAACATAAAAAAGTATAATCATAAAAGAAAATAAAGGGGGTAGGAAAGTCTATGGTTACAAAAGGTTTCCTTAATTTCCCTTGGGACTAGCGCAGTACTCTCCTGGCTCAGCATGGTGCGACGTTGACCACAGTGGTAAGCCACGCTGAAGACGGCGGAAAGGTGACGGTCGGCGGGTGAAATTGCCAGACCCGTAGCGAGCTCGACGCGGCCACGCGTGTAAAATATGAACCCGACGCGGAGCTCGTGATTGCCCGGAATTACCGGAAGGTGGTGGCCAGGAACTCAGCGCCCGGATGCCTCCGATATTTCCGGATTAAATTAAGAGTTGGTAGCTGGAACTTTGGACCCTGGAATATAACGTCAAGCGTGTCACAAGATGGCCTATATAGTAATCTCCGCTGATTGTGACACCATACCATAAGCAAAGCGAGATGTACGAGTGCGCTAATGAAGGTGGTGTCTGCTTGTCACAATCAGTACGGAGTTTACATATTATGGAAGTTAAATAGATAATAATATCAAAATGCACAGAGCTCCAGGCAAATAAGTTGCATGAGAATTTATAATGCAGAAGGCTTAATAAGCTTAAAACATAATAGGTTACGAGGAAAAAGGCACACGCCTCAAGATGACGTAGATAGGTGGGTACAAAAAATATAAAACTTAATTACCTGTTCAACACTTACCCAGTATGTGGTTCCGAAAATACAGATTTAAATAAAAGTTGACTAATATGAGTCAATAAAAACGGTTGCTTGCTTTAGGCTTTTAAAATGGTGGAGACCACTTATGTAAGGTCACAAGTGATTCAGGACCAAGTGAACGTGTGTCTTCGCCCGGGCGCCCGGAGCAGGATTCCGAATGTGCTGGTCACCGTGAGTGAATGGCATGGCGGCGGTGTCGCGCGCGTTGTTAAAGGTCCTCTTCATACGTTCGGATATGCCAACCACGCGCGTCACTAGTACAGACAGCTACTATATGTTGTTTGTAAACTAGGACGTCCCTAATATTATTACGTCTGTGGTTTGATTTGACATTTTATTGTTGTCATTTTGTTATTTTAATGGAAGTAACGATACAACGTTACAATTAATTCCGTAAATATTATAGATTGTTTGTATTCTGCAGTCTCTGTATACCAATAAATCAACTTTAAATAAATAAAGAGTGGCAGGGACATCCACGCACAACCCGTTATCATGGATTCAGTACATGATTCTGAACCCCTCTGTGTTGAAATTTTTAGTCAGTGATAAAAACGAAATTGCTTTTTGCGCGCCGATGTCTTCCAACCTGTATAACCTAAAGAACAATTTATGAAATAACCGAAAATAGAAATCAATTGAGAGTTAATTTTTTCTTCTTTGATACAAAGATGACCTTACAACTACTACTACTACTACTACTATTAGCCAGCATCATCCCACTGCTGGGCAAAGACGTCTCCCCATGACTTCCAGCTCTTTGGAATCCATTGCTAATGTGGACCACTAGTCATTTGTTTTCTCTAGCCTGTCCCGCTATCTTCTACGGGGTCTGCCGCGACGCCTTCTGGCTCTGTGAGGGCTCCATGTAGTGGATAATTTGGCCCACAACTCATTGGTCATACGGCAAAACTAGGTATCCTATCCTAAAAAACCTATCTACTTAGTTTGGAGATTCATCACCAAGATGTTTAAAGGCATGCAAGTTACAGTTTTATCAAATTGTTAAATAAGTAGGTACACAGCATAATAACAGGTATTAAAATACCCGTAACGAAGCCGACAGTCCCCGTTATTGTGATATTTTTTGATACTGGACCATACTTGGGAGTCTTCTGGTTACGGAGATATTGAAGCGAAACTACCTTTTGGAAGGGGCAACTAGAAGCAATTCTATTTTCTTGTAAATTTTAACGTTCAAAAGTGCCTTTTATGTACCTTAAACTTCTTGCTTTAAACTTCTATCTTTATTTTACTTTTTTTAATTTATAAAGTTTTGAATGCACATAAAAATAATGCATAATATGCATAATGTTTTATGGTGTACATAAAAAAGAGTATTCTATTCTATTCTATTCTAAATGCTATAACTTCATTTTAAATAAACCCACAACTCCGTTTTTATTGCATGCACCCAAAAGTATAATATTTTGCGTGCGTTATATTACAAACTAGGGATTTCTCACACCAAAAATAAGAGCAATAATTATTGCTCAATTTTACTTACTTTGGTGTACAGAATACGTATATAACGGCTATGTGTTGGGTCTTTTTACACCCAGTATATGTAATAGATATGTACGGTATCTACTTTCTCAGTAAATCGTAGACACAAAGATTCAGTCAATAAGTCAAATAATTATAAGTCAAATCAAATTTTGTTTGTTAAGTACATACTGCAATTGAATAGCTAAATATAAAGTCTTCTTCTGCAAAGAGATCTACGTTTTGGAATGAGCAACTAGCTTCAACTTTCTGACTAACTGACCGACTTATTGAAAATTCAAAAGTGCCTGTAAATGGTTTAATTGAAATAAATGCTTTGAGTTTGAGTTTGAAACCTCTACATAAAAATATTGGGAAAACTAAATGTTTTTTAGTATTTGTAGGAACCTAAACCTATCATAATATAAACTAACTTTGGAACTATTTTAAAGTTGTACAGGATAAAAAGGACTACAAAGGAGCTAATAAAAAAGGAAAAACTAATAAAAAAAAGTATCCGTCTAATCAAACGACCTCTATCTAGGCTACGGGTGGATTTTAATTGGTTTTCCTCGAAGTTTTGATCAAAGGATAGTTTTCTACCCGCGCATGATACTTATTATATTTGACCTAGACATCGTTCATGTATTCTTTCTGGAGCCTAGAGACAATTTTCTTTATTTTTATCAATGCTATTTCTGTTTTAATCCATTTTATTATGAAACTAGTGTATTTTCTTACATTTCTTGTCCTGACATTTTTCACGGTCAACATATTTTATTGGATTATAAATGATTAATGCTTTTATTTTTGTAAGTAGGTTTGTACAAACACTTTTAGACGTCAATCATATTTTAAAAAAACTAGATGACGTCGGCGTTACTACTCTGCGAAGAAAGTCCGAAACAAACTCAGAGGTCACAGTCTCTTTTAAAGTCCAGACATAATCTTAGTTAGATCATGCGAAAACTATATAGATTTGTAACTGAAATTATATTTTGGTTATTGTGTGTCTGAAATGGTCTTTTATTATAATGTAATTATGAGCGTATAGCCTGGTCAGTGTACAGTTGGCCGCACGTCTGTGGTAACACTTGACCTTGCGCTGGCCTAGCGTAGCACGAAGTTTAAATAAAATAAGAGAACAGCTTATACTGGTTTTGTTACCACTAACTTGCAGCCTACTGTATCAACAACTCCTAAGTTCTAATCAATCATGCTTGACAGTTTGACCACTTAAACTTTACCATCACGAGTTTTACTTTATTCCCCCTATCTTTTCCACTGCCAGCAACATCTAAATTCTACTTTCTAACATTAAAATCAGTGCGACAAAAGAGAACCAAACACCGGAGTGATAACATCTAGTTTTTTTTTTGCCAATTCGAGCATGAAACACTAAAAACGAACGCGAGAAGGCCAATATTGCTTTTCTCAAATTGGTGTGTCATAGAGTACGAAATGTCAGTAAGTTAACATTTACTGCTGGATATAGGACATAGGACAACAGTCTGTAGTGACCAGCAGGAGGTTATTGCTGTACTCATTGGAACACTGGTTTTCGTAGCATGTTGGGTTGCTAACACGTGTTTGAAAGTGCTTCGAGTTAGCACAGTCGCCAGCAGGTCAAGCTACACGAAGCTGTCAAATTTCTTCAAAAAATTTTAAACCTTAAAATGTTGATGGTTAAGTTCAAAATCGAATGTGAAAATCTGACAACTTGTGGTAAATTGATCTGCTGGCGACTGTACCTTAGTAGGAATAGACAATCAAAAATTTCGTAAAGGATATTTAGAACTCCTACAAATTCTGCTTTGTCGATGACTCGTTTTGATGGTTCATATCATACTAGCTTTTGCCTGCGGTTTTGCTAGCGTGTACGTCGGAAATGATCCCACGAGAATGTACTACCGCGATGAAAAGTATCCTACGGCGTAACCCAGGTCATGCTATCCGGGTGCATCCAAATTCGTTCAGCCATTTGGCATGAAAACGTAACAGACAGACAGTTACTTTTTCATATCTATTATTATATTACTAGGGAGTATAAATGCCAGACTACAAATTTGTCGTTGGCTTTAACAAAGGCCTTTTCACGCCTCACAAAGGTATTCAATTGAACCCTAATTTTGATCCCAAACCCTTGTTTAGAAAGGTGAGGAGACCTATCCACGTCATAGGTAAAGACTTATCTTCTACTACTCATCAGATTAATAGCTGATGGGCTAGCTATTAGCCAGCTACTTTGGGGTCGGCTTCTAATCTAACAAGATAAAAATAAAATAGAAACAAAATTCAACTTCTTCTCAGGATTAAATACATAATAATCGTAAAACAATAGGTAATTGTTTTAACAATTTTAGCACAAAGTAATTTGCGTTCCTTCCATTTTCACGATAATTATAATAATGGAATGGAATGTTTGAAAATAATGACCGTTGCAACTTAATTATTAACGACTGCAATTATTTGCTTCACAGATTAAATAAAGAGACGCAGGAATGTATGTCAAACGCTTGATTGTGAGTTTAAAATTATTGCAAAAAAATATTGATACAATTTGACTGTCTGCTGCCGACGATGCGAATCAAACAACCGGACATACAAACGACGGTCATTAAGTAAACCCTGACGGCTGAGAAACACTCAGTAAGTGAACATTTATGGCTGAGAGAATACAAGAATAAAATATTTAAAAAAAGCATATAGTCAACCGCATGATTATGGTTACAATTTGACTTTGGTAGTGCAGTAAGCCTAAAGTAGTCGGTTTTCATAGTTCAAGTGTTGCTACAGCGTGGTTGACCGTACTGCGTTTAAATCATACAACCAAAATACTGCAGATGCTTAGCTTCCACACCATGGACCTCCAAAAATTATTATTATACAATATCCCGAAAATGTCGCCAAAGCCAGCTACCGGCTACTGACCGCATAATATTTCACAAGTCACAAAGCGCTCGAGGTCCGTGTGACAGTGACAAATCGTTTAATTCTACATATGAACTCCGGCACGCAGGCTAGCTAAAATAAACACGCGCTTTTAGAGACAGCGCCAGGTCTAGGCAAAACTTTATGAAGGTTAGCACACATTATGACAGGGGCTGTGTTTTGTGTTGTGACCATACGGATATCATTGTTTTGTGGTGAATTTGTATGATAAAGGCTCATTTGCACAACTCAATTACATATACGTACAGGTTAAAGAAGTTTTTAAATGAATATCACCTCTAGAATTACTGAACTGTTCACCAATCCACCATTTAGAAGCAACGCATCAAAGGTTTACTCTGAATTCATAGCCATTATTTCAGATGATAAAAGTTTTCAGGATTAACTCTGAAACAGCAGAAAGCTTAGCTATGCTCGATTCAACACAAATGTGTATCAAACCTTAGATATTATCTGATTCTTCTGACGCAGGGCTTGTGTGTGACTGAATTACGAGTAAAGTAAACTTGACATAAAAAGTTCATAGCAATAGATGGGCTTGCCCAGAACAATCGAAAGACGACTGATGATACATTATTTAACAGTTACCCATTGTTTTGTGACTTCTGCTGCTTAAAAATGAAAACGGTGTTCGTTTGTTTTAAAGTATTTGTATTTGACACTGCAATATTCACGCGTCTCGGAGTCATATAAGTTTAGGGTCAAAGGTTGAGTTCAAAGTTTCATCTATAATACTTATAAACTTTGAAACTCATTGCGTAAAGTATAAGCGAAAATATTAAGCAAACATTGTTTGATTGAACACACATAAAATATTAAAATTCTCATCAATCACTAATGTTAATGAATCCACAAACACTTCTGTATGTTGTATAAACATTGTATTTAAATTTTATTCGTCTCTCAAATATGAAATGACAGTATTTACAATTAAAATATAATACCCTAACCTTTCGACAGCGATGCAGAGGAATTTTTCGACGCCATATTTTAGTTTGTTAATAGTTTTAGTCAGGTTAGGTTATTATATTTTAATTGTAAATACTGTATGTTGTAATAAATAAAATGAGACATTGGTTTTCACACTAGTTCATTAAGATGTCTTCATCTATCTTCCTTTAAACAAAGTCAATGTTATAGGACCTACATTTTTAATAGATGACACATTGTAAATGGGCAAAATTAAAGGATTTTCAAGCCTCGGGAAAATTTCTCATTAATTCTACGAGATTTATATAATGTTAATGTTTGTTATTTGTAAATGTTATTCTAATTAGTCCCTGAACTTGTGTACCTTCTTGAATGGTAATGTAAACGAGAATTTGATTGTTCTTCGATAAGTTGTTTGCTCTCTTATTAAGTTTCCAAACTATTGTATATTGAACGATATTATTATATGAATAAATATACGTAATTAAAGTCGTCGGCCTCTGTTAGTCCTTGACGTACCACAAATACTTGACCGAAGTGAATGTATTTGTTTTGATTTAAGAAATAATTGGAATCAGTAAATTAAGTCCATTGAAATCTGTTAATGAGAGTGGTATGTAACAATGCACGAGATTTGAACGCAGAGATATTGATGTTACCCTCTTTAAACGACGAATAAAAAATGAATAAGTTCTCAAGCAGACGCGTATTTTTTTTTTGTTTTAATTTCTTATTCCGTTTGTAATCCTAAGTCTTTCCTTTCGAATAAATTATAAAAACTCACAACAGATACCTTTTTTTATTCAAGCACTCAATTATTATCACTCAAGAACTTGATCATTACCGCCAAAATGTTTCCATCAAAGTTTCGCAGAAAGTCATAATGAAAATAATGTTACTGCGATTCAAATTCGCTTCATTTTTATGTATAATTATAAATTGTGAAGTTATTAAAAAGAAAATTACTTACCGAGTACGCTTGTACCGCAAGCAGCGTTAATATTATAATACTTGATTGCCTCATCTTTCCTGAAAAAAAGAGAAAAAAAGCATAAGTAACAGGTTTTTCACTTACAAAATATTTAGGTGATGCAAAGGTATTCGTTTCTGCTTTGGGGTTTTAAACCAAATCTTTTACAATGTACCAAATTTATTTCCTACCCACCTATGTTATTTCTGAGTTCCTGGTGATTCGACTCAAGATTTCGTCGCTACATTGAGTCCAGCGGTAATTGCGTAACCCACGAACAGTAGGAATGGCTTTCATTTTGACAGTCCAACAACATTCATTGCGTTATTTACGTTGTTGAGCAGACAAATTTTTCGAACATTGAAGCAATGGATTAGCAATAGGCTTCAAAATGATTCAGATTGTGAGTGATAGTGTGTTAGGCAATTAGGGTGCAGGTTCTGTCTGTATGACTTTGACTATCCGTGACCAAGGCCATTCGTAAACCTTCGCTGTAGATTTTTTGAATATTGATTTCTATTCTACGTACCTATATCAATTTTACTGCGGATTGTGGTTGTTTTCGTATAACTTCGATTAGGTAATGAAAATCAAAAGATCCTTGAAATAGTCGAAACTGTAAAATACTCACATAAAATCTACGGTGTGATATTTAAAATTCATGTTGATTCACAAACTTCAAAGTCGGTTTTACAAATCTGGACCCAGGAAATGTTATTCTAAGAGAAATAATCACCGCAGAGAATGGGCGAGGTTAAGTTGAATATATTTTTGCGAAAAGACTTTGACAGAAATATCGTTGAGCGAAAAGCTCAAACAAATAAAATACCAGACTGCTTTCTTTCATTCATTCGAATTCTTCAAATAGGTACCTATAAATTGATAAAAATTGTCAGCGTATTTGGTTGGTACCTGATGTGAATGAACGCAAATTCCACCAAAAATATTTTCTATAAGCATGTCTTTGTAATCCCATAAATTCTTTAATGCGATGAACGTAAAAGATTTTAATTTTGATGTTCTATTTGAAATCATGTGTGGACTTTATATTTTAAAAAGGAAATAAACTCTGCATAATCAGCCTATAATGTCCCCGCTGCTGGGAGATAAACCTCGTCTCTTCGAGAGGAAATGGGCTATAATCTACCACGCCGGCCCAGTGCGAGTTGGTGGATGTCACCAGTCTTCGAATTTTTGGTTCTAGGATATGCCGGTTTCCTCACGATGTTTCCCTTCACCATTATAACAGCAGTGGTGATGAAATAATTTACAAAAAGTAAAGCGCCTTTATTGGTTCAAACCTACGACCTTGTACTCGTAAGTCGTGGCCTTTACCACCAGGTCACCACCGCTCCACTGATGGCATGGCGTTGACATACCATGGGGTAACTGGTAAATATATTTACAATTTATTTAACCATGTTTCCAAATACTTAATTTGAATTTCCTCCAAGTAATGCCGGAATAACATCCTTATGATCAGTAAAAGGAAAATACGTGACAAAATTCGTATGACACCTACAGTTTGTGTAGAATATGCATATCACCCACATAGTCCTTTGTGCGTGATAATGATACCATTAGAGCTCCCACAGACAGGTGCGCCGCGACAGCGCTACACAAAGGCGTCACTCGTCGCGCGACACGCGGTGCCTTTGTGTCAGGTGTCGCGTCGCACCAGTGTGTACGAGCCTTTATGTTCTATGTATATTATATGAGAAAAAACTCTAGCTCTAGGCAGCCTAGCTGTGAATCTGTGACTGCACAAAGTGCAAAAGATTTCTAGTATAAATACTTAGCTTTTCTCGATGTAATCACCTACGTTTGTTCTCTTAGAAAATAGTAGGTGTGTGGTGTGTGTGTGTGTGTGTGGTATGTATGCAGGTACTGGCGAAATGTGGGTGTACTTATAATGGACTATAGGTACTCCTCTGTCTAACCCTTCGGGGATTACGGCGTGATGTTATGTTATGTTGTAGGCATGTCGTTTTTTATTTTAATTTTATTAAATTCAAGTTTTTTTGATATTTATAGAAGACAGTAAAACGGCGCCCGGAATTGTTTCTCAAACCCGCAGGGCCTTTATTCATGAGCACATCGCATGTTGACCCAAAACGACATCCCACGGAAATGGCGTTGTTCGAATTTCAATAAACGGCCAATAATGTCACTTGGTTACAATCTGTTCCGGGTTGGTTGTACCAATTCAGTATTGCTATGTTTGAGTTTAGGTTTTTTATTTTTTTAAGCGAAAACTTCTTTCAGCGTACTTTGCGCTATAAATGATAAATGAGTTTATTTCTGTAAGTAGGTTTGTACAAACACTTTTACACGTCAATCATATTTTAAAACTAGATGAGGTCGGCGTTTGCTATCTCACTACTCTGAGAAGAAAAACCGAAACGAACTCAGAGGTCACAGTCTCTTTTATAGTCCAAACATAATATTAGTCATATCATGTGAAGATTGGTATCTGAAATAGTCTTTTGAGGAAAGAACCACACAGATTTAGTGGACCTGTCCAGTCAGTGCACGCATTTGTCAGTAATCGTGTAGCTCAACTCAGGAAGTGAAGACTTAAGGAGCTCAACGATTCGACGAACAATACCAAAGAAAGGACATTTGGGTAGGCCGCATAAATTACTCAAACTACCAGATCATGATTAAAATTAAATGAGAAAAAGAAATAAAAAAACAAAAAGCTCATTCTGAACAGTGAACGCAACTCATAACTGACACGTTACGTTCGGATCGGTGACGCTGAATCGGGTATACTCGGCTCCTTTAAGTGTTTGCTATTTACGATTGGTTTGGTTAGATTCATTCAAAAGTGAAATAAATTAGCCGATAGTAGGTAAGTGGTAGATAGATAGCGTCCACATATTTATCTACTTGATTTTCAGGCACAAAGTTAAAAAGTGCTAAATCACATACACTACGAAGTTTTAATTTTTGCCCCAAGTTGCTTCTATCGCACTAAAATATTAGACTGCCGTAAGTATTTGTTTTCATATATATATGGTACTTTTTATGAGTTTTAGGTTCGAACCCAGAAAGCCACTTTACTTTGTGTAAATTATTTGATCACCACTGCTCGCAAAGGGGTGAAGAAAACATCGTGAAGAACCCGGCATGGCCTAGAACCAAAAATTCGAAGACATGTGACATCCACCAACTCGCACAGAGCCCGCGTGCTGGATTATGACCCACTCCCTCTCACAGAGAGGAGGCCTGTGTCCCAGCAGTGGGGAAATTATAGGCTGAATATGTGTTGGTTATCTAAGTACCTAATTGTTACAAAATAACTTCTCTTTAACTCAAACTCTCTCTTCACTTCACTTCAATCACTTCAGCATCATTATACTACTTTTGCCCACGACTGCCCCGTTGGACTCGTGTTCGCAAGCGTGACTGCTGAGCATGGGGTCCTGGGTTCAATTACCAGGTCGGGCAAAGTGTTATTAGGTTTTTCCATTAGGAATTTCTCAGCAACAGCTCGGAATTTGGAAGTTGGAGGTGTAATAAGTACCCCGTGCCTCGGAAAGCACGCTAAGCCATTGATCCTGCGCCTGATCTCTCTCCGGTCGTGTCGGATTGCCGTCCCATCGGACTATGATAGTGAAGGAAGAGTGTGGGCACCTGTGTCTGCGTACACACTTGTGCACTATAACATCTCCCGCGTACCGTGTCCGCTGAGATTGGCTGCTATGGTCGAAATTCGGTCTGCAGGACTATTACTACTTTTGTATCAAAATACTGTGATAAAAATCCATTTCCAAAAACACTAAGCTGTGATCTTGTGGAATTAATATAATAATATTCGATTAATTAAGGTTCTATTTCTAAACCAGTAGACTTAATTGGCCACGTGTCTAATGTAATTCGACTTTATTAGGTTTATTTACCTGAGTTCTACGAATATTTCTAATTAATCCAGTTAAAGTATTTGCCAATTCTTAGATTTCTCCGCTAAAATATTTAAGAGCTTCATTTTAAGCAAATAATAAAATCCTCTGGCGGGCTAATTTACACATAAGCAGAATATAATTTAATGACACTATCCCGCTCCGCCCAGAGCGGGAGAAATCATATGATAATTTCCCAAGCAAAAAAAGAAACAAAGCCGGTCTGGAATGTTTGTGGCTATACACGTAAATATGCTTGCATATGCATGCAATATGCATAACAATAATAATATCCAAATTGTTGAAGGCCAGTAATATTATGTACCACTTTAAAAGTTTTATTATTTATTTAGAATTACAAAGTATTTTTAGTGAAAAATTTTAGTTATTCACACATTCACATTTTCCTCAGTTACCTACATGTTGAATTAAATTA